>CM042151.1:97738300-97951378 GCA_023376005.1 Doryteuthis pealeii
CCCGAGATGGTAGGATACTAATCCCTAACCCATGAAGGATGAAATCCTAAAATAGACCATGCATCTGTGATGAGTTGTCCCTTACATCATTTTATTTCAGCTCATTAGGATCACGCACGACATCACCCCGTGATCAACAACATGGCGTCTGTGTCTGTCGCCTGCGTTTAACCAGTATTATAGAGACTTGAATAAAAAGAGCAAGTTGTGTTTATTTAAATCGGTCTCTCGTTACATGCATGCTACCTAACATGCAATATCTTCTTTAATCATTTATACACAAACTGTAAAGACATCTCATTTACACTGTGGCAGCAGTAAAAGAAAAAATAACTTCAAAGGAAGAAACAAAAAAAAGAACAAGAAGTAAATACTTCGGGAAAAAAAAAAATACAAGAAAGAAAGTAGGAGCTCGATAGAAAAAATGATGGCATACTGCTACTAACTATTCCTCTACCCTATTTGACTGGTCAAGATGAAACAAACAGGACGCTTTCAGTGAGTGGTTTATTTTTAACTTCGTATCTTTTTGATCAAATAGAATTGAAAGAATTTATTATATTGAAGTATAATTGATATATTAGATACAGCACAGGGATGCAAGGGGCGGGAAATGTTAAAAAAAATTGAAAATGAGCCTAACAAGGAACAAAGAAAGATTCCAAAGAGAATTATTCGCATGACATTTGAGAGGCGTTTAATTCAAAACACCGACAAATGGGTTGAGCGAGAACTGGAATTCTCGTACAATAGAATCAGAGCGAAGACTCTCATCGACGAATATCTGACCAAATTACAGACCACAAGCTGGTAGAGATCGATATTCAAAGCCAGCAAAGAGGAAAGAATCCTCGACAAAATATAAAAGGGGTTTAAAGAGCCAGAAGAAAGGCGGAATTTAATAAGTAAAACCGACCTCACACGTTAAAGTGGCTATTGAAAATATTAAAGAGCCTAATGAGACAACGATAATAGCAACACACGCTAACAGAGAACGCCAACGAAAGGCCCGGAAAATCACACGCAGTGTCGAAAATAAACAGGGGATCTGTGTACGAAATTGTGGATCAATCACAGGCAATAAGAAAAAGAGGATGTTACGCATATAACAAGGAGTTGTAGAAAGCCACTATCTACACACCACTTTGAGGAATATTGCCTTTCACAAAAACACGACGCGCCAAATAAAGAAATACCCCACACATACAACAAAGCTTGGGAAAAATAAGTCAGCAGAAATTCCACAACAAGCAATATAAAAAAACGCAAAAAAATTAATGTTGCTCACGAACTGGATACAAGAGTCCGGAACGAGACTTATATCTATATGTTGTTAACAAAAACGAGAGAGAAGAAGTTTTTTGCAATATAGACTGTGTAGATAACAGGTGGAATAGAGGCATAAACTAAAAATGAAAGTGGACACTGGAGCCAATGGTAATATAATTCAGTTAGAATTTTTAAAAAATGTACCCACGAGGCGTTACTGAAGTAGTGGACACCGTAAAGACGGACAAGACCACTCTATGGGCCGTGAATGGCACCCAAAATACCCCAATATGGGTCCTAAAATTGAAAATAAAAATATAAACATCTCACCAGCCATCCTAGCTAAATTCCTATATATGCGGAGAATGACACCACAATTTGGGTCTGAGACCTTGCATACAGCTAGGTTTGGTAAAATTAAATTGTGGTGTGACAACTGAGAAAAGAACGATAGAAAATATTGAGGACCTGAAAATGAAATATCCTGATAGATTTCAAGGTATTGGAAACTTTCCAGGAAAACAAAAATATATATTCAAGAAAATACTACACCAGTTGTCCAAGCACAAAGAAAGTACCCCGTTCATCTAAGAGATGAATTAAAAAAAGAACTGAAAAAAATGGAAGATATGGGAGTAATAAAGAAAGTGACGAATCGACAGACTGGGTGAACGCAATAGCGTGCAGCAGGAAGAGAAGTGGGGAACTAAGAGTATGTTTAGACCCAAAGCCACTTAATAAGTTCATCAAACGAACTTATTATAAAACTTCAACCCTGGAAGAAATCTCCCACAAATTAACTGGAGCAAAACACTTCTCTAAACTGGATGCAAAACATGGATACTGGGCAATACACCTAGACGAAAAATCCAGCCTGCTCACATGTTTTAACACCCTGTTTGGAAGATATAAATACCTACGGTGCCCCTTCGGACTTAAAGTATCCCAAGACATATTCCAGCAAAAAATGGACCAAATATTGGAAAACTGTAAAGGAGCCATAGGTAATATCGGATGATATATGCGTGTACGGGAAAAACACTGAGGAGCATGATCAAAATCTAAGGGAGACCATGGAGACAGCGGAAGTATGGCTAGTCTTCAACAAAGATAAAAGCAAAATAAGACAAAAAACAAATTAAATTCTATGGTCTTATTTGGGATGAAGACGGTTCCCACCCTGACCCTGAAAAATGTGACAGGATAAAAGGAAAACCGACCCCAACTACCCAAGAAGAGCTCCAGCAATTTTTTAGGTATGATACAATACCTGAGTCCCTTCATACCTGAACTCAGCACAAAAACAGCACCATTGAGAGCACTTATTAAAAAAAGACGCGGATGACAAGTGGAACGCTACACATGAAAAGGTTTTTTCAAAACCTAAAAAATTGCATTCATGAAAATTTATGCTTAGCATACTTTAACCCAAATGCCAAAACAACAATACAAGTAGACTCCAGCATGCTAGGGCTTCGGTGCGACGCTGATAAACAACAACAAAATTGTTGCATTTGCTAGCAAAAGATTAACCGACACGGAAACACCTATGCAAATATTGAAAGGGAACTCTTGGCGGTGGTATTTGGTTGTGAAAGATTTCACACCTATATATATGGGAAAGAGTTTGAAAATTGAATCTGATCACAAACCTCTGGAAATATACAAAGCAAAAATATCGCCCAAGCACCCCACGTTTACAAAGAATGTTGCTAAGACTGCAACCTTATGACACAAAAATAATTTAACCGGCCCAGGGACCGAAATGAAAATCCCAGACTACTTATCGAGAGTACAGCCAACACAAGGTGAAGAAATAGAATTGGATAGTAACATACACATAATTCGAATATCAGAGCAGAAGCATGCTGATTTACAAGAAGCCACGGAAAATGACGACGAACTTAAGAATATTAAAAGCTCGTCATAATAAACGGATGGCCAGAAAACATCAGACAAGCCCCTAGAATCATAAGAGAGTACTGGTCACTGAAAGATTGCTTATCAGTAGAAGATGGACTAGTGACTAAGGGCAGGTGCATTGTAATACCCAAGAGCATGCAGAACACAGTCCTGGAGAGAATCCATGAGGCACACCAAGGCATAGAAAAATGCCAGTTAAGGGCCAGAAACAGCGTATATTGGAAAGGAATAAGTAGAGACATTGAAAATCGTGTACGATCATGTGACATATGCCAGGAGCATCAAAGAAAAAACTCAAAGGAAACCATGATCATTAAGGAACATGCAACCAGGCCTTTTCAATATATAGCAGCCGACATATTTGAGTTTAAGGGCCAACAATGCTTACTCATTGCCGACCAATACAGCGAAATGCCTTTTATAAAGACAATGAACTATGTAACTAGTACAAACTGCATAGAATACTTCAAAGCAGTCTTCGCCGTTCACGGGATTCCAGAATGTCTACATACAGACAATGCAAGATATTTCATATCTAATGAATTCCATAAATTCACCACAGAATGGGAAGTCACGCATATCACATCCAGCCCTAGGTACCCTCAATCGAATGGATTCATCGAAAGAATGGTCCAGACGGTAAAAAGAACCATGGAAAAGGCAAAACAGTCAAGGATAGACTACCATTTAGCCCTCCTAAATCTCAGAGCAACACCACTTGACAGTAATTTGCCATCACCAGCAGAAATCCTGTACAATAGGAAGATACGGACAAGGATACCAACCTTGTTAAGTACAAACAACCAAAAGGATTATCAAATCCGAGAACAACTAAGCATCAACAGTAGAAAACAACAACAGTACTACAACAGATCTAGTAAAGATCTTCCTGAACTAATAATAGGCAGCAAAGTCTCCGTCCTTCAGGAAGACGATACATGGCTACCAGCAACGGTAGTAGATAAATGCATCGAACCACGAAGTTACATTGTTAAAATGCAAAGTAGTGGGCGATTGTTAAGACGCAACAGGCGACATCTTAACGAAATATATAGACCACAAAGTGAACAAACACAAAATGCACAAACTCCAGGGATAAATATAAGACCACTATCCCCTCACAATAACATACACCACACAGACAATAACATAACAACAGAGCAAGTCCAACCCGGACATTTACAAGCAGAGGAACAAGTAGCAATGCCTACACCAACAATGCGACCTACAAGAACAAAGAAAACCCCTAATAAATTTAAGGACTTCATTATTTATAAATAAATAAAAATTGTAATGAACAATCCTTGACCGGTGGGATGTGATGAGTTGTCCCCCTTACATCATCTTTATTTTCAGCTCATTAGGATCACGCACACATCACGTGATCAACCAACCTGGCGTCTGTGTCTGTCGCCTGCGTTTAACAGTATTATAGAACTTGAATAAAAAGTAAGTTGTGTTTTTAAATCGTCTTCGTCTCGCTCTATCTTTTATCTTTTACACAAAGCTGTAAAAGACATCTCATTTCACATCCCATCAAGGCATTGAAAAAAGTATCCTAAGAGCCAAAACATCTGTGTACTGGCCTGGAATAAACGAGGACATTGAAAAAATTGTTAAAGGATGCTTCACATGCCAGAAATACCAAAATGAAATTCCTTCCAGATCATGGAAAGTAATTGGCTCTGATCTTTTCCACGTAGCAGGGGAAACGCACCTGCTTATAGCCGACTACCATTCCAAGTTTCCGTTCATCAGGAAAATGCATAATACATGCACAAGCCAAGAGGTAATACATGCATTGAAATCCCTGTTCAGAGAACATGGGATTCCGGAATGTATAATGGCCCGCAATATGATAGCTATGCATTCAAACAATTTGCCAAAGACTGGGGATTTGACCACGTTACCTCTTCACCAACATACAAAATGGTTTTATAGAAAGAACCATCCAAACAGTTAAAAATACATTAAAAAAGGCCAAAGACAGCAACACAGATGTAGACATGGCATTGCTGTGTTTGAGAACAACACCAATCAATCACAGCCTTCCAAGTCCAGCACAGCTGCTGTACAAAAAAAAATGATCAGGGGAAATCTCCCAATAAGGATCAGAAACACACATCCTGAAAAGGACAACATTTTGGAGGAGTTACACAAACGCCAACAGGAACAAGAAAAATACTACAACCGGGGTACAAAAGATTTGCCAACACTCCACAATGGTCAGTATGTAACAGTGATAAACCCTCAGACAGCTACATGGGAAAAGCAGTAGTTACGGGCACAAACAAAGAGCCCAGATCCTACAATGTTACCACGGAAAATGGTAACACCATAAGGAGAAACCGGCGCCACATACATACAGACTCATCCACAAGGGAAGAGAGAGATATAGTGCCAAACACACAACACAAAGCCAGACCACATGAAGATCATGCTGACAACCAAACCTCATCAGGAAGACACGTCAGAACTCCAACACGCTACAAGCAATACATACTAACAGACGAAACAAACCCCTATATAACCAACAAATGAACATAAAATTAAAAAAAAAAAAAAATAATAATAATAATAATAATAATTTTTAAGTGAATAGAAGAAAAGGCAAATACAAACATACATATACACAAAGTCATTGACAACATCACTAACAAAAAAAAAAAAGAAAAAAAAAAAAAACTTTCAATCGCACAGAGGGGGGTGTAACAGTTTTGACCACTAACTACTGGTAACTACATTAAGCCTGAAACATTATAGTAGAGTTTGTTTACATCCGCCTAGCCTCACTTTTGAACGGGCCCTAAGACTCTAAAAAGGTTGCTGTAATTACCGTGAATAAATACATCTACATAAAACATATATCTGTGTGAGTACACTTATTTCACTGAGGAGACTTGCTGTCACTCAGACTTCAGTGAAAGACCATCAGCTGATGCTGATGTGAAAACTCAAAAGGAGTAAATAATACACATGTAATTTATTTTTAATACATTTTAAACTATTTTAGGGCAATTTTGCTAAAAAAAAAAAAAAAAATGTATATTACAAATAAATTTAACCCCTCAGATTGAAAATAAATTACCAAAAATCAGGGAATAATCCGATTTAAATTAAATTTTCTGTGTAGATTTATCAATAAATGATTTTTATAATACACTAATTATTTTATTTCAAAACTGTCTGATTTAATTAGATATTTCTGCTATGGTAAATTATTATGTAAAATTCATTTAAAATATGAAATGCCAAATTTTAAGTCTCAAATTTCATATTTTTAGATTCTAAAAACATATTTATTCAATAAACTACTTAAGTTTATTATCATTATCTAACAATTTTTGTATTGAAAATTTAGTCCCCCCTTTAAACAGAACAAATATTGATGTATAATTTTTTCTTTTATAAGATAATAGCCAGTTAAATAATTATTAAAAAGAGTAAAAAAGAAAATCTCCAAAAATTGTTTTTAGATTTAATTTTAGATTTGATTTATTGATTTTCGGTACTTATTTTCTACCAGGATAGTTCCCTTCAATTTTTTTTCTTCTATTCACACCTTCGGGTATTTGACATGCACCCCACTTATGCAGGCATGACACATTGGCATTTTTAAGTGAGCAAGCCAAAGTGATAGGCACAAAAAATGTGTTCATCTCATCGGCATTCCCCTTCAAGGGGGCACCTCAGGCACTGGGTAATAAACCCAGCCCTGCCCCTTTAAATCAAGGGGTCAGGTATTGCCCTAGGATTAATTACTTTATCGGTCCAGCGTCCAAAGCTCACTGGACCCCGGTTGGACCAGGGTCTTTTGTTTTTTCATTTATACTGTAATTAGTTTCAACTTTATATAACCCCACTAATCTTTTGTGCCCCAAAAATAAGGAGGGGTTCAAAATTAAATGACCTGAAAAAAATCAGAAATTTTTGAAAAAAATAACTAATGCATTATAAAATTAATTCATTGATAAATTAACACTGAAAATTTCATTAAAATCAGATAATTCCCTGATTTTTGGTATTTTTCTTTTCAATCGGGGTGGGTATAAATTTATTTTGGAAAATACTGATTTTGCGGCAACTTTGTGCCTAGGTTTTACCTCGTCTTAAATGCTGGTGAGTATTATTCAATTATTATATGTATTATATCATATTATATTATAATATATATTATATATATTTATGCTGGTGAATATTTATTAAACTGCTGAGTTCAACTATCACAGGTACAAGAGAAACGATAGATGGGCATTTATTTGCACCAAATTCGTCAGGGGAGATAAATAAAATTCTAAAAAATATTTACTTTAAAACAATTACTAAATATTAGGGAATTGTTCAATTTCACTGAAATTTTAAACATTTCATTCATTAAGGACTTATTTTTATAATGAATAACTTAGTCTATTAAAAAAAAAGAAATGTGAAAAAAATGTATTTTTTAATTAAGATTGTTGTTTTTCAACCTTTGGTCATTTGAATAAAATAAAAGGACTTATTTTTATAATGAATAACTTATTCTATTAAAAAAAAAGAAATGTGAAAAAAATGTATTTTTTAATTAAGATTGTTGTTTTTCAACCTTTGGTCATTTGAATAAAATAAAAATTCCAGTCCCTAATTTTTACATTTAAAAAAAAAAAATGAATAAAATTTCAATACCTGAAAAAAGTTTTTTGGAAACTTAAAAGTTATTTTCTTAAAAACACAAAGAATAATTTTTGTAGTGCACTTTCTCATTTTGTAGTTTTAAAAACAGTACTTGTTTTTGGATTCATTAAAAAAATAAATAAATAAATAAAAGAAGTCTTTTTTTCTGATTCAATTAAACTGTTTTTATTTACTTGAAAATTTAATTGTGAATTTTAAACATATGGAAGGCAGCATGTTGAAAACAATATTTCTTTTAGGAATAAAGATTTATCTAATTCATCTAAAATTGCATGATTAAAAAACACAATTTTGCGCAACATATTTTCTAAGATTTTTATACATTTAAAAATGAATACAGACGATTGTTCTTTTTTGTTTACAGAAGACTAGTGTAATCTTAAAACAAATGAATTTTCCCCTTTTTACTTAAAAATGATTTTTATTCATGGGACTTTTTATATTTTTGGCAACAGTGTCACTTTGCTGTATGAAATTTGAACTTTATAGGCTCCCATAATTTATTTCCTCATTTTTGCTGCTATCCCCATACTTTTAAACATTTAAACATATCAGTTGTTCTCTTTTGACTCTGGAAGATGGACATATCGAATAAGTATATTTTTCTTTCATACACCATTTTCATCCAGTCTGTACTATTTTACCCAGAGCTAAGAAATGAAAAGATGGATTTATATATTTCCTTCATGCAGTTCATGGATATGATTTAAATTAAGATTTGTTGTTGTTCTACATCAGGTGCCTACCAAGGCTACATTACTCATTCGACTGATCAATGAATCTAACAAGTAAAACAGAATACAGGTGCTGACTCTCTAAAAAAAACAAAAAAACTTCAATGGTTATTTTATACTAAAAATGTAAAGTTGTGTGAGCTAATGTTCCTCAAGCAGCTAAATAATAGATAATTAAGTTTTTTCTATTTCTCAGAATGTTTTTTTTTTATAAATGAGGCTTGATAATTAGTATTATTTGGATTAATGGAGGCACATGGGCTAGTGGTTAGAATCGTGGAAAATGGACTCGTCGATTCGAGTTCAATTCCTAGATGAAGCTGTTGGCATTTCACATAGCGCTAATACCCTTGGGAAAGGTATGAATCCATATATTCTCTCCCCAAATAGTAGGGCAGACTGGGCCCTT
The DNA here is from genome assembly GCA_023376005.1 of Doryteuthis pealeii. NCBI lineage: Eukaryota > Metazoa > Mollusca > Cephalopoda > Myopsida > Loliginidae > Doryteuthis > Doryteuthis pealeii. The sequence goes on from CM042151.1 coordinate 97,747,310, forward strand.
CAGCCTTGGGTAACTAACCAGTCTAGGAGAGGGATAACTCTGAATTCAAAATTCCTGAGGTCGGTCGTTGATTGGGTTTGTGGCAACCCTTGATGCACCAATTATTTCCTATCGACTGTGCCAAAAAGTGTGGATGGTCCAACACAATCCTTCAACACTATAAACAAATCACTGTGTTGGATGTTCATTGTATGAACATTCATACGTCGATTGATGGGAGAATTCATCATTGGAACTATTGTCCGCATCTTCATTGTTATCTGTACAATGTTATGGCTGATGTGCCCTCCGGCCTTCTTCAGGTATTTCTTGTCGAACTTTGGAACTTTCTATAAGTTCTCAAAATTCACACTAAATTGTTCAATTAGCCACATATCCAAGTGGATAAAGGTGTTAGGTTAAGACAGTTCTAAATGACAATTATCTCTAGACTGAAGGTTCAATGAAAGAGTTGAGTTGTTAAGCTGATGGTTAGGGTTAGGGAGATAGGACTGTAATACTAGCCAGTTTACGTGTAATCACCTTTGAAAATGACAGTAGCAGGAGCCAGTCCTTAATTTTACCATGGACAGTAGTTAGTATGATGTCTGTTTGTTTGACATTTGTAATTCTGGTTAGGTAAAATATACATGGTACTGAAATAGATATGTCAGCATTATATATATATATATATATATATATATATATATATATATATATATATAATCAATAGTAATGATATTATGGATGATTTGGACTCATAACTTAAAGTTTCATGTTCATGCAATCCTCAGATGAGTCAAATGGTTGAGATCTTAAAAACCAGTAGTTACTACTGGTTTTTAAGATCTCAACCATTTGACTCATCTGAGGATTGCATAGACATGAAACTTTAAATTATGAGTCAAAATCATCCATAATATCATTACTATTGATTATAAATCTGCTCTGCTTTATTAGCATTGAGCACCTTTTCATGCCAATACTTTTCTCATTTATTCTCTATTCATTCTATATTGTATATATTCTATATTGTATATATTCTATATTGTATATATATATTAGGGGAGTAAACCCCGAAAATAAATCAGGAGCCGGAGTCCCTAAGGTGGTGTGTTGCTGAAATCCAGTGCTACTCCTGCGACACTACCATTGCCGAACTGCATTGGTCCCTTCCTTTGGATCACAGCGGCAGTGTGGAGAGGAGGGATTTGCTGCATGGGCAACAGCTCATCCTCCATATGAACCCGCCCAGGCTATGTAGTTCAAGTTAACAAAAAAAAATTTTATTTTTTAAAAATTGAAAAAAGAAAGGAATAAAAAAACCTTGAAACTATTCCATCGTCTCCCGTAGAGGGAAGGATGCCAACCATACATATATATATATATATATATATATATTGATGATATCAATTGTTTCCTTGAAAGGGTACAACTCAAATGGGGATCTTACATAAAGATTTGCAAGCTTTTAAATAATGCATAGTGTGCATCAATACCTCCAACCTACGGAGAAAAATAACCAAATATAAGTATGTTAAATTTATTCTGAACACCCTGTAATATATGGTTGGCAACATTCCGTCTATTTTAGACGATGGCGTAGTGTCCATTTTTCATCTTTTATTTTTTATCTACACCGTTGCCTTGTGGCTTCACCTTAACCCAAGGAAAGGCTAAGGGAGTAAACCCCAAAAACAAATCAGGAGCTGGAGTCCCTAAGGTGGGTGGTGCTAAATCACAGCACTTCCCAGTAACTCCTGTGACACCATCATTGCCAAACTGAATAGGCTCTTACCTTTCCTTTGGACAACAGCGGCTGTGTGGAGAGGGTGGATCTGCTACTAGGGCGACAGCTCATCCACCAAAACCCAGCCCAGGCTACGTAGTTTACCTATATATATATATATATATATATATACACACATACAGGGTGTTTGGGATAAATCATGCACACTGCATGTCATTTAAAAGCATGGACCCTTCTACATTCATATATGTGATGACAGATAGAATGGATGACTGGAACCCACCTGTATCATGGAAGAAAATAACTTGTATCATCATGATCTTCTGCTGGCCATAAAAATAAGGAGGTTATGATTGCTGTCCAATGCTCACCAAACACTGTAAAAACAATCAGGCATGAACTGGAGAATTGCAATGGAGTCTGTAAGGTTGTGACTAGAAAAAAGTAACATAACAGATGATCTGATTGTGTTCGTACAGCAGAATTCCTCGCATTTTTTCAGAGAAGGTATCAGGTCGAATTCAGATGCCTACATGGAGTTACTAAACACTGCAGTCAAGCCTTGGATAACAAGGGTAGACAATGGTAGGCTATATGTATGGCAGCAGGATTTGGCCACCTGCCACACCTCTGAGAAAAGTCAAAAATGGTCGTTGGCGAATTTTTACAACTACCCAGATCTTAACCCCATGGATTATTATATACATGGCACTTTTGAGAAAAACACCAATCGCCGTGCCAGTACTATAAAAGCCTAGTTAATTGACAGAATTAAAGTAGTTTTTGGGACCCTTCCCAGGGAACCTGTAACATCAGCTTGCTTCAGGTTCTCGAGGAGGATTGAGGCTGTGATTGATTATTTTGAGTGAAACTTGTTGTCAATAGTTTAATTTCTATGCCTGTTGGATTTCTTTGCAATCCATTAAATTTTGTAGTTAACAAGCACTTTTTCTTTTTCCTTATAAAACGGTCAAATTTCTCCAGAACACCTTGTATATATATGTTGTAGCATATTGGCGGTTTCGGCGAGGATCGAACTCGTGGCCTTCTGCGTGTAAAGCAGAATTGCAGCACAGGTTTTTGTGTACTGGATATTTGCATGCAATGCTTTATACTGGTCATTTGCATGCGATGTTTGTATACTGGGTCATTTGCATGCGATGTGCTATATTAGTACATCTAGTACATGAAAGAAGACCTTGATATCATTTCACTACCAGTCAAGGAGGAAGTAAAAGTTGGTAAGTTGCATTGTAATTGAAATTTTATCTTTTGTTAACTGGTCTATTTATGCATTTGTTATATCCGTTGTTTTGTTATATTTTAGTTTACGGTAAACCACGTTGACTGTATCAAAGACTCAAGGGTACAGAAGACCAATAAATACCTGTGAAAATCAAAAACTTTGTTATTCCTAATGCTTGTACAATATATATATATATATATATATAAAAAGAAGGTCCACAAAATGGATTGGTTTTAGAAATATTTTTTTTATTTTTATCTTAATTTTTCTAAAAACATAATCCATTTTGCAGATCTTTTTTATAACATTTAATTTTCTCCTGTTGGACCCATAACAACACTATATATATATATATATATATTTGTTAGGAATAAATCGAAATGACAGTATATGGCAAAATAAGAATTTTGAAGATGATTTATTAATATTTGAAAATTTGTTAAATCTATATTTGTCCAGTGTATAAATGAATATATTCATAGCAATGACAGGGAGAAAGACCTAAGGAAAAAGCTGAAACTGGATAGTTATGTTAATTGCTAATGTAGATCTTGAAAAGTTTTAGAAAGAAAAATGCAAAAAGTCCAGAAAAAACAATTCTAATTTTAATTGGTTTGCATGAGAAAATAAAAACTGAGAGGTTAGTAAAAGTATTTGTCTAAACAAAAGTAAAGACGGCAGAGTGGCCAATTATTGGTCAGGATTTTTTTAGATGACTTAATAATTTGTATTATTTATATTCTTTGGACTGTTGTCCTCATCTTTATTCTTATATACACAATGTTTCGGTCAATGTGCCCTTTAGCCTTCTTCAGATGTTACTTGATGAACTTGGGAGCCTGCTTGTCATAATCAGACGCATTCATGGAACTTTGAACCGAACCATTTATTCAATCCTCCAGTGTAGATTGTTCTCATTCCATTAACCATGACCGGGTACAAGTATTAAGCTATGTTAAGTATTCTATGTTATCATTACCTGTAGTCAGGATTGAACCTGCAACCTACAGATGATTGTCACTTAGAACTTGATTATTACTTAGAACTATCAATTCAAACCTAATATCCAATGTGCCATGTGTTCAGTGAACCTGCAACCTACAGATGATTGTCACTTAGAACTTGATTATTACTTAGAACTATCAATTCAAACCGAATATCCAATGTGCCATGTGTTCAAGTGAACCTGCAACCTACAGATGATTGTCACTTAGAACTTGATTATTACTTAGAACTATCAATTCAAACCGAATATCCAATGTGCCATGTGTTCAAGTGAACCTGCAACCTACAGATGATTGTCACTTAGAACTTGATTATACTTAGAACTATCAATTCAAACCTATCCAATGTGCCATGTGTTCAAGTGAACCTGCAACCTACAGATGATTGTCACTTAGAACTTGATTATTACTTAGAACTATCAATTCAAACCTAATATCCAATGAATACCCTGTGCCATGTGTTCAAGTGAACCTGCAACCTACAGATGATTGTCACTTAGAACTTGATTATTACTTAGAACTATCAATTCAAACCGAATATCCAATGTGCCATGTGTTCAAGTGAACCTGCAACCTACAGATGATTGTCACTTAGAACTTGATTATTACTTAGAACTATCAATTCAAACCGAATATCCAATGTGCCATGTGTTCAAGTGAACCTGCAACCTACAGATGATTGTCACTTAGAACTTGATTATTACTTAGAACAATCAATTCAAACCGAATATCCAATGTGCCATGTGTTCAAGTGAACCTGCAACCTACAGATGATTGTCACTTAGAACTTGATTATTACTTAGAACAATCAATTCAAACCGAATATCCAATGTGCCATGTGTTCAAGTGAACCTACAACCTACAGATGATATTCACTTAGAACTTGATTATTACTTAGAACTATCAATTCAAACCTAATATCCAATGTGCCATGTGTTCAAGTGAACCTGCAACCTACAGATGATTGTCACTTAGAACTGTATAAACTGAACCCTGTATCTGTTGTGCCATGTTTCCGAGTTCAACAAGTAACATCTGAAGAAAGCCAGAGGCAACATCATCCAAAATGTGTGTATATATAACAATAAAGATGAGGACATTTTGAAAATTCCAAATAATACAAAGTAACCTATTGTTGGTATCAGCCAAACAGCAAGGGAGCCTATCACTAGACCAGAGAGATTGATTTTGCTGAGGTGGAGTACCACATTTATCATCAGCTCCTTACTTTACTGCACAGATAAGATTATCCAAGCTGTACTACTCATGCGCTGAGTTGTCACGGTTTGGTTTGTTTGTTTTGTTTACGGCATATCAACCTCGTAGGTTATTTAATGCCGACAAAGTTGTGAAATAAAATTCATTCTTAATGCATAATACAATTTTGTTTATAAACTCATGTTTTCTATTCAACCCATAGATGGGACCCTAACAAGTACTAACACTCCGGATCAGAGTGGACCAGGAGCAATGGTAATGAAGGGGTGCTCCACATTCCCCAAACCTCCAGAACTAAAACCTCACCATCAGATAGAGTTTAACGTCATTCCTAGGACATGTAGACCCTCAGCCACCCTTCTAGCACCCATATGATAAGAAGGATTGCGGGTTGCCATAAGGGCAACAGGGTTGGGGCAAATCATAAGTGCTAGGGCTTGATGTGACCAGCCGATTGATCAAAGGGAGCCTCTCCGACCGCCCATCTAGCCCAAGAAAAGCCTAAAGTGGAGTATTGCAAGTCATGGACTGCTCATCTACCTAGGTTCTATCATTAAACATCACGGCTCGCCACCCATGGCCAACAGGAAGTCTTACCCCTCTGCAGAGGTGCATTCTAACACCCCACCGTCGGGCAGTGAGTTGCCAAGGACTGCTATCAAACCTGGAAACTTGCGATTCCTAGGCAAATGTTCAACTGAGCTAAACTGCTCTATAATGGAACAAACATATTGAATTCGAGTATTCCATAATATATAGAAATAGGGAGTGGGGGGGTTAACAGTTGAATTCCTGAATGGGAAAAAGTATTAGTTCTAAGGTTTATATCTAAGAAGGTTTTGCTCAAGTGCTTATTTTGATATTAAAGAAAAAAATTATATTTGTTTATAAATTGATTTAAGAAGAGGAAGGAGTAGGAAAATCCCTATCAATTGGAGAAAAATATTGAAAAGGATTGCAAATGATTTTGACTATAAAATAAATTGGACAATTATTTTAGCATAAAAATCTATTGCAACTGATTTTTACAATAAAAATGCACTGCAAGCAACAATTATTTAGCATAAAAATTTATTGCACATGATTTTATTATAAAAATGCACTGCAAATGATTTTTACTATGAAATGTAAAGAACAATGAGTTTTGCAAAAAAATCTATTGCAAATGATTTTTTACTATTAAATGAATTGCAAATAATTATTACTATAAAATGAACTTGACAATAAGTTTAGCATAAAAATTTCTCGCAAACAATTTTCTTACAATAAAATGCATTGGACAATGATTTTAGCATAAAAATCTTTGCAAATGATTTTACTAGAATTTCATTGTGGGATTGGCAGAAAAAGTTCTGTGGTTTCAGAAGCCTTTCCATATTACATGTTTTGATTTCAGTATTGTTATTTTTCAAGAAATAAATTATAATAGGATTCATAACAGAGAAACACTAGAGGCTATTAAAGTAACCTTTATTCACCTAAACAATAAATACAAAAAACAGAAGAAATATATTGAAGTGGAGTAGTCCATGATATACACAAATAGAAAGTTTTAGCAGTTCACCAATCAAGTTAATTTAGATTTTGTGAGTAGATCAGAAGTACTTTGATGAAAAAGTCAATCTTTTTCTTCACAAAAGAACAATATCCTTCATGGAAGCAAGAGATAAAATAACTTGGTTGTTGGTTGGTTGGTTGGACTTTACGACATGTGAACAATTGAGTTATCTTACGCTGAAGACTTTTTCGTTTTATTCATGCTTATTGGGCATTCACATTTTTTTTTTCAACTCATTTTCTTATGAATCATATTTTTTAATCTATTTTACCCATGGAAACCTAACAAGTACTACCACTCTGGGTAAGGTTTGGTTTGGTTTAACGGCATATCAACCCCAATGGGTTATTTAATGCCAAATTTTTTTTTGTCTGTATGATTTGTAAGGGATCGGCTTCTAGGTGAATATTTTATTTTTAAACAAATTGTTAGTGTGAGACAACAGTAATCAACTTTACAGTACAGGTGTATTTTTGCAAATAGTTTTGTACACGTATTTTTACATCTGATTCCAAAATTGGTTGGTTGCATTTTATAGCATGTCAACCCTTCGCTTATTTTATGCTCAAGAAGTTTTTGTTTTATTCATTTTTATGGGGCATTAAATTTTTTTAAACACATTAAAAACAAAAAAAAAAAATTTTTAGATGTATCTAAAACATAGATGGGACTACCACTCAGAGGTTGTAGTAAATGTATCAAATTTCTATAATGGGAATTAGAAATGTATATTTGTGAAAATTTATATTAAGAACAATGGAAGATCTTTAGACCAATTGAAAGAAGAAAAAAAGGACAACATAAATATTCAATTCACTTCTGACCCTTGAATTTATGTCATAAATCCAGACTTCATTAGTTGATGGAAAAATATACTCCAGGATGTCAAAAATAAACAAAAAGTCCATCATGTTTTGTTTAAAAAATATAGCATTTTCTCTCCAGTGTATATCAGGTTGATTGTGTCATTTTTTTCAAGATGAGAATAGGTACAAATACAATTGGTATCACTTTCACCCAAATATTCCACAGCTTTTTCAATTCTCTAGTAAGGTCCAGGTATTTCTCTATCTTTTCATTTTTTTTCATCTTCACTTTGTGATCAACTGCTGACTGCAAAATCAATGAGTTGACAAGTTCTCTCTTCTTTTTTTTTAATCAATATCATAATTTAAAAAAAAATCTTTCTGAGTTTCATAAATTTATCTTTTAATTTCAAAAACATTAAATAAAAAAAGTATAAAATAAACAACACGCACTTACAAACTGATCCCCTGGTTTGTTTGTTTTTTTGTTTCAAATTCTTTTTCTTGTGTATAAGTTTGTTATTCACAATTTATCTGGCTGATGCATTACCCACACAATGTGTCTGAACCTGACCCTACATGATTAGACGCATGATTTTTTTTTAGAAAAAATCTATAGGGGAAAATCTGAAGAAATAGTGTCATTCACAGACTTTCCCTAGAAAGGAAATAATCAAAGAACACAGTAATCCACTGAAATAAATACTTTTTACAGGAAGTGTGAATCCTTCCTATGAGGACAGCATTTTCAAACCCAACATGGCTTCCACTAATCATTTTCTTCTATTTAACCCATAGATGGGACCCTAACAGGTACTACCACTCCAATTCAGAGTGGACCTGGGAGTAATGGTAATAAAGTGGTATTCCACATTCTCCAAGCTCCATAACTGGAACCTCACCATCAGATAAAGTTTATACCCAGGAAAATAAGACCCTCAGCCACCGCCTTCTGGCACATATATGATAAAAAGAGTCGGAGCTTGCCATAAGGTCAATAGAGTCAGGACAATCATATAGGTGCTAGGGCTTGATGTGACCAGCTGATTAATTAGAGGGGGCCTCTCTGACTGCCTGTCTAACCTAAATAAGGGGCCGAAGTAGTGTGCTGCATGTCATGGACTGCTCAGACACCTCTCGTAATATAGGAGAGTAATCCTAAAATTAATGACTCCAAAGCACTTGGAACACAGGGAAAATGTTTGTGTGACTATTGGCAATGCTGTTGTGTTTGTTGTGCAGGTTCCTGCCTCATTGCCACACCTAATCATGGCTTGGCAGTTGTTTCAGATGGAGCTCCCCATAGGTATTTGCCTCATACCCCACTTGTATGGGCTGGGCGCAAGGCCTCATTTTAACGTGGGCCTGCCCACAAGCTGAAGCTCATGGGCGGGAAAGAACAAAAATTGTGTCGATCCCTTCAGCATTCCCCCACAAGGGGGGTGCCTCAGGCGCTGGGTAATAAACTCAGCCCTGCCCCTGTAAATCAAGGGGGCAGGTATTGCCTGGGGGGACAGCCCCCTGGGATTGATGCTATTAACTTGTAAAGATCCAGGGCCGAAGCCACTGGACCCTCGGCGTTGGCCAGATCTACATACTACATCAGATGGAGCTCCCCATAGATGTTACTGCCAAATGTGAAGTTCATGCAGTTATTTGGTTTTGAATGCAAAAGGCATTAAACCAAGTGACCAATTAATGATTTCATCCAGTAATCATTTTCTAATATCCTAAACACATACAAGACATAATGTGAGTAAACCCTTAAAATGACCAGTGCAACCCAAAATAGAAGTTTTCAAAATTGGAGCCTTAGAAAGGATGAACCGTTACAACTGGTGGACATGTGATCATGAGATGTGTTCGTAAATGTCTTTTCAAAGTTGAGCTCAGTGAAAATGCCGTTTTGCACACATCACAAGAAAATGGTTTCTCTCCAGTATGTGTTCGTATGTGATCTTTCAATTTGCAACTTGTTGTAAATGACGAGGTACACACTTGACATGAAAACGGTTTCTCTCCAGTATGGGTTCGCATGTGAATTTTCAAGCTAGAATGTGCTGAAAATGTTGATCCGCATAATTCACAAGTAAATGGTTTCTCTCCAGTGTGTGTTCGCATATGGTCTTTCAATTTCCAGCTTGTAGAAAATGCTGATTCACACAATTGACAAGAAAAGGGTTTCTCTCCAGTGTGTGTTCGCATATGGTTTTTCAAGCTTGAACGCACTGAAAATGTTGATTCACAGAATTCACAGGAAAATGGTTTCTCTCCAGTGTGTATTCGCATGTGATTATTCAAGCTGGAACGCACTGCAAATGCTGCACTACAGACTTCACAAGAAAATGGTTTTTCTCCAGTATGTGTTCGCATGTGACTTTTTAAAAGATGTGTCTGTGAAAATGAGGATTCACAGACTTCACAAAAAAACGGTTTTTCCCCAGTGTGTGTTCTCATGTGGATTTTCAAATGGGAACTTCTAGAAAATGCAGATCCACAGAATTCACAAGAAAATGGTTTCTCACCAGTGTGTGTTCGCATGTGGGTTTTTAAGCTGGAACTCTTAGAAAATTTTGATTTACACACTTCACAAGAAAATGGTTTCTCTCCAGTGTGTGTTCGCATGTGGGCTTTCAGGTTGGAACTCAGGGAAAATTTTGATTTACACACCTCACAAGAATACGGTTTCTCTCCAGTGTGGGTTTGCATATGCCTTCTCAAATTGGAACGGTCTGTAAATGTTGATCCACAAACTTCACAAGGAAATGCTTTCTTTTGTGTGTGTGTTTGCATGTGCTTACTCAAGATAGAACTCTCTACAAATTCTAACCCACAAACTTTGCAAGAAAATGTTTCTCCTTCAGTTGATGTTTCCATGACTGTTTTCAAAATGTAATAAAATGGAGGAAAGTTCGGTTTGACTAGAGTTTATTTTCCCTATTTTTTTATTATTATTATTTTGTTCTTTAGAAATATGAACTTAGGGAAAATGCTCAGATATTGAATTGCGACAAAAAGAATTGTCTAGTGAGCTGTCAATATGCAGAGTGACACACTTAGCAAGAATATATTCTTTCCTCTCACATGTGTTTGAATGTCTCTTTTCAAATTTCAGAATAGTTCTTCCACAGTATAGTTGTTATCTGTGAACGAATAAGAATTAAATTATTTAAAAAATTAAAAAATAGATATAATTTCAACAAATAATGAAATAGACTTAACAGAATTTAATATAGATACAATAGTTTTTTAATTTTCCAAAAGTTAATGATAAATAAACATGAAAACCCTTTTAATTGTAACATTTAGCACAGAAAAACAATTATACTTGTTGTAAATCAACACTCAATATGGATTCATACATTTTTTAAAACTCTATTAATTTATTCAAAGAAGATATTCAAAAATCAGAATCAAAGAAATGTTTCAATAATTACTGTTGTTATTATTAATAAAATTTAAATAAAAACAACTTCAAATGAAAGCTGTTTTTTTCTGTTTTCAAAATGTTTGAACAATAAAAATAGAGCTCTACTATTACTACTACTAACAGTAATAATCTATATATTAATATTCATGTTCCTCAATTGTATGCCCGTTATCTTACAACACCTTCTAGTTAAAATAAGACCATCCAAATCCTTCAAGATTAAATGTAAACATGTAAGTCTTTATTATCTACTGCTGCTTATCCACTGTATTCTTACCTATTATGAGTGGCATCACTTCAGTTAAATAATGGACCATTCAGTTTTTATTTAAAAGAAAGAAAGGGAAGAAAAACGACATGCTGCACAGAAAAATATAAGAAAGAAGGAGAGTAACCTATTCTCTTTCAATCTAACATCAAAGAAACAAAAGAAAGAGTGAGAGAGTTAAATCAAGATTATTACAGTCTTTACATATTGAACTATATGCAATAGCTCTTAAGTAAACATATCAAACAGTGTAATAAATTAAAGGTCCTGCTAGTAATTATGATAATAATCCTAAGGAATAAGATATAACAAGCATAAAAATTAATCTATTTCAATACAAAACATTCAAAATGAAAATTTAAAGCAAAACAATTTAGTGCAGAATATATAAATACAAACAAAAATATACTTTCAATGATTTACCTTTTATGACACTTGATGTTCAATTTACATTCATTTTATTAGATAAATATATTGCTGAACTTGACCCTAAATTTATGTCCATCTTTGTCCAAATACACCTGAAGTAAAACAAAATTCTTTATGTAATAATGTCTAAATGAAAATTCTTCATTCACAATGAGAAGAAGAAATAGAAAATGTTACCAACATGTTAATCAAATTGAAACCTTAGATTTAGTTTTTATACACTTTGTTAAAATTTGAGATCATCTGAGTGAGAATTGGCTATATTAGTAGAAAATGTCAAATTTTGGGGGGACACCCTGTATAAATACAAACCATAAGAATATACTTTTGACTTACCTTTTATGACACTTGATATTCAATTTACATTCATTTTATTAGATAAATATATTGCTGAACTGGACCCTGAATTTATATTCATCTTTGTTCAAATACACCTGAAGTGAAATAAAATTCTCTATGCAATAATGTCCGAAAAAAAAAAAAATTAAAAAAAATTAAAATAAACAAAAAAACAATTCTCAATTTACAATGAGAAAAGAAAAAAAATGTTTTTTCCCAAAATGTTAAACAAATTGATATTTAAAAAGAAAAAAGAAAAAAAAAAGAAAGAGATTTTTAACTCAAAAACAAAATTATGGATTTGTATTGAAAAACAGATTAGAATTTTTAACATTACTAGCAAGAATATGTACCCTCCGAATGTAAGTATTTAAGTTTTAATGTAATGAAATATATTAAATTTGAAAGACTAATGAATTTAAATGAGAATGCCTATAAGAAGAATTACACTTATCTATATTTTAACTGGTTTCTATATAAAATAATCAAAGAATTGTTTTTAATATGTTAGAGATAAAATAATAATACTAGAGATCAACAATACCAAGTAATGTTTTGAAAATTAACCACATCATATATTATGTATACATTTATATCTTAGTGATATATAAGACACATTATTTAATGTGAAAATAAAATGCGCTATAACATAGTATCTTTTTAGGCAAATATAACTCAGATTTTCATAGAGACATTGTTTAAATAAGATTTATTCTATTAAAGATTTTGACCATAATATGAATTAAATACTCATTGATAAACATGAAATTCCTGAGGGTATTGCGATGAAAGCAGTGACATAATTTTGATTACAGACATATACCGAATCTCTATCATAAGAATTACAAGGTCATATTAGATCAATAAAATTTAGAACCACTAAAACAATGTGGAAAAATTATGAAGACAAGGGATACAAATTGGTAATCTGAGCATTAGCTACATAAATGAGAGTAACCTGTTTTGGTTGGCCATTTTCATTTCACAGTAAAACAACTGCATGTTTTAACACAAAAATATCATAAAATGTGTTCTTAATAACAATCAAGTTCATTTTTAATAATGCACAAGCACAATTAAGAACACATTTTAAGATATTTTCATGTTAAAACATTCAGTTGTATTCATTCAAACAAATTCGCATTTTCAGTGTAGCTTCATGGTGAAATGAAAATGGCCAACCAAAACAGACGACTTACTCAAAGTGAAAGAAACAAGCGGAGGTTACTCTCATTTATGTAGCTAATGTTCAGATTACCCACAAATTCAGGAACTAGTTCAAGGCACATCAGTATAGTTTCTGAGTAAGGTGAAATTTAATTGTATATCTTGTGATACCTCTGAAACCAAATATAAAGTTGCATAAATATGTATAAGAGGCATACTTATTTTTGGAGCATGGCATATTCATATCTTTATTTAATGAGTTTCAATGCTGTAAAGTTTAGTAAGAAGTAACACCTATACTATCTGTTTTAAGTGTATTATGTTCAATGGAAATAATAAAATACTGGTATCTTTGGTTTAGAATAAAACTTTTTATTAAAAACTATTAAGGATGTACTTATTTATGGATGATACTGTATCTACAAACTTTAGTTTGGCACATGATCACTAATTTATGTAGGGCCCCCGATTTTCCGTTTCAAATTTTTCTAAATTCCGTTTCAACTTTTAGTCAATTCCGTTTTTTTCCGTTTCCACTTTTGGTAATTCCCATTTTTATAGTATTTTGTGAAAAAAATTGAAATAAAATTTGCTATAATTATTAAAACTGAAAACAAAAACATAATTCAAAGTTTTATTACATATAAAGAAATAGCAAATGTCTACAATTTTTTTGAAATTGTGAAATGAAAGTCCAAAAATAAATTATATGTAAAAATAAATATGTAACATGACTAAACAATGAAATGTTGCAGTGCATAATTATCTTTGAGGTAGAACTTTTAATCAGAGCTTCCTTCTTTAAGGAAGAACACATTTAGATTGTTTTTGTGTTTTTAAGTAAAGGGACCCATATTGATTTATAATCATTGATTCGCAATATTAAAATTAACAGAAAAATTACATTTAAAGAATGAACAGCAAATAACTTGCATCTTAACAATAAATATCTGAGAAAGTCAAACATTTTGACTAAAATTTTACAAAACAGGAATTAAACCATAATAATTGAATCTTTGTAACAAAATATAAAAAACAAATTTGATATATTAATTCAAAATTTAAATTAAAAAACTTATCTCAAGTTGAAATACTCATGAAATTTAAAATTGGATATTTCCCAAATAAAGAAATTGCAATCTTCAAATCTCTTTTCTAAATCTCCATTGTAATACAACATTATAAGTTGCTTGTTTTCAGGGTAAGACTTTCACGTTGTTTATTTAGTAAATGTTTATATTGAGAATGAACGTTCAATATCTAAGCTGGTAACAGGCATCCATATGACCTTATTGGCAATCTGTGGGGAAATCTACTTTTATTGCATTCCAAAATGCTGGGATGCAAAAATATTTTGGTAAGTCATCTTGGTAATTCACATAAATTTGGAATTCTTCAAGAAGATCAGTAGAAGGATCTGCAAGTCCTTAATGGCTGCAAAACTATCAATGTCATGGCTTATACAAGGTAGATGTCTAGGATCAAACAGACAAGATGCCTTGTAAAGTTATATACAAGGTGAGCATCCAGATTTATTCAGTTTTGAAAAAGATGTGCTGAACAAATCTTGGAAATTTTGAGATAAATCTTCCTCTTTGGACACCAGGGTTTTTCTTTATTTTAAATGATGGTCACATGATAGTAGCATTTACTTTCTTTCATCATATTTATAAAACAAGGTTAGTTGAGCTTTGGGGGAGAGTGAGTTTCGGCCGCTGACTGCGAGGTTAGCTCGATCCCAGGGAATCTCCCCAGCAATACCTGGATTTAAAGGGAAGCTGGTTTTGCCAGCGCCTGAGGCACCCCCTTGAGAGAATTGGTTTTTCCACCCCACCCATAAGTCTCGGATTTGGTCCCACGTTAATAGGCTTTGACCCATACAAGGGTTGAGAAATATATCAAGGAAATGAATTTGTTAAACATTTTGATCTAGTATCTCCCCATTCCAATTTCTACATGTCTACCTTCCCATTTCACTGATGAGGACTGACCAACTTCATCTCTCTTAGAAAAATAAAAGACTAATCATCAGAAAAGATTTTCTTTTCAGGTAAAAACTTTTGCTCTTAATTCTTTTTCGGATCTTAAAAGGAAAAATAACTCATATTTGTAAAAATCAATTTTAAAGGAAATAACTAGGTTTATGTTATATTATTTTTAAATTAAAAAACAAAAAAATGGAGATAGTCAAATTTTGAAAGAATTAAAACGAAAATTTGAAAACCCAAAAATCAATTTATTATTATTGAAAATTTCATTAAAAATCTCAGATTTCAGATTAACGATTCCACGATTCCGGAAAATTCCGGTCCCCCTATTTATGGGTGATACTGTTTATAGTAGTTGTTGGTAGGTTGGCTGGGTTTTATGGCATGTCAACCCATTGGGTCATTTTATGCCAAAAGACGTATCTGTCTTATTCATTCTTGATAGGTACTCAAATTTTTTTAACACATTTATTTTGAAACTCATGTTTTTCTAAATAGAAAAACATGAGTTCCAAAAAGGTTCCATAGATGGTACCCTAACAGTTACTACCACACTAAGTTTGTTACATTATCCACAGGCTATGAATATATCTACGTGTTAAAGATTGAAAATATTAATCAAGTGTAACATTGTAGGTGAATGATACCGGGGTGTGAATAGATAATTTTTTTTTTGTTTTAAGTTAGCAATTCATTCTATAAAGTTAGTTATAAAAGTTAGTTTGGTACATGGTCACTTGGAGGATGCTGTGTTTCCATTTCCTCATTAAACATTGAAAATATTAATCTTGGCAAGTGTAACATTCTAAGTGAATGGTACCAGGGTGAAAATAGATCATTTATTTTTTAAAAAAGCCAGCAACTGATTCCAAGAAAAATAAAAGTTAGTTTGGTACATGGTCACTTGGGGATGCTGTGTATCCATTTCCTCATTAAACATTGAAAATATTAATCTTGGCAAGTGTAACATTCTAAGTGAATGGTACCAGGGTGAAAATAGATCATTTATTTTTAAAAAAGCCAGCAACTGATTCCAAGAAAAATAAAAGTTAGTTTGGTACATGGTTACTTGGGGGATGCTGTGTATCCATTTCCTCATTAAACATTGAAAATATTAATCTTGGCAAGTGTAACATTCTAAGTGAATGGTACCAGGGTGAAAATAGATAATTTATTTTAAAAAAACCAGCAACTGATTCCAAGAAAAATAAAAGTTAGTTTGGTACATGGTTACTTGGAGATGCTGTGTTTCGATTTCCTCATTAAACATTGAAAATATTAATCTTGGCAAGTGTAACATTCTAAGTGTATGGTACCAGGGTGAAAATGGGATTGGAATTTTTTTTTTATTCAAATGACCAAAGGTCATAAATACAATCTGAATTGATAAAAAAAAAAAATTATTTTCAATTTTTTAATTAAAAAAAAAAAAATGTATTCATTATAAAATTAAATCATTAATGAATAAAGTGGTGAAAATTTTATTAAAATCGGACAATTCCCTGATTTTTGATAATTGTTTTAAATAAAATAAAAATAATCTAAAAATCTTTTATTACCTCCCCTTACGATACTACTGTAATGAATAAAGTACTGAAAATTTCATTAAAATTCGATAATTCTCTGCTTTTTGTTGATTATTTAAAAATTAAAACAAATTATTTCCTCCCTTGAGTAAAATTTGACATATCTACATGAACATCTTATTTTTTTATTATTTGTTTGTTACGCCTTTTTGGCATCTCTCCTTTCAATTTTCATGGGTCAATGATTTATTTAAATTCCAAAATGATGGTTAAGTCCAAACATAGAAAATGAATTTCGGTTTCTAGAATAATACAAAATTATAAAAAAAACAATCTTTAAAAATTAATTTGAAGAAAAATACAAAGAATGTCCCTTCTAAAATAAGTCCAATAATGATAAAATAACCGAGTGATAGGCGAAAAAAAACCCACAAAAAAACAAAACAAAAACTATTGTTAAATTAACTAGCCTTTTCCCCATCAAATGAATTTGTAAGTGTTTTCTTGTTGGAGTTTAAGGTTCATTTCGTATTGATTTGATAAAAATCATTGTTTATAATAAAATAGTTTTAAAAATATTTGACGTAAATTTCATCGCCTAATATTTCGATAGTGGACTTTGTTTATATCAATGGGGGTCACCGATAAACATGGATAGTAGCGAAATTAAAATATGAATTTGATATTAAAACGAATAAGATTTATAAAAAGAAAAATTAAATTACTTTTCAAAAGAATCCAGATATTTTTTATATTCATAGATGATAAAGGATTGTCACAAATTAAAAAAAGAATGTTTCACTTCTTCGTCATAGTGTGAAAAACAATGTGTACCTGCAAATTACGTATTTGTTATTTATAAAGATAATAACACAATACTTACTTCTTTCTCTTTTCTTTCATCTGATTTCTTTTCTTTGGGTCTATACGACGTTAGGGAAAAGGTGAAGAATGTTATATTTTAAATAAAACTGTTATTTTCTGCTTGAATGGAATTACAATGTGTCGTTCATTTGCAATCAATATCGTAAAATTTTCTAAAGAGCGATAAAACAAGGGAGATAATTCATATAATTTATTTAATATAAATTAGGATAAATTAGAATTATTTCAGTGTAAACCTTAAAATTGACTGATGTCAAAAAAAGAGAAGATAATGATAAAAACAAATCTATGGTAAAGCAAAGGTTATTGTTGCTTTATATGGAACATGTTCTATTTTCCAAGCTTTTTTAAAAGGAAAATAATTGTTTTAAGTCCAAGGTCAATATTAGGTTCAGCATTTAAAAATTATCCCTAACTTGATTCTTTATCTTCTGACCCGGAGTGGTAATACCTGTTAGGGTCTCACCTATGGGTTGAATAGCAAAAATGTTTTTCTAAAAAAAATTGAGTACCCATCAAAAATTAATTTATTTCAAAACTTTGTCAGCATCAAATGAATCACTGAGATTGATATGCTGTAAAACAAAACAAATTTATAAGAAATCTTTGAGTGTCAGGTTTAGATTGATTTTAATTTAGATTGACCCCCTTTTTCCCTTCTTCCTACATGATCCAATTGGTCTAAAGTTCTGCTACAGCCATGAATATTAATTTCCAGTGTTATATGATAAATATTATTAGGCATAGGCATTTTTGTCGTCTGCTAGGAATTTTAAAAGCGAATTAAAAATAATTAAATCTATTATTTAGGTCAAACTTTGTCTAAATCAATAAGTAGTAACATAATAACCATCATTAAAAAAAAGAAAAATATCATTACATATGCAGTTTATTTTTAATACATTTAAAGGGATTTGTTTTGGTCAATTTCGACGCGATACACCATTCTGTCTCTTTGTCGATGGTTTTAAGTGCTTGTTTACAATTTTACTGTAACATTCGCGATTGCAAAAAAATTACCAAAGATCAGATAATTATCCGATTTTAATGAAATTTTCAGTATTGATTTAACAATTAATGAATTTTATAATGCATCAGTTATTTTATTTCAAAACTTTAATTTAGTATTTTTGCTATGAAAAATGAATATATAAAATTCATTTGAAATAAAAAATATTCTGATGTTAATTTTAAAATGTTATATTTTTAGATTCTAGAAATAAATATCTATTTAATGCAAACCTTATTTTAGACACATAAAGTAATAAGTTTTGAAGAAAAACTCTATTGAAAATGTACCCCCTCCCCTTTTTAAGCAGAAAAAAATATCAATGTATAATTTTTTCTTTTATAAGATATTAGCCAATTAAATAATTATCGAAATGAGTAAAAAAGAAATCTCCAAAAAATTAATCATCTATTATTTTTTTACATTTTATTTTTCGATTTTTGGTACTTATTTTCTCATAGAAAAGCCACCGTAAAAATTTTTTGTTTTGTTTCTATTCATAACTTCGGTCTTTTATCTCATTATTTATACTGTAATTAGTACAATATATGACCAACTTGAAAAAATGTTACGCCTCCAACATAAGGGGGTCAAAATTAAGGGACCTGAAAAAAATGAGAAAGTTTTGAAATAAAATAAATAATGCATGATAAAGATCATTCATTGATAAATAAACTCTGAAAATTTCATTAAAATCAGATAATTCCCTGATTTTTGGTAAATTATTTTCTGTAGGGGGGGGGGCTAAAGTCATTTTGTCAAAAACGCATTTTAGGCTCATTTTGCCAGTAACTAGATAAATAACATCATTTTTAAAACTTCCCATGATATCAAATATTCCTAT
Source organism: Doryteuthis pealeii (assembly GCA_023376005.1). NCBI lineage: Eukaryota > Metazoa > Mollusca > Cephalopoda > Myopsida > Loliginidae > Doryteuthis > Doryteuthis pealeii. Next base: position 97,766,756 of record CM042151.1, read on the forward strand.
CTAAGTAAAAGGTAAAGTAGTCAGGGTGGCCTAAAGTCGTTATAAGCCAATCAGTGAGGAAGTCTATCCCCTTTTCCCTAGCGCTATACCAAGGAGATTGTTTTTGCATCTGAGGTGGAACACCACACTTACCATCATCCCTTTATTTTACCGCATACTGTGCTACACACATGCTGAGATAGTGAGGACCGGTATTGAACTGTGAACCTTGTGGTTTCTAGCCGAATGCTCTACCGACTGAGCTAAACCGGACTAATGATTTACATTCAATTTTCTGGTTTCAAGTAACTTTTCCTATTTCTTATCCAATGATTTTTAAACAGGGCTGTAGAATACATCAACTTCACCTCTGCAGGGGGGTAAAGTTCCCCCAATGGGGTCACCTGTGGATGGCAACCTATGATGCTTAAAGATGGAATCTTGGTGGCTGAGCATTCCATAATATACAACCCTCTATTTTGACCCTTACTTAAGCTAGATGAGTGATAAGAGGGGCTGGGCTCCCTCCGATCAATTGGCTGGTCATATCAAGCCCTAGTACCTACATGATTGTCCCCACCCTATTGCCTTTATGGCAAACACCAACATTTTTTATCATATATGTGCTAAAGGCAGTGGCTGAGGTTCTTGTTGTCCTGGGTATAACGTTAAACTCTATCTGATGGTGAAGTTCCATTTCTGGGGCTCAGGGAATATCACCACTACTCTCAGGTCCAATCTGAACCAGAGAGGTATTACCTGTTGGGGTCTCAACTACAGGTTAAATAGAAAAATGTTTTTATATAAAACATTGAGTACCCATCAAGAATTAATTTATTTCAAAACTTTGTCAGAATTAAATGACCCCTTGAAGTTGATATGCTGTAAAACAAACAAACTTATGAGAAATCCTTGAATGTCAGGATTGGATTGAATTTAATTTAGGTTGCCCCCATTTTCCCCTTCTTCTTTTATGATCCAATGAAATTGCTTTTGTGCTTTTGTAGAGCATTATTATAGGGGTATAAGATGTTAATGTTCTTATAATACGTTAGAAAACCCAAGTGAAAAGATTCACAATGAAGTCTGAACAAAGCAACAAGAAGATAACACATACAGACTTTATTTGTCTGGACATACATGGAGGAATATACATACTCATGACAAGGTACAGTATAGATATATAGAACAGATACATAAATATACACAAAGGATGTAGGACTAAGTTCTAAAGGAGTGGTAAAGAGTTCCTGATGCAATGTCACTTACTGATAGTTGGTTGAGGAGTCAAGCCTTCCACTTAAGGGGCAGAGGCAGCAAGTGCCTAATCCATGTGCAGTGGTTGCTGGGCCGAGAGAAAGAGATGAAATTTACTGGGCTGCTGTTTAAAAACAGCAGCCACCTATGGGAGAAAACCTGGCAGCAAGGGAAGATAACCCTTTCGGACTCATGTCCATCCCAACAGGAGCAGACAATCCCTATAGGTGTAACAATCTCATTGGAGAGACCATGAGGGGCAAACATACATTTTGTAAATTTTGTTTCTATCATTTTTTTAAGTTGTGGTGTTTTATTTCTCTGAATTTTTGAGATGAGGTTTGATAATTTGGATTATTTCGATTATTGGGACTATTGTCCTCATTTTTATTGTTATCTACACAACGTTTTAGCTATTGTGCACTTTAGCCTTCTTCAAATATTTCTTGTCCAATTTGGTCATATGGCATAATGGATATAGGGATTGTGTTGAAACAGTTTTAAGTTACTGTTATCTCGAGGATGCAGGTTCAGTACTGGCCAAGGACAACAGTAAAATAAAATAATGAACACAGCATAACATTTGTACCCGGTCATGGTTAATGGAATGAGAATAGTCTCCCCCAGTGGATTGAATAAAGGGTTCAGTTTGAAGTTCCATGAAGGTTTCCAATAATGACATGAAGACTTCCAAGTTTGATGAGAAGGTTCCCAAGACTGACAAGAAATACATAAAGAAAGCCAGAGGGCACATTGGTTAAAATATTGTGTAGATAACAATAAAGTTCAGGACAACAGTCTGAATAATACAAATAATACAAATTATCAAGCCTCATCTTAAAAGTTCAGAGAAATAGTATCCCTAACCTAATTCTTTATCATATATATATAATATATATATATATATATATATATATATATATATATAACATTTTCAAAAATGAATAAAAAATAAATTTAAAAAATAATGATCATAATATATATATATATATATATATATATATATATATATTATATATATATATATTCTGATCATTATTTTTGAAAATAAAAATTAATAAAAAATAAATTTAAAAAAAATAATGATCATAAAATATATATATATATATATATATTCTGATCATTATTTTTTAAATTCAAAATTAATAAAAAATAAATTTAAAAAAATAATGATCATAATATATATATATATATATATAATATATATATATATATATATATATATAATATATATTTTTTTTTTTTTTTTTCTGATCATTATTTAAAAAAATTTATTTTGATTAATTTTTATTTTCAAATTTTTTTATTTTGCAAACTTTTCACGCCACTTTTAACTGATACAGTTATGGCTTGGAAGAATTCTTGCTTTATCTCATTAGTAAAATCAGATTTCCATATGATGTATAATTTGTCTATAGCAGTTAGTGCTATTCCTATACATGCATTGATATTGCTTTCTGTAGATGAGATATTACTGCATAGCTATATGAGTGGTCTACTATTTTTAGGGGCTTGGATAGTAAAAAATAAAAATTGATAGACCACTTGAATAAACATTTAATTCTATTTTGTTTTTTCTGCATTTGTTTTAAATACATATATCACATTTTCCATATCATCTTAGCTCTCTGACAAGGTCCAAGTACTTATCCAGTTTTTTGCTTTCTTTTATTTTCACCCTCTAGTTTATTGGAAGGTTACAATAACCTTCTTCAGCTGTTCTCTCTTCATTGTCAATTTTGTACTGAAAACTTTATTCAATTTTCCAAAGCCATGATACATAATGATGTAACTTAAATTTCAGACCCTAAAAAATTTCAGAAATTATGAAAAGTCATTATATTAATAAAATTGCATTTCTAAAATCCTTAAAAACAGCAATAAAAAAAGGATTATTTCCTATAAGTATAACATAAACAAAGGGGAACCACTCTTGACTGATAAATTATTTATTTATTTATTCATCTACTAGGAAAAAAAAAAGATGGGATTAGTTTAGGGTTAGGATTAGGGTTTAGTGTTAGTTTAATCAGAAAATAAATAAATAATTTATCAGTCAAGAGTGGTTCCCTTTGTTTATGTTAGACTTATAGGAAATAACCAAAAAAAGAATAAAAACTAAATCTTATATAAACAAATTATTAACCCTAAACTTAAACAATTGAATAATAAAATAAAATAATATAAAGAATAAAAAAAATCATAATAAAAAGAGAATATCAATTAAAATAAGAATAAGAATAGATTAAAATAAGAATAAAAATAAGAAAAAATGAATTTGAATATGAAATATAAAGAAATTAAGACTATTACATGTTTAACATTACCCATGAAATCATACAACTAAATTATTAATTAACGTACACAATTACAGTTCAATGTAATGGCTGTCAACTCGTGTTCGAGTAAGATCATTTCCTGTTTTTATTAATTAATTTTTTTTTTATCATAGTTGGGTGCCAGTAGCATTTGACACTGTATCCTTGTGTTTTCTCAGATGACTCACCAGGCCAGCCCTGGAGAGACATACTCTTCCATATAAACTACATGTTGGAACTTCTCGACTTTGAATGTTGCTGGGCTGAAAATTACCCTTTCTAATAGCCCGCTTCAATTTTTTGTGTTTAATTCGGTTGGACTCAAATTCTTCCACAGACAGGTAGATGGTGACTCACCAGCCAGGTCTATTACAAGCTAGCTTCTCCCAGTCCTCCACAGCAACAGCAGTGTTCTTCAGAGTGTCCTTGAGGAAATCCTTAAACCTCAATTTGTGTTTGCACTGACAATGTTTGCCAGTTGAGATTTCCCCGTAAAAAAGTTGTTTTGGGATTTGGCAATCATTCATTCAGTTCAATGTATATACATATTTACCAACCTCTCCACACAAGCAGGATGTGACTCAATGTCAATTTCTTAACCGAAGTTTTACAGGTTTGAATTCAGAGTTTTCCTTCTGCTAGACTGGTTTCCTAGTCACTGTTAAAGAACACAGCCTGCCCAACTATTGACCCATAGCTGGAGGGAGGGTAGTTGGATGCTATTAAAGTTTGCCTTTTTATATCCCAGTTTATAAAAAGGGTAACTGTAAGTTCTTTAAGCGAGAATAAAAACAAGTCAACACACTCTGGTAACAGGATAAGAACTGAATTTTATTTCAAGAGATTTGGCACCGGTCGGTGTGTGTATGTGTGCGCATGTCCAGAAATGACTCCTTTATTTATCAGGTTACAACAAATGCATACTTTTCTCTATGTGAAATGCAAAGAGGCTCATCCAGGATTTAAAAATTTGGGGAGAATGATGTATCTATTTAGATAGTTGTTGGTGGGGGCATTGTTTGTTGGATTGGAGGGGAGGTGTTTACTTTTTCTGGCACGTTGGATGAAAGGTTGAGGGTATTGTCGTTGAGTAAAGGATTTATCTATGTATTCAAACTAACCATTCCTTCAATTTAAAAAAATCCAAGTTGTTAATTTGAATTCACAATAGAAACGAAAGAAAAATTGTAGAATCTAGCACCATCTCCATTTTCAATACAATTAAACAGAGACCCGGATTTTTCCTTCTATTGCCTCATATATATATATTATATATATATATATATATATATATATATATATATATATATATGATGATGAATATTTAGACAGCAGTTTCTCTGATAAGTAGGTTTTATTAAATATGACAAACAAGATTTAGTATTTTGGTTTTTATTCAACTTTTCTTTTTGGTGAACAAGATATCAAAACTGTGATTGTAGACAGTTTAAAAAATGTTGGTTGGTTGGTTTTACGTATTCAGTTATTTTATGCTGAAGATGTCGTTTTATTCAGTCTTGATGGGTACTCAATTGAAAAAAAAAATTTATTTTCAAAAACATTTTTAAAAATTCATTTTTTTCTATTTAACCCATAAATGGGACCCTAACAGGTACTACTGATCTGAGTCAGAGTGGACCTGGAAGTGATGGTGATGAAGGGGTACTCCACATTCCCCATAGTTCCAGAATTGGAACTTCACCATCAGATAGAGTTTAATGACATACCCAGGACATTAAGACCCTCATCCACCGCCTTCTAGCACATATTTGATAAAAAGGGTTAGGGCTCTACATAAGGGAAATAGGGTTGGAACAATCATATAGGTGCTAGGGCTTGATACGACCAGTTGATTGATTTGAAGGGGCCTCTCTGACTACCTGTCTAACCTAAGTAAGGGCCTGTTGACTTTTTTGTCTTATAAAGTGTGTACCTGATGCCCACTCATATATATAGACTCGCCGAGAACTGCTGAAATAATACTTAAACTGAGCATACTGAGCATACTGGCCTATTTACTTTGAACCCTCACTGGACGATGGACATAGGATTGTATCACTGGACCTTTACCAATACGCTGGATAGGACTTATTCACAGGATAGGACTTATACACTTACCAAAGGATTCTATAACTCAAGACTTACTTAAGCCCTTTTCAACTGGCCAAATATGCCATTTAAACCCTTAACAGGGCCAAAGTGGAGTGTTGTATGTCATGGACTACTGAACCAACAGGTTTCCATCCTTAAGCATCATAATTTGCCACCCATGGCCAACAGGTGGTCCCATTGGCGAGGGGGGGTCTTTCCTTTCTGTAGGGTCACAATCAGTGTATTCTAAAATCCAAGCTAATGGGCTGTTGAGTACTGGTACTTTAAACCATCTTTGGCCATTTTTCTATATACCATTTGACCAATAGTAGGGTAATTTATGAGGAAGTGCGTCCCGGTCCCCTGCCTCTGAAATAGCTGCCTGGTGAATTTTAAAATAACGACCCCAAGCTTCGGTGCCACATCAGTATTACTTGAAAGAAAACAACCAACTTAGGGCGTTAAATGTATTTTAGGGGGTTTATCTATCTATTTATCTCAGTCTATTCAAAACTATCCATCTTCATATCTATCTATCTATATATCAAATACTAAAATTTTCTTTTATTACGATAAATTACAATAAATAAATAAGAATTATGACAAATTACAATAAATAAACACAAATTATGATAAATTTCTATAAATAAACAAGAATTTAGACAAAAAAGAGAACCCCACCCTAAAATACATTTAGCGCCCTAAGTTGGTTGTTTTCTTTCAAGTAACACTGATGTGGTGCCGAAGCTTGGGGTCGTTATTTTTAAATTCACCGGGCAGCAATTTCGGAGGCAGGGGACCGGGACACACTTCCTTATAAATTACCAATATTAGTTTGGTGATATCTGACCCTAAAACTGAGTTCTAATATCTATTCACATGTTCTAGCATAAGCTAATTTGTTGAATCAAATTTAACGGACCTAAATTCCACCATCGTGTGTCACTCTGCCGAAAGAAAAATAATACCAAAAAACTAGGGTATTAATCGAATTTAATGAAATTTACAGTATTGATATATTAATGAATAAAAGATATAATGCACCAGTTATTTTATTTAAAAACGATTATATCTTTTTAAGTCAGATAACTTTGAATCATACATACTTTGAGAATCTGTGTTATGCCTCAAAGATATGATGTATGTTCTTAATTCTATCATTGTTTTTGAGTTGGTTGAATAGTTCTGGGTTATTTTTGTTGTGTGTTGAGATATATGCAAGAGGTTGTTTGTGGTTATGTTTTTTAGGGGTTTGTAGTTGTTTTAGTTGTATTTTTTCTGTTAATTGAAGTCCCTTTCTTATTATTGTTGTGGGATATCCTCTCTGAAGGTTTAGCATAGTTCTTCTAGGCAAATCTGTCAAGGGGGATCATGGTAAGGTAATTGCTACATCAATAATGACTGCAGTCTTTTCAGGTTTATTCCAAATTATTCATCTGGTTTGATGGTGTTGTTTTTTATGTAGCTTTTACATAGAACACAGTCACTTTCCTGTTTGATGTTGCCAATGGAGGTTTGTGTTCCCAGATGTTCTGTGGTCTGTCAAGTGACATCTCTCTGCAGATTTTTCAGTGGAGACATTTACATACTTTGTTATGGCGGACAATGTAGTAGTCATTTGCCAAAAGGATCTGTTTTCCAGGCATTAGGGGACTTGGACTTTCAATGGCAGAGTGATGGAATCTTTTTTTTGTATTCCAGTCATTTTTTAAAATCCAATTGTGAGTAAGCCCTGGTCTTGTTTGGTTATAATAATTTGTTCATCATTAAATGGAAGCTTGCCTCTCTTGAGTCATTGCAGTGAGGCCTCCTTGTTAATGTATTTCTAGTTAAATTCTTCCATAAAATTCCCTGCTCTCTTATGTTGTTATCATCCTTTGGTTAAATCAAAATTAACTGACCTAAATTCCACCTTCATATGTCACCATGCCGAAAGAATAAAATACTAAAAATCAAGGAATTAACCGAATTTAATTAAATTTTCAGTGTTGATTTATTAATTAATAAAAGATACAATGCACCAGTTATTTTTTTATAACGTTTACAATTTTTCAGGTCAGTTAACTTTGAACCACATATCTTTGAGGCATAACACAGACTCTAAAAGAAGGGTTAAATTGAACTTAACAGACTTAAATTCTACCTTCATATGTCACCCCGCCAAAAGAAAAAAAATACCAAAAATCACAGAATTCACCAAATTTAATGAAGTTTTCAGTGGTGATATATTAATGAATAAAAGATATTTTATTTAAAAGCTTTTACATTTTTTTCAGGTCAGTTAAATTTGAACCACGTATCTTTGAGAATCTGTTATGCCTCAAAGATATGTGGTTCAAAGTTAACTGACCTGAAAAAACATAAAAGTTTTTCTCATTAATATATCAGCACTGAAAATTTCATTAAATTAGGTTAATTCTGTGATTTTTGGTATTTTTTTTTTCTTTCGTCGGGGTGACATACGATGGTGCAATTTAGGACGATTTAACCCATTCTTCTTAAGTTTCCTCCTCATTTATTTCTCTCTCTTCTTTCTTGCAATCAGGGTTGCTGGATTGTTGTAATGTTCTCCAGAGTATCTCTGCTGAAGCTTTGTGTTTGAGGTCTGTTAGGATAGGTATTTATTATGGTGGTTATTTAACATTCCCATTGTTTTATACATGGAGCTTTTGATGTACTGCCCCATGATTAATATTGTGGCTCAATATGCATAGTTGATTTCAATGAGGCCTTCTCTTACTGGTAGGGATATACTGTCCATGCAGTAGCATTGTGGTCAGTCAATAATACCAAAACCATTGAAAATGACAGGTATTGCTGTTATATACCCACTTCTTCTACTGGGTATATATTGAAAGAATTCATTTCTATTAAGATTATGAGAGCATCCATGGTTGTACCCTCATAAATCTTTCTTACTTACTTGAGTAGCTGGCTTCATAGCTGGATTTCTTATCTTCCGTTTCTTGCAGCAGGGGTATTTCTTTTAATTTCTATTTATCATAAATCTCTACTCGCAACTAAATAAGGAACAATGCTCACACCACAGCCAAAAGGACTTCTTCAATAGTACATTGAGCTATAGATTTGTCCCAATGAGTTAGGTCTTACTGGGAAATTAACTCAAGAAGCAAGTCTATTGGACAAAACGGAATGGCCGTTTTTGCGGTCTTTTACAATGATTTTAATTACCAATTGTGCGCATAAATCTCTACTCGCAACTAAATAAGGAACAATGCTCACACCTCAGCCAAAAGGACTTCTTCAATAGTACATTTCTTTTAAATTCTTTTGACTAGTCTGTAGCCCAGCTGGGGCATTTCTTCTTTCTGTATATGTTGACTGTCTAGTTCTGCTACAGGTCTGGTTCTTCAAGATTCTGGTCTGGTCTGTGTCTTTAAAATGCTGGCTTGATTTCCCCAAGGGTGCCATTAGTTCTCTCAGAGACAACACAAGGCATATATTTTGTGATCACAGTTTTTATTAAGTCAAAACCAGAACTCTCAACTGCACTGGGGGTGGGTGAAGCCGGTACATGCTTACATTACAAAGTGTCTGGCTTAACTGACTAAGCTAAGCTGAGCATTCTTTCCTTCAGCCAGTGTAACCAGAAAAAGGTGAACCAAATGTTATTTCATGCCAATCACCAAACACCTTGTTTTTGAATTCAACAATACCAGGATTAAAAATCTATCTCAACACTAACCATCTAAAAATCAATGGTATCTATCAATATATAACATTGCAAGTTGGTTGATGGAATTTATTTCATTTTTTGATGTTGATTCTAATTTGAGGATCTTTTTAAGGCAATTAAACTGAGGTGGGGTGCAACACCTACCGTCAGCTCCCCACTTTACAGCACAGATCAGATTACTCAATATGTGCTACTCATGCTCTGTAAGAGGTTAAAATTGGGGTAGTGGTCTATTAGCGGCATCAGCCGGACAGTGAGAGTAGAGCTAGACCAGGGAAATTTTTTTTTTTTTCTGAGGTGGAGTGCCAATCCTATCGTTTATCTTTTTCAGCCTTTTTTTTTCATTTGTCCATGTTCAATCATTGCATTTATTTTGATGCCAAGATATTTGTATACAGCATCCAGGTCTTCAATATAGCTATTGTATAAAGAAACAAGACACGAACGACAATACTCCAATGTTTGAAGTATGGAGTTAACCACGAGTGTGGCAGACAGGTTGAGAGTTAAAGAAATAACCAAACAACTAGAAATAGGAATAAAAGACGTGTATTACAGAATAACAATAGGATTGCAAACTTTAGTTCATCTGCACAAATGTATAATTTGTCACTTATCTGAGTCCTGAGATAGGGTATTATCGGAGCCCTTGCTACGGCCTTCTGATAGTTCGGATATGATAGACGTTCTGCTTGATGTCCGACTCCGATTCTGGTTGTTGAGGAAGAGAAGGAGCAACCCTGTTTTAGGTCTGTCCCCAGTGAAAGCTGTATCAGAAGAGGATGAGGTTTGCTTATTCAGCTTTGCCACCAAAGTATGCTGGCTTGTGATTGGTTGGTTTGAAACAGAGGCTCGTAGACAAGGACCATACCTCAGAATTCTCAATAATTGTTCACTTTAAGATATTCTGTCGTCCCTTTTTTTCCCTTTTATTTTATTATGCATTTAGCCCACTTTTCATATGCAAAATACATACAGATGTCTTCTGTGAAATTTTTTACAATTTCTATCAGAGGGACAAGTTGTTTTTCCAATTCAGCATAAAGTGTGAGGTCATCTGTAAAACATAGATGGGGAACTCTTTTATTTTCTTCCTTCCTTCTGCCTTTTTCTTGCCGGATTCTAATGTTTGGGGTATGTATTTTTCCTTCCATGTGATAGAATGTGGTCGATAATTGCCATCTAGACATTTTTCTCTGGAGGAATGATCTTATGTCTTCGTTGACATTATACAGTTCCAGACATTGGACTATCCAGGAGTGTGGCACACTGTGAAATGCCTTCCTATAGTCAATCTAGGCTATTGGGAGATTTCTCTGTATCTTCCTGCAGTCATCCAGGATGGTCTTATTTATGCCAAGTTTTTTCTGACACATCCGATCTGCTAATTTTCGAGGTAATCACTTTCAGCTAGCTGTTCATATGTTACATCAGTGATTATCCACATTAGCCACTTGTAAGTTGTTGTAAAGCAAGAGATAGATCTATATTTGTTGGCTAACTGGGTCTCTTGACTCTTAGATGTATTCAGGTGGAGCTTCCTCAAATCTGATGATACTATTAAAAGTATTGGCATAGCGTTAGTGGAGTGCTGCCAGCTTTTTCATCCAGAAAATAGGAATGTTGTCAATTCCTGAGGTTTAAAGTTGCTGAAATGAGCTACTTACCAGTGTGTATTCTCAAGTGTCTTTTCAAATGGGAACTCTCTGAAAATGCTGATCCACAAACTTCACAAGAAAATGGTTTCTCTCCAGTGTGAATTCGCATGTGGGTGTTCAAGCTGGAACATTGTGTAAATGTCGATCCGCATAATTTACAAGAAAATGGTTTCTCTCCCGTGTGTGTTCGTACATGCTTTTTCAAGCTGGAACAATTTGAAAATGCTGATCCACAGACTTCACAAGGAAATGGTTTCTCTCCAGTATGTGTTCGCATGTGGGTTTTCAAATTGAAACCCATAGAAAAAGCTGTTCCACAGACTGTACAAGTAAATGGTTTCTCTCCAGTGTGTATTCGAATGTGTCTTTTCAAATGGGAACTGCTAAAAAATGCTGATCCACAGACTTCACAAAAAAAGTTTTCTCTCTCTTGTGGCCAGAAAAAGATTTCTCTTCTTTGTGTGTTTCCATATTTGTTTAAATTCTAAACAATGTGAAAATGCTGATTTGTGCAGTGGAAAAATATTGGTTTTCAGTGGATCCTATTTTTCAAGTTCTTTGAAATATGAATTTAGGGAATTTTGATCTGTCTTCTGAACACTTTATATTTCAGATCCGCACACTAAGTAAGATTAGATTTTCTTTTTGGTATGTGTTTGAATGTCTTTTTTTAAGTTTCAGAAATATTCTTCCCAATACTGTTGTTATCTGTGAATAAATAGAAATAAAGTATTATTAAAAAATTAAAAAATAAAAAACACAAGAGAATCATACATTATTTGGAATTATAATATTACAATCAGTTTATATTTCAATTGAATGCAACATTTCACACATATTTCATGCTACATCATAGATAGAATTATAATATTACAATCAGTTTATATTTCATTTGACTGCAACATTTCACACATATTTCATGCTACATTATAAATAGAATTATTATACAACTGTTCAACAAATAATTCGATGGAATTTAATTAAAAAAATACAGTATTTTTCTAATTTTGCTAAAGAGTTTCCAAAATTAAAAGGATAAAAATATGAGAAAATTCTTTTCACTCTAATATCTAGCAAACATTAACTGAAGAACAAATGTGGAGAAGAAAATAGGAAATAAAATGTTTTATTCAGCAAATAATAAAAGATACACATCTATATATAATGGAGATTTAGTGTCTGTAACTGAAACTACACTAGAGGAACACGTCCAATAAAGCAACCATGGCGGCATGAGGCTATGTGTGCAAATCGAGACATAGGATTCACCCATCCCTGAACAAGGCTGTTTGTATTTCACATAACCCTAATACTCTTGATAAAAGTATGAATCCAACTCCCCTTCGGCTATGGATAAATAGTAGGGCAGCCTGGTCTCTAGGAAAAGGAGTTTTCTGAATTCAAACCAGATGTAGATTTGTTTTGTTTTGTTTTAACGGCATATCAGCCTCAAAGGGTCATTTAATGCCAATCCAGATGTAGATTTGGAGAGGGATGAGTTTATTCCTTTCTCACAACCAAACCCAGTAATGGGATAAATTTCTAAATGTCTTTTTCATGTGCATTATTGTGCGAGGGCAGCCAAAAGAAAGTCACTTTTTAAATTAGTCAACATTCAACAGAAGACACAAACTGCCAACATCAACAATACCTAAATTGATAAAAAAACTTTTTTTTTCTTTAAAAAAAAAAAAAAAAGAAGCTATTCATTATAGAATTAAGTCATTATTGAATTTTCAATATATTCTTTGATGTTTTAATGTTGATTTTAATTAAAAGATAACACCACAAGGTTAGTTGTAAATGATAGACTTTAACTTTTACATAGCATATTACAATAACAGTTACATAGATATTTTGGAAGATTTGAAATATTGGCAAACCTTCTGTTAATGATTTACTTTAGATACTGCCCATCTTCCCTGTGAACCCCCTCCCCTATATTTAACACAATGAAACTTGCATAAATGTTAATATTATCTTGAAAATTTTTTGTCCATTCAAAAGAAGAAACATTAACCAAATTCCTGATGATCTTTAAAAAAATATTCAACTTACGGAAATAATGAAAATTATAAACGAAAAACAATGTTTCCATTTTTGCTCCGTTAAATCAATTGAAATTTAACGTAACCAAAATCAAGTTATGACTAGAGGCTTTTTAAAAACTTCTATGAAAAATCAATTAATGTTCTGATTTTCATGAAAACTTCCATAATTACTTACCTTTTGATGAAAATACGTCTGAAATAGTTTTTTCTTAAAATATATGGGGGAATATTTTTTTACGAGGTCTACTCCACCCCTATTTATTTTATGAAATATGAAAAATGAACCGACAAAAAACGATTTTTACTTTTTTTTTCTATAAAGATAAGAGTCTGAATAATAATGTCAGAAGATTTTTATACGTTTCTATGCAAGAGTTTATAGTAAAAGAACCATGAATACAGAATCTGGAGAAAAAGAAATATCAATAAAGAAATTGACCCTGTTGTAAAAAAACAACAACAAAAATGGACTGTTTTACGTATTTTTCAAGATAACGGTGAGTAATTTTTCACCAATCGGATAATTTGATCTTGAATTAACTTTTTTTTTCTTGTAACAACTCTTTATGTTCGTTATTTCTTTAATATTCAAAATATTTACGTTTCTTCTTTATATATGGCTTCAACTGACCAAGTGACGTAATTTGGTGGTACCTAAAAAAACAAAAAACAAAAAAACTTAATCCAAATTTTTAATTTTTTTTCTCTAAATTACAGTAAACCATCTTATGAATTTAATTCGAAGAAAAAACTCGAAGATTATACCTTTTAAAATATTGTCTGTCGCAGTGAGCGTCTCTAAAAACATAAACAGTTGTCAAATTTAATTTGACAAATTAACTAGCATTTTTCGTTTAAAATAAATGCATAAGTGTTTCTCGTTAGAATTAAGGTTCGTTTTGTATTTATTTAATAAAATCATTGTTTATAATAAAATAGTTTTCAAACGATTTGACGGAAATGTAATCGGCTAACAACACTGTCCTAAGATTTTGATTGGGGGATTCGGTTTATATGTCAATTATGTCACACCCACTGATAAACACGGTTAGGAGCGAAAATAAAATATCAATTAAATGTTGAAATGAATTAGATTTCAAATAAGAATCAAATTATTCTTCAAACAAGTCCAGATATTTCTATATACACAGAGGATAAAGTATTCACAAATTAAAAAATATTTCACTTCTTCGTCATTGGAAAAACAGTTTTCATGCAAATTACATATTTTTTTATTTGTAAAGAAAGAAAGAAAGAAATATAACAGAACGTTATACTTACTTCTTTCTCTTTTCTTACATCTGATTTCTTTTCCTCATGACTATACAATGTTAGAGAAATGGGTAATGTTCTAAATAAATCTAATGTTTTCAGGTTGAATAAAATTAAAAAGTATCGTTCATTTGCAATCAATATAGAAAGGTTGTGTGAAGGTAGTTACGCAAGGGAGATAATTCTGATTCATTGTACTTCTGAAAATTGTTAAATGGTAAAGAAGACAAGAATATAATTATAACATTTAAAAAAAAAGTTTTTTATATGATAATAAAAGTTTTTAATTCAGTTTTGTTGTTCTCCTAAAACAGTTGCCTACCAAGGCTACAGAGACCACCCTACTCCCGTTTTCTTCATTTCATTCATGAACTTTTACACAATCAAAATAAGTCTGTTCCAATGTTTTACTCAGAGATGAGAGATGAAAAGATGGATTTATGTCTTTTCTTAAATCAGAAAAAAAATTTTTTTTGCATCAATTTAAAGAAAAATACTTTTAAAAAATACAGGGAACAAAAAACAAAACAAAAAAAACATGCTACAAAAATTCTTTTTTTAGTTAATGAATATCTTAAATTTTCAAATAACTTTTTTCGGGGGATAATTTTATGTGGTCTTCAGGATTTGATTTCTCTAGAAATGTAAAAATTAGGGACTGGAATTTTTTTTATTGAAACCACCAAAAGTTAACCTCCCCTACAATCTGAATTGATAAAAATCATTTTTTTTTTTCAAGTTTTTATTTTTTCATGAAATAAGCTATTCATAATAAAATGTAGTCATTAATGATTAAGGTGGTGAAAATTTCATTAAAATCAAACAATTCCCAGATTTTTGGTAAGTGTTTTAAAATTTCAATTTACAATTTCTGGACATAGCTATTAATATGTATTAAGAAGACACATACACATAAAAAGAACTTCAATTAATTTTCTTTAAAAAGCCCAAATGATTTATTATATAAATGTAAAAAGTGAAAACATTTAAGAGAAAAAAAATATAAATTTGGTATATGAATTAATTCATTTTATGAAAAAGATGTGTTTAGCTTTCTTTTCTTCACTGATATAAAAGTTATCTATTTTCAAAGGTTATTTTTCATCAGTGATAACAAAGTCAATTTAAAGTCCTTTTTTTTCTTTTGTACACAAAGTGAAATTGTGGAAAAAGGCATATATGAGTAATTACTGAGAGTATTACCTGACACAGCCAAAAAAGGGGTGTGCACAAATACAACAAAATTTAGATCTTATTCATGAAATGGTATAAATTTATCTCTTCTCCCAGCTATGGATAGAATAAAAGGGCAGAGTGGACTATCTTTAGTGGGCAACCAATCTAGGAGAAAAACAATTTAAATCTTATTCATCCACCACATAAGGGAAAATGTATGAATTCATCTCTTCTCCCAGCTATGGATAAAATAAAAGGGTAGAGTGTGCTATTTTTGGTGGGCAACCAATCTAGGAGAAAAACAATTTGAATCTTATTCATACACTGATATAGAGAAAATGTATGAATTCATCTCTTCTCCCAGCTATGGATAAAATAAAAGGGTAGAGTGTGCTATTTTTGGTGGGCAACCAATCTAGGAGAAAAACAATTTGAATCTTATTCATACACTGATATAGAGAAAATGTATGAATTCATCTATTGTATTGTAAAGTAGTGAAGGTACTGTTCTATATCACTAATTATAAGAACATTGATTTCGCATTAAAAAGACATATGTGTATATAAATATATTGATATTGTGTTTGTCCCTAGAAACTTGAAGGGTTATTTAATATGTTACCAATTATAAGAATACTATTTTGTATATTTAAAAAAAAAACATGTGAATACAGATATATGGATATAGTGTCTGTCTCTATAAACATGAAAGGTTATTTACGAGGGAGATTCAAACCTTATCTGCACTCTTGTTTTATGGAAGCAGAATCATCATGGATGATTTGATTGGCAGAACTATGACTAATCTGCAGTGAACAAGTTA
Source organism: Doryteuthis pealeii (assembly GCA_023376005.1). NCBI lineage: Eukaryota > Metazoa > Mollusca > Cephalopoda > Myopsida > Loliginidae > Doryteuthis > Doryteuthis pealeii. The sequence continues at coordinate 97,783,078 of CM042151.1, forward strand.
TCTAATTGATGATATCTCACTGGTTTGCCATTACGAACTATGGAGCTTTCTATGGAGCTATAGAGATATCTTGTTTCCTCTTCGGTGTCATGCTCATCTGGCCACTTTTAAACTTCTCTAACCACTCATACACACTCCTACACAGTAGTGCACTGTTTATGTATTGTATTGAACTTCCAATAATTTCAACCCCTGACACTCTTTCCGACCTAAGAATTTGGGCCACTTTCTTTGTGTATACTGTTAGTGGAGTAGCCATGTTTACACTTTAATGACAGCAAGCAAAATGGCGAGGTCAGACTCAAACTTTGTTCATGTAATCATAGCAGTGCCAACTATAAGCACACATGTGCAGAAGACATTGTAGAAATAATAAAGATTGGTTATGAAAAAAGTTCAGAAAATTTTTACTCTCCTTTATAATACTAAAGATATAAAGCTGTGAGAATTTTTTCTTTTTAATTTTATTATTGACAAAGAAAAAAGGCGCATAACAATAGTTTTTATTAGTAAAGAGTTCATCTTTTAAGGCTGTATTTTTTCCTTCAAAATTTTAATGGCATGATCTGTCACTAATTTTGCTAATTTGGAGATCAAAAATTGAAAGATCTTCTCCCAGGTATCCATAATTTATTTGCACAATTAATAATTTGTGTAACATTGTGGGCTCAATTTGGAGTGTGTATATAAGGTCATTAAATTTTGATATGTGACATAGCATCTAATTGAAGAGGTATGTACTTTCTAAACTTATCTGGATCTGTGATATTTACTATTTTGGATCAGAGTTGCTGGTATTCTGTATCTGTTGTTGGGCTGGTTTCTCTCCATTCTTCGAGTCTGGAACTACTTGGGATTTCTTGAGATGTCTTGTCTTGTGCTGTTGATAATTTTTAATAATGAATGCAAGACGTTCTTGTTTTTTGTTTTGTTTTTTATTAAAGCCCATTTATTTTATTGCAAATCCAAGTAAAAGACCTTGTACCTATTCCTTTTTGTGTGGTGTTATGTAGTGGGACCATTTAAGGAGTTATATATTGTAAAAGGTCATTAGGAATCAAATTGAATATGTGATGTAGTGAGATCTGTTTGGAGTGTGTGTATGTAAGATTATTAAATTTCAATATGTGATGTGGCATCTAATTCAGAAGTATGTAATTTCTATACTTATCTGGATCTGTGATATTTACTATTTTGGATCAGAATTGCTGGTATTCTGTATCTGTTGTTGGGCTGGTTTCTCTCCATTCTTCGAGTCTGGAACTACTTGGGATTTCTTGGGATGTCTTGTCTTGTGCTGTTGATATTTTTTAATAATGAACAGCACAATGTTCTTGGTTTTTTTTGTTTTGTTTTTTGTTAGAGCTGATTTATTTTATCCCAATTAAAAGGCCTCAAACGGACACACTGCCATTGCAATGTGTCTCCTACAAACTCTTAGCCAGACTCTGCCCGTGCATCCAACTGATTTTCTCCTTTCCCTATCTTCCTTTCACTCTTTGTCTTGTTGGCACTCATTGACCAATCAGGAACCAACAGGTCAGCCATTCACATGTCACCCTAAATTCTAGTTAATTATCACTACTACATAATGTATAATTAAAATTTAGAGTTTTTCTACATTTCCACATCTCATTATTTTACATTTTCACCATTGTATGGTAATAATTTTCTGGATATGACTCCTATTTTAGCTTCTCAAGATTGGAATATTGGCTGTTTACAAATCTTTTATCATTCTCCAAGATATTTTCTATTTGTAACTGCCGCTAAACCGACCAGTTAATTATATCTTATTTTTATATAGCTATTTTTTTGTTTATAAAATTAACTACAACCACAGCATCCAATTTAGAGTAGTTTAATGGGTTTTATTAATCCCATTTTGTGCTGACAATTGGTTTCTGCTGTCTATGAGTCCTAACTGGAAAATGATAAGGGGAAGTCACTTATAAGCCTTTAGAGTTTATGTCACTGGTTGGGGATAGGCAACATGGTAAGTGCTCTCACATTTCTTTGAGGATTTCCTATTTCTTTGAAAGGTATTTGCTGTTGTAGGAATAACTTCCTTCAGTCTATGAGGAACAAAAGATAAGTTCACAGAATGTAAAGACGAAAGGGAAAGCACATGTACTTTTAACCTTATTTATTCACAAATAAACTCAACAACAGTCAATATAACAAAGTACTTAGGGGCAGTACTTACAGTTCATATATCTCCCTCGTTGAGGGGGGTGTCAGGTTGAGTCTGCAGTTGTTACTCCCTCACTGAGAGGAAAGTTCCCTCAGTCACAAGAGACTGAGACAAGAGCTCTTTTCTACGAGGCTCACACGTTGGTATCAAAACCGTAAATAGGGTTCTTCACCCAACCTGACAAGGGACGTTACCTTTTCTACTTCCTGTCCCCGAAGGCACAGGAGAGTTCTAGTCCCTACACTGTTATCCATTAAATGTTATTTGTTTTTCCTTGTACAATTTCACACTGTTTATTAAATAAACTTAATGACATCAGTAAAGAAGCGTCATGTCATCCCTTTCTTCAAGACTAGTAGGTAATAAAACTATTAGATAAAGATCTGGAGATTCATTACAGATCTGGAGATTCATTACAGATGAGTGTTAAAGATTAGCATGACTAACCGAGTGATTAGATAAACCCTTCTAGCCTGAGTATGTATTTACCAAACCCCTGCCATTGGTAGGATGTGACACAAGCTCAATTTTTAAATGAGGTAAAGCTGGTTTTAATTCAGTGTTTTTCTTCTCTTGCCTAACCATGACTAAAGAACAATTTACCCATTTATCCATGATTGCCTGTTTTAGCCACTCAACAGTAAAATATTGCCATCCTACAAATCTTTTGCTAAAATTTTCTATTGGACTAGCAGGCCCTATATGGATATACCAAAATATGATAATTCAATTATTACAATGTTTGATGTGTTTACTTAAGAACTATTGCTAAATAGTTCAATATGTAAACATATAGGTAAAGTTGTTGGGGTGGCCTAAAGTTGGTATCAGCCAATCAGCGAGGAAGTCGATCCCCATTTTCATTAGCACTAGACCAAGGAGATTGTTTTTGCAACTGAGGTGGAGCACCTCACCTACTATCAGCTCCTTACTTTACTGCACAGATCCCTGTGCTACTCATACGCTGAGTTGGCGAAGGCCTGTATCGAACTAGGAACCTTGTGGTTTCTAGCCAACACTCTACCTACTGAGCTAACCTCACCTTTTTTGTTCTTTTTTCCCTTCTTTTCATCTTTTCATTATGTTCGTTTGAAACAGATTAGCATTATTGATTCTGTTCACTCACCCCCTCTCTCTATCTTTCCTATATCTTTCTTTCTTTCATGGTAATGCTTTTTTAAAAATTGTATTTATTTCAGTGTATCAGTTTTGATATATTTTGTCCTATATTTCAAAAGATTGTTAACTTCTATCATTTTGTGAGAAAACATTTTTATGTTATTTATTAATCAACAACCAGATACTGACTTTTAATCTGAATCTAATCATATAGGTGCTAAGGCAGCTGATTGACCGGAGGGGGCCTCTGCGACTGCCCGTCTAAGTAAGGGCCAAAGTGGAGTGTTGCATGTCATGGACTGCTCAACCATCAAGTAAACTCTATCTTTTTGTTGCTAGTATTTCAAGTACTATGTCAAGTTACCTTTTTAAGGTTTTAAGAATATTTGTTTTCATATCATTTATTGAAACCATAATTACTTTGAAATTTCACTTAAACATCAAATTATATTGAATTTGAAATGTTCCACAAAAGGCAACATTCAACCTTTCACTAATCTTAAAACTTTTTTTTGTCTTCTCTTTTAAGTCATCTGTAAATTCTAAGGATTACATTGAATAAATCTTGATTTTTATAAAAATGAGAAAAAGATAGGAATTATCTCCCTTGTATAACTTTGAAAATCTATCTTGATTGCAAATGAACTATACGTTTTAATTTCATTTAACCAGAAAATATTAGTTTTATTGAAAATATGACATTTTCCACCTTTTCCATAACGTTATGAAGCCTCAAGGAAATGAAATCGGACAAAAGAAAAGAGAAAGAAGTAAGTATAAATTCTGTAATTATCTTTCTTTACAAATAAAAATACGTAATTTGCTGGAAAACTTTTTTCATTGACGAAGAAGTGAAATATTTTTTTAAAATTCTGACAATACTTTATGGATATCTTAAATCTTTTGAAAACTGATTTAATTATTTCTTGAAATCTAATTAATTTCAATATTAATTGATATTTTATTTTCGCTTCTATCCGTATTAATTGGTGGGGGGATATAAAGAAAGCCCCCATCGAAATTAGTTAGCCGATTAAATTTACATCAAATCTTTTTAAAGCTATTTTATTGTAAACAATTATTTATTGAATCAATGCAAAACGAAACTTACCATACAAGAAAACATTTATACATTCATTAAACGGAAAAAGATAATTAATTTGAAAACAGTTTTTTGTTTTAGTCTATCGTTAGGTTATTATAGGACTTACACACTTAATTTTTATAAGGGACAAGTGTTTTTCTTCTAATTCCTAAGATCGTTTATTGTAATTTTGAAAATTTTTTTACAACGGAGATTAATTTTCTGTATCGAAACTATCGAATACATTAACATCGAAATTTAAGTAAATCATTGACAGAAATATTAACAACATTTTAAACCATTAAAAATATTCATTTATATAAATTCTAACTTTTACAACTATTTTTGTATTATTAAAAATAGTTAATGCAAGTGCCTCTATTTTAACTATAGAATGATTAATATAAATTAGCTACTGGCAAAATGAGCCTAAAATGCGTTTTTGACAAAATGACTTTAGCCCCTTAAAAAAATAATAAATAATTAATTTTTTTGAGATTTTTTTTTTTACTCATTTCGATAATTATTTAGTTGGCTATTATCTTATAAAAAAAAAATTATACATCGATATTTTTTCTGTTTAAAAAAGGGTGGGGGTACATTTTCAATCGAGTTTTTCTTCAAAAAGTATACTTTGATGCAATGAAATAGAATTTGCATTAAATAGATATTTATTTCTAGAATCTAAAATATAACATTTTAAACTTAACATCAGATTTTTCACATTTTAAATGAATTTTATATATTAATTTTTCATAGCAAAATACTAAATTAAAGTTTTGAAATAAAATAATTGATGCATTATAAAAATTCATTAATTGTTAAATCAATACTGAAAATTTCATTAAAATCAGATAACAACCTGATTTTTGTTAATTTTTTGCAATCGCGAATGTTACAGTAAAGTTGTAAACAAGCACTTAAAACCATTGAAAAAGAGACAGAATAGCGGATCGCATCAAAATTGACCAAAACAAATCCTTTTAAATCTATTAAAAATAAACTGCATATGTAATGATATTTTTCTTTTTTTTAATGATGGTCATTATGTTACTACTTATCAATTTAGACAAAGTTTGACCTTAAATAATAGATTTAACTATTTTTAATTCGCTTTTAAATTTCGTGGAAGCTGATTTTTTTGCCAGTCCCTTATATAATTATATTTTTTAAAAAATATATGTAAAAAATGTATTAAAACATATATACCGCATATTCCATCAAAATGTTGGCCTCATTAACGTCTTTTAATACATTCATTTTCAGTTGACAATAGGATTATATTTGGTACTTGTTCTCTTTGATGGTCCCAAAAGGATTGCAATTGACATCAAAGTTCCTGGTCCTTTTTTTTCTGAAATTATTCAGGCAACAAAAGAATCAATAAAAATCTTAGTGATTATTAAATTTTAGTTCTGGTATATTTTTTCTAATATAGTTTAATGTGCTTGTTTAAAAAAAGAAGTCCTTTTATGTGGGTGGGGAAGGGCTTTTTATTTTCTAGAAAAATTAAGAAGCTGAAACTTGGAGGTTCAATTTACAATGATTATATATTGGAGGCGCTTGAGTAGTAATGTTTATTGCCATAGGAAATGGACAAAGTTGTTTGCATTTCACATAGTAGAAAAGTGATGAATCCAACTATTCTCCTTCCAGCCTCTGGGTAAATAGTAGGGCAGACTGGGCTCATTAATCTTAGTATGACAACCAATCTAGGAGAAACCAAAGGGTCTCTATTCTCAGTGCCAAATAGGATTTGTCTTTATCACACTAGATACTCAATTTACTCAGCAACTGTCTTTGTGTCTGTTACATAATTATTTGTTACATAATAGTTTGTTTGTTACATAATTGTCTGTTACATAATAGTTTGACTGTTACATAATTGAGAGATAGCCTATTAATTATGTACAAAAGTGTAGATTTTAAAATAATGGTTAATGGAAAAACACAGGAGGGCTGATGGACACTTCGTAACCTTGTGTTGACCTACTCCTCCAGTTTTCCAATGTAAACCGGGTGAAAAGAGTTTAGAAAATCAGTCTTTGGCTGGCCATTGAAGGAGACGGACTGTAATAGCATCTCTCATCCAAGTAGCCAAATTCTCACATGCGTGTTTGTGATCTGGGATCTTGAATAATAAAATATGAGTTCAAAAACAATGCAAAGTCTTATGTCATTACTACAAACAAACAACACAAGTACAGAAAATCCAGCTTTTATTAAGAAACCAGATCCAAAGACTGTCGGAAAACCGATAGTAGAATTATCTTCCCCTGCCGCTAGGGGGCGAATCGCCAACTTACAGTGTTAGCGGCAAAACCAAACCCCACCACTTATCTGAAGGTTGTCGACCGGACGAGTTACTTTAACAAGGGCTCCTTCCACCGCCCATTTCAAAGGGCAGTTAACCAGGCGAGTCGCTTAAAAAAAGCACTCCCCAACACTTTACTTATCCTAAGAATTAAGAGACGTCTCAACAGCACTCTACAATGACGGCTAGTAGAAATCCTTTCTAGAGCCACTTCACCAACGAACTGTTAATTTCACCTCTCGAGATAAGTCTTGTAGCAAAGCCAACAAATTTGCAGCAATTTTTGTACCTTTATGATACAAGTGTTTTAATTCCATTGTGTTGTTTCTCTTCTTTCATCCGAAATAATTGCCGACCACTGGGAGAATCAGAGCTCCCTATGAACCCTGTAATTCCTTTTAAGACAGATTGATCCAGAATAACAGATTCAGCTAAAAAGATACTAGCCAAAGCTAAGATAGAAGAAATGCAAGTTAAGTATCCAAGTAAAGAAGATAAGTACACCTGTGTACAACAATGGGTATACAGGAATACTCTAAAGAACAAGATAAGTATGCGTTGATTTCAAAGATGCCATGTAACAAGGACACAGAAATTTCAAATCAATTTCACTTTACACTGTAACTATTCTAATATACTGCTGAACTGGACCCTTGTTAAGTATCTGGCCGCCATCCTTGGTCAGTTGTAAAGAACTTAAAGTAAATAAGTAAGTAAATCCCAAGTTATAGAATCCTTTGGTAAGTGAATAAGTCCTGTGATATAGAATCCTTTGGTAAGTCAATAAGTCCTGTGATATAGAATCCTTTGGTAAGTCAATAAGTCCTGTGGTATAGAATCCTTTGGTAAGTCAATAAGTCCTGTGGTATAGAATCCTTTAGGTCCATCGTCCAAGAAGATCCAAGTAGTAGTGAGCTAAGATTAGAATCAGCCAGTATAAATAACAACAACAGCAGAGCACTGCCAGTGATTGGACAACAGGCTGGTCACATGGTAGTTGGCGAGTCTATAAGTAGAAGTGGGCCTTTGTCACACGCCTTATATCTTAAAACTCAAACAACCCTAACTTTGTTTCCTCTGTGAAAATGTTTTTTGGACTTGAGTCTTTTCAATCAACCACAGTAATCCCTTTCCTGCAACAATCTTTTTGCCACATGGTCATCCCTTTCTGCAAACAGTCCTTCTGCCTCAACAATCACAGTAGTCTTTGTTCATACCCAATATTACCATTCTCTCTGCCTCCCCCCTGCCCCTACTTGGTTCATTCTTCCCCATGTCAGTGACTGCCTGTTTTTATTATGGCTTACCCAGCTGCCATGTAAATTACGTCTTGTGCCATCCGGGTCTTTCGTGTGCAGCACAGGTGATTCTTTGCTGTTTACGGCAAAGGGATCGGCTATGCCTATTACATTCTGTCTTTATGGAGAGATAATTTTTAAACATGTTTTGAAAACACAAACAACACAAAATAACACAAAAAATATCTGGAAGAAATATTACACCAATGCCTACCCCCTCTCATCACTCATACAAAAAATATATTCATAATACATAGTTTTCTTAAATTTTGCATCAATCCTAATATATAATTATTATATAATATTTTAATATATAATTAATATATAATATTTAATCTATTTAAAAAATTTTAAAAATACTCATAAAACATATTTTCTTAAATTTTCCTTCAATCCTCCTAATATATAATTAAAGATAATCTTTTATTTACTTATTTACTGGTCCATCTAATGAAATTAATACATTTTATTTTTTACAACTGTAAAAAATAGAAAATTAGAGAAAAAAAAAAAAAAAAAATAAATAAAAGCTAAGCATATGAATTTTCTATGTGACCGTTTTTATTTTGAATTCATCATGGCTACATTGTTGCAATATTCACCGGAAGATAAACAGACAATATTGGATACATATACAAGGTAGGGGTTCAAACATTCGTTCTCAACAGATATTCAAAAAAATAAGAAATTACAGTTATTCGCCCATTTCATTCATAACATAAAGAAAAAAGAAAGGAGGAGAAAGAAAAAAGAAGAAGAGGAAAAAAAATAAGAAAAAAAATATAACCACACAAAAAAAAACTTAACCACGTACATTTCTGATATTCATCTCTGAAGATAAAGTTTCTTTGAAATCGATAAGACAAAAATGACATCTTTTTGTTTTTATTTTTTATATGCATTGTAATTGCCTTCAAATAATTAATATATTATAACATACTTAAAAATGCTTCAAGCAAATTACCAATTACTTTTACATAAATTCAACTTTTAATTAATCAAGTGATATCATGTCATTTCAGAATTTGATAATTTGCTCATTCCTTTTTCTTTATACAAAGATGATTCTTACGCATGTTTTGAATAATTAGTATTATTTGGATTAATCGGACTATTGTCCTCATCTTCATTGTTATCTGTACAATGTTTTGGCTGATGTGCTCTCCAGCCTTCTTCAGGTATTTCTTCTTGGACTCAGGAACCTTCTTTTCGAACTTGGGAACCTTCTTGTTGTAATTAGGAGCCATCACGTAACTTTGAACCTAACCCTTTATTCAGTCCACGGGGATATCCTGTTCTCATTCTGCTAACCATAACTGGGGTACAGATATTAAGCTGTGTTAATTATTATTCTATGTTAATGCTACCCCTGACCAGGATTGAACCTACAGTCTAGAGATAACTGTCACTTAGAACTGTCTTAACTTAACTCCTTTATCCATGAAGAAGGCCGGAGGGCACATCATCCAAAACGTACTGATAACAATGAAGATGAGGACAATAGTTTGAATAATCTAAATAATACTAATAATCAAGCCTCATCTCAAAAATTCTGAGAAATGTCTTGAAGGATTCTAAATTTTATTGATTTAATATGACTTTATAATTCTTGTTAGAATTAATGTTTAAAATTCTAATCTCTTTTTAAAAACAAATTACAACAAATCAATTGAGGCAAAACAATTTATTGCAGTATATAATGTTTCAAAACATTGGAATATAGTTAGAGGTGCTTGTTGTAATGGTTTTCCATCATAGGAAATAAACATGGTGAGACAAGTTCAAATCCTGGACATGGCTGTTTGCATTTCACGCAGCGCTAATAACCTTTGGTAAGGTACAAATCCAAATATTCCTACTCCAGCTATGGGGGAATAGTAGGGCAGACTGTGATCTTTAACTTTGGTATAGCAACTGGTCTAGGAGAAAGAAAACTCTGAATTCTATTGAAGTCAGTTAGTCTACTGTTGGTTTTAATAACAGCAGCTAAGTACAACTCAAGCAGTGTCCAAGACAGTTGGTATAAATAGGAATCAAGAATGATCCATCCATGAATCTGGGTGATTTGGGTGATTCCATTCCTTGAGTTCTGATTGGCTGCTTGATTTGAATGACATTGTGGAGTTATATATACTTTGTCATTTTGCAGTGGACTTTGTAGCATTCGGGTTTGTATTTCAGTTACAACCATTTGTTGCCTTGTCTTCCCAGTTCGACGGTAATTGGAACTTTAATTATTCTTCAAAGCAAAGAGGCTCTCTTCTCATTAGTCAAAACTACTTTAAGAACTTCTCTTCCTATAATTTAATTAATAGTAAGAAAGTCAAAAAGTGAAAACAAAACTTTCAAAATATTAATTTGCATAGAATAATACTATTGCCTGGAAAATCACTAAGTAAAAAAAAAATCCTTATTATGCATACACACATCTATACATTCTCGTCTTTAAACAATTTTATAACCTACAATTATTTAAAACTTTAAGTACATTTAACAACCCTTAATAAACCTATACTAATATTTCTATTCATTCTTTTTTTTATATAATATATTAATATAGAGGAATTTGAAGAATATGGTTGAGAGTTAATCATATGTGCTCTAGAACTTGACATAACCAACTGATTGATCGGGTTGAGCCTTTCTGACTGCCCATCTAGCCCTGAAATGGCTGAAGTGAATCGGGTGAGTTTCAGGTTTATTTCTTTATTATCATTATTATTATTATTATTGTTGTTGTTGTATCTGGGTAAACTTTGTGCTTCACATTACAATTGACCAATCAAAATCCAGTCCACTCCCATCCCCACCTCAGTAAAGGACCAAACCAAAGGGTATTTAAATAAACTGCTAAAAGATTTTCCCCATTTGGTCTGAAGATCGCATAGGCAAGAAACTGTCAGTAACCACGTTGACTCCTTGTCCACACTATCTTAACTCAAATATAAATGCTCTATCAATGATATTGAGCACTGTCTGCTTTCTGTTTTTTTTTCACAGCACAGTTAAACCCTAAATTAACTAATTTTCTTTTAATAAAATTGCATGTGTCTCATTTATTTTAAGAAACATTGCATCCCTAAGTGCGTCCCTAGGATGCAGGGATACAAGTTTACTGCATCCTTTTAAATTTCTATGCACCAGGGATACAGGATGCGTAGCTATCAGCATCTCTGAATTAGAAAAATGACTGTATTGAGTTCCATTAAATATATTTCATTATTTGTTGAGCTGTAGCAGAATGATTTATTTATAACTTTGTATGAATTATATATGATACATTGCAATTAATTGAAATACAAATTTATTTTAATATAATTCCAAATAATGTATTTGTCTCCTGTTTTTATTTTTTAATGATACTTTATTTTTATTCATTCACAGATATATACCTACCAAAGTATTTTTACTAAGTGTATGGATCTACATATTGACTACTCACAAGACATTTCTTTTTGTTGCAATTCAATACATGAGCACTTTTTATAAATTCATATTTGAAAGAACAAGTCCAATAATAGACTATATTTAAAACCAACTTTCCTCAATTAAGCAGATTACCAATTTCACCTAGTACAGACATGCAAACACACAATGGAGAAGGAGCATTTACTTGTAAAGTTTGTGGGTCAGAATTTTCAGAGAGTTCCAATTTGAAAACCCACATACGAACACATACTGGAGAGAAACCATTTTCTTGTGAAGTGTGTGAATCAGCATTTTCAGTTCGTTCCAATTTAAGAAGACATATGCGAACACACACTGGAGAGAAACCCTTTTCTTGTGATGTCTGTGGATCAGCATTTTTGCAGGGTTCTCATTTAAAAAAGCACATACGAACACACACTGGGGAGAAACCATTTTCTTGTGATTTATGTGGATCAGCTTTTTCACAAGGTTCCCATTTGAAAAGTCACATGCGAACACATACCGGGGAGAAACCATTTCCTTGTGAGATCTGTGAATCAGCATTTTCTATGAGTTCCCATTTGAAAACCCACATGCGAACACACACTGGAGAGAGGCCATTTTCCTGTGAAGTCTGTGGATCAGCATTTTTTAGGAGCTCCCATTTGAAAAACCACATGCGAACACACACGGGAGAGAAACCTTTTTCATGTGAAGTGTGTAATACTGCATTTTCAATGAGCTCACATTTAAAAAGACATTTACGAACACACCTTTCCACCACACCTGTTAGTACATGACCACAAGCTTTGATGATTGATCCTTACTAAGGTTCCTGTTATGAAATCTTCAATTTTGGTTTTTGGTCACTTTTGTAATGGTCATTTCAAATGTCAAGGAATCTCAGATGTCTAAGTCTCTCTGATTAGCTACATCATCTCTCAGGCTGTGTTTTTTATATGATTTTTGATATGCATTATGAAAAGAAAGGATTATTTTTATTAAACAAACTAAACAACCCCCCAATTGTTATTGTTTTTGTTGAATAAGATTTGTTGAAAAAAAAGCAACAATAATTATGCACCAATTCAATATTATATAGTAGTTTTTTTAATCAACTGATGAGCCACAAATGTAGTAAAAGATGTAAAAAAAATTTAAACAAATACATTTTATGACTAAAACTCTATGAGTAATTAACAATTGAATTTGAATTTTTGTTATATGTACAAAAAAGGGTTTTAAAAAGTTAAAATTATGTTTCAAAACAGTCATAAGTTTAAGATTACGTTTTTAAAGTATAGAAGGAAAAAAATAGAGGTGGGGAAATAAATATTTGTTTGTTCTACTTATGATCAGTCTTTCGATCTCCAGTCTGTTTAAGATTGGTTTGGTTTCAAGTAAATGTTCTTTGTTGCGGGGGGGGGGGGGCAAAAAGAAGTGAGTCAAATGCCTTATTCGCAGGCTACAACACTGTCGTCGTCATCGTCATCTACCAGCAGTTGAAGTCGCAACACCCTTACTGCCGTCACCCCACTTCTACTTATACTGCCATTTCCCCTTATCATCCAGGCACATCAGTCGAACCTCGCACCCGTGCACAATTCTCGTGCATTCAGATGGACGCGTGTAGGCCCCAACATCTGGGCACCTGAATTACACCTCGTGTCCTAAATGTCATTTCTTTGCATTCCGGAGGGCATGGGTTCGACTCCAGCAGGCAAGACACTCTTACTCTTTTTCCAAATGAGTACGGTGGTACTCGTTCTCCGTCACATAAAGATAATATTTTAAACAAAAAGCAATGTTGAAGTCAGTCAGTCAGTCAACAATTGGCTTGAACAATGTGACTAGCCAAGCACAAGTGAACCAGTTTGGTTGGACTCAAATTCTTTCACATCTACCAGTCTGTGAAAGAATTTGAGTCCAACTGAATTAAACATCAAAAATTGAAGCGGGCTATTAGAAAGGGTAATTTTCAGCCCAGCAACATTCAAAGTAGACAAGATCCAACGTGTAGTTTATGTGGAAAAGTATGTCTCTCCAGGGCTGGCCTGGTGAGTCATCTGAGAAAACACAAGGATACAGTGTCAAATGCTACTGGCACTCAACTATGAGAAAAAAAAACAAAAAAAAAACAGGAAATATTTCAATATTTAACCGTCTGAAGATTGCAGAATACGCATGAAACTATAGTTACAGAAAATTAACACCATAAATCCTGACACTTTGCAGTGGTCTTTACAGCATACCAGAATCATATTGGGTTACGACTGCTTGCTGTCTTGTCTTGCCAATTCAACGGTAATTGGACTTAGTATTATTATTCTACAAGCAATTCCTAAAATAAATGAATATGCCAATTCTTTGATATTTTTTCTTTAAATGATAAGTAATTTGCTAAATCAATTATTCTTTTTTCTTTCATAATCCCATCGATCCAAACCCTATAATTTTCATAAATAGAGATTAATCTGGTTGATAACAATTGTATCAATCAGCTGGCCATGTTAAGCCCTAGCACCTATATAATTTTCCCAACCCTATTGCCCTTATGGCAAGCCCCAACCCCTTTTTATCATATGGGTGCTAGAAGGCGGTGGCTGTGGGTCTACATGTCCTGGGAATGATGTTAAACTCTATCTGATGGTGAGGTTCCAGTTCTGGAGGTTTGGGGAATGTGAAGCACCCCTTCATCCCCTTTGGTCCCTGGTCCACTCTGACCTGGAGTGGTAGTACCTGTTAGGGTCCCATCTATGGGTTAAATAGAAAACATGAGTTTATAAACAAAATTGTATTATCCATTAAAAATGAATTTATTTCAAAACTTTGTCGGCATTAAACATTTTTGAATACCAAATTACCAATAGAAGTATTCAGCATAAAATAACCCAAGGGGTTAACATGCCGTAAAACCCAACCAACCAAACCAAACTTGGTAATAATTGTAAAGTAATGAGCTTTAACTGGTGATCTTTCAGTGTAGACTGACTGATAGAAAGTGTCCTCAGATCTCCTGGACTCTTCTGAGTATTCTAGCCAATCTTAATCTTATCCCAGCCTGAAGACCAGACCTAGTATTGATTAACAAGAAAAAGAGAACTTGTCATCTGGTAGATTTTGCAGTTCTAACTGATCACAGGGTGATGATGAAAGGAAACGAAAAGACAAACAAATACCTGGACCTTGACAAAAAACTGATACCAATTGTAGTTGGTGCCGTTGGGACAGTCACCAAAAGTTGAGAAAATAGACTGGATGAATTGGAAATCAAAGGAAAAATCGAGACCATCCTGACAACAGCATTGTTAAGATCAGCTATATTACTCAGAAGAGTCCTGTAGACCTGAAGACAATTTTTGTCACTCAGACTCCAATGAATTACCATGAGCTCAAGCTTTTGTCTTTCATTATCCCATTAGCGCAGAGGATGCGATATACATTTTCAAAGTTGCTTAGATGTTCTACATCATTTTTACACTGACCAGGTTGTCATCAAACCTCACAATGACATATTTAATTCTAGTCAATAAATCTTTCATGACTTACTGGAAAATACATGGGATAGGGGAAATACCATAGGATAACTGTGTGCATAAATAGTCCTCTGTATGTATTTTGTGTGCATAAATAGTCCTCTGTATGTATTTTGTGTACATAGATAGTCCTCTCTATGTATTTTGTGTACATAGATAGTCCACTGTATGCATTTTGTGTGCATAAATAGTCCTCTGTATGTATTTTGTGTGCATTCCTACGTTCTCTGGTACATCCTCTATATAGTTAGCAGTGAAGAATAATTCTAATCTCTCCATGTATCGGGACCACTCCTCGGAAGCTATTTATTCCTCTTTTTTTATATATTTAGCCATTTCTTCTACTTCAAAAACACATCTTGTGTAAGGAACGACCACTTGCTTTTCAGGTGATATATTGGTCTTAAGTCATTCATTACAAAAGTCTATACTGTATGGGATCATCATTAGAAATTATTCCACTAAGATTCAAATAATGGGGTCAAAATTTGTATGTGTAATTATCTAAAGGAACTGAGATTTTATCTCTGAACATCTCAAATTTAACTTTTAACATCCTATACCGCCTCACTCTGCCTACTGGAAGTGACTTTCGTTTTTACTAGTCCGTCCCAAACGATAGCCTTTATTTAAATGTAATATTAATCATATTTAGAAGTCTTTAATTCAAGGGAAATAACTCAGGAAACTTTAAATGAAAAGACCATGTTTCGCCATTTTTTAATAAATACTTATAGAAATGGGGCTATGGACTTAGAAAATTCTGACAAGGATGTTAAGAGTTAAAATGTTGCATACAAAAAATTGGTACAAAACCATTAAAGAAAATTTTCTCTTTTTTAAATTAAAAAAAAAAAATTTTTTCCTAAATTTTTTCCTTCATATGATTAAGTCTTCACTGATTGTAAAATAAAGAAATCTGAACTGATTGCTGATAAAGGACAAGGTATAGAGAGTTTCTAAAGAGGTTTATTGCTTACTAAAGGCTATGTAAAGAGGAACAACTACTGTCTCCTAGCACTAAAGACAGACACCACAGTATTCCTGGCCTTTTCCCATTAAATTATTACAGTGAAAACATGGCCGCTCCACTAGCAGTATGCACCAAGAATGTGACCCAATTTCTCTGGTCAGAAGGAGTGTCAGGGGCTGAAATTCATCAGAGAGTTTTATTACAGTGTAAACAGGGCTGCTTCACTAGCAGTACACACCAAGGACGTGACCCAATTTCTCTGGTCAGAAGGAGTGTCAGGAGCTGAAATTCACTACTGTGAACTACTGTGTAGAAGAGTGTATGAGTAAATAGAGAAGTTTAAAAGTGGCAGGACAAGCATAATGCATGATGCGGGGGCAGGGCACGGATCAACATCAACCAGTAATGAGAAGAAACAGCTAGCTCAAGAGATGGTCATGGCAAACCAGCAAGTTATCAATGAGGTAGTTTGTTCACTGCAAATTAGTCATGGTTCTACCAATCAAATCATCCATGTTTCTATAAAACAAGAGGGCTGGTAATTATTTAATCTCCCTCAATTGAAGAGGTAGATAATGTAACACAAACAAATATGTTGATTTGGAGTTAAACCCCCTGATTTTAGTTATATGTGTATAATGGAAATTAACTAGAATTTAAGGATGATGTGTGAATAGTTGACTTGTTGGCTTCTGATTGGTCCAAAGGTGTCAACAAGGTGAGGGGTAAAAGGGAGTTTAGTGTTATACTTAGGACACTCCCTTTTTGTTGGGGTGGCAGCTTACCTTTCTACAGGTGATACAGTCAGAATATACTAAGCTATTTCAACAAACATATCCCCTTTTCTGGTTGCCTGTGATCAAGTGACAATCTTGCAAGGCTTCATACAATATTACAATTGTTCAATTAGAGTTATGAAATTTTAATTTTATTCAAAAATAGACATAGGTTCACTCCATGTACAAAGGTTATTGAAGGAAGTCAGTCAGTCAGTCAGTCTACTATTGGTTTGAACAATGTGACTGGCCAAGCACAACTGAACCAGTGTCAAGACAACTGGTACTTATGGGAATTCAGAACAGTCCACTCATGCATTTGGGTGATTCCATTCCCTAAGTCCTGATTGGCTGCTTGGTTTGTAGGATCCTCTGAGGCTCCATAAATCCTGCCATTTTGCAGTAGTCTTTGCAGCAAACCAGAATCATATTGGGTTATGACTGCTTGCTGTCTTGACTTGCCAATTCAACGGTAATTGGACTTAGTATGATTATTCTACATCTCCTCTTCCTCCCCCCACTCCCATTGCATGAGCGTATTGGCCTTTGAGGAGAAATTAGTTCTTTTCGGCCAGGCTGATTACAGGTGAGCAATTTTGACAATACCCGGGGTATTTTCGTCGGCCTTGGTTTAGGGGGCGGAGTGACATTGGGTGAGGCCAGGTCCCTAGTGTTGAAGTGTGGGGTGTTAGAGTTGGAGACAATGGGATCAAGCATAGCACTAGGCATTGGTGTGGGGTTGGGTTTTGTGATCAGCTTTTTCAGGAAATGTCAGTTTCTGAGTGTGATCCTACCTGATCCTCTCTTCAGCGCCATATTGAAGGAAGTCAGTCAGTCAGTCTACTATTGGTTTGAACAATGTGACTGGCCAAGCACAACTGAACCAGTGTCAAGACAACTGGTATTCATGGGAATTCAGAATACTCCACTCATGCATTTGGGTGATTCCATTCCCTGAGTCCTGATTGGCTGCTTGGTTTGTATGATCCTCTGAGGTTTCATAAATATCCTGCATTTGCAGTAGTCTTTGCAGCAAACCAGAATCGTATTGGGTTACGACTACTTGCTGTCTTGTCTTGCCAATTCGACAGTAATTGGACTTAGTATGAATATTCTACAAAGGTAAAATAAGGACATACGAGGTATGTCAAAAAAGTTCCAGGTGTAGTGTCACAAATAATTTATTTAAAATCCAAACTACAAACTACAAGTTATTCCCTTCAAAGTAATCCTCCTCATGCACTTTCCTATCCTTCTCTGCCACACTTGGAAGGATTCTTCCGGGATTCTCTGTAGCTCTGTCGTCACAGTGTTTTTTTATGTTGTGCACATCGTCAAAATGTGTTCCCTTGATGAACCCCTTGCGCTTGAGGAAGAGGAAAAAAGCCAGGTCGGACAAGTAGGGAGGTTGCTCGAGCACAATGATGTTCTTCTGGGCCAGGAACTCTCAGATACTCAGGGCAGTTTGGGCAGGTGCGTTGTCATGGGGAAGCACCCACATATTGTCCTGTCACATCTCTCACCTCTTCTCGTGCACTGAATGAAGCAAATGCTGCAGTATCTCTTTGTAGACATGCTGGCTAATCGTCTGACCCTATGACAAGAACTTGCAGTGGAAGATACCCCTCATGTAGAACGATGCGATCAACATGACTGACTTTGGACTTCAACTGTCTGGTCTCTGGGTCGTACCTGAAGATCCATGACTCATCACCAGTGATGACTCTCCCTAACAAGTCTGGTTCAGTTTCAAAAAGCTTGAGGATATCCTGACACACTTGCATGCAGTAATCCTTCTGTTCATCTTTCAGCAGTTTCAGCACCATCTATGAGCAGACTTTCTACATGTTCAAATCTTCAGTGATAATCTTCCAGATGCTGTCTCTATTCATGCCCAGCTCATTTGTAATCAGCTGAACAGTCAACCGACGGTCCCTAAAAAAAAAAAAAAAAGATTTGAACAATTAGGCATTTCATGGAACTAAAAATTAAAAAAATAAAATTCGCTGTTATTATCTTTTATTTTTATCTCCATTACGAATAGTAATTTGCGTTTTTTTTAGTTTTTTTAAAGCAATACGTAATTAAAAACAACCTTAATCCCCAAACCCTTAAACCGTAACCCAATTCACAAAAAAGTTCATTCATACACTGTAGTTAAACTATCATGGATCACCACCAAATAAGTTTCCTTTTAATTTTGACGACGATTTGCAAGTTTAACCAAGAGTTGTTACAAAGAAAAACAGTTAATTCAAAGATCAAATTACCCGATTAAAAAATAAAAAAATACTAATCTTGAAAAATAAGTAAAACAGTCGTTTTCTTTTCTTTCTTTTTTCTTTTATAATAAGATCTTTTATAATAGGGTTCATAATTTTCAGTATTTCCATGAGCTGAAAATTTTTTAAAAATCTTCATGAGTTTCTTTAATGTTTCTTCTTTTGAATGGTCCAAAGATTTTCACGATAATATTAACCTTTATGCAAGTTACATTGTGTTAAATATAGGGGGGGGGGCAAATTTGATAGATCAAATTGGAGATCCCTAATGTCGGCATCTCACTGATGCTCACTGGTTTCATTTAAAGTTTTCTTGAAACTTTTTAAATTTATTTTTCTTGTATTAATTCACTTATCAACCAGAAAATGAATAAAAATTTGAAAAAAAAAAAATTTATTTCATATTCTAACGCGCTTACTAGACCTCAATTTTGTTGTATGAGAAAAAAAACCCAAAGAAATCAAAATTATCTCCCTTGAGTTTTCCTCGTTAGAAAATAATATTGCATCGTTCGTTAACGAACGAAGGTTTTGTATTTTCTAGATATCCAACCACCTGAATAAATATTAGTTTTATGCAGAATTTTACATTTTATCTCTTTTCACTAATGTTGCATTGCCCAAAGAAAAAGAAATCAAACGGAAGTAAGTATAACGATCAATTATTTTCTTTTGTTAATCATTTGCAAGAAAGTATTGTTTTTGTTTTCTTTCACAAAGATGAATTAAGATGAAATATATTATTAAAATATTTTCTTTTTTATAAATCTAAAATTAATTTGGAAGTCGAATGTATTAATTTTACTGAATTACTTGAAAACAAAAAGAGATATAACGTTAGTCGAGGTTTTGTTTGTTTATCAATAAAAAAAATTGAAATTATTTATGCCAAATTTAAATACAGGAATTCTTTCAATAATTATTATTTATAAATGAATATTTGAAAATTAAAATCTTTATGTGATATTTCTTAAAATATTTTTTTAAAGTCACTCACCCTGTTTATTTAATTTTAATAAAAGTTGACGAAAATGTAAACTAAAAACACTTAACCTGTATTTAAGAAAATTTCAGATGTAATAAAATGAAAATATTTTCCTCTTTCTTTATAAATCTAAAAATCATTTGGAAATTGTAGGTGTTAATTTTGCTGAATAACGAGAAAACAGAAACAATTATAACGTTTTCTTAATTTCTTACAATGTAAGACTTACATTAGACGGAGTTTAGTAGACTCAGTTTGTTTAAGTTAGTTAAGTTCACTTAATAAAATAAAAAATTGAAATTGAAAATATTTGCGCCAAATGTAAAACTAAAACCAGGATTTTTTTCAATTGAATTATTAATAGATATATGAAAATGAAACTGATTAGCGTCATTCACACTGACAAAAATTTAAACCGTACTCAATAGAAATAATAGACGCAAAATTTTATGGCAGAAAAAACAAAAAAACTGATAGATAAAACAAAAAAAAAAAATGTAAATATGCCATAAGTTTGGGGTTTTTTTAAACATAGAAAACAGGGTAATTATGAAATTTAGTTGACCAAATTCCTAGCATAAAATTGTGCGTGCGCATTATCTCCCTTAACAAATTTGCTTGTATAGTTTTTCTTATGAGATTTTCTTAAACAATTGAATGCATAAAAATACATTTCATTCTTATCAACACATTTTTGTTTGCTTAAGAAATACATTTTTTTATTTCTCAAACAAACAAACAAAAATGTGTCGATAAGAATGAAATGTATTTTTATTCATTCAATTGTTTAAGAAAATCTCATAAGAAAAACTATACAAGCAAATTTGTTAAGGGAGATAATGCGCACGCACAATTTAATGCTAGGAATTGGGCCAACTAAAGTTCATAATTACCGAAAATAGACCCCAGTTTTCTATGTAATAACGAAAAACATGTTGCAGAACTCAGAATTGTAATTTGAGATATGTTAAAGTCGTTTTTGTCTGTGATAAAATTTTCCATATTTAAAGCAATACAAGACGTTAAAAAATGTTGACTATGGAGATCCAAATTTGAAGCAGGCCTACATATTGGGGTTGCTAAAAAATACTTTTTCAGCAACCCACTCCAGCCTAGGGTCAGAATATTAGGTAGTAAATATTTACTGACATCCCACCATGCCCGTTGAACATAAGGATTATTATAGTGGCGAACCACGCACAAACTGAAGCTCATGTTTGGCTAGTGTAAAAAAATTGTGTATCCCTTCGGCAATCCTCTTTTGAGGTGCCTCAGGTACTGAAAAATAAACCCATCCTTGCACTTTTAAATTGAAATGGGGCAGCCTCCCGTGGTCATGCTGATAATAAATTCCTTATCAGTCAAGTCGCTGAAGCCACTGGACACATAAGGGGTAAAAACGAACAATTTCCTCATAAATTCCTACCATAAAATAAACTGAAACCTCATTTTATGTCTGTGTTTTTGCAATAATTGTTTTATTTTTCTTGCACCCGTTATTTTACAATACTGAATATATTTTCTTTATTCATTTTAATATTCACTTCAATGGGTATATTCTAAAAGTTTAAAATAATGGGTTCAAGAAAAATAAAACATTTATTGCAAAAACACGGACATAAAATGAGGGTTCAGTTTATTTTATTGCATGAATTTATGAGGAAATTGTTCTTTTTACCCACATAAGGTAATATCATCACAGAAACTAATAAGAACAGTCGTCTCTGTCAAAGTGGTAGGGAGCCTATTTTATTGACATTAGCAAACTACCTAACCCTTTCAACTTCTAGTTGGAGATATAAACTTAATCCAGCTGCTCCAACCGTTAAGTCACCAGTACCCCCTCACATTTGTTTTTTTTTACAAAGGTGAGGTTTCTTTTAAAAGATATTTTTCTTAAAATTCTGAAGACGCTTTTTCTTTTCTTACGCTGACCCCTTCCCTATTTGATCAGTTTGTTGATTTGTGTCCCTCAGTGAAGGTGCAGGTAAATGGTTTTTAAACATTTTAAAGATAATTTCATGGGAATTAAATTTTGTTTACATTTTTTTATAAGAAAGGTTAGGCATTTTTTTTCCTTCATTTTTGTAGTTTAATCTTACAAGAAAATTGTTAATAAAAGAGAAAAAATTCAGATCAAACGTGTTTTTTTAAAAAAATTGACATTTGTAGATTAAATTCTTCCACTCACTGAATATAACCAGAGAAATATTTCTGGTTCAAATATAGATAATGAAGTTTTAACAGAACCCTCTCTTAGAATGCCAAAATATTATTCAGGAAAAGAGGAAACATCTAGTCAGTTTCTCTGTTATTTAAGGAAACATTGATGCTGACTAAGGCAAATCAGATAATGAAATATTAATGACTGTCTGATTTCAGCCTGCCTTTTACTCTTGCACTTTCGAAGGTAGATTCGTTAAGTAGGTAAGGATGACAACCATAAGAGAGATGGTCACGTTAGACATTAAGAGAGTAGGGGGAAAGGGTTCCTCCTGTAACCCTCCTGGTAGTTAGCAGTGTCAGAACAGGACTAAAGGAAGTTGGAGAAAAAAGGGGATGAACCATAAAATTGACAAGAATGCAGCTTTCCTAAATTTAGGAATTCAAAAGATTTAAACAAAGATGATGAATGCCGATTGATTAGGATTTGACATTAGGAAGAATCTTCGGACCAAGTAACCAATAGGCACTCCAGCTGGGATCTTTTTTGAAAGGAACACCTTTTGCTTTTCACTGTGAACTTCTGGTTGTTTGTTTACAAACAACAGACGATTTTTTTTTTGCCTTAGAATTTCACTGTAAGATTTTTTTAAAAGTTTGTTCATTTATATTTACAACCCAAAGGCACGTTTTTATACTAAAATAGTTTCTGATTTTAATTTAAAAAATTTCATGTTGTTGAATTTCTATGTTATTAAATATAGAAATTTTCTTTTAATTATAAAACTTTAAATGAAAGGCGCATTCTTATATTAAAGACACATTTTTTATATTAAAATAGTTTTTGTTTAATCAGAAGAGAAATGCACATATATTTATTCAAATGAAAATAGATTTTATTTACATAATATTTTTTATGTTTATTCACATAAAAGAATGTTGTTTGGAAATGGTATCACACAATTTATAAAGTTTATTTTCCATGTGCCTCTCGTACCACAACCAGAAGTGTGCAGTGAAAAGCAAAAGGTTTTCCTTTAGAGGTGGCTTCCAGCTGGGGTACCTATTGGATCCAAATCTTCTACCCTGTTGAAATCCACCCAAGATCTGGGCAGTTTATTACTTAAGCAGTTGGGACACTAATGAAATCGATTGGAGGTGACATAGGTATGACAATTTCTATTAAGGATTGAACATAAATCAAAATGTTGCCGTTCATGGATACATAAACTTTTTATAGTTGCAAATCATGCTGTTTTCTTTAATAGGACGCTCTACTGACTGAGCTAAACTGGTATGACAATTTTTCTATCACTGAATATAGATCATGAAATATTTCAGTTCATTGAAACACCAATTTTTTTAATAATTGCAAATTGTGTATGATAAGTTAGATTTACAAACCATATGTATCTGCTGTTTTCTTTAATCTTACATTTTCTTTATTTACAGATAAAAATTTTAAAGGAGAAAAACAAGCTTCAAATTTAAAAAGCCACCTGCATACAAATGTAGAAGAGATGATATATTCTTGCAAATTGTGTGAATTGGCATTTTGACAATTATGGTTTAAAATGATTTCATGCAAGTACATCAAAAAGACAATTCTTACTCTTTCAAAGTCTGTACATCATGATTTTTATTAAATTCACATTTCAAGGGACACTTTGAAATACACTCAGCAGTAAAACCCCAACCTTTCATCTGTGGAGATCTGCATTTTCAGTGTTTGGATTTGAAAAGACATGGAAACATACACTAAAAATAAATCATTTTCTTGTGAAGTTTGTGGATCAGAATTTACAGAAAAATTTGAATTAGAAAAGCATATGCAAATGCACAATGGAGAGCGACCACATTCTTGTGAAGTGTGTGGAAAAGGATTTACTACCAAGTTTACTTTGGAAAGGCATGTGCGAACACACACAGGTGAAAAACCATTTTGCTGTGAAGTGTGTGGAACAGAATTTTCAATGAAATCCACTTTAAAAAATCACATGAGCACACATACAGGGGAGAAGCCATTTTCTTGCGATGTGTGTGGATTAGGATTTTCCCGAAGGTCATATTTGACGGGCCATATGAGAACACACACAGGAGAAAAAACATTTTCCTGTGAAGTGTGTGGATCAACATTGTCAACACATTGGAGTTTAAAAAAACATATGCAAATACACACAGGAGATAAACCATTTTCTTGTGAAATCTGTGAATCAACATTTTCAGAGAAGTTTGGTTTAAAAGTCCACATGCGAATACATACAGGAGAGAAACCATATTGTTGTAAAGTGTGTGGGTCAGCATTTTCAAAAAGTTCAAATTTAAGAAGCCACATTCGAACACATACAGGTGAAAAACCATATTCTTGTGAAGTCTGTGGATCTGAATTTACAGCACAATCCAGTTTAAAATATCATATGCGTATACACACCGGAGAAAAACCATTTTCCTGTGAATTGTGTGATTCATCATTTCCAAGAAAGTATGGTTTAACATCTCACATGCGAACACATACAAAAGAGAAACCATATAGTTGTAAGCTATGTGGGTCAGCATTTTCAATGAGTTCAACATTGAAAAGTCACATGCGAACTCACACTGGAGAGAAACCATATTCTTGTGAAATGTGTGACTCAACATTTTCAGACTATAAGAAATTAAAACGACACATGCCAATACATACAGGGGAGAAACCATTTTCATGTGAAGTGTGTGGATCATCATTTGTAGTTAATTCTGATTTAACACGACATATGCGAATGCACACAGGTGAAAAACCATTTTCCTGTGAAGTGTGCGGAACAAAGTTTTCTGATTATTCTAATTTTAGACGACATGTTCGAAAGCATGAGAAACCATGTTAATGTGAAGTCTGGATATGAAACCAGACTGTGTTCTTACACCCACACTGTTCTCAATTTTTCACTATGGTTCTATCTGATGCTTTCACTAACTCCAGCAAAGGAGTATGGATACAAACTATACCAGGGTAGACCTGTTCAATATTAGACAATTCAGATTGCAAAAAAGATCAAAAGCATCCTGGTGTGTAAACTCATTGTCATGAGGACAACACTATTGTAAGATTCAAGGTTTTTATTGAAACAAACTTTGACACGCTGTGTTGAACATAACATTTAATTTACAAGCACAAAGAGAGACATTTATAACATACAAGGAAATACATGTAAGGCACATGAATAAGACATAAGATACAGTAAAGATATAGGACTGGAGAGTCCATACATATAAAATCACTTACTAGTGACGTTGTAATGAGGGTCCGAAGCCCTCAGGAGAGAAAGGCATAGACATATATCTAACCCATGTTATCAGTTAAGTCCCAGAAAAGAAAAGAAAGAGAGGAGTTTGAACCTCGCGCTTAAATACCAGAGTTCCCTGGTGGATGGCACAGAAACCCAGCAGGAAGATAACTCTTCCAGGCCAAAGGGAAGATAACCCAACACTGCCTTCCTGACACATCAACAACCAGGAAATAGTCACATGATTCATAAATTCTGTAATGGCATTTGGGCTTAGAATAAACCTCAATAAGACTGAATTTATGTATCAGCCCCCTCCAACATCACATGACAGCGGACAAGACATTGATAGAGGGCCAGGTTCTAGCTTCAAATACCTGGGCTCCATAGTTAGCACCAACAACAGACTCGATGCAGAGTTTGATCTCTGATTGTCAGATGCTTCCAACCCTTTGGCAGGTGAAAAGTTGAGTCTGGTTCAACAGAGATTTCTCCTTGAGAACTAAATGTGCAGTATACTGTAGTTTTCTCATAGTTCTCTCAACCCTCTTGTATGGTGTGGAAGCCTGGTATACAAAGTGGATGCCCATAGACTGCATGTTTACATAATGCATCCCTTGTGCAGAATATCAAGTGTCAAATTGTGGCTGCATGTTTCCAACAGGACCATCCTGGAGAGAACTGGACTCTCTGGCATGTATGACATACTTGTCCAGTGTAACCTGAGATGGGCTGGTCACTTAAACAGATATGGGGATGAGAGAGTGCCAAAGCAGATTCTGTACTCTCAACATGGAATCAGTAGACTAAAGCTGAGGTACAAAGACATCAAGAGAAACCTGGAGGACTTGAACATCCCCATTGGCAGTTGGCAAGATGCATCTAGGCATTGAGTCAAATAGATAAAACAGATTTGAATTGTGTCATCATCAGATATGATGGACAGCCAGTAGTAGTAGTATTAGTTCAATTGAAGTATTCAGAATTAGTTATTATACAGAATTATTATATATATATATATATATATATATATATATAAGTTTAATATTACATGTGAATATAAGAAAGGGTGTATATTACATCAGAATGCCTGACCTTATGTTCCTCTGATGACCAAACAAAAATTGTTTTCACTGATCCAGTTTTTAGTAGATATTGGACCTTAAGGTCACCATTCATTCTGGTTTCAGTAAATAAAACAAAACAACCAAACCCTGGGTCACTGAGTACTCAGTCAACACAATCCTGTCCTCAGGTATTACAGGTTGCCACCTACAGTTAACAAGTGGCCACATTAGTGGGAAGTGTCTTACCCTTCTCTAAAGATACATTCAGTGTATACTACAGCCCTAGCTGACAGGGTGGGAGACTTTGTTTCTCTGACAACCAAACAAAAATTGTTACAACTTGGAAGTTTTCATTGATCCAGTTTTCAGTAGATATTGGACCTTAAGGTGACCATTCATTCTGGTCAACATTAAAAAAATATTAATAAAACAATTAAATTCCGTGGAAGACTGGAGTATTTCTTTGTTGAGAAAATTAAAAAATAATATTCATTGTACATTCTTTTTTTTTCTACATTTTGGATTACATATTTACATTAATCAATAAAAATCTAAATCTGCTGAAATTGTTGCTTATTTTTTTCCCTCTTCAATATTAGAATCCTGAAAAAGATAAAAGTTTTGAGGTTTTTTTTTTAATGAAATGCATCCCGATTTGAAAGTTGTCAGAGAATAAGATGAAAAACAATCTTTTTACATAAAGTTGGAACTAAACTGTAATAATGATATCAAAGATCAAAAACAAGAAATAGGAATCAACTCTTTGATGAATTAGGATCTTTTTATTTTATGGAAGTCATCAAAACAGAATTTGGAAAATTTCTGTAAATTTTGTCAGAAAATAATCAATAAAAGTTGTTTAATTTAGAAAAGAACACTAAATTTGTATTGTTTTATATGAATTCCGTTTTGGAAATGAATATCTGGTTAATAACTGGCCGATTCAATAATATTTTAGGAAACTCACAAGAAACTTTTTATTGCTGTTACTTTGTTTTTGGTGCATATCTAATAAAAGTTTAATAACACACTAATGATATTAAAGATGAAAATATGACAATATAAAATTTGTTACTTTTTTTGGTGAACATTTAATAAAGATATTGATTTCATTGTCTTTTCTGATATATTTTGATGCATAGATTGCATTGATGCCAAAGACAGTGCTCAATTTGAAGAATTGGCAGAGATATAAGGCCTTAACCCCGCCCCCTGACAGTCCCACTAATTACCTATTTTCATGTATATTTTAGGTGTTGATTTTATTGGCTTTTTTAATAGCTGTCGATGGGACCTAAGAAATTGCTTTCTTTTGAGAATTGACAGTGATATGAATGTTCAAAGGGCCCCTAATGAAATGGGCGAATAACTAATTTCTTATTTCTCTCTTTTTTTTTTTAATGTTTGTTGAGAACAAATGTATCTAATATTGTCTGTCATCCGGTCAATGTGTTCCAAGTTTGTTGCCATGTCAAAGTTCAAAATTCAAAAAAATAAAAACCGTCAATAGGGAAATTTATATACCTAGCTTTTGTTTCGTTTTCCTTTTTCTTTTCTTTTTCCTTTCTCTCTTTTTTTTTTGTGCTTTTTTTCCTTTTCCTTTGTTCTCTAATTTAATTTTTTTTTTTTTAGTAAATAAGTAAATAAAAGATTATCTTAAATTATGTATTAGTATTGATGGAAAAATTTAAGAAAATATCTTTTATGAGTACTTTTTTTCTTTTTCTCTTAAACTTTAAATAGATTAAATATTATATAAATTATATGTTAAAATATTATATAATAATTACATATTAGGATTGATGCAAAATTTTGTGTTTTGTTTCAATTATTTATTTTATTTAATTATTTTTTTCCTTCTTTTGCTGTTATATGTACCTTTATTTTTTCCTTAAATATTTATCAATAGTTCTAGATTGACCATAATCCTAAGAGGGTATTATGGTTATTCGCCCATTTCATTCATAAAGGAGGAGAAGAAGAAAGAAAAAAAAAGGAGAGGAAAAGGAAATGAGAAGAGAAATTGTAACCACACAAAGAAAAACATAACCATGTCCATTTCTGATACGAATCTCTGATGATGAAGTTTATGCTTTGAAATCGATAAGACAAAAATAACATCTTTTTGTTTTTATTTTTCATACGCATTGTATTGGCCTTCAAAATATTAATATATTATAATATATATATATATATATATATATATATAGAAAGAGAGAGAGATATTTAGCATTATAGTCTATTTCAGGGAGCTTAGACAATAGTCTAAGTTTGAGTTAGACTATTTGTCTAAGCTCCTTGAAATAGACTATAATGCTAAATCTCTAAGTCTTTTGTTATTTCTTTACTTATATATTTGCTCTGTGACTCTAACATTAAGAGCACACATTGAGCTCTCAAACTGCGACAGGTTTTTTTTAAATAAAACTCTTGTGTCGTAAGGAAGATTTCTTCTCTGGACTTTTGGATTATATATATATATATATATATATATATATATATATGTAGTTGTTGTAACGGATTTGCATATGCTTTGCATATTTGTGTTATAAGAAATTTTAAAAAAATGAATGGATGGTGAATATGAGTGTTAAACTAGACTAATATTTTTAAAATACAGTTGATTTACAAATTGTGTCTGATTCAATATGTGTAGATGATACTGCACTATGGAGATATTTATCCTCATTGTTGTTAGCTGATTAAGACAGTATAATTGCTTGATGTAAATTTTTACACACACACACACACATATTTATTTATATATTTATATATGGTAAATGTTTACAATGACTGATGTTATGAGAGAGAATGGTAGAATTAGATTAGAAATTCTTTTTATGATGTAGATTAATACCTGTAAGGAGGCATTTTGTGTAATGGTTAGCATGGAAGAAAATGAACTCAGCAAGACGAGTTCAAATTCTGGATGAGCCTGTTTGCATTTCATATTGGGTTAATACACTTTGCAAATATATGTATCCAACTATCCTCCCTTCAGCTATGGGTGGCTGGATAGAGAAGCTCAAGGGGGTAATCAAGGGAACCCATTTTGAGGATGTATGAGACATCAAAAAGGCAGTGACAACAGAGCTACAGATAAACCCAGAAGAATCGTTCCAAGAGCACATGCAAGCATCATGGTAAAGCCCCCATTGTCCTGCCACATCTCTTGCCTTTTCTCGTGTACTGAATGAAGCAAATGCCTCAATATCTCTTCGTAGACATGCTGGTTCATCGTCAGGCACTGTGGCAAGAACTCACAGTGGATGATGCCCCTCACATTGAAGAATGCGATCAGCTTGGAACTTTTCTGACTTATCTCATATACCTTGTTGTTTGAACTGACTATCAGTCTCTTTTGCCAATGTGAATTTCAGAACACTTCACCATACACTAGAGAAACTTTGTGCTGACACTTTTTTCAAAGAAAAAACTGTAATTGATGGGACTGGTACGACTCTAAAGATCGATGAAAGCCTTTCTGTAAGGCAAATGTATAATAGGGTTGAAAATTGTAAGTTTTAAATAAAACTGAAACTTGTCTACTGGCTTGTCTTTCTCTTGCTCTTTCTCTTTCTCTTTCTCTTTCTCTTCTTTTTTAAGCTCACAGAATGTAATGACGAAAGGGAAAGCACGTGTACTTTTAACCTTATTTATTAACATGAAACAACAACAGTTGATACAACAAGTACTTAGAGACAGTACTTACAGTTCAGTTGTTACTCTCTCACTGAGGGAAAAGTTCCTTCAGTCACAAGGGACTGAGACAAGAGCTCGTTTCTATGAGGCTCGCACGTTCATACCAAATCTGAGACAACATTTTTTCATTTCTGCCTCACCATGTCACAAGGGACAGTAACTCTTTCTCCTTCCTGTCCCCAAAATGCACAGGAGAGTTCAGGTCCCTACAGCACTATCAGAAGTCACCCACAACTCCCCGCAAAAAGTCCATTCTCCCACTCCAACCTCTTGTCACCTCTTACTCAGAGTGGGCATAATGGCGTACCACATTCCTTTGCCTGCCAGGGACAATTTTGCAGGCCAGGCATCTACAACGCTTTGAGTCAGATAAGTTCAACTCATTACTACAAGGGTAGATTGTGTAGCAGTCACTAAATTAACCTGTTAGTTATACTTCATCTTTCCCACCCCTAACCTATCCCCTCCTGTTGACCCTCACTTACTGACCTATTTTGGCCTGTACCCACTCACTATTTTACTGGTTTGATTTTGATTTTATGGTCATCTCCCCCCCCCCTCTTTTATTACTCTCACTTACTATTCCTTTCACTCAAATTTCTTTCCAAGAAATGGCTATTTCCCCTCCCCTATCTGATGTCCTCACTATTCATTTTTTCTACCTACTCCTTTCCCTTCTATCTCTTTCCTTATCTCCCCAAAGATGTCTCCTAATACCAATCAAATTCTTTCCCTCACCATAAATCTTACCCACCCACTTTCTATAAAACACTTTTATTGTCCTAATGATTCAAAAAACGCTTGAGGAAGCAGAATCTAAAGTTCCAGTGAAATATACTACACATTTTTGTCTGAGTTTTGTTCTTTCATTCCTTATTTTACCATATATTTAATGGACTCTCCCATCGATTTTCGACGTATGAGGGTTCATACACACAATGAACTCCCACACAGGGATTTGTTTATAGTGGTGAAGGCTTGTGTTCGACCATCCACACTTTTTGGCACAGTCAATAGGAAAGAATTGGTGCATCGGGGATTGCCACAAACCCAATCAACAACCGACCTCAGGAATTTTGAATTCAGAGTTATCCCTCTCCTAGACTGGTTACCTACCCAAGGTTGAAAGGCCCAGTCTGCTCTACTATTTAACCCATAGCTGGAGGGAGAATATATGGATTCATACCTTTCCCAAGGGTATTAGCGCTATGGAGGCGCATGTGCTAGTGGTTAGAGTCATGGAAAATGGACTTGTCGATTCGAGTTCAATTCCTAGACGAAGCTGTTGGTATTTCACACACACACACACACACATATATATATATAATATATATATATATATATAGCACAAATGTTGTTTTTTAGGAATACAACTTCCTACTCCAATGACTGATATCTTTTAGTTTTATTTTAAACAAAGCTCCTGCTGGTTTTCCTTTAGAGGACACATCACTAACAAAACATGGTTGTTGTAGAGAAGAGATGATACCCCTCTGGGAATAGAATGGTCTTTTCTATTTGAATATAATCATTGATAGTGTTACTCTCTGAGAATCTATCTTTCCTTGCAAGACTAATAATGAGTAAAATTTATGGTCACTCATTTTTGTACTTTTATCAGAATAAACCTTTTATATTTATAAGTTATGATTTGAGTTATTATCTAATCTATTAATAATGAAGATTGTCTGTATTTATGTTTGTAACAAAAACTACTTCATAGTTCTATATCACAGCTTACGTCACAATATTCTTGTGCTATATACACCCAAAATTTGAGTAAGGAATTATAAAAATTGTTTTTTACTCTCATCCCACTTTTTTTTTTTTTACAGTAACAAGAAGTTAACTAAAAAGTTTACAAAATAAATGAATACCTATGATTTTGTGGAAAATTTATGAGGAAAATATTCAAAATAATTGTTTGATTATTAGATGCATGCAACATTTTATTTGAGAGGGATGGGGCTCGGTTTTCATTTCAAATTGTTTTTTTAATTTTTTTTACTCCTTTAATGAATATGAGGATTTTGCTTACTTATGATACAAACCCTCTGACATTGAATTTTTAACTTCCACCCTCTCAGTAGATAATGTCTTTCAAAAATTAATTTTTACACTGCCCGGAGAGTGTTTTCTATTGCTACTATAACTAATTACAATAAAATTACAATAATGGTACATATTAATTATGACAAATTGCATTGGGAGGAGATGAACAAATTCGATTTGAGCACCAGCAATACCCCCCCCCCTAAAAAAAACAAAACAAACATACAGAATATGAAAACGAAAGAACACAAAATCTTGCAACCAAGTAGTCTCATTAATTGACTAAACAATTCCAACTTGAATTGACAAAAGGGAACAAATACAGAATAGCACGCAAGAGATAAATATCATTAGAATTGCATTTTACATATAAATAGCATTAGATTACGGAAACTCCCAAAGTACCCTAACATTGACCCTAGCACTAACCTTAGCTTCTAAAAGGTTTCAGGTATTTCCATGAAATGTAATGAAACGTAATGAAATGGAATGCTTTTTATATGTAATCTAATGATATTATCTCTTGCGTACTATTTTGCATTAGTACCGAAAAAAGTATAAAAATTATTTTGCTGACTGAAACTGTTCAAAATATTAGGGGTTTGGGGATTAAGGTTGTTTTTAATTATACATAGAACAAATAAACAACAAAAACCCAAAATTACTATACATGTAATGTTAAAAAATATTTTTTTTAAACCAAATTTAATTGAAATTAAACATTGCAATACTAAGTATTTATGAATGTGGACTTTCTGTTTTAATTGTGCATCTCTAGATGTTAAGCACATATAAAAATTCTGCAAAATTACGTCTTTGTCTCTTAGTTAATAGTACAATACACTTGACCATAACACAGTAAATTAAAAGCTTATATAATTCTATTAATTCAAATTCAGCATTTAAATGACATTATTTCTTTTACAAAATAGATAAAGACAATAAATTTTTACTCTGAATTTTAAGGATTCCATTGTTGAGTGGATTTTAATTTTGGTGCATAACAATGAAAAGAAGGATAACAAAATATCTTAAAAATCTTTTTTTTAATTAATCATCTCCCTTGATACTTGTAATTAATTATCATTAATTAATATAATTGTTATCATTATTAATTAATCATTACTGTTATTATTATTATTACCATCAATTATTATTAATTAGTTCAGTTGGTATGGCATTTGGCTAAGAATCACAAGGTTCCTAGTTCGATACCAGCCCTCGTCAACTCAGCATATGAGTAGCACTGGGATCTGTACGGTAAAGTGGGGAGCTGATGGTAGGTGTGGCACTCCACCTCAGATGCTAAAATGAGCTTCTTGGTCTAGCGCTAGTGAAATTGGGATACACTCCTTCGCTGTCTGTTTGATACCGACATTAGGTTGCCCCGACAACTTTACATTTTATTCTTCTTATTATTTTTATTATTATTATGCTAATATTAATTATTATTAATTAATCATTATGATTATTATGTTCATCAATTATCTCCCTTGATATTTGTTATTAATTATCCTTAATTAATATAATTATTATTATTAACTAATTATTATCATTTACTCCTTTTGAGTTTTCACATCAGCATTAGCTGATGGTCTTTCACTGGAGTCTGAGTGACAACAAGTCTCCTCAGGTCTCCAGAACTCTTCTGAGTATTCTAACCGATTATTATTATTATTATTATTATTATTATTCACTCCTTTTGAGATTTCACATCAGCATTAGCTGATGGTCTTTCACTGGAGTCTGAGTGACAGCAAGTCTCCTCAGGTCTCCAGGACTCTTCTGAGTATTCTGACAGATTGCAGCAGTGCAGTGTTCTGAATGGTATCAATTCTTCCTCTGATTTCCAGACTTTCCAAACCCTTTTCCAATCCTTTTGGAATGGTCCGTTCCAAGTGCACCCACTACAAATAGTATAACTTTGACTTTCATATTCCATAACTTTTTCAGTTCTCTGGCAAGGTCCAGATATTTGTCCATTTTTTCATTTTCCTTTAGCTTCACCCTGTGATCTGCTGGAACTGCAAAATCCACCAGTTGACAAGTTCTTTCTTTTTTGTTTATCAACACTAGGTCTGGTCTTCTTGCTGGGATAAGGGGATCCGTTTTTATTTCAAAGTCCCAGAGAATTTTATGTGTTTCGTTCTCAAGAACAGATTCTGGTTTATGCATATACCATTTTGTTGTATGGTCAAAATTAAATTTTTTGCATAATTCCCAGTGGATCACCTTCCCAACCCAGTTGTATCTGATTTTGTACTCCCGTTGTGCTAGTTTGCTACAATCGCAGAGTACATGGTTTACAATCTCATCTCTATTACCGCAAAGTCTACATTCACTATTTTGTTGGGTCTTATCAATTTTCGCTTTGATATAGTTTGTCCTTATGGTATTATTTTGTGCAGCAATTATAAGTGATTCAGTTTCTCTTTTGAGGTTTCCTTTTCTTAACCATGTCCAAGTCTTTTCATGTGCATAATTATTATCATTATTATTTACTCCTTTTGAGTTTTCACATCAGTGTTAGCTGATGGTCTTTCACTGGAGTCTGAGTGACAGCAAGTCTCCTCAGGTCTCCAGGACTCTTCTGAGTATTCTGGCAGATTGCAGCAGTGCAGTGTTCTGAATGGTTTCAATCCTTCCTCTGATATCCAAACTTTCCAAACCCTTTTCTAATGCTTTTGGGACTGTTCCAAGTGCACCAACTACAATTGGTATAACTTTCACTTTCATATTCCATAACTTTTTCAGTTCTCTGGCAAGGTCCAGATATTTGTCAATTTTTTCATTTTCCTTTAACTTCACCCTGTGATCCGCTGGCACTGCAAAATCCACCAGTTGACAAGTTCTTTCTTTTTTGTTAATCAACACTAGGTCTGGTCTTCTTGCTGGGATAAGGTGATCCGTTTTAATTTCAAAGTCCCAGAGAATTTTGTGCGTTTCGTTCTCAAGAACAGATTCTGGTTTATGCATATACCATTATTGTTATTATTATTATTATTATTATTATTATTATTATTATTATTATCAATTACTATTAATTATCATTATTAATTGTTATCAATTCAATTATCTCCCTATCATTAATTAATATAATTATTATCAGTTAATTCTTCTTATTGATTATTATTATCAATGCCATTATTATTATTGTAATTATTATTATTATTAGTTGTTATTATTAATATTATGTTATCATTATGTTATTAATTGTTATTAATTATATATGAATTATATTAATCAATATAATTGTTATGTTTATTATCTCCCTTGACATTTTTATTAATTATCTCCCTTGATATTTGTTATTTAGAGTAAAATATTTTTTCATCAATCGTAAATAACGACTGATTTTAAATTTTTGATTCCCTTCAACAAGGAAAAATTAGCCCCTTTCAAATTTCTTCCCCTTTTATGATATTGTATTATCTGAAAGAGAAAAAAATTGAACGAAAGAAAACAAAAAGTAGTAAGTATAAACGTCTATTTTAAATTATTCCATTTTTTACTAACGAAAGATTTTAACGAAACGAAGAAAGAGATGAAATATCTTTATTATACGAAATTATTTTATCTTTTATTAAATCTAAACATTATCTGGAATTAAGTGAATATTAAAAACAAAAGAACAAGAAAAGAAAAAAACCTGGTATAATCGTTTTATGAAATGACTTAAAAAAATATATCTTATTTGTTTGTTTACGTATGACTCAAGACTTTTCACTTTTATTTTACGGTATTTTTATCTTTCAAAGTTTTTAGTTGTTTTGTTTGTATTAATTAATAAAAGAGACAGACTGTGAATTCAGGAGCGTATTTTTTTAATCATTTTTTACAATAGTCTACCGGACAGGTGTTAGTGGAATATGAAATGAAGTCCAATGTATATATTTTTAATTTCTCAACTGAGATTAATACTTTTAATAAAAATATGAAACCAAGGAAAAAAAACAATACGTTAATAATGTTGATGTCGCATTAGATTTAACGTTATACTGATTTTTTTTTTTTTTACCTGAACATTGTTATTTTAAGGGAATTGGGATTATAATAAACTTCACAAGTCCTATACTGAGTGAAATAAACTGAAAATTACTATTCGCTGGTAATTTTGCCGAGTATTTATTTCGTAATAATAATAATAATAATAATAATAATAATAATAATAATAATAACTTAAATCAGTACACTTTTGCAGTTATAAAAAAAAAACATTTGAAGATTAAAAAAAAATTATTGCATTTTTTTCTTTCTTATAAACAAAATAAACAAACAATTTTATTTCGTTTCCGGGCCGAAGCGAAAGTTTGGCAAACACTGCCTAGTTTTTATTGCTTTTTAGAAAAACAATATTTTGATTATTATCGAGTAAGCACCAAATAATTCGTTAAAAAGAAGGGGACGAGCTTATTTTGGGGGTATTTACGAGTTTTTGGGTTTTTTTCATTGGGGGGTGGGGGATTTGCCATGTAAATGTCAGTTAAAATTCACCCCGATCGGTGTTTATCGAAAATATCAACTCTGTTACTTTTCGGGACAATTGTGATCTCATTATAAATGATACAGCCTATTTTTCAGTTATTTTGGGGGAAACATCGGAGAACCAGCCCTAACCCTAGATATATTTAATCTCCCTTTTGATTCGTGACAAGTAGGCTTCTGCAATAATACAACATTTAGAGGAGTATTCGTCATGGGGTTGCCACAGTGCCAATAACTTTCGTCCAAAAATATATTATTTTTAAATCTACCTAAAATCATGTAATTGTCCAATTTTAATGAAATTTTCTCTACTTATTTGTTTATTTATTGTCGATAGACAAAAAGGTCTTTTTCTTATTATGAAAGAAAATAGATGTAAGATAGGTATTACCCAATTTGTCGAAAAATCCGTGTTTTTACAAAATAAACCCCCCTCCCCGTTTCAAATTTTTTTTTTAACAAAAGATCAGGGAATTATCCGATTTTAATGAAATTTTTAGTGTTGATTTATCAATGAATGAATTTTATAATGCATCAGTTATTTTATTTCAAAACTTTCTGATTTTTTTTCAGGTCACTTAACCTTGACCCTCCCCCCTTATTTTTAAGGCGCAAAATATCGGTGGGGTCATATAAAGTTGATACTAATTATAGTATAAATAAAAAGACAAAACACCGAAGCACACCTTCGGTCTTTTGTTCAGAAGACTAGAAGAAGAAAAAAAAAAAATAAGGATGATACTCTGGTAGAAAATAAGTACTGAAAAGCGGAAAATAGAATAGAATAAAATAAAAACTAAAAACAAAATTTTTGGAGATTTTTTTTTTACTCATTTAAATAATTATTTAATTAGCTTATTTATCTTATAACAGAAAAAAAATATACATCAATATTTGTTCTGTTTGAGAGAGTTTCAATAGAGTTTTCGACAAAAAATTATTAGAGATTGATACTAAAATAAAGTAGTTATTAAAAAATATGTTTTTAGAATCTATTAATATTTTAAACTTAACATCATAATTTTTTTACTTCTATTAACACCTTCAATCTTTTGTCTTTTTATTTATACAGTAATTAGTTTTGAAAGCCACCCCACTGGTATTTTGCGACCCAAAAATTAGGAGTGGAGGTCAAAATTAAGCGACCTGAAAAAAAATCAGAAAGTTTTGAAATAAAATAACTGAATCTATTATTTTTAATTCAAAAAATAATTAAATACCGTGTTTCCCTGAAAATAAGATCTACCTGCAAAATAAGACCTAGCACGATGATTCTAATTTAAGCCCTCCCCTTAAAATAAGCCCTAGTTGAGAATGTCAAATGAAAGAAATAAACATTCTTCACAATCACATCATGCAATCCAAACATTAGTCATCCCCTTGTGTTATATTTTTGAGTGAAAATGAATATAAGCCTTGGGCAATATTATGTCAAATCATCCAGAAAAAAATAGAATTGTCACCCACCCACCTCAGGTATGGACTGTGCTAAAGTTAGACATTCCCCAAAATTTGAGCTTCCAATTCCAAAAATTGCCAGTGTTATGTCGATTTTAGCTCTCCAAATTTGGTGGGGTTCGCGAAAATATGGCAAATTTTTGTAATCTATTTTTGTCTGTAAAATGAGTTCTAGACCTTCCCTACTCCTAAAAATTGGTTTATAAAAGCATTTTGTACAAAATTTCAGAAAAATTGAAGGGGTTGGTGTCATAACCTGGATGGTTTGACATGGAATTACCCCCTTGTCTTATTTTCAGGGAAATATGTTAAAAGTAACAATATATTTTCTAGTTTGTTGACATAAGCAAAAGGTAAAGATTTGTGTAAAATTTTGTCGTATTTTTTTATTTCATAAAATATCAACTTGACATTTGACTCTTGTTAATAGAAGCCCTGACAGCTGGAGCTTTAGAATACAGTGCAGAGAGGTAAACCCCACCCCCCCCAATGAGGCCACCCTTTGGCCTTGGATAGTGAGCCATGATGCTTAAGGATGGAACCTTGGTGTCTGAGCAGTCCATGACATGTAACACTCCACTTTGGTCCTTACTTTTGCTGGGTAACTGGAGAGGCCCTCTCTGATAAATTTGGTGGTCATGTCAAGCCTTAGCACCTATATGATTGTCCCATCCCTATTGCCCCTCTGGCAATCTCCTAACCCTTTTGATCATATGTGCTAGAAGGCAGTGGCTGAAGGTCTTTGTGCCCTGGGTATGACATTAAACTGCATCTGAGTGTGAAGTTCCAAATCTGAAGCTCTGGAGAATGTGGAGTGCTCCTTCATAACTATTACTTCCTGGTCATACCTGTTTAAGTCCTATCTGTGGGTTCAATAGAAGAAGTGAGTTTTAAAAAATGTGTTTAAAAAAATTGAGTACCTATTAATAATGAATTAAACAAAATGTTTTTGGCATAAAATAACCCAAGAAGGGTTGACATGCCATAAAACCCAACCAATCAACCTTTGACTCCTATTGACAGGAAAACATACACACCTCCTTTGTAAAAAAAAAAAAAAAAAAAATTATTGTATCTTTAGCAATCCATTGTTGTTAATTGTAGGGGGGAAAAATTAAAACTAAAGGTTCGGGTTTTTTTTTCTTTTTTTTTTTTTTCTTAATAGACAGACCATTGTGCAATCAAAGTATTATGAGCAGTATGACTTAGATCTGTTTGATAAAATAGAGAGCTGATGGTTTGTGTAGTGCTCCTCCTCATATGCAAAACCTATTTCCCTGGTCTAGCATTAGTGAAAAGGGAATAGACTCCCTCGTTGTCTGGTTGATACCAACAATAGGCCACTCTACCGATTTTACTTACTACTTAGAATCAATCTAAAATAGTTTTAAAATTTGAATAATGTATTTTTCAGTTTTCTTATGATTAAATCCATGCTATTATCTTTTAATCAAAACTAGAAATAAGATTTCCTCGGGACAGCAGTAATATAGAATAATAATTAACACAGCTTAACACCTGTACCCCAGCTATGATTAGTGGAATGAGAACAGGATACCCTTGTGGACTGAATAAAAGGTTGGGTTCAAAGTTCCTGATTATGACCAGAAGGTTCCCGAGTTTGAAAAGAAATACCTGAAGAAGGCCGGAGGGCACATTGTCTGAAATGTTGTACAGATAACAATAAAGATGAGGACAATAGTCTGAATAATCCAGATAGTACTAGATTTTTAAATTTTGAAACATTAAAAAAATTGATGGCAAAAACCATTTTTTGACTCTGTGTATGAACCTAGCTATATTTCATGTCATTCAATTCTAGAATAAAAAGGATAAAACTTGGTATTTAAAAAAAATCTTAAGATATTATTTACTAGTTTCAATTGAAATCTAATATTTTCATACTTGATAATCCTTTAACAAATTCACCTACTATCTCGATTACGACTTCTGCTACAGCTTCCACAAGAACTTACGTATTCACTATTCCATTGGTGCAAGTGTCAAATTAGCAAGCTGGGATGTTCTGTCACAGAGAATTTCATCATTTTGCATGCTGGAATGTCCGAAACACTAAAACTTGAAGCTCTTATGATACGCTCCTTTCATCAGTATTGTAGTGAGAGAGGAGACCTGCCTTGTGCAACACGGTGTGATGGAGAGGGTGGCGGGGGGTGAAGACTTGCCGTATTCTCGAAGGAAGCGGGCTAGGCTTTGCCTAGCGTGTAGGACTGACCTAGAGTCGAACCCGCTTCCTTCAGAATGTGAGAGCTGTGGACGATCGGTGAAGTAGGAAATGGCATAGTGGCCCGGATGTGGGTGGTCGCGCCGTGCAAGGCGAGTGTCGCACGTGCTGAACGGACAATTATGAGTGAGGAGCCCGGATGTGGTGAAATTGGGGTGCACTTAAAGGACTGATTCTCAGAGACCAGGCAGAACGACTTGCAGTTGTATTTTGTTGTCGAGACGAAGACATAGTTTTGGATATTGGATTTTTTTGAGCGAGATACAGTTGGGAGAGCAGTGAATATATCTGCGCTGTAGCTGCGTTTCCTATTTCTGTTGGACTGTCGATTGGAGCCTTGAGTCAGACTTGACTGTGACCCCCCCCCACTGATTAGAAGTATGGCATCAATGTCACCAGCCTCTCAGAGGTACAATTAGCGGATAGCAGCTGCTGCACCATCAAGATCCTGCAGGCTGATGTATCCTATTATCTCTATCACAGCAACTCTACTGACAACTCTGGACGTTATGGTGTAGTGTTTTCATTTGAGATATGGTGAATTCATTGGGTAGAACCACTCAACTGCCCCACAGTGAATGCCACAGTAGTAACAGTAACAGTAGTATGATATTTTCATGCTTCTTCTATGAACATTGGTCAAATGTAGTTCCTATTCATTTTCTATGTTTAAAATATGAAATATTAATTTTTGGAGGTTAGAGCTTTTTTAACTCTTAACATCCAATAACACCTCATTCCACCCGGCCGGAAGTCACATTCATTTTCCTAATCTACCCCAAATGATAGCCTTTGTTTAAATGTAATATCAAAACATTTAGAAGTCTTTGATTTAAGGGAAATAACAGGTAACTTTAAATGAAAAGGCCATTTTTAGCCATGTTTTATAAATCCTCATAGG
Source organism: Doryteuthis pealeii (assembly GCA_023376005.1). Classification (NCBI taxonomy): domain Eukaryota; kingdom Metazoa; phylum Mollusca; class Cephalopoda; order Myopsida; family Loliginidae; genus Doryteuthis; species Doryteuthis pealeii. Next base: position 97,824,383 of record CM042151.1, read on the forward strand.
AATGGGGCTCTGGACTTAGAAAATTCTCAACAGGATGTTAAGAGTTAAAGACTGTTTATTTCAATGTTTCAGTTTATCTACTCTGAACTGCCATTATTATTGAAGAAAGTTGAAGAAGCCACAAGTGTTATTTGAACACTATTTGCAAATAAACCAATTTCTTCACCAGTCGGGCTCTCATATCATCATTTCTGCCTGCGATGAGGAAGTATTATGCATAAATTCATTTGAACTAGTATCCACATCTTGGTTGTTTTAGTTATGACATTTTACTCATGGTACTCATTAAGTGCTGATTAATTTCAACATTGATTTTCAGTTGGTAAAATTAATATAAGTGTGGATTAATTCATACTGTTTGTTTTGTAGATTGAAGATGAATACTTTGCTCATGGGGATTGAATAAAGAATTTGCTTAAAAATTCCAAATATTTCACCATAAACTAGAAGCAGTTACTTGGCATCACCTGGGTTGAGGGAAGAGGGCAAAAAGTCTTGCAGATCCATCCTTACTGAACCACAAGTTGGATCTTCACAGGATGGCCCATTAAAATCCCTATGTAAAAAAAGACCTTGAATTGATGTGGCCGGGTTGGGTGTCAGAAAAAAAGTGCACTGACACTCTGGGGGAAAATTAATGTGTTCTATTTAGAATATTGAATGCCAAAAAAAAAAAAATTCCATGCTGTTACCATTTAAATTTTATACTTTAAAATTCACAAATATAAATCAAATAAAAAGTGATATGAGGTCAATTTTTAAGTGGAGTTTAACAGGTTTGAATTTAGTTTTCCTTCTAGACTGTTGTATAACCAAGGTTAAAGAGCCAGTCTGCCATACTATTTACCCATAGCTGGAGAGAGAGGACATAGATGTATACCTTTCCCAAAGGTATTACCACTATATGAAATGCAAACAGCCTTGTCCAGGATTTGAATTCTCAAGTCCCATTTCCTATGACTCTAACCATTACACAACATGCCTCAACACACATAGCTGTTTATTTTTCACTCTTATTATTTTTAAGAAAATGGTTTAATAACAAAGCAGAAAAATTTTATTTTATTTTTTAAGATTACAAAATGTTTGACAATCACTTCTCTTTAAAAGCTAGAATGTAAAATATTTTTTAAATCAATAATAATGTATCTTTTCTTTTCAGATTAAGTATTCTTCCCAAGTTTGCACTTCAGCAAATTTAATAAATAGCGATTTATAAATAAACATGGAAAAACACAGTGAAAAGGAACGCGTTTCTGCTGAAGTTGGTGGATCAGCATTATCACGGAGTTCAAATTTGAAAAAACCTGTAAAAAAATACATCAGGGAAAGATCATGTGCTTGTGAAGTGTGTGGGTCATCATTTTCACAGAATTCCTATTTAAAGATACACATGCGGATACACACAGGAGAGAAACCATATGCTTGTGAAGTGTGTGGAACAGCATTTTCACAGAATTCTGCTTTAAGAAAACATTTACGAATACACTCAGGAGAGAAAAACTTTTCTTGTCAAGTGTGCGGAACAGCATTTTACCAAAGTTCTCATTTGAAGGACCATATTCGAATACACACTGGAGAGAGACCATTTTCTTGTCAAGTGTGTGGATATGCATCTCCGCAGAGTTCTATTATAAAATTACACATGCGAATACATACGGGAGAGAGACCATTTTCTTGTGAAATGTGTGGATCAGCATTTTCACGGAATTCCAGTTTAAAAAAACACATGCGAATACACACAGGAGAAAAACCATTTTCTTGCAAAGAGTGTGGATCAGCATTTTCACAGAATTCCAGTTTAAAAAAACACATGCGAATACACACAGGAGAGAGACCATATTCTTGTGAAGTGTGTAAATCAGCATTTTCAGACATCTCATATTTAAAAACACACATGCGAATACACACAGGAGAGAAACCATTTTCTTGTATAGTATGTGGTTCAGCATTTACACGGAATTTTGATTTAAAAAGACACATGCGAACACACACGAGAGAGAAACCATTTTCATGCCAAGAGTGTGGATCAGCATTTTTGCAGAAATTCAGTTTAACAAGACACATGCGTATACATGCAAGAGAGAAGCCATTTTCTTGTGAAGTATGTGGATCAGCATTTTCAGATATTTCACACTTAAAAAGACATATGCAAGTACATGCAGGAGAGATTCCTCAATCTTCATAAGTGTGTGGCTATTCATTTTCATCAAATCAGTTGATATTTATTTTCATCAAGTTGAAATTACTCCCCCCAAATTCACTCTGACCCTCATGGTTTTTTTATGTTTGGTTCTCATCGATAGATCAAATAGATCTGTTTGAGAATTATCAAAAATAGTTACTTTAAACCATATAAATGTGCATAAGTTATTATTATTAGATAGGAATACTTGAAACCATGTAACTGTGCCAAAAATATTTGTATGAATTTTAGGCATTAAATAACCTAAAAGGGGTTGATATGCCATTAAACCAAATACCTTAAGAAATTGACATTTTGATAGTTTGGTCTCTCAAACATAGCTTGTAATACACCCATAGGGGCCAATTCTTGCAAATGCATAGCACATGCCAGAGATATGGACAGAAAGACACCAATCCCACTGAATGTAGGTGTGATAAACTGAATTTCTTTTGATTTTTTTTCTTTTGAATATTTTTGTTTTCACCACAGAGCCTTTCTGCCATTTTTTATTTCAAATAAATATATCTACAAAACGTATTGGTATTACTTTTAACTTAATGTACATTCTAAAATAGGTAAATACACTCAAGACAAATGATTTGTTGATGAATAAAACAAGATATCATTGGTGCTGAATAAGAAATTACTCTACTGATGTGAAATCTTTTGAGAAACTAGAATTGGAGAATTAGCTTTCAGAAAAGGAAAGTCTCAAATATATACTTATATATGTGAGAAAAATGGAAATGAATCTGATAAATATCTTGAAGAAAATTACTGAAAGTTAAATATATATATATGATGTTAGGATGGAATTTATTATTTCAATATATTCTATATTTAATTTTTTAAACATTGGTGCTATTAATAGCATCTTTTTATTTTTAGCTAAAGCATTGTAAGCTATTATTATTTATATTAATTTTAACGAGTTTCTTACATCTAATTTTTTTAGTTTCATTCATTTATTGCATTGCACTTGGGCAATCAAGCCATAATAATGAAGACCATCTTATAATAAAAGTCCTATGAGTTGAATAGTATTACTACTCTTCTACATCAGGTGTAGGCAAAGTTTTGACCTAGGGGTTACTTTTAAGAGGGCTGTGGTTAGTGTAAGACCGCACCTTCTAAAACTGATTGTATTCATTAAGTGTTTCAATCTCTTGTGTACATGTACGGAATATTCATTTAAAAATTTAATGATTTGGGGTTTGCGTAAACAGTATTTTTATTTGGTTTATTTTATATAAAAAGGACTTTATTTGAATAGAATGAGTTCTGAGGTGGATAGATAGTGAATTTTGAAATATCCTATCATACATTTCATATAAATATATCTACAAAACATTACTTTTAACCTAAAGTAAATAGAAAAAGGTTTTACATTTCATGTGATGATGAATAAAACAAGGAAAAAAATATTCTAATTGAAATGTTATTAATTTCTCAAATAGTTCTTTTTCAAATTAAAATGTTGACTCCATTTCAAGTTATTTTTGTCATAGATATTAAGAAATCATTTTTTAATAAATGCAGGCTAAGAAATAAAACAAGTATAGGTAACAGGTGTAACAAGACCAATGACATAAATGGGTAATTCCAGGCCAAGTTGGCATACCAGAAATATTTTTTCCAGGTGTTGAATATGGTAAAGTAAGACAATCCACAAAATTCTAATTTGGCAGAGTTATGTCAATTTTTAACTCTGCACATTTTTTGTCATTTTGAAACTTTTTTGTGGGCATTTTTGCATTGCTTGGTCCAAAAAGCTTTTCTAAACTAATTTTTAGGAGTAGGGAAGCTCTAAAACTTATTGACTCTCTTCTAAAGACGGTCAGAAAATTAAAACGGAAAGTTTTTTGGTGGTCCACAATGACAGTTTAATTACAGTCTATGAATTAATATTTTGCGATTTGGGTTATGGTTATGGTTTTAAAGTTGTTTTTAATTATGTATTGCTTAAAAAAATAAACTATAAAAAACCCAAATTACTATATATTTAATGTTGAAAAATATTTTTTTAAACTAAGTTTAATTGAAATTATACATTGCAATACTAACACAAACAACTGTCTCAATAATAGATTCAATAATTAATTTCAATGGTTAATTAAATGTATAGTAATTTGGGTTTTTTGTTGTTTATTTTTTTTAAGCAATACGTAATTAAAAAAATTCATAGACTGTAGTTAAACTGTAATTGGGGATCACCAAAAAACTTTCCGTTTTAATTTTCTGACCGTCTTCAGAAGTCAGCCAACTTATTTTACAGACAAAAATACATGAAAAAAGGTTGTGATTTTTTTGCACAACCCCCAAAATTTGGAATGCTAAAAATTGATGTAACTCAACCAATTTTTAGGGATTAGATATCCTCTATTTTCTTTGGGTCATGTGGCATAACTTTTTTCATTATACACTACACAAAAAATTTATTGACCCTGTTTTTACATTTCATTTGGAACTGTTGAAAATGTGGTCTTTCTCTTTTGCAACCTTCATAAAGTAGTTTAAATTCCTTTTTTGCTCATCCTCATTTTTCCAAACATTATGACATCATCTGTAATTCCTATGGTACCAGGGAAATTTTCCATTACCTGGTTCACTTTTTGTTGGAAAACATCTAGGCTTATGATCAACCCAAAGGCATTTTGTGAAACATTACCAGCCAAAGGAGTAGGCTTTTTTCTCGTAACTCAATGGACCAGTAACCGTCCTTCACATCCGTTTCATTGAAACATTTTGCTCCTTCTGTCTAACCTCTTCCATTTGGTAGGGTTATCGTCTTCAGATTGCAGCTACTTGGTAACTCTAGAGTGGCTAGACCTCTGGTATCGACAATGAAAAACTTTTACTTGGTCCATATGCTGTGGTTGTATCTGCACTTAAGTTGGAGCATGCCTGGTGGTCCTGTTGTAGGCAGTATCTGTTTGAATATCTGGAGTGGCAGGATATTTTCTTTTGCTCCCGTATCCATTTTAAGTGTTGCTGATAGATTTACTTTGTCAGGGATTTTGAAATTGATTTTTGTTGTGACTTCTGTGCGATTGTCTGTAGTGCTTACTGCATGGATTTCTAACATGTCTACACTCTGGTCCTCTGTATTGCTATTGTTTCCTATTATGTAGATTTCTTTATTGTGTTTTCCTCAAGGATATTCTTTTTTATTTTGTTGTGGCATGGAACTAGGTTTCCTGTTATTTCTCCTTTTTATCTTGCATGCTCTAGCCCAGGGGTCATCAAACCATGGCCTGCAGCCTGTGAAGGCATTTTATCTGGCCTGCCTACCTTTCTGCTCATGTTACATTCTTTGATAATGTTTTGAAAATAAATGTGTTGGTTGAATTTGTTTTTGTGCATCTTATGCCACTCATCTACGAATATAACATGAAAAGATAAATTTTGTTTTACATTGTAACATTGTGGGCTTCACACGGCTCTATCAGGGGTTATACAGTGGTATATACAAGTCGACACATTGGCTTGTTGATCACACACAGGATCTAGTAGTCAACCTTCAAGTCCATGAAAGAATCCTTCCTCCTTGCTTTCGTTTATGGTCAGGAAAAGGTATCACTTTACAAGACCGTAGGTTTTTTCGTTCCAGTCAATTTGACTTGTTGACAAGTCTCACTCTCCTTAGTATCAGTCAAGTATCTGTTCTATTTGTTTGGCTAGGGCTTCCATTCATAAAAGATCTCATAGTATTACTTTTGCATAGTAATGAAGATGATGATGGAATTGCTTTTCATAAATTCATTCAATTAATGCAAGTTATTGTTCTTGAGAGAGATAGAGAGAGAGAGTCAGCTTCATTAACAAATATGTCTTTAAGGTTAGCTTTGTTAAATTTCTTTGGTAATGTTTTTAATTCCATTTCGACGCTAAGTATAATTTATCAGGCTTCACACATCTGTGACACCAATCTCGATTCACAACCCCAGTTGCTTGCCTCCGACTAACCTCAGCAAACCCCTAAGCCCAACTCCATTAAAATCTAAGGCCAACTGCCTCTGGCAAAACTGCCAACCCCACTGCATCAAAATCTAAGGGTAGCTCCCTTTGGTGAAACTGCCAGCCCGACTGCTTCTTAATTCAGGCCAACCTGTTATATAGAGATCATTGTCGAATGTTCCAGAACCTTAGATTATTCTAATTGTTCCACCAAATTCCACCAGTTTAGATATTATTCCAGGTGTCACTTAAGAGGTCAATGGGTCAATCGTCCCTTCGTCTGACAAATCGATCAAAAGAAACTTTAACCGTCAAGAAGTCTCAAAATCCTCTGTATCGCCAGACTTTCTGACTTTTGAACTAAGTCACAGATGATAATGAGAATTCCATTATCCTCTGCTCGCCCCCTCCCATGTTACAACATCTTTTTCTCAGAACTTTCGTTCTGGTTAGCAAGTATTGAACACAATGATAATGTGGTCCGCGATTATTTTTTTTCAATCATCCGGCCCACTGTGTAAAGATTTTGGTGATCCCTGCTCTAGCCCAATAGTTGCATTTCCTGCAAATTCTGCACTCAGTGCCAAGGACTGGACATTTGTCATGGGCTTTGTGGCTTCTCTTGTATTTCATACACAGTCCAATTGTTAGTATAGCATTTGATTCTAAGGCTAACAGCAACAAATAAATGAAAGCCTTAGAATAAATGCAATACTAACAATTTATTAACCAGCACATGAAACAATGAATAACAATGTAAAGTCCTTCCTGTGTATAAAGAGAGAAAGAGGGAAAAAAAAGAAAGAAAAAAGAAATATAATGACACAAAAAAAAGAATTGCGCCCATTTCTGAAAACTGTCTCTGAAGATAAAGGTTTAATTTGAAATCAATAAGACAAAAAAAACATCTTTTTGTTTTTATTTTTTATATGCATTGTAATTGCCTTCAAATCATTAATATATAGTAACATACTTAACAATGCTTCAAGCCAATTACCAATTACTATAAAATTGAGTTTAAGGGATTTACCGGTGTGCTGAAGAAGATATTTGGCACCTTAGGGTTGACTCTCGGATAGCTTTTAATGTCACTGCCTCCTGGAAACTGCTGGTGGAATCTGTCTGGATTTTTTATTTTTGCGCCTAAACTTCTGAGCTCATCACATGATTGGTATATCCTATCACAGAGAGCCTCTCCCTCACTCACTCTATATGCAGGAATTACCATTTTATTAACCCAACAGTTTATAATTAGGTTGCAGATAATATGTCTGCTAACTTATTCACATGCAGGCTGTTTCAAATTGTTGCAGGCAATTAGTTTTTTTTGTCTCAGAAAGCATTTTGATTGTGAAGGAAGGCAGTGCTTTGATCTTGCCATCTTAGGTTGTATCATAAAGCAATGTCTTATCCTTGTTAGCCGTTGGCCTAGTAGTAGAAGAAACCCTTGTTGGCCAGTGCCAAAGAGACAAAGTAAGAGTATTTATGGGGATTTGTTGGAGGCCTTATTCTCTATAGTTGGCTATTTCGGACAAAAGAAGGAAACAAATACAAATATAACATGCAGACACTTGTATTATCAAAAAGTACAGAAATGTTGTTGCAAATTTTAATGGCATTTGCTACAAGACTTATCTGTGTGGTTAAATACTGTTCGTTGGAGAAGTGGTGATAACAGGGGTATTCTGGTCACTGGTTGGAATGTTGTTAAGATGCTTCATCAGGTCGTTTCTCGTTCTTCAGCCTTCTGTAGTATGCTATTTTGACAGCCTTCTGTAGTATGCTGATACAATACCTTAGAAAGTTTGCTGGTAATGGGCGAGGTGGCTGGAGGTGCTTATTTTCGCGTCTCTCCTGGATAACTGCTCCGTAATAAGTGACGGTGGAAGGGGCCCTTTTCAAGTAGACTATTTAGGTCCTCAGCCTTCTGATAAGTGTGTTGTCGAAACGGACTTCAGAAAGTATGCTGTTAAAAAACGCCTCCATCCAGGTCGACGGCCTACAAGAGAAGTAAAGTCTAGGGAACACTTATTTTTGCGACTTCCCTCGGTGACTGCTCCCTGATAAGTGAGGTTTGGTTTGATTCTCGTGCCAACCTTCTGTTGGCGATTTGCCCCCTAGTGGCAGAGGAAGATAATTCTCTGTTGAATTTCTGATAAAAGAGGATGAACCTTCAGGAATCCTTCCTTTTATAATTGGCCTCATGTGACTTCCAGATGGGCCATTATTGCTCTATTTGACCATATGCATATATTTTCAAAATAAATTTCAATACATATTAAGAATAAACGCTTAGTGATTCTTGAAGTCACAACCCTTTCCCCATGGAAGTCAGTTTTTATCTTTTATCCTGGCAAATAATGTTAGGAAACACTAAACTATCAGTTATAAGGACTAAATTTAGAATTAAGAATCACAATAGTGAAATAGAAAAGGGGGAACAAATTCATTCATGTAGGAAAGACTTACACAGTAAGTGTGCTACATCCTGTTTCATTGCAAATTCAAATTTCTTTTTTGATGACTACAAATAAAATAAAAATTATATAATTTTATATTTTAATAAAAACATTAACAAACTCTTCAAAAACAATCAGAGAGATAATCAGTAATAAAAACAATCATACAAATATAAAATCTTATGCTGGTGTATAAATGGTGTCATGTAGGTGAGACTTCAAGAATTATTAACAAAATGGACTAAGTAACCAATAGGCACCCCAGCTGGGATCTGTTTTGAAAGGAACACCTTTTGCTTTTCACCGTAAACTCCCAGTTTGTTTTGTTTACAAACAACACATGATTTTTTTGCTATAGAATTTCACTGTAAGATTTTTTAAAAAGTTTGTTCATGTATATGTACAACCCAAAGGCATGTTTTTATACTAAAATAGTTTTCGATTTTAATCTAAAAAAAATTAGTTTATTTCATGTGGTTGTTGTTAATTTATTGGGATTTTTTTTAATTATAAAAGTTTTAAATGAAAGAAATGCTTTTATATTAAAGGCACATTTTCATATTAAAATAGTTTTTGTCTAATCAGAAGAGAAATGCAGATATTTTTATTTAAAGGAAAATAGTTTTCATTTACAAAATATTTTTTATGTTTATTTAAATAAAAGGATTTTGTTTGGAAATGGTATCACACAATTTATAAAGTTTATTTTCCATGTGCCTCTTGTACCACAACTGGAAGTGTACAGTGAAAAGCAAAAGGTGTTCCTTTTGAGGCAGCTCCCAGCTGGGGTATCTTGAGCTAGACGGGCGGTCAGAGAGGTCCCCTCCGATCAATCGGCTAGTCACGTCAAGCCCTAGCACCTATATGATTTTCCCAACCCATTGCTCTTATGACAAGCCCAGCCCTTTTTATCATATGGGTGCTAGAAGGCAGTGACTGCGGGTCTTCATGTCCTGGGAATGACGTTAAACTCTATCTGATGGTGAGGTTCAAGTTTTGGAGGTTTGGGGAATGTGGGGCACCCCTTCATCACCATTGCACCCTGGTCCACTCTGACCCGGAGTGGTAGTACCTGTTAGGGTCCCATCTATGAGTTAAATAGAAAAACATGAGTTTATAAACAAAATTGTATTATCCATTAAGAATTAATTTATTTCAAAACTTTATCGGCATTAAATGACCCACTGAGGTTGATATGCCGTAAAACAAAACCAAACCAAACCAGCTGGGGTGCCTATTGGATACTTATTACTTGGTCAAAAAAAAAAATTTATGAGCACAAAAGAGACAAAAAAGGGTGAGTTAAATAATGCACTAATGAAGCACATACTGGAAACTAATCCCCATTTTAATTTCAATGATTTCAGAATGTTTACTTGTAATGAAATGCTACAAGATACCTTATGTTTATTTGTTTTTTGTTGTTTCTTTTTCTTTTTGTTTTTCAAAAGTTATAGTAAATATATTACGTTTAATACTTATAATTTAAATTAATATAAATTTTTGAACACTACACAAATAAACAGTCAAGTATGGTAATGCCATAAAAATTTTTTTTAAAAGATAATTTCAAACAAATTACATCACACAAAAATAGAACACTATGCAACACCAAGTTCTTTTTTCTCTTTTTCATATTTAAGTTATATTCAAAAGCTTCAACATACTAAAATAACTTAACACTAATTTTTCCCTTATATAACTGAGTACCAGCAATGCCCTGAATATGGTTTACAAAACAAACCAAAACATTATGATGTCAGCTCATATAATAAAATATCATTCATATGAATACCTTGTTTGTTCATGTTTTTTTATATACTTGCATACCATATAATTTATTTTCATATATATAAGTATATATTTCTTTTTCAAAGGTTCCCTGTTGCATTATCTTGAATAAATGTATTTTTTGTGTTGTGACTACAATCAGAATGTTTGATTTTAGGTATTTGGCTTGTTTTTAATTTGAACACAAACTCTGTCACTTTAAACAATTTCAGCTACTTTGTAAATCTTTCAAATGGTGCAATTATTTCTAATTTTGCATCAGTATCATGCTCCGACACTGACTTTTTTCATGACCTCCCAAACAAAAATTATCAACCGTCCCAAATGGGGTTTGGACCGTCCTGAAATCAAAATATTTTTGTTTAATTCGTTAGCATTATCTATACTTGTCAGTCATCAGTAGCATAATAGCATGTAATAAAACATTAAGAAAAGCTGAAGCAGTGGTAATTCTGGATATTTTGACAAGAAATCCATTTCCTAGTGTGTTTTGAGCTAAAAAAATACTTCTTTACTTTAAGTTACCCTGAGTAGGGTTAGTAGTACATAATTCAGTCCTTTTCTCCCTCCACCATTATTCATTACATGGCTTTGAGAATAGACCGTAGCCTCATTTTGAAGTCAGGATTCGGACAATCACTGGACGGCCATTATTGGAATGTAGTGCTAACTTTTAGGAAAAAATTTTACTGTCCCCGGCTGACTGTCCTAGATGACGTATTGATCATCCTGGATGTAATTTTTATTGTACCCGGGATGACAGGACGGCATTAATGTCGAGCCCTGATCAGTAACATTACTGTGTAAAACACTAGATGAAATCACATTTTTGTTCTTTTAACTCAAGCAGTCAAGATTGCTATTGGGCCAGTTCAAAGGGTATTCAGCCAACCACTAAGGCCCAGATATCCAATAAAATTCAAATATTGCTATTGGGCCAGTTCAAAGGGTATTCAGCCAACCACTAAGGCCCAGATATCCAATAAAATTCAAATATTGCTATTGGGCCAGTTCAAAGGGTATTCAGCCAACCACTAAAGCCCAGATATCCAATAAAATTTAAATATTGCTATTGGGCCAGTTCAAAGGGTATTCAGCCAACCACTAAATCCCAGATATCCAATGAAATTCAAATATTGCTATTGGGCCAGTTCAAAGGGTATTCAGCCAACACTAAGGCCCAGATATCCAATAAAATTCAAATATTGCTATTGGGCCAGTTCAAAGGGTATTCAGCCAACCACTAAGGCCCAGATATCCAATAAAATTTAAATATTGCTATTGGGCCAGTTCAAAGGGTATTCAGCCAACCACTAAGGCCCAGATATCCAATAAAATTTAAATATTGCTATTGGGCCAGTTCAAAGGGTATTCAGCCAACCACTAAGGCCCAGATATCCAATAAAATTCAAATATTGCTATTGGGCCAGTTCAAAGGGTATTCAGCCAACCACTAAGGCCAGATATCCAATAAAATTCAAATATTGGGCCAGTTCAAAGGGTATCAGCCAACCACTAAAGAGATATCTAATAAAATTCAAATATTGCTATTGGGCCAGTTCAAAGGGTATTCAGCCAACCACTAAGGCCCAGATATCCAATAAAATTCAAATATTTCCAAGAATAGATCCAAAGGAATTTCACAATTAATACAAAATTTCAGCAGTTCATATTTTATAACAGTTCAAAATGTTATTGAAAAATTTCATATTAAAAAAAGTAAACTGTTTCTTGAGTTAAATGTTGACTAGAAGTCACCTGGGTAGTGGGGACACAAACGTTAGTTTCACAGAACCATTATTACCGAATCAAGAGTGAGATTGTCGCAGGATGCCCCATTAAAATCCCTATGTAAAAAATACCTTTAGTTGATTCAGCTTGGAGGGAGGGGTATCAGAAAAAAAAGTGCACGGACATACTGAAAAGAAAAATTAATGTCATCTATTCAAAATATCAAATCCAAAAAGAAAAAAAAAAAATATATTGTTACTATTTAAATCTTATCTTTTAATTATCTTCATGAATATAAAATAAATCTTCATTATTTTTGCTCAAAAAACAAGATCTGGAGAAAGTGAATATATATATATATATATATATATATATATATATATATATATATATATATATTTAATATACCAAACTTGTTGGTAAATCCTCGCGGTAAGAAAAAACCCAGCAAATAGTTTGATTGTAAAAATATACTATCAAACATTACCCGGGGAGAAAAAAATTTTTTTGAAAAAAGTAAAGACCAAGATAATCGTACCAACCAAAAATAATCTATTGGTACAATATTTGGCCAAAAGAAAAAACAATTAATATGTATATATATATATATATAAGATATATATATATTCATACAAAACCGCCAGGAAACTAAAGCTAATAAGTAAAAAGTGCTCAATACCTAAGTAGAGCAAATAATAAAGATAAATCTAATGAGTCAGACAAACCTACTAAAAGTTTTGCTTAATGCTCTTCAGGGCTAATATCCGACTCAGAGTCAAATATTTATTTACTTTGTCATTAATTGTTTTATTTTTGTAGTTTCCTCTGGACATACATAAATACAAGGTGTGTCGTAAAAGTATCAAGATTGAATCTGTATTTACCAAGATAGAAATGAACAATGATTGTAACATTAACTTTTTTTCAGAATACAAAGTGTGTCATAAAAGTGCCAAGTTTGAAGCTGTATTTACCAAGATAGAAATGAACAATGAATGGAATCTTAATTTTTTCAGAATACAAGGTGTGTCAAAAATTACAAAATATCTTAATACTTTTTTGACACACCTTGTACATACATACATGAAGATGGCAGCAAATTCAGGTTCAGGTATTGCTATTGCTTGATATAAAAAAAAAAATTTTTTTAAAGCTGTGCCTAACCAAGGTTAAAGAGCCCAGTCTGCCCTACTATTTACCCATAGCAGGAAGGAGAATTGAATTCTTACCTTTCCCAAGGGTATTAGCACAATGTGAACTGTGGCTTTGTCCAGAATTTGAACTCGGGCTTATGCGTCCATTTCCTACAACTCTAACCAGTACCCATTTGCTTTACTTAAGAGCTATTTCAAAATAGTTCAATATGTAAAAAGCATAATAATCTTGATTTAACTCTCACTCTTTTTTCTTTCTTTCTTTTCATGTTTTCATTATGTTCAATTGAATCCCTTCTCTAAATATTTCCCTTACTCTCTTTCTTATATTTTTCTGTGTAATACGTCCTTTTTCTTCCCTTTCTTTCTTTACAATAAAAACGGGATGATCCATTATTTAGCTGAGGTGACAACACTCATAAGAAATAAGAATTCTATGGATAAGCAATAACATATAATCAGGATTTGCATTTTTGCATTTCATCTTGGACAATTTGGACTGTCTCATTTTTAAGCAGAGGGTGATGCAAGGTGATAACAGTCATACCTTTAAGGAACACGAGTATTGATATATAGATAGTAGTTTCCATTTAAAAAATATGAATATTTTAACACTAAAATATCATAAAATTTTTTCTTAATTGTGCTCGTGCATTATTTGAAATGAATTTAATTGTTATTAAGAATTCATTTTATGATATTTTCGTGTTAAAACATGCAGTTGTATTGATTCGAACAAATTCATATTTTCAGTGTAGATTCATAGTGAAATGAAAATAGCCGACCAAAACATATGGCATCCTCAAAGTGAAGGTTATTCTCATTTATGTAGCTCATGTTCAGATTACCACAAATTCATTTATAAAATGTGTGCTACCTCCTATTTCATGGCCAGTCTAAAGTTCTTTTTTGATGTCTACAAAAGAAAAAAAATTGTTATGTCATTTTAATAATTTGACTTAATCAAATTTTAACGTATGAAAATTTCTACATTTGTACTCATAGATTCTTAGAACAACATAAGTAAAACTTGAAAACAATATCATTGTAAATTCTAAGGACTAAGTTGAATGGATCTTAATTTTTGTGAAATGAGAAAAAGAAAAAATTTTATCAATTTGTGGATGTTGGCATTCCAGTGAATTATAGAGGGAAAATAAAAGAAAGCAAAAAAAAAAAAAAAAAAAAAAAAATAGACAAAACTTGGATCTGGCAAGAGAACTGAAAAAGTTGTGGCTCATGTAAGTAACGATGATACAAATTGCTGTTGGTGCACTTGGAGCATTCCCCAAAGGCCTGGCAGCCCTGTCAGATGGGGATTTAGAACAATACCCTAACTGCATCACCGAAGAGGGGTAAGCACCTCTCCCAGCTATAAAACATGATACAAATTGCTGTTGGTGGACTTGGAGCAGTCCCCAAAGACCGGGAAAATAGATTGGGAAAACTGGAGATCAGGAGTATTTAGACAATCCAGACCACAGCACTGTTGAATTAATAATAACAACAAATAAATAATAAATAAATTTTAACGGTTTATTCCGACCATTATCAAACGCTACCCTTAACTTTCATAGTGAAGAAGATAAAGGGGTCAGGAATAAGTTAGAGATAGTTTTTAATTACTAACCCTAATATATTGAACTTTGAAAGTATCCTAATTTTTTGAGAAAACGATCGGAGTTATCTCCCTTCTGTACCGCTCTTAGAAAACCTTCGTGTATGGATCGCCAATGAACCACACGATTTAATTTAATTCACTCAGAAAACATTAATCTTATTTAGAATATTTCATTCTCCACTATCCGCTTTTCTCTAAAGTGGTATAGCCTCAAGGAAAAGAAATCAAGCGAAAGAAAAGAGAAAGTAGTAAGTATAACGTTTTGTTATTATCTTTATTTACAAAATAAAAAAAAATACGAAATTTGCAGGAAAACTTCTTTTTTGTCTACTGACGAAGATGTGAAATATTTCTTAATTTGTGATAATGCTTTATCCTCTATAAATATAAAAACATCTGGAATCTTTTGAAAACTGATTTAATTGTTTATTGAAATCTAATTAATTTCAGCATTTAACTGATATTATATTTTTGCTACTAATCGTGTTAATCGGTGGGGGTGACATAAACAAAGTCCTTCCTCATCGAAATCTTTAGGCCAGTATTAGGCAATTAAATTTCCGTCAAATCCTTTTAAAGCTATTTTATTGTTAACATAACAACGATTTTATAAAGATAAGTATACAACGAACCTTAACGAGAAAAAAAGTTAAGTTATGTATTAAACGGAATAAGTACTTAATTTGACAAGTTTTTAAAATTTTTTTAGACTTATCACTAGGATATTAGGTACCACCAATTGTGCCGTCATAAACGTATTTTACATAATAAATTTAACCCTACTGATTAATGAAATTTTCTAGGGATTGCCAATTTTGTTGTCATGGGCGTATTATATAGGTATGTGCAAACCGCGAGCTTTCAAAATGTCCTCATAATTGTTAAAAATATTTTAAAACGTCAATAAAAAATGGAAAATTAACTTTTTAATTTTTTCTTTTACGTTTAATATAAAGAACAATTCCAAGTTTATTTTTTTTTTACTTTTTATAAAAAAAGAAAAACAAATTTCTCTTACATAAAACCTAAATTTTTGCATTTAAAAGTAAATTGCCGTAAATTACCGTAAATTCTTAATCTTTGTTGACAGTTATCGCATCTTGACGTGTGCACTATTTCTTAGTATGGAGGATTATACGTATAATAATTTCTTTTCTGAAGCAAAAACAAATTACTAATTTAGCATTTCCTTGATGCCTCACGATTTAACTCTTAATATTATTGAAAAAGAAAGTTGGGAAAATCAAAATTAAAATGTTAGAAATTATTTATAATAAAATTCTAATAATAGAATTTTAACTGAACGGTAATATCTGCTTTCTGGATATAAACGGGAGAATTATTTGTTTCTAAATAAAATAATAAATTTCTTCAAACACTGTTTGAATTTTACAGAGTATAATTATACAAGCGTCACGGATTTGAACCTATTAACTTGTGTACCCAGAACACACCAGTGAAAACAATAACAACAACAGTTTTCCCCAAAACCCAGAGTTTTTATTTCTCTTTGATCCATCCGTAATAAGAATAACGACAATTTTTAATTCAAACATTATTTTCAAAAATTTATAAAATAAAAACCGACATATATTATGTCATTATTTTTAGCAAGATATTTTTTATACAATATTTTCTTTGATTAAATAAATACGATTTTGCTGTACATTAAAGAAAAGTATTTATTTTACATTGTATAAATTTTTTAAAATCCCTGAAAAATAAAATAAAAATGTAGACAATAGGAACTTTTAGTATAAAATTCTTTTGAAAATAATCTAACTATTTAAAAAAAAAAAAAAAGATACATATTTTTTTCTTATTTATGAGATTTAAGTTTCAATGTTTAAGATGCCCTATTTCCAAAACCGGTTTATTAGCGAATTATCTTTTTTTTACATATGTTCCGTCATTAAATTGTCTTTTGAAAAATGTAAAATTTATTTATGTACAAAAAAAAATTACTAAGATCTTTGTACTGGGGATCAATGTGCAAAACAAAAACTAACGAAAAAAAATTATTAGCCTTTTCAATTTAGTAAACATTTATACCGAAAGTTTTATTAAAATCGGATAATTTATTTTATGATTCTTAGAAGAATTTCCTGTGATCATCCTTTTTTAGAGCCAGGGATAATTTGCACATCCCTAGTATTATACAAAATATATTCACCCGACTCCAGATTAAAAGAAATTCACCAAAAATCAGAGAATTATTCTATTTTAATGGAATTTTCAGTGACTGAATTTTATAATGCATCAGTTATTTTATTTCAAAAATTTCTGATTTTTTTCAGATCACTTAACTTTGACCCACCCTCATTTTTGGAGTACAAAATGTCGGTGGGGTTATATCCTTTTGAAAATAATTACAGTATAAATTAGGCATACCCAATTTGTCGAAAATTTCCCTGATTTTTGGTAATTTTTTTCAAAGGGGGGAGCCCCCCCTCGTTTGAAAAGAAATTTATCAAAATCAGGGAATTATCCAATTTTAATTAAATGTTCAGTGTTGATTTATCAATGAATGAATTTTATAATGGATCAGTTGGTTTTTTTTCAAAACTTTCTGATTTTCTTCAGGTCACTAAACTTTGATCCCCCCTTTATTTTTGGTGCACAAAAGACAAAAGACCAAAGGTAGGAATAGAAGGAAAAAAAATCAAGGGTGTTATCCTGGTAGAAAATAAGTAGCGAAAATCAGAAAATAAATTTAAAGTAAAAACTAAAAAATAATTTTTGGAGATCTTTTTTTACTCTTTTCGATAATTATTTAATTGGCTCTTATAAAAAAAAAAATACATCGATATTAGTTCTGTTTAAAAGGGAGGGGCGCTAAATTTTCAATAGAGTTATAAGCATATGGTGGCTGCCTGGGTGTTCATTGCACATTACACATCTGCTCTTCTGACTGTCATCTGTGTTGTCTGGAAATCTTAGGAGCTCCACCTGTTGTGTCCACAGTCGAACTGCTCTCCCTACCCACCTGGGGCAAACCCGCCAAAAGGGAACAATTTACAACAAAGAGAGTGTAACAAACAAGACGAAGACAGTTTAGGGTTCACATCCTAAAATAGACAAGAGAGAAGGTATACTCTTCCATGCTTCATTCATTCAGTCAGTCCTATCATTGCTGGTAAAAGTCTGGTAGTAATTCCATGTCAAATGATCCAAATGATCCAGGCCATGTCACCCACCCCCTTCAATTTTTCTGAAATTTTGTTCAAGAGTGGACTAGGTTAAAGTTAGACAATCCTCAAAATTTGAGCTTTCAATTCCAAGAATTAATGGAGTTATGTTGATTTTTAGCTCTCCAAATTTGTGGGTGGTTGTGAAAAATGGTGACTTTTTGTAATCTATTTTTGTCTGTAAAATTAGTTCTAGAGCTTTCCCCGAGGAATCCAAAAATGCTATTGACAAAGTCTAAAAGTTAACCAATTTTAAGTTATTGATGATTTTTGATTTTTCCTAGCAAGATCAATCTGGCACTGCATCTGACAAAGATTTATTTAATTATTATTTCATATCTATTGAACATTATTTGTACCAAAACAATAGTTTGGTTTTTGGCTTCTTTGGGTATTTATATTGGCTGAAACGACATACAGATAACAATAAAGATGAGAACAATAGTCTGAATAATCCAAATAATACTAATTATCAAGCCTCATCTAAAAAATTCAGAGAAATAGTAATACTGTTTTATGTTAAAATTTTATAATTTTTGTTGCTGACTTCCTGGTATTTGTTTTAATAATGAATATATTTCCTACTGTAATTGACCCAAGGTTATTCAGAAGGATATAAATAGAGAAATATATATATATATATATATATATATATATATATATATATATATATATATATATCCACAAACTGTGTTTCTACATAATCAGTGTGGCTAGACACAGCAACTACCTCCGATCAGGAGCAAAACCCGACTGACTTTTCATCAGGCCAATTTGTTAACCTCTTGACCATTGACAGCTGCCATTAATGAGTGGTGTTTTAACTATCAAATACATACATTTGTTTATATATTTCATGATCACCAGAGAGATCCAATCTGTAATCAACAGATATATATATATATATATATATATATATATATCAACAACAAAAGTTAACTTGATTAAATTTGAAGGTTTCCAATTTTCTGTTTGCATGAAAGGACTGATAAACTGCAAATTATCCTTTATTTTATTCCAACAAATGCATCTAGGAAAAGCACCCTACTGGCTGGTGTTTAAAATATCTTTTTCTTAGTACTGTGTACTAAAAATGTTGTGGCTTCTGAATAAGAATGTAACTTGTCCATTATAAAAATGGTAATAATAACATAAAAACAAAATAAACAATAAAGAGAACAGAAGAAAGAAAACATTCCCTGTGAAGCACTTACAATGACCACAAAAATTCCTTTCTTTGCAAGTATAAGCAAAAACAAGGGTTAAATTGAAGTTAACGGACCTAAATTCCATATTGTATCACCCTGCCAAAAGAAAAAATATACCAAAAATTAGGGAATTAGCCGAATTTAATGAAATTTTCAGTGTTGATATATTAATGAATAAAAGAATATAATGCACCAGTTATTCTATTTAAATGGTTTTACATTTTTTCAGGTCAGTTAACTTTGAGCCACATATCTGCGAGGCATAACACAGATTCTGAAAGATATGTAGCTCAAAGTTTACTGTCCTGAAAAAATGTAAAAGATTTTAGATGAAATAACTGGTGCATTATATCTTTTATTCATTAATGTATCAACATTGAAAATTTCATTAGATTTGGTTAATTCCCTGTTTTTTGGTATTTTTTTTCTTTTGGCAGGGTGACATACAATGGTTGAATTTAGGTCCATTAAGTTCGATTTAACCAAAAGAAGCTAAATTATAATAAGAGAAAATTGTTCTTATTTTTTCTTATCAATACCTATTTCCAGTCCTACCTCGCCATTCTTTGTTCACAAATAAAAACAAAGAACAAATGTTTATTAAAAAATATTTCCATTTTACTATGATAAGACTGTATTAATGCAAATTTATATATAAGATATGATATATACATATAAATGTAAGTTGAAAATGGAAATGAATCCAAAAATATGTTGAAAGGATGAATAAATAAAGGAAAGATGATGTTGAATGGATAAAATTGGTTTAATGAAGTACCAACATATGTTTAATCTTTTATTATCATTATCATTTTATTCCATATTTAAAATAATAATAAATAGAATACAATGTGTACATAAACAAACTCTTGGTTGAAATATGTGTTGTTACTTCATTAAACCAATTTTATCCATTCAACATTTTTTATCCTTTCAACATACATAAAAGCAAAAAATAGAACTGCTCTTTTTGTTTTTGTATAAATTCTAAGTTATTACTTATATTATTTGTATGATTTGGACTATTGTTCTTATCTTTGTGGTTTTACAAAAAAAAATTTCACTATGGCATCGGGTGGGGTTGGCGTGAAAAATCTGTTGATTTCTTACTTGGCAGCTACTAATTTTTTGGTGGATCTTAGTGGCAGTCACAAGGGTTGTATTGTTACATCTTATTATAATGGAGATTGTGTGTTTTTCTGTCTGTAACTGAAACTATATTACTACTCAAGTCACAATTCCCTTAATTATTTACGTCAAATTCTCCATGATTTCATTCTTTTAAACCTTCGGTTATTAATAAAAATTGTTTTACATTATTAATACTGTTGATCATATCTACGTACTAATAACATGCAATTGTATTTATATATACAACAAAATAGCGATTTACAGTTTGAACGAGAAGGCTAATTTGCATATTAATATTTAAAATTTTATTTTAATAAATATGTGCTTGGTATTATTGATTTCTAATTGTTTGGTTTTATCTTAAGAAATATAAACAAAAATCTTGTGGATAAATCTTAAAGAAATTTATTTACAAGAAGAAATAATTGTAATATTATCCTTTACTTCCTATTTTAACTAAATAGTTAAATTAGTAAAATTTACCAATGAAACAGGGGAGTAATAGAAAATGATGGAATAGTTAGTTTCAAAGTTGTTCTATTTTTCGATTATACCCCCTCTGTTGCAGATCTTTTTATCTGCATTCTTAGTCAGTTTCATTAGCCTTTCTAATTTAATATGATATTTTATTATATCAAAACTTAAATACTTGCACCCGGAGGGTGCATATATTTGCTAGTATATACAAAAAAAACAAAACCGACAAACATTGGGAAAACTATTTTTTCATATTTTTATACTTACATACTGTTGGATTTCTTTTCATTTTTTGTTCTATTTCTTTTACAAGTCAGCAACTGCTGTCTGTAAATAAGTATGTTGTTCTTGGGTGAATTGATTACGTTTTTGTTCAATATGCTTTAGCAAAAAAGGATAACAATAGCAATAAAACCATCAGCCACAATTATTTTTAAGGTAATAGTTGCTAGCTGTACAACACACAGATTTTGAAAAGAACAAAAGCACAACTCATCTCTTAAAACATACAACTAAATAAAAAAAGATATTTAAGATTATTAAACCTTACAAATTAACTTAATTCTCAAGTTAAATATGTTTTACACGTAACTCTTTACAAAATAGTGGTGATGCATGCTTCTGTGTTACTGACTAGAGAGAAAGAGAATGAATACACACAAGAAATCGGATACATTCCTTGAAGTGGGCAAGCAATATGCAAAATATGTGCAAAATCAGAAGGGCAGAAGTAAACGAAAAGACCTATGTGATTCCTTTTCCGCAGATATCCCTGGATCACGTGCTGCCATGGCCACCCCAATGAGAGGGTAAAGAAAATATTATGTCCACCCAAAGCAGCAGTGAACATCAATTACCGTCAATTTAATTCAAAAGTACTGAACATACAGAAATCACATTTGCCTAATACATTTTTATTTCATTATATATATATAGTGGGCTAGTGATTAGAGTCGTGGAAAATGGACTCGTTGATTCGAGTTCAATTCCTTGACGTAGCTGTTGGCATTTCATATAGTGCTAATACCCTTGAGAAAGGTATGAATCCATATATTCTCCTCCAGCTATGGGTTAAATAGTAGGGCAGACTGGGTCCTTCAGCCTTGGGTAGATAACCAGTCTAGGAGAGGGATAACTCTGAATTCAAAATTCCCTCCAGCTATGGGTTAAATAGTAGGGCAGACTGGGCCCTTCAGCCTTGGGTAGGTAACCCGTTTAGGAGAGGGATAACTCTGAATTCAAAATTCCTGAGGTCTGTCGTTGATTGGGTTTGTGGCAACCTTTGATGCACCAATTCTTTCCTATCGACTGTGCCAAAAAGTGTGGATGGTCCAACACAAGCCTTCACCACTATAAACAAATCACTGTGTGGACGTTCATTGTATGAACACTCATACTTCGATCGACGGGAGAGTCCATCATATATATAGTAATTCGTTATAGAGTACAATACATTTAATATGTGATTGTTACCATTGGTTTCAAAGCAGCATATTAGACTCTTATCATCAAGACAGTGTGTCTGTGACTTGATGATAAGTGGCTAATACATTGCTTTGAAACTAGTGGTAACAGTCGCACCTTAAATGTATTGTACTCTACAACAAATAAATACAACTTTTTTTTTTGTAGACAATGCACAGTCTTGCTTTCAATCTCCTGATTTATTCCTGGCCAGTAAACATACCTTCACATTAACACTTACATATGCTATATATCTGGATGCCCAGCATGAAATTAGCCCTGTCAGCTGGGGCTTTATAATACACCCATTGTAACTATGTAAAATCCACCCAATGGAGCCACCTGTTGACTGTGGATGGTATGTGATACTTACAGATGGGACCCAGGTGGCTGAGCAGTCCACAACATGCAACACTCCACTTTGGTTCTTACTTAGGCTAGACATGTGGTTGGAGAGTCCCCCTCTGATCAATTGACTGGTCACATCAACCCTATATGATAGTCTCAATCCTATCGTCTTTATGATAAAAGCCCTAACACTTTTTATCATATATGTGCGGTGGCTGAGGATCTTCATGTCCTGGGAATGATGTCATTGCTCCCAGGTCCACTCTGACCAGGAGTGGTAGTACCTGTTAGGGTCCCATCTATGGGTTAAATAGAAAAATGTTTATAAAATAATTGAGTCTCCATTAAGAATGAATTTATTTCAAAACTTTGTTGGCATTAAATAACCCATTGAGTTGGATGTGTCGTAAAACAAAACAAACCAAAAACATTGTTATTCCTAGCTTCATCAATTGAAATTGGATTCTCTTTTCATCTGAACAATTCTCACTTTTCTTGAAAATCTCCTAAAACTGTCAGAAATAATTTTAAAGGTAAGGCTACTTTAGTATTATTTGTATTATTTGAACTATTGTCATCATCTTCATTGTTATCTGTACAATGTTTTGGCCGATTGGACACAGCCTAGGGGATAAAAGAGTTAGGTTAAGATTAGGGACTGGCATTTTTGTCGTCTGCTACGAATTTTAAAAGCGAATTAAAAATAATTAAATCTGTTATTTAAAGTCAAACTTTGTCTAAATCAATAAGTAGTAACATAATAACCATCATTAAAAAAAGAAAAATATCATTACATATGCAGTTTATTTTTGATAGATTTAAAACTAATTGTTTTGATCAATTTCGATCCGATCTGCCATTCTGTCTATTTTTCAATGGTTTTATGCGCTTGTTTACAATTTTTATGTAACATTTGCGATTGCAAAAAGAATTACCAAAAATCAGGTAATTATCCAATTTTAATGAAACTTTCAGTATTGATTTAACAATTAATGAATTTTATAATGCATCAGTTATTTTATTTCAAAACTTTAATTTAGTATTTTTGCTATGAAAAATTAATATATAAAATTCATTTAAAATATGAAAAGCCAGATGTTAAGTTTAAAATAATCTTCAAAGGTAAGGCTACTTTAGTATTATTTATATTATTCGGACTATTGTCCTCATCTTCATTGTTATCTGTATAATGTTTTGGCCGATTGGACACACAGCCTAGGAGATAAAAGAGTTAGGTTAAGATAGTTCTAAGTGACAGTGATCTCTGGACTGCTGGTTCAGTCCTGGCCAGAGGCATCAGTAACATAGAATAATAATTAACACAGCTTAACACCTGTACCCCAGCAATGGTTAGAACAAGATAACCCTGTGAACTGAATAAAGGGTTAGGTTTGAAGTTCTGTGATTGCTGTCGATTACAACAAGAAGGTTCCTAAGTCCGACAAGAAATACCTAAAGAAGGCTGGAGGGCAAACGTACAGATAACAATGAAGATGAGGACAATAGTTTGAATAATACAAGTAATACTAATTATCAAGTCTCATCTAAAAAATTCAGAGAAATAAGTCTAATTGTCATTATTGAATTCTGATATTGACTCAGTGATGAATTCCAATGTGAATGGAAAAAACCCCAGTGCTACTTTTTACTCTTTCTTCAAGTATCAATTCCATCACTCGTGATTGTTGCTGCAGATGTTCCAGTTGTAATTCTTGTTGTTATTGTAGTTGTTGTTGTTCCAATTTTTGTTGCTTTAATTGTAGTTTCAATTCATCCATTTTGGTGAAATCTATTAATAATGTAGATTTGCTTCCGGTTTTTGTCTGTAACAAAAATTACGTCACATTACCCAAAATTGTCATAACATTTTTAAAATTTTTTTAATACACTAAAATTTGAACATGCAACATTAGACAGTCCTCATTGTTTTGTTTTTTTTAAAACAAGTTTTAATAAATACATGACTAGTATTATATATCTATATATAGTTTGTTTTATTTTAATGCATATTTAAAGTTTACATTTCAAATTGTTTTATTTTTTAATCTTTTAATGAATTTGATGATTTTACTTACTTAGGGTACAAACTCGCTGACATTGAATTTTTTACTCCACCCCTCAGGTAATATGTTTCAAAAATCTATTTTTACATCCCCTGGAGGGCATTTTTTTTATTTTGTACTAGTAATAGTAACAAAGAAATTCTCCTTTTAATTATGTTAAGAATTCTTAGTATCCCATCATCACTTGGTGCAAATTGTAATCAGAGAACAAACTTTATTGATTAACTCAGAGCCAAGCTGGCTATATCCCTGAACTTGCAAACTCCCACTTTATATTAAGGGTGGACAGATCGACCTCAACAATGTCAAATTCCATCAAATATATCTATTCATTTGTTGAACAGTAGAATAACAATTTTAGCATGAATTATATGTTATAAATTACAGTTAATTGAAATATAAATTGATTGTGATATTATAATTCCAACCAATGTATGAGTCTCCTATTTCTTTTTTAAATAATACTTTAATTTTCCTTTCTTCACAGATATCAACAAGATTGGGGAAGAACAGTTTTAAAGTTTAAAAAGATACATTCAGACACATTCCAAATTAAAAATATAAGCATTTGGATGTGTATATTTGACATCTCACCAATTCTTTTTGTTGCATGTCAGTACATAAGAGTTTTCCTTAAATTCATATTTCAAAGAACAAGTGGAAAATAGGCTCTTGTGAAACCCAACATTCATCTACTGTACATATCAGCATTTTCAGGACTGGTAAAACACATTTTTTAACAAAGTTTTTGGGCAGCATTTTCAGAGTGTTTGAATTTGAAACCACACATATAACACATACTGGAGAGAAACAATATCCTTGTAAAGTGTGTGGATCAGCATTTCCACAGGGTTCTAATTTGAAAACCAATATGGAATCCTACACTGGGGAGAAACTATTTTCTTGTGAAGTGTGTGGATCAAGATTTTCACAGAGTGCCCATTTGAAAACCCACATGCGAACACATACTGGAGAGAAACCATTTTCTTGTGGAGTGTGTGGATCGGAATTTTCACAAAGTTCCAGTTTGAAAATCCATATGCAAACACACACTGGGGAGAAACCATTTTCTTGTGAAGTGTGTGGATCAGCATTTTCACAGAGTGTGCATTTGAAAACCCACATGCGAACACACACTGGGGAGAAACCATTTTCTTGTGAAGTATGTGGATCAGCATTTTCAGACTGCTCAAGTTTTGGAAGACACATGCGAACTCATACTGGTGAGAAACCATTTTCTTGTGAAGTCTGTGGATCAGCATTTTCTACAAGTACTAATTTGAAAAACCACAAGCG
The DNA here is from genome assembly GCA_023376005.1 of Doryteuthis pealeii. Lineage (NCBI taxonomy): Eukaryota > Metazoa > Mollusca > Cephalopoda > Myopsida > Loliginidae > Doryteuthis > Doryteuthis pealeii. The sequence goes on from CM042151.1 coordinate 97,850,459, forward strand.
AACCCATACTGGAGAGAAACTGTTTTCTTGTGAAGTGTGTGGATCAAGATTTTCACAGAGTGCCCATTTGAAAACCCACATGCGAACACATACTGGAGAGAAACCATTTTCTTGTGGAGTGTGTGGATTGGAATTTTCACAAAGTTCCAGTTTGAAAATCCATATGCAAACACACACAATAGAGAAACCATTTTCTTGTGAAGTGTGTGGATCAGCATTTTCACAGAGTGTGCATTTGAAAACCCACATGCGAACACACACTGGGGAGAAACCATTTTCTTGTGAAGTATGTGGATCAGCATTTTCAGACTGCTCAAGTTTTGGACGACACATGCGAACTCATACTGGTGAGAAACCATTTTCTTGTGAAGTCTGTGGATCAGCATTTTCTACAAGTACTAATTTGAAAAACCACAAGCGAACCCATACTGGAGAGAAACTGTTTTCTTGTGAAGTGTGTGGATCAGCATTTTCACAGAGGGCCCATTTAAAAACACACATAAAAATACACACTGGGGAGAAACCATTTACTTGCGACGTGTGTGGATCAGCATTTTCACAGAGTTCCCATTTGAAAACCCACATGCGAACACACACTGGAGAGAAACCATTTTCTTGTGATATCTGTAGGTCAGCATTTTCTATACGTTCTAATCTAAAAGACCATATGCGAACGCACACTGGGGAGAAACCCTTTTCTTGTGAAGTGTGTGGATCAGCATTTTCAAAGCGTGCCAATTTGAAAACTCACATTCGGACACATACTGGAGAGAAACCATTTTCTTGTGAAGTGTGTGAATCATCATTTTCACACTATTCCACTTTGGAAAGACACATGCAAACCCATACTGGAGAGAAACCATTTTCTTGTGAAATATGTGGATCAGCATTTTCACAGAGTTCCAATTTGAGAAGACACATGGGAACTCATGTTGAAGAAAAAACATTTTTTTGTAAAGTTTGTGGATCAGTATTTTCCCATAGTTCCAGTTTGAAAAGCCACATGCAAACACATACTGTGTGGAAACCATTTTCTTGTGAAGTTTGTGGATCAGCATTTTCACAGAGATCTAATTGGAGAAGACACATGCGAACCCATACGGGAGAGAAACCATTTTCTTGTGACATCTGTGGATCAGCTTTTTCACGGAGTACTGATTTGAAAACCCACATGCGGAAACACACAGGGGAGAAACCATTTTCTTGTGATGTCTGTAGATCAACATTTTCTTTGAGTTCTAATTTGAAGACTCACATGCGCACCCACACTGGAGAGAAACCATTTTCTTGTGAAATGTGTGGATCAGCATTTTCAAAGAGTGCCAATTTGAAAACCCACATGCGAACACATACTGGGGAGAAACCATTTTCTTGTGAAGTCTGTGGATCATCATTTTCGTACCAATCAAGTTTTGGAAGACACATGCGGACACACACTGGAGAGAAACCATTCCCTTGTGATGTCTGTGGATCAGCATTTTCAGACTCTTCCTGTTTTAGAAGACACATGCGAACTCATACTGGAGAGAAACCATTTTCTTGTGCAGTATGTGGATCAGTATTTTCACAGAGTTCCAATTTGAGAAAACATATGCGAACCCATATGGAAGAGAAACCCTTTTCTTGTGAAGTGTGTGGATCAACATTTTCACATAGTGCCTCTTTGAAAACCCACATGCAAACACATATGGGGAATGAATTATTATAGTTGAACAAGACCAGGGTCTACTCACAAATTAATTCAAATAAATGCCTGGTCTACAAAAAATGACCAGTGCAGGTTCTGCCATTCAGCCATTGAAAGTCTACACCAACTAATGTCTGGGTGCCAGATCGTCTTGGCAGATGGTCACTACACTGTCCATCACCACAATGTATGCAGATAGCTCCATAGGAGAATCTGCAGAGAGATGCAACTTGACAGATAACAGTACATCTGGGAACATGAACTTGCTCCAATAACATTAAACAGGAAGGTTACTGTGTTCTACAATAAAGATATGAAAGCAGGTAGATACATAAAAAACAAGACCATCAAACCAGATATTTTCATCTAGAAAAATATTTGAAAAGACTACACTCATTATTGATGTATCTGTCCCAAATGATTATAGCTTTAATATATTCAAGCCTGAAAAAATCACAAAATACCAAGACCTTAAGTATGACTTAAAAGAATAGTTGTGGTTGGGATAACAGGGTTGGTCTAGCAAAACTTTAAAAAATAATACCTTGACATAATACCTGGTAAACTAAGTTGCTACAAGATACAAATAGCAGCTATAAAAGAAGAAAAGAGCTCTAGAATATAAGCACATAAAGAAAACAAGTATAAGATGTTAATGTTCTTATAATATGTTAAAAGATTCAGAGTAACTTTCTAAATGGGTACTGTAGAAGTTATCCCCCAGATATAAAAAACAACAATACAAACTTAAATACAGTCCTTGCATGCTGCCAGCACAGTGCAGGCTGAGGGCTGAAGAGTGGGTACTTATCCATATCATTACTCACCCTGAATACCATCAGCCAATCAAAACCCAGGAATTGAACTTGCCAGAGTTCATAATGGAATAACCCAAAGCTCTATATAAACCACCTGCCAACACTCTAGAGGTTGTTTAGAGTTCAACTTGTAACAGAGCTGAATACTTGACTCAAAATCCAACAGGTACATATATATATTTACCAACCCCTCCGCAGGAGCAGGATGCGACACAAGGTCAATTTCTTAAGCGGAGTTTAACAGGTTTGAATTCAGAGTTTTCCTTCTCCTAGACTGGTTACCTAGCTATGTTAAAGAGTCCAGTCTGCTATTTACCCATAGCTGGATGGAGAATTGGATTCATACCTTTCCCAAGGGTATTAGCGCCATGTGAAATTCCAACAGCTTCGTCCAGGAATTGAACTCGCGTTGACGAGTCCATTTCCTACAACTCTAACCATTAGACCACGCGCCTCCAATAGGTACATAAAATAATCTGACAAAGAAGTTATAGTTAATAAAAAATGCAGACTTTATTTGTCTGAGCACATGGGTGAGGAACATACATACATGACAAGGTGCAATATAGATATATACACAGATAAAAGGTGAGTAGTTAGAGGGGCAGATAGGATTATGTCCTAAAGAAGTGATACAGATATTCATGAAGGAATGTCACACTTGATATAGACACCATGTGTTTATGCCATGAGTAGTGGTTGCTGGACCGAGAGAAAGCAGCTGAGAATTCTCGGGCTACTGCTTAAATACTCTAGCCTCCTACTGGCGAAAACCTGGTGGCAATGGAAGATAACCCTTCTGAACTCATGCCCATCCCAGCATGGGATGATAATCGCAACACAAGTGTTGGTTAGTAAAAAAATTTAAAAGGAATTTTATACAAGTAATAATTTGAAAAACCATTTGCGAATCCATAGTGGAAATATTATACCGGTTGTGGTAGGGACAACCGGGTTGGTCAAGCAAAACTTAAAAATACCTTGACACAATATCTGGTAAACCAACCTGTTATGACGTACAAATAACAGCTATTAAATGAACATCCTCCATCCTAAAATGAGCCTAAAGATATAAATACTATTCATAAAGGAATCAAGTGTTAGCCTCAGGAAGGAGTCCCTTGATCTCTAAGAAAAATTTTTAAAAGAATATAAAATAAAATGCGAGAAATTTAATTTTCTGATGAGTGGATTTTTCTCAGAGGATGAGAATTCAAATATGAAAATAAGCATTGACTTTATGCTCAAAGAAAAATCTGTGTCTAATCAACAGTCCTCCCCTATGCTCAAGGTTTGTCAAACCTCTTTCGGGGCAGAGGTTTCTTAAACCGTAATGTTGATTTCTATTGTTAATACATTAGAACTGCTTCTATCTTTATCAATTTAAACAGTTTAACGTAGGAATGTGCAAAACATGCTCTATCAATACACATGAGGATTGTTAAAAAATATTTTAAAACGTCAATAAAAAATTGCAAATTAACTTTTTAATGTTTTCTTTTACATTTAATATAAAGAACAGTTCCAAGTTTATGTGTTATAAAAAAAACTAAATTTTTCCATTTTAAAGTAAATTCCCGTAAATTTCCGTAAATTCTTAAGCTCTGTCGACATAGTTATTGCATCTTAACGTGTGCACTATTTCTTTGTATGGACGATCGTACGTATAATAATTTTTTTCTGAAGCAAAAATAAATTACTAATTTAGCATTTCCTTGATGTCTGTCTCATGATTTAACTTATGTATTTCAACAACCCAGCACTGCAACAAAAACAACTACAAGAGTTTTCCCCAAAAACCAAAGTGGATATTATTTCCGTTAGATCCATCCATCAATAAGAATGACGACAATTTGTAATTCAAACATTATTTTCCAAATTTTTAAAAACAAAAACCATTTTTAGCTAGATATTTTTTATACAATATTTTCTTTGATTAATGAATACGATTTTGATATCCACTAAACAAAAGTATTTATTTTACATTGTATAAATTTTTAAAAATCCCTGAAAAAAAAAAAAGTAGACAATAGGAACTTTTAATATAAAATTCTTTAGAAAATAATCTAACAATTTAGAAAAAAAGATACATATTTTTTCTTATGAGATTTAAGTTTCAATGTTTAAGATGCCCTATTACCAAAAACAAATTAGTTGCGATTTATTTTTTTTACATATGTTCCGTCATTAAATTATCTTTCCAAAAATGTAAAAATCATTTATATATAAAAAAAAACAAAACCTTTGTACGGGGGATCAATGTGCAAAACAAAAACTAACGAAAAAAATTATTAGCCTTTTCAATTTAGTAAACATTTATTTACAATAAAAGTTTGTCTTTTATTACTTCATATACCGAAAGTTTTATTAAAATCAGATAGTTTATTTTATATGATTTTTAGAATATATATATATGAGGTAAAATATTTTATATGATTTTTAGAATATATATATGAGGTAAAATAAGGAATGAAAGCACAAAACTCAGACAAAAATGTGTCGTATATTTCGCTGGAACATTAGGTTCCGCTTCCTCAAGCCTTTATTGAATCACTAGGATCATACAAGTGTTTTATAGAAGGGGGAAGTAAGTGGGTGGGTAAGTTTTGTGGTGAGGGAAAGAATTTGATTGGTTATAGGAGACATCTTTGGGGAGATAAGGAAAGAGATAGAAGGGAAAGGATTAGGTAGAAAAAATGAATGGTGAGGACATCAGATAGGGGAAGGGAAGTAACCATTGAGTGAAAAGAATAGTAAACTATTCCTTTCACTCAAATCTCTTTCCAAGAAATGGCTACTTCCCCTCCCCTTATCAGAAATTCAACAGAGAATTATCTTCCCCTGCTGCTAGGGGGAAAATCGCCAACAGGAGGTTGGCGCTAGAATTAAAGCAAACCTTACTTATCAGGGAGCAGTCACCGAGGGAAGTCGTAAAAATAAGCGTTCCCAAGACTCGACTTGACTTGTCTACAGGCCGTCGACCTGGACGGAGGCGTTTTTTAACAGCATACTTTCTGAAGGCCGTTTCGACAGCAAACTTATCAGGCCAACGATAAAATGCACATGCCTAGTTTAACGATTTAATAATATTAATAATAATACTTGACAGTGGTAGTTGTAATAATACTGATAGTAGTTGAAATAATAATAATAATAATAGATATATTAATACTGACAGTAGTAGTTGTAATAATACTGATAGTAGTAATTGTAATAGTAGTAGTAGTAATAATGGTAAACATAATAATAATAATGATGATAATAATATACTTCATCCGTTTGATTTGATGGTCAAAATTCAGAAATACATATAGTCAGTTCAGGATTGAACAGATCTTTACTACCTGCTACATGGTGACTAAAACGGACACCCTCATCAGGCACACCTCGACTTGTCTGGTGAGTTACGTGTGTGGACACTAGGTATCACCAAAATAGGTCATGTGATCAGTTTAGGCAATATTAAAGGAAGAAACGTAAATAGTTTTGAACTTTTTTAAAAAATCACGCAAAAAAGAAATAACGAACATAAAGAGTTGTTACAGAGAAAAACAGGCTATACTTGCAAATCGTAGTCAAAATTAAAATAGTAAGTTTTGATGACGATTTGCAACGTCCGATTCAAAATACTTGTTTTATTTCACAAATTAAAAAGATCTTTCTCTTTTTTTATTTATTTATTGACTTTAAAAAAATTTTTTTTTTTTTCTACTTGACTTTTTTTTATTAGTCAGGTTAGTAATTGTTTTATTTCATTTATTTAACGAATCTTGAAATATCTTTTAAACTAAGATATTTATGTGCAGTTTAGAAAATATTTTAAGATTCATTAAATAAATGAAATAAAACAATTACTAACCTGACTTACAAAAAAAAAAGGAAAGTATTTTGAATCTGATTTTTTAAATTAATTTTAATTTCAAAATTTAGTTTGATGTGTTTCAAATCATCTTCAAAATTTTCCGTTTTAATTTTGTCTACAATTTGCAAGTTTAGCTGAAAAAACAGTTAATTCAAAGATCAAATTATCCGATTGGGGAAATTTACTCACTGTTATCTTGAAAAATAAGTAAAACAGTCCATGATTTTACAACACTGTCAGTTTCTTTATTGATATTTTTTAGCAGAATTCTGTATTCATGGTTTTTTATTAAGAAAATCTGGCATTGAAACTTATAAAAATAGTTATATCAAAATATATAACTATTCAGACTCTTATCTTTATAAAAAAAAGTAAAAATCGTTTTTTGTCGGTTTATTTTTTCATAAAATAAAATGGGGGGGGGGGTAGACATCGTAAAAAAATTTTCCCCCGTCGTGAAAATTGGATGATTAATTGATTTTTTCATAGAATTTTTAAAAAGCCCCAAGTCATAACTTGTTTTTTGGCTACGTTAAATTTCAATTGCTTTAACAGTGCAAAAATGAAAACATTGTTTTTCGTTTATAATTTTCATTATTTTTGTAAGCTGAAATTTAAAAAAAAAAAAAAAATCAGGAGTTTCTTTAATGTTTCTTCTTTCAAATGGACAAAACTTTTCAAGATAATATTAACCTTTATGCAAGTTTCATTGTGTTAATTATAGGTGGGGGGGGGGGTTAAACTTCACAGGGAAAATTGGTGGTACCTAGTGGACACCTAGCATCATCACAAACAAAAGATGTAAAAAGGGCGGATAAGATCCAGGGGAGCCAACAGCTATCCACACCGGATTGGGGTACTACTCACATAAATCCCTGTAAAAAAAATGGAGTAGATGGAGCTCCTCTGCCTTGGTTGGCAGTCCATCTAGGACAAGGAAAAGTCTATTATGAAACCTCAGCTGCTTAGTGGCTTTCCCTCATACCAAGGATAGGCCAGGGGAGTAAACCCCGAAATCAAATTCGTAGCTGGAGTCCCTAAAGTGGTGTGATGCTGAACTCAGCGCTGTTCAGCAACTTTTGCGACACTATCGTTGCCAAACTGCATTGATTTCTTTACCTTTCTTTTGAACCACAGCGGCAGTGTGGAAAGGGAGGACCTGCTACTTGGGCAACAGCTCATCCGCCATATAAACCTGCCCAGGCTACATAGTTCCATTTTTATTTTTATTTTGGATACATAGTTCAATTTTTATTTTTTATTATTTAAAATACGTCTATCACATCACAATTGTTGGTACCTAGACTAAATACGTGTTATATACACAAATAAAGCTATCTCCCGATTCACAAAAATTCACCAAACCCAATACGCCCACTCACCAACAATACAAAATGTTAACAAGTTCACCCACCAGATGTTGACAGAGCCATGGCTTTTGGATAAATGAAAAATCTCTTATGTGCGCATACGGATTGACGCACTTGTGAATCTTGAAAACAATGTATCAAGATAAAACCAGAATTTGCATTTTTCGGCCAATCCGTGACTTTTGTGGTACTGACACGCAGTCAGTGGGGACAGACAACCGAGTCGAGAACACAGGAAGTGAGTGCCCGAAAGCTAACCGTTACACTACAACTGACTCGACCACCGAACATCAGACTTTCTGCCTACATCACTACCAATTCCACAACACGACCACCAAACAGACTTTCTGCTTACATCATTTCCAACACCACAATCTTTTTCGTTTTTAATACAATTTGTTGAAACTTAAAACCTGTGTTTGTTTTTCCTTTGTCCCCATACACTTACTACTAACCCCTTGATATAACATATGTGTATAATGTCACGAACAAGTACCAACAATTCTAAAGTAATTTCTTCTGTAAACTTTTTGGAATGTAACGCTTACGAATTTTGCACATTCTAGATTTTCAATTTAAATGTTTTTTTTTTTTTTTTTTTTTTTAGATAGCTTTTCATAATATCTATATCTAAATATATATCAAGCTTTTTTTAAAGCACAATTGTATATATAATAATACAAATAAGACAAAATATTTCTCCACCAACACCATAAAATAATATTGAATCTCAGTTAAAGAAATACCATTCTTGAAAAGAAAAGTCAGACAAAATTCTTTTAAAAATGGAAAGATATTTTTTAACAACTAGACATTTTTTAAATCTTGAAAAAAAGCTTGAAAGAGAACGAAAAAAAAACTGCCCTTTTTGTTTACCCTTTTTTATTGTAATTTTTTAAGTTCGTTTTTTTTTCCAAAATTGAAAGTTGCACAAGAAAGCCTGACGTTAAAACAATTATGAAAATTACACACATTATATATCAAAATAATTCTGAGACTAACTTCTATCAATGAGACAATGTTTTTTTTTCTTTTTGCTTACTTTATAATTTTTGAAGGAATTCGCTTCCACAGGTGTTCCTGATTGTAGTTTAAGGTGTCTTCTAATTAAGTGTACAATTTAAAAAATATTGATAAAGATTTGTCACTTTGATTTTGCGAAACCAAATAATGTGTAAAATTTAGTCTCGAAAAAAATAAAAATAAAATTTAAAATTTAAAAAAATCATATTTCGCATTTTCGGTTGTTCGAACCGTTTTAATTCGCTGTAAAAATAATTCAATAGATAAAAGCACATACAAATTACATATTTAGAAAGATTATTTTCTTTTCTTTCCAGCCATATAAATATTTTAAAGATTAGACCAGAAATACACGAGAACTTAAGAGTTATAAAATACATTATGGGATTAACTCCAATATTCTCACGAGCATGTTGAATACAATAATTAAGATTTTCTTAAACAATTATTTTAATAATTGTTTATTATGACTTAGGTTTTAAATTGTGCTGGAAAAGAATAAAAAGAAAAATAGTTTTATAAATATTTTAGAACAATATTTAGAATGTAAATAATCCAAGCCAACGGTTTATTGACAAAGAAAGAATTAGGTAATTAACACAAATATAATATTTGAAATATTCGATATTTGAATGTATTGCATACGTCATTAAATCAGCTGATATTAATTTTGATTAAAAACTGACGTGTGAATAAAAAAAAGAGGATAATAAAAAAGTTCCAACAGTTGAAAGATTCAGTTGGGGAGAGGACACTGAAGATACGACAAAGGTTCATCTTTTTTTCGTTTCGTTTTCTCTCTCTCCCCTCTCTCTCTCTCTCTCTCTCTCTCCCTCTCCCCCCTATCTCCCTCTCTCTCTCTCTCCCCCTCTCACACATATAACCGGGGACAACAAAGACAAACTCTTTCACTTACCTTTTGTTTTACAAAACTACTAGAATTTTGCTACATACAAATTTAGGCTGAACTTGCACAAAGGTGTCAAAATTAGGGTGACCCAGAAAAAACAGAACCCAATTTATTTATTTATTTTCCCATTAAACTAACCTTAAACGCCAACCCAACCCTAACCCTAACTCCTAACCCTAAACCCCCGAGTTAGAATTAACAGTTTTATTACAAAATTTATGCGTTCTGTTTTTTCTGGGACACCGAATTACAGAGTTACCCAGAAAAAACAGAACCCAAATTATTTATTCATTTTCCCATTAAACCAACCCAGAATTGCTTTGCTTTTGATGAAAATATGTCTGAAATAGTTTTTTCCTGAAATATATTAGGGGAAATAATTTTTTTACGAGGTCTCCCCATCTTTTTATTTTATGAAATATGAAAAAATGAACCGACAAAAACGATTTTCCGTTTTTTTCTCTCTAAAGATAAGAGTCTGAATAAATAAATAAAATTTCAAAATAATATTAACCTTTATGCAAGTTTCATTGTGTTGAATATAGGGGGGGGGGGTAAATTTCACATGGAAAATTGGTGATACCTACTAATTACAGAATAAATAAAAAGACAAAAGATCGAAAGTGAAAAAAACAAAACAAAATAAAACAAAAAACAAGCAAACAATCTGGTAGAAAATAAGTACCAAAAATCGGAAATTAAATGTAAAATAAAAACTAAAAAAAAAAAATTTTGGAGATCTCTTTTTTACTCATTTCGATAGTTATTTAATTCTTATAAAAGAAAAAAATACACATCGATATTTGTTCTGTTTAAAAGGTGGAGGCTAAATTTTCAATAGAGTTTTTCTACAAAAATAATCAAATAACAATAATAAAGTAAAGTAGTTATTAAATTAATATTTGTTTGTAGAATCAATAATATGAAATCTGAAACTTCAAATTAGGCGTTTCATATTTTAAATGAATTTTGTCTATTAATTTACCATAGCAGAAATACCTAATTAAATCAGAGAGTTTTGAAATAATATAACTGATGCATTATAAAGTTCATTCATTGATAAATCAACACTGAATTTTTATTAAAATCAGATAATTCCCTGATTTTTTCTTTTTTTTTTCTATTGGGGGTTAAATTTATTTTATAAAATCCGTATTTTACTGTATCTTTGGCAGTCTTTACGGCCATGTTTGATATTCGCAAAATTGTCCGAAAATAATAGCTTAAAATGTATTAAAAATAAATTGCATGTGTAATTTTTTTTTTTTTTTAATGATGCACATTTTTCAACTTAAACACAAAATTGGCCTTAAAATAATCAATTTAATTAATTTTAATTCGTTTTTTTAATGAAAAGCAAACGAAAAATTGGGTATCCCTATGTCAAACCAAAAAGCCCCGTTTGTTAACAAACGCAGGACCAAATAGCCCTTGGTCAAACCATGTTAACAGGGATGTTCCATTACCCTCACAATCAATAACATAGATAAAGAAGAAGGGAGCGGGGAGAGAAACAATTCTCACATTTTATTTAAATTTTCATTCAATGCTACCCGTAAGTTTTTATAGTGAAGACGATAAAGAGCCAGGATCAAGTTAGATATTGTTTTTAGCTATTAACTCTTTATTGAACTTGAATAATTTTTACTTCGAAAAAGATCAGAATTATTTCCCTTGTGTACCGCTCTTTAGAAAACCTTTCTGTATTAATAGCACACGTTTTAATTTATTCACCCAGAAAACATTGGTCTTATTCAAAATATTACCTTTATTCCCTTTTCTCTAAAGCGGTATAGCCATAAAGGAAAATAAATCAGACGAAAGAAAGGAGAAAGAAGTAAGTATAATATTCTGTTAATATCTTTGTTTACAATTGAAAAATACGTAATTTGCAGGAAAACTTCTTTTGTCCATTGGCGAAGAAGTGAATTTTAGAAGAGTTTTTTTTTTTTTTAGACAATCACTCGGATAAAAAAAAGCAGAGATTTCTTTATCAGTAATTTTAAACGTGACGTCTTGGAAAGTATGGATGACCACAAGCATTAATCCGTGTTTTTTTTATTTTAATAAATTCTCTTTTTATATTTGTTCTATTGCGAACTTCCGTAGAAAAATTTCTATCAAGAGAGGTTATATTTCTTTTTAAATTTTTAAAATTATAAAACAGTTACCAAAAATCATTGTTGTTTGTTTGTTTATTGATTTTAACGGCATATCAACCCGTCTGGGGTTATGTTATGCTAGGGATACCCAAAATGAGACTAAATTGCATTTTTGACAAAATGACTTAATCCCCCAATAGAGAAAATAATTTACCAAAAATCAGGGAATTATCGGATTTTAATGACATTTTCAGTGTTTATGTATCAATGAATGATCTTTATAATGCATTACTTATTTTATTTCAAAAGTTTCTCATTTTTTTTTCAGGTCACTTAATTTTGCCCCCCCCCCTATGTTGGGGGCGTAACATTTTATTCGAGTTGGTCATTTGCGATACTAATTACAGTATAAATAATGAGATAAAAGACCGAAGTTATGAATAGAAAAAAAAATTACGGTTGCTGTTTTATGAGAAAAGTGCAGAAAATTGAAAAATAAAATGTAAAATAATAATGAATAATTAATTTTTTGGAGATTTCTTTTTTACTGATTTCGATAATTATTTAATTGGCTATTATCTTATAAAAGAAAAAATTATACATCGATATTTTTCTGCTTAAAAAGGCGGGGTACATTTTCAATCGAGCTTTTTTTTCAAAAAGTAGACTTTTTGCAGAAAAAATAAGGTTTGCATTAAATAGATATTTATTTCTAGATTCTAAAAATATAACATTTTAAACTTAAAATAAAGCTTATCATATTTTAAAACAAATTTATTTTCAATATATGCACATAATGTTCGAAAATTAATTTTATGGAAGCCACCAAGAATAAAAATATGAATTACCTCCTTTAGATAAATTGAAGAGTTAAATTATTTTCTCATAGAATATTCCCCTTAAATTTTTTTTTCTATTCACAACTTCGGTCTTTTATCTATATATAAATAAAAAGTTTTTATTTATACTGTAATTAATATCGAACACTGACCAACTTGCAGAGATTTTACACCCCAAAGTGGTAGGGGCGTCAAAATTAAGTGACATGAAAAAAATGAGAAAGTATTGAAATAATGCATTATAAAGTTCGTTCATTGATTAATCAACACTGAAAATTTAATAAAAATCCGATAATTCCCTGATTTTTGGTAAATTATTTTCTGTAGGGAGGGGGGCTAAATTCATTTATCAAATAAACGGATTTTACGTCAATCAAACAAGACCAAAAAATATTATGACACTTACGCAACACCATAAAAAAACGGTCGTAAACAAATCCATTTCTATTTCAAACAAAACTAATATATTTTTTAAAAACGGATTTTACTTGTTAAAAAGTTAAAACGAGTGAGTAAAATTTCAGTAATATTTAATGAATATGTATTTAAAATAACACCTTACTTATTTCTACAAAGAAATGTTTATAAGTATTTTAAAACTATTTTTAAACCATTATTGAACTCGATAAATCAAAATAAATTCGAGTTAGCTTTTCCTAGAAATTTGGACGATTTTTAATGTATAAATTGTATTAAAAATAAATTGCATATGTAATGATATTTTTCTTTTTTTAATGATGGTCAGTATGTTACTACTTATCGATTTAGACAAAAGTTTGACCTTAAATAATAGATTTAATTATGTTAAATTCATTTTTAAAACTTAGCAGACGACAAAAAAGGTTAACCCTATGTTATGCCTAATGGATAGGAAGTGATAAATATCATGTATTTATATTTATACTTTTTAGTAATTGGTTTTAACAATGTGTTAGCATTATTTTGGGATTATATTGTATGGTATTGATTTGTTTCATGTCTAGATTCTATGGTATAATTTTATTTCCCTAAAAAAAGAGAGAATATCCTCCATGTTTAAAATGACGGTTTTGATGTGAGCAAAAAATCTGCATTCCATGAATAAGTGTTTAACTGTCAAAGGTGTTTAATATGTTCCACATTGTTGCTGTTGTTCTTGTTTGAGTATATAGGAGTGCGTTAGTCTATATGACCAATGCGTAATCGGGACACAATGACTTGTTCCTTTCTAGACTTCCTTAAAGTTGGTTCCAGCCTCCCAAAGTGGGTTTGATTAGGAAGAATTTATTGTGGATGTTGTTATTCCAGTGTTGTTGCCATTTTGTATGAAGGAATCTATTAATTTTAGGTTTCAAATCAGTATATGGTATTTTGAAATTGTTGGGGATCAAATCTAGAGCTGATTTAGCTGCAGAGTCAGCTCTTTCATTCCCCATCACTTCTATATGGCTTGGGATCCAGCATATCATAATCTCCTTAGAGTTAGACATTGAGTCTAATCTATTCAGGAGCTTAATGGTGAGAGGATCTTCCAGTTTTTTTACTTCTTAATGATAATAGGACAGAGAGCGAGTCCAAGAAGATGATATATTTTTGGTGGCTATTTTCATAAATTATGTCAAGTGCTAGATCTATTGCACGTGTTTCAGCTGAAAAAAATGGAACTTTCATTTGGAAGAGCTTTTCTTGTGATTTTTAAAAATTTTAAAATAGCTGCACATGCTGATTTATCATTGTCCTTAGAGCCATCTGTAAAGATGTAGAGGTGGCTCAGGGAACTATCCAATTTTAATGAAATTTTCAGCTCTATTAATGACTTATTTATAATAAATAGCTTATGAAAAATCTTTTTATAGGAATAGCTTATTAAAAAGCTTTTTATGTGAATAGTTAATAAAAAGCATTTTATGAGAAAAAATGTTTCTTATCAATTATGATTATTGGGGATGGTTTCAACCTTTGGTCATTTGAATAAAAATATTTCCCAGTACCTAATCTTTACATTTGTAGATCAAATTCTGAACATCACATTGAAAAAAGGAAAAAACAAAAAAACAAAAACAAAACAAAACTTTCAACTCCTGATAAGAGTTATTTGAAAATTTAATAGTTATTTTCTAATAACTAAAGAAATAATTTTTATTCTGTCTTTTCTCTTTTTGTAATTGTGTAAAAAATATTTTTCTTTGATGAAAAAAATTCTCTGATTCAACTGGCCAATTTTTATTCAATTTAAAATTTAATAGTGAATTTTAAAAGTCTGGAATGTAGGATGTTTTACACAATATTTTTTACATGAATAAAGATTTATATCTAAATATATATGATTAAAGATATGCAATTTTGTGCAGTATATTTTAAACATCTGGAAGGTGTCATGTTGTACAAAATATTTTTACCATGAATGAAGTGTGATTTAATCTCTAAAAATGTATGTTTAAAACGTGCAATTTTACACTACATATTTTTCAAGGTTTTACATATTTAAAGATTATTACAAACAATTGTTCTTTTTCCTTTATGGAAGATCTCATTGACATAAATTATTCCCCATTGTACTTCAAAATAACCAAATTTTCACTCTGGGAACAGCAACAACTGTTTTATTTAACATGAGTCCTTGTGTTGTTGATTTCTTTTTTTTAACTTTTTTTTGGGGGGGGGGCGTATACTGTATAATTTTGCTGTATAGAGTTTTACACATGCAAACATCCAAAAATTTACCTCAATTGTAAACTAATTTTTTCAGATGAGTTTTTTTCTCCCTCTAACAATATTTCAAACTATTCAAAATATTTTCTATGTAAAAGTCCTTCATTTACATCTAATTTATCTTTTAACTAAAACCAACATTAAAACATCTATTTAAAATATTGTAATAACTTTTAGAATACTGACTCAAAAAAAGAAAAAGAAAAGAAAAACAGTCAATTGAAGTGTCTTTTTTAACTATCAGAATGATTAAGTAAATTTTGAAAAAATCTTTTGAAAATATATGAAAACAGTATTTTCACATTTCTTTTATTTCTGATGATTCTAAGTCACATTTTTAGAAAATACTGAATTTATATTAAATTCCATTAAATATATTAGATTATGTGTTGAACAGTGGGATCAAAACTTTTATTTATGACTTAGCATGATTACAGTTAATTTAAATATAAATTGATTGTGATATTATAATTCCAAATAATGTCTCCTATTTCTTTTTTAAATAATACTTTAATTTTTCCTCCTTCACAGATATCAACTCGATTGAGGAAGAACAGTTTGAAAATTTAAAAAGATACATTCATACACATAACAAAGGGAAAATATAATTATTTGGATGTGCATTGAATATCAATTCTTTTTGTTGCAAGTTAGTACATAAGAATTTTCTTTAAATTCATATTTCAAAGAACAAGTAGAAAATAGGCTCAAGTGAAAGCCAACATTTTACCACTGTACATATCAAAATTTTTCCTTTAGTTCAGGATTGAAAAGAGACATGGAAAAACATATCGAAGAGAAAAAATTTTCTGACATAGCTCATTTGCATACTAGAGAGAAAGTATTTCCTTCTGAAGTGTGTGGATCAGCATTCTCACCAAGGTCTAATCTGAAAACCCACATACAACTCATAGTGGAGAGAAACCATATTCCTGTGAAGTTTGTGGATCAGCATTTTCTACGAGTTCTAATTTGAAAGTCCACATGCGAACCCATACCGGAGAGAAACCATTTGCTTGTAAGGTCTGTGGATCAGCATTTTCACAGAGTTCAAGTTTGAAATACCACATGCAAACACATACTGGAAGGAAATCATATTCTTGTGAAGTTTGTGGATCATCATTTCCTTATAGTTACAACTTGAAAATGCACATGCGAACACATACTGGAGAGAAACCATTTTCTTGTCAATTATGTGAATCTGCATTTTCACAGTCGGGTGATTTGAATAGACACATGCGAACACACACTGGAGAGAAACCATATTCTTGTGAAATCTGCGGATTAGCATTTTCATGGAAAGCTGTATTGAAAACCCACATGTGCACACACAATGGAGAGACCCCATTTCCATGTGAAGTTTGTGGATCATCATTTTCTAGTAGTTACTACTTGAAAACACATATGCGAAAACACACTGGAGAGAAACCATTTTCATGTCAAATCTGTGGATCAGCATTTTCAAAGAGAGTCTCACTGAAAACACACATGTGCACATACACTGGAGAAAAAAATTTTTCCTGTAAAGTCTGTGGATCAGCATTTTCGCTGAGTGCCACATTGAAAACTCACATGTTAACACACACTGGAGAGAAAGAATTTTTTGTGAAGTCTGTGGATCAGCATTTTCTACAAGTTCTAATTTGAAAATCCACATGCAAACCCATACTGGAGAGAAACCATTTGCTTGTAATGTCTGTGGATCTGCATTTTCACAGAGTACAAGTTTAAAATCCCATATGCAAACCCATACTGGAGAGAAACCATTTGCTTGTGAGGTCTGTGGGTCAGCCTTTTCACAAAATTCAAGGTTGACATGCCACATGCGAACACACACTGGAGAGAAACCATTTTCTTGTGAAGTCTGTGAATCTGCATTTTCACAGTGTGGTGATTTGAAAAGACATATGCGAATACATACTGGAGAGAAACCATACTCTTGTGAAGTCTGTGGATTAGCATTTTCCTTGAAAGCTGTATTGAAAACCCACATGTACACACATAATGGAGAGACACCATTTCCATGTGAAGTTTGTGGATCAACATTTTCTAATAGTTCCAACTTGAAAACACACATGCGAACACACACTGGAGATAAACCATTTTCATGTCAAATCTGTGGATCATCATTTTCACAGAAATTCTCATTGAAAAAACACATGTTCACACACACTGGAGAGAAACCATTTTCTTGTAAAGTCTGTGGATCAGCATTTTCTATGAGTTCAAGTTTGAAATACCACATGCAAACCCATACTGAAGAGAAACCATTCACTTGTGAGGTCTGTGGATCAACATTTTCACAGAGTTCAAGTTTGAAACACCACATGCAAACACATACAGTAGGGAAACCATTTTCTTGTGAAGTTTGTGGATCATCTTTTACTTATAGTTACAACTTGAAAATGCACATGCGAACACACACTGGAGAGAAACCATTTTCTTGTGAAGTCTGCGAATCAGCATTTTCACAGTCTGGTGATTTGAAAAGACATATGCGATTACACACTGGAGAGAAACCATACTCTTGTGAAGTCTGTGGATTAGCATTTTCATGGAAAGCTGTATTGAAAACCCACATGTACACACACAATGGAGAGACCCCATTTCCATGTGAAGTTTGTGGATCATCATTTTCTAGTGGTTCCAACTTGAAAACACATATGCGAAAACACACTGGAGAGAAACCATTTTCATGTCAAATCTGTGGATCAGCATTTTCACAGAGATTCTCATTGAAAAAACACATGTGCACACACACTGGAGAGAAACCATTTTCTTGTAAAGTCTGTGGATTAGCTTTTTCACATAGTTCATATTTGACAAACCATAAGCGGACACATGCTGAAGAAAAATGATTTTCTTGTAAAGTGTGAAAAACTTTATTTACACAGAGTTAAAATTTGAAAAGATATTTCCAAAGACAACATGTCACTGCTACCAGTATTAAATGTCCACAATTTAATACAGTTCATTTTTAGTAAGGATTGAATATGTCTTCTAGGTCAGTGTTGAGGTGTCTAATTCAAACTAGTTAGGCACATTATTTTATAGATTGCAATTTTTAATCTGTAAAGATCGTAGGACTTGGTAGAAGCCATGTTATGGTGGAAAAAACTAGCATTGGAAAGATAAGTAAAAGTCAGATACCTGAGGAAGTCTGAGAAGCAAATTGTCTATATTTGTATATAGATAAACTACAGTATAATAAATTCAGTACATTTTCAGTTTTATCGCTTTTTGTTTATTTGGTGAATCTATTATTTTCATTACTAATATCAAGTGAGGAAGGATTTAAGTTCAAATAAAGTGTTTTTTATTGTCATTTCAATGTATTTTTAATATATATAAGTATTTGATATTTTATAATTTGATAATTGCATAAAGTATGTTATTATATTTTATTTATTTATTTCATTTTTTTAAGGCTATTGCAATGCAAAAGTATTTCTTCAATATCTTAATAATTTTGAAGTATCTTCTTCTTCACAGACATTTTCTATATGAACACAGATAAACTAGAGTATAAAGATAAACTACTGTACAATAAAGTCAGTATTGTTTTGAAGTTTTACGACATTTTTGTTATTTGGGGGAATATTGTTTATAACTAATATCATGCATGGAAATATTTAAATTCAAATACGATTTTTCATTGTCATTTAAATATATTTTTTTAAATGTTATATATATATATATATGTGTGTGTTTAAAATACGTTAAATATATATACACATACATACTTATGAATATACATGTATATGATATTATAAAAATACCTTGAAATATATACTATTATGTACATTAGGGTTGGTAGATTTTCAATTTAAAAATATATCAAATTGTCCATCTATGCAAAAGTTGTGTGTTAGTATATTGAATACTGATACCAAAGATTACATCTTTTACTTACCATTGTTTGAGGAAATAGTATAACATATTATCTACTAAAATGCACTAAAATCCTTGGTTTTTGCAAAATTTAGCTTTTAGAAAACAAGGATTTTATTATATATATATATATATATATATATATATATATATATGAAATTTAACATTTTGAAAAAACAAATGATGTTATGTAATTGCTGACAGAAATCTGTTTCGACAAAATCGATGAACATCTTCATCACGAGCAACATAGACGGGAAAAGAAAAATATCCGTTAGAAGACTGTTTTCAAAACGAACGCTATATTCAAATGCTGAAAATTTTTTTAAAATAAAATTTTATTAACGGATATTCTTCTTTTCCCATCTATGTTGCTCATGATGAAGACCAGTTTATCGATTTAGTCGAAACAGATTTCTGTCAGCAATTACATAACATCATTTGTTTTTTCAAAATGTTAAATTTCATACTGTCAGATTAATTTCCATCTATTTTTCATATGAAAATTAACATTTTGAAAAAACAAATGATGTTATGTAATTGCTGACAGAAATCTGTTTCGACAAAATCGATGAACATCTTCATCACGAGCAACATAGACGGGAAAAGAAAAATATCCGTTAGAAGACTGTTTTCAAAACAAACGCTATATTCAAATGCTGAAAATTTTTTTAAAATAAAATTTTATTAACGGATATTCTTCTTTTCCCATCTATGTTGCTCATGATGAAGACCAGTTTATCGATTTAGTCGAAACAGATTTCTGTCAGCAATTACATAACATCATTTGTTTTTTCAAAATGTTAAATTTCATACTGTCAGATTAATTTCCATCTATTTTTCATATTTGTCCAATGAAAAAACAATATATCTGGAATTTTACACCTTGAAGACAAATAAAATAATATAAATGAATTCAGGTTTGTTTAGTCATTTTTAAATCCATTGTTAAATCTAATTACTGGTATTAAAATCATTTTTTTAAAAATTCTTCAAAGTTTTTAACATTAAAAATCAAAATAAAGTAAAAAGTAAATAATGTAAAAATAATGTAAAAATTGATAACATAAAAAGTATAACAATATAGAAAGTAATATAAAAATGATAGAGATAATATAAAACATATAAAAAATCTGTAAATAACATATAAAAAAAAACATAACATAAAACAAATAACATATAAAAAACATGAAAAATCATAAATAATAAAATAATTATAAAAATAAAAATTCAACTAGATTGAATTCAATATTACATATTGAATACATAACATATAAAAAATATTACATATTACATATTGAATACATAACATATAAAATAACATATAAAAAATATTACATATTACATATTGAATACATATCATATAAAACAAATAACATATAAAAACATAAATAATAAAATAACTATAAAAATAAATCATACATAAAATAATTAAAGAAATAATAATAAATAATAAAATAATTATAAAAATAAATTAAATATTAACTCTAACAGTTAATTCAATATCTAGATAGAATTCAATATTAAAATTAATATTAATTAATATTACAATAAAAATTAAATACAATCAAGTAGAAATGAATCATTAAAAAAACTAAGAAATTAAAATGCAAAATAACTAGAAACTCTGGTAGAAACCATGAGAATTAATAAAATATATGAGCTCTGAGAAAAATAACATTTGTGTTCGTTATAAAGAACTGCCAATGGATGCAAGTACATCCCAAGAAGACCCCAAGTAATTTCCAGACTCCAATAACAGAGAAAATGCTATCCCAACAACAGATGCAGAATACCAGCAACTCCATCCCAGAAATGATGATTTGCAATTTCATTACACATCAATCCTACTCTTGTCTTTGCAATAATACAAAAATAAAAGTGACACATACGATTTAGAGAAAAAATGTTGGGCTGGAAATTCGCCTGACGCTGCCTTGCTAAAAAAAAGAAAGTATTTTTCTCATGTCTTCTGTATAAAACAATATTTAGCTATTGAGGTCTTCCATAAAAAAAAAAGCACAAATTCATAGATTCTTGTGCTACAGTCAGATTGAATACATATTTTAGTGTCTACTCCAGTGGTTCTCAATCATTTTATTTATTTTATTTAACTTTTGGACCCCTTTGATTCATACTTTACTCTAGTAGACTTCCATAGCAATTCGATGTTTAAGTCCTATTGTATTTTTATGATAAAATATTTTTTGCTTGCCTAAACAAAAATAAATGTTATGGGGGGAGAGGGGGAGATAGGATATAATGACCTTGAATATGCATACTCCAAATAGATCACTGCCAGGATATAGGAATGGAATTTAGAATTGAAAAATGTGCCATGTTAGTAGTAAAAAAAGAGGCAAATAGAATTTATGGATGGAATACAACAACCAAATCAGGACACTATAAAAACACTTGGAGAAAAAGAAAGTTACAAATACTTAGGAATTTTAGAAACGGACACCATCAAGCAATCAGAGGTGAAAGGAAAAGTTTTGAAAAAAGAATACCCCACGAGAAGAAGAAAACTCTTAGGAACCAAGCTCTACAGCTGAAAATATATAAATAAATAAATAAATACTTGTATTGTGTTAGTGTAGCATTCAATTCTAAGACTAAGAACAACAAGAAAGGAATTAATATTTCCTCTAATTCAAACAATTTATTGGCTAGACATAAAACAACAAGCAACAATATAAATCCTTCCTGTATATAAAGTTGGGTTTAAGGGACTTACCGGCGCGTTGGAGAAAATATCTTGGGGTGGTTTCTTAGAGTCCCTGAATCCGCTTGGCCTAAAGTCTGGGCTATCACTCACTCTATATACAGGAATAACCATTTTACTGACCCAACAGATACTCCCCCCCCCACACACACACACACACACTGATGTGGAGGATGTTAGAGGAAAAATACATAAAATATACATTGAAACTGACAGTGGCAAAGAGAATTTAGATTTTTTTTTTAACAATATAAATGTCTGGGATACCGATGACCCATCACCTGGGTCGTCCCCATTATAAGATACTCTGGGCCATTCTTAAATGGACAAAAGAAGAACTCAGACAGATTGCACCCAAGAGAGAATAGAGATAGGTTATATGTATCAAGAAATGAAGGGCGAAGAGGTCTTACCAACATGGAGGATTGTGTAGAAGCCATAATCCAAGGACATAGAATGCACAAAAAAAACAAAGAAAGATTACTTATGGGAGCCAATAACAGCAGCTGCAACACAAGGGTAAATAGAAAAACAATGAAAATTAGAAAACAAAGGTGGGAAGAAAAACAATTATATGGATATTTCAAATGTCAAATTTGGGAGGTTGCGCATGATAACACTTGGACATGGTTAAGAAGAGGAAACCTCAAGAGAGAAACTGAATCACTAATAATTGCTGCTCAAAATAATGGCATAAGAACAAATTATATCAAAGCAAAAATTGATAAGATACAACAAAACAGTAAATGTAGACTGTGCAGTAAATTCTGACCATACAACAAAATGGTATATGCATAAACTACAATCTGTTCCTGAGAAGGAAATGCATAAAATTCTCTATGACTTCGAAATAAAGACGGATCACCTCATCTCAGCTAGAAGACCAGACCTAGTTTTGGTTAAAAAATAAAAATTAAAAAATAAAAAAAAACTTGTCATCTGGTAGACTTTGCAATTCCAGCAGATCACTGGGTAAAGATAAAGGAAAACGAAAAGATAGAAAATACCAGGACCTTGCTAGAGAATTGAAAAAAAAAAAATGAGGAATATGAGTGTGAAAATGATATTAATAGTAAATGGTGCACTTGGATCAGTCCCACAAAGCTTGGAAAACAAAATAAAAGTACTTGAGGAACTGAATATCAGAGGATGAATTGAGATCATCCAGACAACTGCATTGTTGCAATCAGCTAGAATACTCAGAAGAGTCCTGAATAGACATGTTATAGGGAATGGCAAAAAAAAAAAAAAAAATTCGGATGCTACGAATTTTAAAAGTGAATTAAGAATAATTAAATCTATTATTTAAGGTTAAACTTTGTCTAAATTGATATGTAGTAACATAATAACCATCATTAAAAAAAGAAAAATATAATTACATATGCAGTTTATTTTTAAAAGATTTAAAACTATTTGTTTTGGTCAATTTCGACGCGATCCACCATTTTGACTGTTTTTCAATGGTTTTAGGCGCTTGTTTACAATTTTAACGTAACATTAGGGCTGGAAAAAAAAATTACCAAAAATCAGGTAATTATCTGATTTTAATGAAAATTTCAGTATTGATTTAACAATTAATGAATTTTATAATGCATCAGTTATTTTATTTCAAAACTTTAATTTAGTATTTTTGCTATGAAAAATTAATATATAATATAACATTTTAAACTTTAATTTAGTATTTTATAATATAACATTTTAAACTTTAATTTAGTATTTTTGCTATGAAAAATTAATATATAATATAACATTTTAAACTTAAAAATTAATATATAATATAACATTTTAAACTTAAAATCCGAAAATTTTTTATTTTAAATGAATTTTATAATTCATTTAAAATAAAAAATTTTCGGATTTTAAGTTTAAAATGTTATATTCTTAGATTCTAAAAATAAATATCTACTTAATGCAAAACCTTATTTTTTTCGAAAAAGTATACGTTTTGAAGAAAAACTCGATTGAAAATGTACCCCCTCCCCTTTTTAAGCAGAAAAAACATCGATGTATAATTTTATCACTCAGACTCCAGTGAAATACCATCAGTTAACGCTGGTTTGAAAAACTCACATTAATAATAATCAATAAATTAGTTTTTACGGTTTTTCTTGACGTTATTCAAACACTACCCTTAACATTCATAGTGATGAAGACAAAGGGGTCAGGGGAAATATTTTTTACGAGGTCTACCCCCACCTCCTATTTCATTTTATAAAATATTTTTTAAAAAAGAACCGATAAAAAACGATTTTCACTTTTTTCTATAAAGATAAGGGTCTGAATAATTATCTCAGAAGATAAGTTTCGATGCGAGAGCTTTTTAGTAAAAGAACCATAAATACAGAAAAACAAGGACTGTTTTTCTTATTTTTCAAGATAACGGTGAGTAATTTTCCCCAAACGAATTATTTGATCTTTGAATTAACTGTTTTTTATTGGGGGGGGGGTAACAACTCTTTATATTCATAATTTTGCGAGATTAAAAAAAAAAAAGTTAAGAAAAATCTACATTTCACCTTTCATTATGGCCTAAGCTGATCAGGTGACGTATTTTGGTAGTATCTAATTTTTGCTAATTAAGAAAAATATCTTAATTGTCTCCCTTTTAGAAAACCTTTTTGTAGTGATTGAAAATAACCGACACGTTTTAATTTTATTCATCCAGAAAACATCAATCTTATTTAAAATGTTATGTTTTTCCCCTTTTCTTTAACGTGGTATAGCCATAAGGAAAATAAATCAGACGAGAGATAAGAGAAAGAAGTAAGTATAATATTTTGTTATTATCTTTATTTACGAATATTAAAAAAAGTACGTAATGTTCAGGAAAACTTCGTTTCCCAATGACGAAGGGAAATATTTTTTTAAATTTGTGTCAACAATTTATCTTTTGCAGATATAAATTTCTGGAATCGTTTGAAAAGTAATCTAATCATTTTTTTGAAATCTAATTCCTTTCAACATTTAATTGATGTTTTATTTTTGATACGATCTGTGTTAATTGGTGGGGGTAACATAAACTAGGTATACCCAAAATGAAGTTAAACTGCATTTTTGACAAAATGACTTTAGCCCCCCCCTACATAAAATAATTTACCAAAAATCAGGGAATTATCGGATTTTAATGATATTTTCAGTGTTTATTTATCAATGAATAATCTTTATAATGCATTATTTATTTTATTTCAAAACTTTCTCATTTTTTCAGGTCACTTAATTTTGACCCCCCCCCTTATGTTGGGGGCGTAACATTTTTTCAAGTAGGTCTTATAGTTTTCTAATTACAGTATAAATAAATAGATAAAAGACCGAAGTTATGAATAGAAAAAAAAAATTTTACGGTGGTTTTTCTATGAGAAAATAAGTACCGAAAATCGGAAAATAAAATGTAAAAAAATAATAAATAGTTAACATTTTGGAGATTTCTTTTTTACTCATTTCGATAATTATTTATTTGGCTATTATCTTATAAAAGAAAAAATTATACTTCGATATTTTTTCTGTTTAAAAAGGTGTGGGGGGGGATACATTTTCAAACGAGTTTTTCTTCAAAAAGTATACTTTGATGTAATAAAATAAGGTTTGCATTAAATAGATATTTATTTCTAGAATCTAAAAATATAACATTTTAAACTTAACATCAGACTTTTCATATTTTAAATGAATTTTATATATTAATTTTTCATAGCAAAAATACTAAATTAAAGTTTTGAAATAAAATAACTGATGCATTATAAAAATCATTAATTGATAAATCAATACTGAAAATTCCATTAAAATCGGATAATTACCTGATTTTTGGTAATAGCTTTTTTTTTTTTTTTTTGCAATCGCGAATGTTACATTAAAATTGTAAACAAGCACTTAAAACCATCGAAAAAGAGACAGAATGGCAGATTGCGTCGAGATTGAGCAAAACAAATCCCTTTAAGTGTATTAAAAGTAAACTACATATGTAATGATATTTTTCTTTTTTTTAATGATGGTCATTGTGTTACTACTTATTGATTTAAACAAAAGGTTGACCTTAAATAATAGATTTAAGTAATTGCAAATGTTACATTAAATTTGTAAACAAGCCATTTAAAACCAGTGTCTCAGAAAGCGATTGAAATTGACTGAAAAAATCGTTTTAAATGTATTAAAGATGAATTAAATGTATAATATTATTTCACTTTTTTATCGATGGTCATTGTGTTACTACTTGTCAATTTAGACAAAAGTTTGACCTTAAATAATAGATTTAATTAATTTTAATTCGTTTTTTAAAAAACTGTAGCAGACTATTTTTGGGTAAACCTATCTTAGACTATCACTAAAATGTTACAGGACTTTATTTCAAAAGGAACATTCTTTGATTTTTATTTTTCTTTCTTCGAATATAATTTATTAGAACGTTTACTGTAAACTTCACCGATTAAAAAAAAACAGCAGATTAATGTTCTGTATCTGGACATATCCATTACATGGGATGTACAAAATTCACGCACTTCTATATCATTAATTCAAGAAACGTGACACATGATTGTCTTGTAAAGTATGGATGACCACAAGCATTATAATCCGTATTTATATATTTGGTAAATATATACACCAAACCTGAATATAATAGAAATGGCTGGACATCAAGATATGGTGCCAAACAGGACCTTAACTTAGTGATTGTCTTTATGACACTTGATGTTCAATTTACATTCATTTTATTTGATAAATCCTGGAATAAACTGGAAGTGGCTAGGTATTGTGTTTAAGATAATATAATGTTTTCCACAACTACACTTTTCTTTGCTGAATGTTAAAGTAGAAAGCATTTTCTCATATTTTAATCATTAATTGAGTGTTCTTTTATTTCTGATAAATCTGTGACAAATTACACAACCTATTGTATATCAAGTTCCATTAAATATATTTAATTATTTGTTGAACAGTAGAATAACAATTTTATTATGAATTTAAACTGATGCATTCAAACATATACCAAAGAAAAAAATAACTCTTTATTTTTTATTCATTCACAGATATCAACTGTATTGGGGAAGGACAGTTTTGAAAGTTGGAAGAAATACATTCAGATACATACCAAATGAAACATATATTCTTGCTAAGAGGGTGTATATGCATATGGACAGCTCACAAGACAATTCTTTTGTTGCACATTCATACATAAGTGTTTTCCTTGAATTAATATTTTAAAAAAGAAGTGGAAGATAGGTTCTAGTGTAATCCAACTTTTCCCACTGCACTGTTCTGATGTCTGTTCAGGATTAAAAACACACATGGAAAAACAAATTGAAGAGAAAAAATTTTCTTGCAAAGTTAGTAGATCAGCATTTTCTAAGAGTTTCAGTTTGAAACAACAAATGCAAACACATACTGGAGAGAAAGCATTTTCATGTGAAATCTGTGGATCAGCATTTTCACAAAGAGGTGGTTTGAAAAGACACATGCGAACCCATACTGGGGAGAAACCATTTTCTTGTGAAGTATGTGGATCAGCATTTTCTACAAGTACTAATTTGAAAAACCACAAGCAAACCCATACTGGAGAGAAACTATTTTCTTGTAAAGTCTGTGGATCAGCATTTTCACAGAATGCCAATTTGAAATCACACTTGCGAACACACACAGGAGAGAAACCATTTACTTGTGATATCTGTGGATCAGCATTTTCACTTGGTGCCACTTTTAAAAACCACATGCGCATACATACTGGGGAGAAACCATTTTCTTGTGAAGTTTGTGGATCTGCATTTTCACAGAGTTCCACTTTGAAAGGTCACATGAAAACACACACTGGAGAGAAACCATTTTCTTGTGATATCTGTAGATCATCATTTTCAAAGAATGCTACTTTACAAAATCACATGCGCACTCATACTGGAGAGAAAGCATTTTCATGTGAAGTCTGTGGATCAGCATTTTCAAAAAGAGGTGGTTTGAAAAGACACATGCGAACCCATACTGGGGAGAAACCATTTTCTTGTGAAGTATGTGGATCAGCATTTTCTACAAGTACTAATTTGAAAAACCACAAGCGAACCCATACTGGAGAGAAACTATTTTCTTGTAAAGTCTGTGGATCAGCATTTTCACAGAATGCCAATTTGAAATCACATTTGCGAACACACACAGGAGAGAAACCATTTACTTGTGATATCTGTGGATCAGCATTTTCATTTGGTGGGACTTTTAAAAAAACACATGCGCATACATACTGGGGAGAAACCATTTTCTTGTGAAGTTTGTGGATCTGCATTTTCACAGAATGCCAATTTGAAATCACACTTGCGAACACACAGGAGAGAAACCATTTACTTGTGATATCTGTGGATCAGCATTTTCACTTGGTGCGAATTTTAAAAACCACATGCGCATACATACTGGGGAGAAACCATTTTCTTGTGAAGTTTGTGGATCTGCATTTTCACAGAGTTCCACTTTGAAAGGTCACATGAAAACACACACTGGAGAGAAACCATTTTCTTGTGATATCTGTGGATCATCATTTTCAAAGAATGCTACTTTACAAAACCACATGCGCACTCACACTGGGGAGAAACCATTCTCTTGTGAAGTCTGTGGATCAGCATTTTCACAGAGTGCCAATTTGAAAACACACATGCGAACACACACTGGGGAGAAGCCATTTTCTTGTGAAGTATGTAGATTAGCATTTTCAAACCCTACCAGTTTGAAAAACCACATGCGCACACACACTGGGGAGAAACCATTTTGTTGTGAAGTCTGTGGATCAGCATTTTCCCAAAGGGCCAATTTGAAAACACATATGCGAACACACACTGGTCACGTAGTTCCAGTTTGATATACTACATTTTCTTGTGAAAAATTTTGGATCTGCATTTTCTCAGCTTTCCCATTTTAAAAGCTTCATATAAACATGTTTGACAATGTGGAGTCCCCATACCGAAGGGTTGAGTGCATATTCTTATCTTCTTGCCGTGATCATTGGCTGTGTCATCAGCATAGCACAGATTCCTCTGTTGTGACACTTTGTTTGAACTTAACCGCAATTGCTGGGAGGTCTCAAATAAAGAACTTGCGACATTAAGAAAATTATCAATTTCTTAATCTCAATGATCAGCTTTTAATGCCACAATCAATTAACAGGTGATGAACTTTTAATCTATATTTGACATGGTGATATGTTCCAGTTACTAGGGACAAATATTTTTTCTACCAGCAACTATTATAAAATATTTGTTATTAGAATTATAGCTTTCTTAATCCAAATAAAATATGCAAACATACTTAAAACAAACATTAACAGGTGATTAATTTTTTATATATTTTTGTTGGAGTATATACCCTGTTTCCTAAAAGATAAGACCTACCTGCAAATAAAAAGACCTACCATGGTTTTTCAGGATGATTATAAAATAAGCCCTCCCCTTAAAATAAGCCCTAGTTGAGAGTGGCAGACAGACAGAATAAATAAGCATAGGCAGGCTACCTGGATAATAACTTCTTATTCAATGAGACCTCTAATACTCAAAAATGGGGGAGTAGGGATGAAATGTACAGACACACTTGGAACAAATATCAACAGATGATGAAGTTTTAATCTATCTTTGACATGGTAATATGTTTGATGCTGTTGATTATCAATTAAATCACTAAGTGTTGACAAATATACATTTTTGAAATATCAATAAATCATTCTTACATTTCCTATTTTTCACTCTCACTTAATATTCTTCAACATACAGCTGGATTCATTCCACCTTTTCTCTCCTTCACACACACACACACACACACATATATAATATTCTTCAACATACAGCTGGATTCATTCCACCTTTTCTCTCCTTCACACACACGCACACATACATATATATATAATAATAATTTTGTCTAGTATTATCCTTCTTCTTAAATCTAGTTGCTTTCTTTATCATAACAGAATTAAGATGATAAAGTCAAAGTTATTAATAATGATGATTGAAAAAATATAGAAATGGCAATCTTACAATGATGAAGTTTAAATTTCTTGAAAAAACATTAATGTTGAAATAGTGATTTTAAGATGTCTAAATCTGAATTATTAATAATAATGATTGACCCTTCACCCCCCCAAAATTCAATTGGGAAATAAAATATATATTATTAATGTTTCTTAAAATAAAAATTAATTTAAATATAAGATATGTAAATTGGACAATTGAAATTTATTAAAGCTGATATTTACCCCCACCCACTATTTTCTTCTTCAAAATAAGAATTATATTTGTGGTAATGAGGATCATTCCATGCGTAGGTAAACAAGGACTATTACTCACCTTTCTCCTTATTCTGAGATAAAAACATTTTTTTTATCACCTTCCACATACCAACAAAAGCCCTGAAGATGATCTAATTAATAAATCGAAACACTGCAGCATCAGCCTATAAACTCACCACTTAACTCATTTAAACGTGTGTTTTTTCAATTTCTTATTATACTACATATATATATATATATATATGTGTTTAAAATACGTTAAATATATATACACATACATACTTATGAATATACATGTATATGATATTATAAAAATACCTTGAAATATATACTATTATGTACATTAGGGTTGGTGGATTTTTCAATTTAAAAAAAATATCAAATTGTCCATCTATGCAAAAGTTGTGTGTTAGTATATTGAATACTGATACCAAAGATTACATCTTTTACTTACCATTGTTTGAGGAAATAGTATAAAATATTATCTACTAAAATGCACTAAAATCCTTGGTTTTTGCAAAATTTAGCTTTTAGAAAACAAGGATTTTTATTATATATATATATATATATATATTATTAATATTTATATTTTTGCTTGAAGGCAATTACAATGCGCATATCGCATAAAATTCGGAGGGAAATCGTTAGTATATATCGCTGATGAGACTTAATAAAGTTGAAACAGTCTGTACGATATTCTACACACCGAGTAATTCTTTTGTGAAATTCACTTGTCATTATTATCTTCTATAATTATCGAATTTTATGCAAAAATATAAATATTAATATATACTTTATTCAACAATGCTTCTAAAATAAACAAACATCCAAAAATCTCATATATATATATATGTATATATATATATATATATATATATACAGGGAGTTCAGGATGAATTTGACAGTTTCATAAGGAAAAAGAAAAAGTGCTTAGTAACTACAAAATTTAATGGATTGTAAAGAAATTCAACAGGCACAGAAATTACACTACTCTCAACAAGTTTCACTCAAAATAACTGCCATGAACATTGATCACAGCCTCAATCCCTCTCTGGAAACTGGAGCAAGCTGATGTTACAGTTTCCCTGGGAAGAGTCTCAAAAACTATCTTAATTCTGTCAATTATCTGGGCTTTTGTTGTACTGGCACAGCAATCGATGTCTTTCTTAACCACACTCCATAATCCATGGGGTTTATTATTTGGAAGGGTCCAAGCTTTTAGATGATGCATAGTGTGTGTCAATACCTCCAACATATGGAGAAAAATAACCAAATACAAGTTTTCGGGATAAATTTGACGTACTTATATTCGGCTCTGAGAAAATATTAAAGTATAACAGAGTATAGCTTACGCTAAATGGTGAAATTTCAACTAATGGCTCCCCTACAGTGCTCTACCATGAAAATTGGGAACGTATATATCAGTCATCCACAGACACATGTTTTGACGTTTATGTCTCATCAATGTGGATATATATATATATATATATATATATATATATATATATATATTCCACTTGACTGGTAAGTAAAGGAGGATTTTTTTTGAAACTGTATGCTCTTGTAGATACCAATATATAGATTCGTATAAGGGTGTTTATAAATCCCCAAGAGAGCTCAATGTATAATAACTAATAAATTAATTATATACAGAGAAATATTTAACTTTTAAAGAAAGAAAAACATAACAAACAGTCATTTCTCTGTTATAATTTATTTTGACCACGAACTCAAAATGAGTCTATCCTCTTCAGACAGATTTTACAAATATATAGAAAATCTAATAGAAAAATCATTCACCTTAATTAGGTCTTCTCACATGCCCAAATAAGGAAACAAGTTATATGTTAACAACAATAACAATTTTGAATTCCGGGGCAGGATACGCCAAAAGGATACAATGTAACCCTTCCTTCCTGTTTGTCAGATTTTGTCTCAATCTAATAAATAAAAAATACAAATAAAATAATATAAATGAATTCAGATTTGTTTAGTCATTTTTAAATCCATTGTTAAATCTAATTACTGGTATTAAAATCATTTTTTAAAAATTTCTTCAAAGTTTTTAACATTAAAAATCAAAATAAAGTAAAAAGTAAATGATGTAAAAATAATATGAAAAATAATATAAAAATTGATAATATAAAAAGTATAAAAATATAAAAAGTAATATAAAAATGATAGAGATAATATAAAACATATAAAAAATCTATAAATAAAATATAAAAAAACATAATATATAAAACAAATAACATAAAAAACATAAAAAAATCATAAATAATAAAATAATTATAAAAATAAATTAAATATTAACTCTAACATTGGCTTCAATATCTAGATTGAATTCAATGTTACATATTGAAAAGTAACATATAAAACAAATAACATCTAAAAAATATTCAGTATTACATATTGAATGCATAACATATAAAACAAATAACATAAAAAATCATAAAAAATCTTAGATAATAAAATAACTATAAAAATAAATAATAAATAATAAAATAATTATAAAAATAAATAATAAATAATAAAATAATTATAAAAATAATAAATAATAAAATAATCATAAAAATAAATGAAATATTAACTCTAACATTAAATTCAATATTTAGATAGAATTCAATATTAAAAATAATATTAATTAATATTAATATTACAATAAAAAAATTAAACACAATAAAGTAGAAATGAATGATCATTAAAAAACTAAGAAATTAAAATGCAAAAGAACTAGAAACCATGAGAATATACTGCCAGAAATAACAACACAAAGAATATAAATATGAATGTACAATGTATGTGGTTCCCTAGCTTCTAGGCTTAAAATAACCCCAGGCAGATTACCATGCAGTTAATTAATCAATCATATGTGGGAACCCTTGTAAATCCTGTATTGTCAACCACATGTGGAGAGAAGATAACAAACGAAGATCCTTATTGAGGTTTGCATAATAGATGGACTAACACTCTGGCGAATAAGACTCCTAAAGGAATCCATGCATACAATGTGTTCCGGTGAAATAAACAGCGTTTAAGAACCTCTAATATATATAAATAAATAAAACGCTGGGCGACATCGCTAGTCTATAGCGGGAAAACAAGCTCTCTCACGTTTATATGGAAATTGACACTGAAGATTCCACAGTATATATTTAATAAAATATATGAGCTCTGATAAAAACAACAATGACTTGTATTCGTTATAAAGAACTGCCAATGGACGCAAGTACATCACAAGAAGATCCCAAGTAATTTCCAGACTCCGATAACAGAGAAAATGCTATCCCAACAACAGATGCAGAATACCAGCATCTCCATCCCAGAATAGCAGAGACTGAACCTGATCCAGTCCAGAGATAAGTAGAACAGTATAAGATAAGTATAGAAACTATATACTTCGTCAATTAGATGCCATGTCACATATCGAAATATAATGATCTTGAATACGCACACTCCAAATAGATCACTGCCAGGATATAGGAATGGAATTTGGAATTGAAAATGTGCTATGTTAGTAGTAAAAAAAGAGGGAAATAGAATTTATGGATGGAATACAACAACCAAATCAGGACACTATAAAAACACTTGGAGAAAAAGAAAGTTACAAATACTTAGGAATTTTAGAAACGGACACCATCAAGCAATCAGAGGTGAAAGGAAAAGTTTAAAAAAAGAATACCCCAAGAGAAGAAGAAAACTCCAAGGAACCAAGCTCTACAGCAGAAAATAAATAAATAAATACCTGGGTCGTCCCCATTATAAGAAACTCTGGGCCATTCTTAAATGGACAAAAAGGACCTCAGACAGATTGGCCTAATGACTAGAAAATTAATAACATTGCACAAGGCTTTACACCCAAGAGACAATAGAGATAGGTTATATGTATCAAGAAATGAAGGGCGAAGAGGTCTTGCCAACATGGAGGATTGTGTAGAAGCCATAATCCAAGGACATAGAATGCACAAAAAAACAAAGAAAGATTACTTATGGGAGCCAATAACAGCAGCTGCAACACAAGGGTAAAAAGAAAAACAATGAAAATAAGAAAACAAAGGTGGGAAGAAAAACAATTATATGCATATTTCAAATGTCAAATTTTGGAGGTTGCGCATGATAACACTTGGACATGGTTAAGAAGAGGAAACCTCAAGAGAGAAACTGAATCACTAATAATTGTTGCTCAAAATAATGGCATAAGAACAAATTATATCAAAGCAAAAATTGATAAGATACAACAAAACAGTAAATGTAGACTGTGCAGTGATAGAGATGAGACTGTAAATCATGTATTAAGTGAATGTAGCAAACTAGCACAATGGGAATACAAAGCGAGGCATGACTGGGTTGGAAAGGTGATCCACTGAGAATTATGCAAAAAAGTAAATTCTGACCATACAACAAAATGGTATATGCATAAACTACAATCTGTTCTTGAGAAGGAAATGCATAAAATTCTCTATGACTTCGAAATAAAGACGGATCACCTCATCTCAGCTAGAAGACCAGACCTAGTTTTGGTTAACAACCCCCCCTTAAAAAACGAGAACTTGTCATCTGGTAGACTTTGCAATTCCAGCAGATCACTGGGTAAAGATAAAGGAAAACGAAAAGATAGAAAAATCCAGACCTTGCTAGAGAATTGAAAAAACTGAGGATATGAGGGTGAAAATGATATCAATAATATAGGGACTGGGAAAAAAATCGGATACTACGAGTTTTAAAAGCGAATTAAGAATAATTAAATCTATTATTTAAGGTAAACTTTGTCTAAATTGATAAGTAGTAGCATAATAACCATCATTAAAAAAAGAAAAATATAATTACATATGCAGTTTATTTTTAAAAGATTTAAAACTATTTGTTTTAGTCAATTTCGACACGATCCGCCATTTTGGCTGTTTTTCAATGGTTTTTCAATTAGGCGCTTCTTTACAATTTTAACGTAACATTTGGGATGGAAAAAATTTATCAAAAATCAGGTAATTTATAGAATACAATTCTATATTTTAAATAAATACGCGTACACATTTCTTTTTCCAAATTTAAGGAAAGAAATAAAACAAACACACAATACAATCCTTTTTCCAAACTTAAGGAAAAGTAATTAAATCAAACACAATCCTTTTCCAAAAATTTAAGGAAAAGTGATTAGGGAAAATGTTACACAAAAATCAGAATCGATTGGATAGGTTAGTATTGTTCTTACTACGTCCGCGCGTTTGCACCAAAAAAGTTAATTACTTTTTGATTCGACTAAAGTATTATAATGATGGATAAGAAATAACAATTAGACAGAATTCATTTTGCTAGCAGACGACACAGACTTCATCTCACGTTCAAACCGGACACATTCCGCGACCACAAACAAACATACAGATATTGTCTCGCTGCCAAATAGAACAACGACCAAGAAACAGGTGTTCGAACGAACGAATCCACTGCCTCAACACAATTACTACTACTACCAGTATTCTTACCACTTCGTTCTACCTACATCAGAAATCCGTTTCAACAGGTCAGATACACAAACTTATTTCTTATTTCTGTCCACATCAAACGAACTTTTCCAAACTTAACATACAAATTTTTACATTATACATCACATATTGTTGCAAATTTATTCTCCGTCAATTTTAATACACCAGGTCACCTCTACAAATTATCCGATTTTAATGAAATTTTAAATGGTGCACTTGGCTCAGTCCCCAAAGCTTGAAAAAAAAAACAGTACTAGAGAACTGAATATCAGAGGACGAATTGAGATCATCCAGACAACTGCATTGTTGCAATCAACTAGAATAATCAGAAGAGTCCTGGAGACCTGAATAGACGTATTATCACTCAGACTCCAGTGAAATACCAATAGTTAACGCTGTTTTGAAAAACTCACATATTAATAATAACTGATAAATTAGTTTTTACAGTTTATCTTGACGTTATTCAAACACTACCCTTAACATTCATAGTGATGAAGACAAAGGGTCAGGATCAAAATAGAGACTATTGACCCTA
Organism: Doryteuthis pealeii; assembly: GCA_023376005.1. Classification (NCBI taxonomy): domain Eukaryota; kingdom Metazoa; phylum Mollusca; class Cephalopoda; order Myopsida; family Loliginidae; genus Doryteuthis; species Doryteuthis pealeii. The sequence goes on from CM042151.1 coordinate 97,886,631, forward strand.
AAATTTAATTTTCAATGTGTCTTCTTTTTTACTACGTACCACCAATTTTTCCTGTGACCCCCCCCCTATATCTAACACAATGAAACTTGCTTAAAGGTTAATATTATCTTGAAATTTTTTTGTTCATTCAAAAGGAAAATATTTTTAAAAATCTCCAGCTTACGGAAATAATGAAAATTATGAACAAAAAACAATGTTTACATTTTTGCACCATTTTTGTTTTTGGCTTGATTAGATTTCAATTGATTTACAATTGAAATTTAACGTAGCCAAAAACAAATTATAAGTAGAGGATTTTTTTAAAATTCTATGAAAAATCAATTAATGATCCGATTTCACGAAATTTCCATAATTACTTGCCTTTTGATTTAGATATGCCTGAAATAGTTTTTTTCCTAAAAATATATTAGGGGAAATATTTTTTACGAGGTCTACCTCCACCTCCTATTTCATTTTATAAAATATTTTTTTAAAAAAAACCGATAAAAAAACGATTTTCAATTTTTTCTATAAAGATAAGGGTCTGATTAATATCTTATCAGAAGATTTTATAAGTTTCAATGCGAGAGCTTTTTAGTAAAAGAACCATAAATACAGAAAAAAAGGACTGTTTTCTTATTTTTCAAGATAACGGTGAGTAATTTTCCCCAAACGAATTATTGATCTGAATTAACTCTTTTTTTTTTTTTTTTTTTTTAACAACTCTTATATTCATAATTATTCTTTTGCGAGATTAAAAAAAAAAGTTAAGAAAAATCTACATTTCACCTTTCATTATGGCCTAAGCTGATCACGTGACGTATTTTGGTAGTATCTAATTTTTGCTAATTGAGAAAAATATCTTAATTGTCTCCCTTTTAGAAAACCTTTTTGTAGTGATTGAAAAAACCGGCACGTTTTAATTTTATTCATCCAGAAAAACATCAATCTTATTTAAAAGTTATGTTCCCCTTTTCTTTAACGTGGTATAACCATAAGGAAATAAATCAGACGAGAGATAGAGAAAGAATAAGTATATAATTTTTATTATCTTTATTTACGAATATTAAAAAAAGTACGTAATGTTCAGGAAAACTTCGTTCCCAATGACGAAGGAAATATTTTTTAAAATTTGTGTCAACAATTTATCTTTTGCAGACATAAATTTCTGGAATCGTTTGAAAAGTAATCTAATCATTTTTTTGAAATCTAATTCCTTCAACATTTAATTGATGTTTTATTTTTGATCATCCGTATTAATTGGTGGGTGACATAAACTAGGTATACCAAAATGAAGTTAACTGCATTTTTGACCAAATGACTTTATTTACATAAAATAATTTACCAAAAATCAGGGAATTATCGGATTTTAATGAAATTTTCAGTGTTTATTTATCAATGAATGATCTTTATAATGCATTATTTATTTATTTTAAAAGTTTCTCATTTTTTTCAGGTCACTTAATTTTGACCCACCCCCTTAGTTGGGGTCGTAACATTTTTTCAAGTTGGTCTTATAGTTTTCTAATTACCAGTATAAATAAAGAGATAAAAGACCTAAGTTATGAATAGAAAATTTTTTTACAGTGTTTTTCTATGAGAAAATAAGTACCGAAAATCGAAAAATAAAATGTAAAAAAAATAAATAGTTAATTTTTGGAGATTTCGTTTTTACTCATTCGATAATTATTTAATTGGCTATTATCTTATACAAGAAAAAAATTATACATCGATATTTTTTTGCTTAAAAAGGGGAGGGGGTACATTTTCAATCGAGTTTTTCTTCAAAAGTATACTTTGATGTAATAAAATAAGGTTTGCATTAAATATATATTATTTCTAAAATCTAAAAAGTGTAACATGTTTAAACTTAACATCAGGCTTTTCATATTTTAAATGAATTTTATATATTAATTTTTCATATCAAAAATACTAAATTAAAGATTTGAAATAAAATAACTGATGCATTATAAAAATCATTAATTGATAAATCAATACTGAAAATTCCATTAAAATCGGATAATTACCTGATCTTTGGTAATTTTTTTTTTTTTTTTGCAATCGTGAATGTTACATTAAAATTGTAAACAAGCACTTAAAACCATTGAAAAAGAGACAGAATGGCAGATTGCGTCGAAATTGAGCAAAACAAATCCCTTTAAATGTATTAAAAATAAACTGCATATGTAATGATATTTTTTTTTTTTTAATGATCGTCATTATGTTACTACTTATTGATTTAAACAAAAGGTTGACCTTAAATAATAGATTTAATTCATTTTAATTCATTTTTAAAATTTGTAGCAGATGATGAAAAGGGTATGAATTTTATATATTAATTTTTCATAGCAAAAATACTGAATTAAAGTTTTGAAATAAAATAACTGATGCATTATAAAATTCATTAATTAATAAAACAAAACTGAAAATTTCATTAAAATCGGATAATTACCTGATTTTTGTTAATTTTTTTGGCAATCGCGAATGTTACAATGTTATGATAAAAATATACTCAAATCCTGGAATAAACTGGAAGTGGCCAGGTATTGTGTTTAAGATAACATAATGTTTTCCACAACTACACTTTTCTTTGCTGAATGTTAAAGTAGAAAGCATTTTCTCATATTTTTATCATTAATTGAGTGTTCTTTTATTTCTGATAAATCTGTGACAAATTACACAACCTATTGTATATCAAGTTCCATTAAATATATTTAATTATTTGTTGAACAGTAGAATAACAATTTTATTATGAATTTAAACTGATGCATTCAAACATATACCAAAGAAAAAATAACTCTTTATTTTTTATTCATTCACAGATATCAACTGTATTGGGGAAGGACAGTTTTGAAAGTTGGAAGAAATACATTCAGATACATACCAAATGAAACATATATTCTTGCTAAGAGGGTACAAGACAATTCTTTTTGTTGCACATTCATACATAAGTGTTTTCCTTGAATTAATATTTTAAAAAAGAAGTGGAAGATAGGTTCTAGTGTAATCCAACTTTTCCCACTGCACTGTTCTGATGTCTATTCAGGATTAAAAACACACATGGAAAAACAAATTGAAGAGAAAAAGTTTTCTTGCAAAGTTAGTAGATCAGCATTTTCTAAGAGTTTCAGTTTGAAACAACAAATGCTAACACATACTGGAGAGAAAGCATTTTCATGTGAAGTCTGTGGATCAGCATTTTCACAAAGAGGTGGTTTGAAAAGACACATGCGAACCCATACTGGGGAGAAACCATTTTCTTGTGAAGTATGTGGATCAGCATTTTCTACAAGTACTAATTTGAAAAACCACAAGCGCACCCATACTGGAGAGAAACTATTTTCTTGTAAAGTCTGTGGATCAGCATTTTCACAGAATGCCAATTTGAAATCACACTTGCGAACACACACAGGAGAGAAACCATTTACTTGTGATATCTGTGGATCAGCATTTTCACTTGGTGCCACTTTTAAAAACCACATGCGCATACATACTGGGGAGAAACCATTTTCTTGTGAAGTTTGTGGATCTGCATTTTCACAGAGTTCCACTTTGAAAGGTCACATGAAAACACACACTGGAGAGAAACCATTTTCTTGTGATATCTGTAGATCATCATTTTCAAAGAATGCTACTTTACAAAATCACATGCGCACTCACACTGGGGAGAAACCATTCTCTTGTGAAGTCTGTGGATCAGCATTTTCACAGAGTGCCAATTTGAAAACACACATGCGAACACACACTGGGGAGAAACCATTTTCTTGTGAAGTATGTAGATTAGCATTTTCAGACCCTTCCAGTTTGAAAAACCACATGCGCACACATACTGGGGAGAAACCATTTTCTTGTGAAGTCTGTGGATCAGCATTTTCCCAAAGGGCCAATTTGAAATCACATATGCAAACACACACTAAATGACCAATGCAGATTCTGCCACTCAGCCATTGAAAGTCCAACTCATCTAATGTCTGGTTGCCAGATCCTTTTGGCAGATGGCCACTACACTGCTCGCCATAACAAAGTATGCAAATACCTCCACTGGAAAATCTGTGGAGAAATGCAGCTTGAAAGAACACAGTACATCTGGGAACATGAGCCTCCACCAATAACATCAAATGGAAAGGTGTCTGTGTTCTATGACAAGGTAATACAGACAGGCAGATATATAAAAGACAAAGCCATTAAACCAGATATTGTCATCTGGGACAAACAAAAAGAAACTGCTCTTATTATTGATCCAAATGATCCCAAATGACTATGGCCTAAATAGAGCCGAGCGAGAAAAGATCACAAAATATCAAGACCTCAAGAATGACCTAAAAACAACTTGGTCATTGAAAGAAATAGACATCATACCCGTTGTGATTGGGGCAACTAGGCTGGTGAAACAAAATCTAAAAAAATACCTCGAAACAATACCAGGGAAGCCAAGCTGCTATGAAGTACAAATAGCAGCTATCGAAGGAACATGCTCCATCCTAAAAAGATATTTAGGATACAAATACTATTTATAAAGAAATCAAGTGTTAGCCCCAGGACAGGGGCCCCTTGACTTCTAAAAAACCTAATAAGAAAATGAAACAAAAAAGTCACGTAGTTCCAGTTTGCTTGTGAAAAATTTTGGATCTGCATTTTCTCAGCTTTCCCATTTTAAAAGCTTCATATAAACATGTTTGACAATGTGGAGTCCCCATACCGAGGGGTTTAGTGCATATTCTTATCTTCTTGCCGTGATCATTGGCTGTGTCATCAGCATAGCACAGATTCCTCTGTTGTGACACTTTGTTTGAACTTAACCGCAATTGCTGGGAGGTCTCAAATAAAGAACTTGCGACATTAAGAAAATTATCAATTTCTTAATCTCAATGATCAGCTTTTAATGCCACAATCAATTAACAGGTGATGAACTTTTAATCTATATTTGACATGGTGATATGTTCCAGTTACTAGGGACAAATATTTTTTCTACCAGCAACTATTATAAAATATTTGTTATTAGAATTATAGCTTTCTTAATCCAAATAAAATATGCAAACACACTTAAAACAAACATTAACAGGTGATTAATTTTTGATATATTTTTGTTGGAGTATATACCCTGTTTTCTAAAAAATAAGACCTACCTGCAAATAAAAGACCTAGCATGGTTTTTCAGGATGATTATAATATAAGCCCTAGTTGAGAGTGGCAGACAGACAGAATAAATAAGCATAGGCAGGCTACCTGGATAATAACTTCTTATTCAATGAGACCTCTAATACTCAAAATGGGAGAGTAGGGACGAAATATACAGACACACTTGGAACAGATATCAACAGATGATGAAGTTTTAATCTATATTTGACATGGTAATATGTTTGATGCTGTTGATTATCAATTAAATCACTAAGTGTTGACAAATATACATTTTTGAAATATCAATAAATCATTCTTACATTTCCTATTTTTCATTCTCACTTTATATTCTTCAACATACAGCTGGATTCATTCCCCCTTTTCTCTCCTTCACACACACACACACACACTTCATTTCTTGATATATTACATATATATATATATTATATATATATATATATATAATATATATACTTTCAATAAGAAAGAAAAAACTCAACAGATTGTCATTTTATTTGGCTATTATAAATTAATTTCAGCTGGTAACTTTAAAACATAGCCCAGTTTCTTCAGATAGCCATCACATGATGAAGAAAAATAAATGAATTGAGAAAAATAAACTTTTTTTAAAATATTCTCCAACATACAGCTGGATTCATTTCCATTTTACACACACACACACACACACACATATATATATATGTAAGAAAGTTTTGTAGAAAAAACAACAAGATGTTACAAATTTTTTGCTGACAGAAATCTGTTTCAACATTATGAATATGTCTTTATCAAAGCAACATTGTAAGCGGAAAAACAAAATGAATATATCATTATTTATTACGAGGTACAGAACGCTCTCGATCAGTACCGGAATTTTTTTTTTAATTTTAAAAATACGTATTTATTGTTAAAAATAAAATAAATTTTATTTTTAAAAATTATAAGTATTTTTATCATAAAAAATATATGTGATATAAAAAACTCAACAATCATTTGCTATTAAAAAAAATATATGTGATAGAAAAACTCAACAATCATTTGGCTATTATAAAAATATATGTGATAGAAAAAACTCAACAATCATTTGCTATTATAAAAAATATATGTGATAGAAAAAACTCAACAATCATTTGGCTATTATAAAAAAATATGTGATAGACATTACATAATGAAAATCAATAATAAAATGCAGAAAAGATTTGTTAATTTTGGTTGTTCCTCAACTGAAAATCCAAATCTTATTATAATGGAGATTGTGGGTTTGTCTATCTGTAACCGAAACTATATTACTATACAAGTTACACTTCCCTTAATTATTTACGTTAAATTCTCCATGGTTTCATTCTTTTAAACCTTCAATTATTAATAAAATTGTTTTATATTATTAATAATGTTGACCATATCTACATACTAATAACATGTAATTGTATTTATATATACAACAAAATAGCGATTTACAGTATGAACAGGAAGGCTTATTTGCATATTGATAGTTAAAATTTGATTTTAATAAATATGTGCTTGGTATTATTGATTTCTAATTGTTTGGTTTTATCTTAATGAATATGAGCAAAAATCTCGGATATAAATCTTAAAAGAAAATTATTTACAAGAAGAGATAACTGTAATTTTATTCTTTACTTCCTAATTTAACTAAATAGTTAAATTAGAAAAATTTAGTAATGAAAGACGGAAGGGGTGGAAGAGTAAGTTTCAGTTGTTCTATTTTTCGATTATAGCCCCCTCTGTTTCAAATCTTTTTTTTTCATTCTTATTTGGTTAGTCTTTCTAATTTAATATGATATTTTATTACATTAAAACTTAAGTACTTGCACCCGGAGGGTGCATATATTTGCTAGTAATAATAATAATGATAATAATAATTATAATAATAAAAGCGAATGTAGCAAACTAGCACTATGGGAATACAAAACTAGGCATGACTGGGTTGGGAAGGTGATCCACTGGGAATTATGTATTGTTAAGATCAGCTTGAATACTCAGAAGGATCCTGAAGAACTGAAGGGGGTTGTTGTCACTCAGACTCCAGGGAAAGACCATTAGCTGTTGTGAAAAACTCACAGGAGTGAAATAATAATAATAATAATAATAATATGTAGACTTTGCGGTAATAGAGATGAGACTGTAAACCATATACTCTGTGAATGTAGCAAACTAGCACAATGAGAATAAAAAACTAGACATGACTGGGTTGGGAAGGTGATCCACTGGGAATTATACAAAAAATTAAATTTTGACCATACAACAAAATGGTATATGCATAAACTAGAATCTGTTCTTGAGAACGAAACGCATAAAATTCTCTGGGACTTTGAAATAAAAACGGATCACCTTATCCCAGCAAGATTGTTGATAAACAAAAAAGAAAGAACTTGTCAACTGGTGGATTTTGCAGTTCCGGCAGATCACAGGGTGAAACTAAAGGAAAATGAAAAAGTGGACAAATATCTGGACCTTGCCAGAGAACTGAAAAAGTTATGGAATATGAAAGTGAAAGTGATACCAATTGTAGTTGGTGCACTTGGAACAGTCCCAAAAGGATTAGAAAAGGGTTTGGAAAGTTTGGAAATCAGAGGAAGGATTGAAACCATTCAGAACACTGCAATCTGCCAGAATACTCAGAAGAGTCCTGGAGACCTGAGGAGACTTGCTGTCACTCAGACTCCAGTGAAAGACCATCAGCTAATGCTGATGTGAAAACTCAAAAGGAGTAAATAATAGGATGGAAAGATGATCCATCAGGAATTATGCCAAAATGTCAATTTTGTCCATACAACAAAATGGTCTAGGCATAATCCATTCTTGAGAATGAAACACATAAAATTCTCTGTGGCTTTAAGACAGATTACCTTTGCCTGGAAGAGTTATCTTATCGCTGCATTGCTGTTTGTTCCCACTAGGGGACCTCTGGTATTTAAGCGCCTTATTCAAAACGCTGCTGCCTGTTTTAGCTGGATCTTCTCAACCAACTGCTATGGGCTAGAATATATCTACCCCCTTCTCGGTGGGGCTTCCTCCCCCTTACAATACTGTAAGTCCTTTATACAGCATGGACTATCCTTTAGTTCCATGTCTGTAACATTTATATCTTACGTACATTTGGGTATCTTGTTTATACCTAAATATTGTATATGTATTTACATGTTCTATTTTCCTGTACTTTATGTATCTTGTGTTTCCATGTGCTGTTATATATATTAAATGTTTTGTTTCACAACGTGTCGGAATTGTATGTTCATTAATTAACTTTGAATCTCACAATTGGTGACTCCGATGTGATGTCTACACCACTACCGCCTTATCCCAGCCAGAAGACGAGTCCTAGTATTGATTAACAAGAAAAAGAGAACTTGTCAACTGGTAGCTGGTAACAAGGTGAAGATGAAAGAAACTGAAAAGATAGACAAATAACTGGACCATGCAGCTGTGGAATAGAAGTGTGAAAGTGATACGAATTGTAGTTGGTGCACTTGGAATGGTCCCAAAATGCTTAGAAAAAAGACTAGAGGAACTGGAAATCACAGGACAAATTGAGACCATCCAGACAATAGCATTGTTGAAATTGGCTAGGATACTCAGAAGAGTCCTGGATTCCTAAGGAGACTTGTTGTCACTCACTCCAGTGAAAGACTATCAGCTAATGTTGGTGTGAAAAACTCACACAGGATAAAATAATATTAATGATAATGATAATACCATATAAATAAAAAATTGATCTTAATATTTTTTTCCAAAATTGATAAAGCACTACTCTTAACTTTAATTTTGAAGAAGATACAGGGGTCAGGATCAAGGTTTAGTTTTAACTACTGACCCTAATAATTAGGGATGCTCAATTTAGTGCACCTGCTGATAAGAGGGATGACTGGAAATTCTTCTAAAAATCAACAAAAATAAATAATCTGATACCAATAAAACTTTCAATATATGAAGAATTAAAAGAACTTTTATTCTAAATAAATGTTTACTCTGAATTTAAAAGGCTAATTATTTTTTCGGTAGTTTTTGTTTTGCACATTAATCCCCCATACAAGTTTCTACATATATTTTTTTCTTTGCAATGAAATGAATTTTACATTTTTGGAAAGGTAATTCAATGTTAGAACTTTTTAAAGGAATTAAAAAAGGCCTAATACTTTTTTTTTCATCAATTCAAAGAAAAATATTATATAATGTAGGGGGTAGGCCCCTACATTATATAATAATTATTTTTTGAGTTTTTAGAAAATAACTTAAATATTCAAATAATTTTTCTTGGGTATTGAATTTTTATGTTTTTATTATTTCATATATTCTTCAGGATTTGATCTTACTTGAAAAATTTGGGACTGAAAATTTTTTCTTCAACTGATCAAAAGCCAAACTATCACCTTATAGATTGATATAAAACTTTTTTCAAGTTATTTTTAAATAGAATATAAAATTAAGTTAACATTTTTAAATAAGATATAAAATTAAGTTATGGTGTGATTTTTGGTAATTGTTTGAAAAATAAAAAATAAAAAAATTCTTGAATTTTAATAAATCCCTTTTCGATTTTTGCATATCATCATCATCCTCATCATGATAATAATCTGGGAACAGTCCCCAAACGTCTGGTAAGAATTTAGGTGAATTGGAAATCAGAGGAAGAATTGAGACCATCAAGTGTCCTGGAGACCTGAGGTGACTTGCTGTCACTCAACCTCCAGTGAACCACTGGCTACGGTAGGTGTGAAAACCTCATAATAATAATGATAATAATAATAATAATAATAATAATAATAATAATAATAATAATGAGGATAGTTTGAAGATAATAATAATAATAATAGTTTAAAGATAATAATGATAATAATTTGAAAATGATAATAATAATAATAATTTGAAAATAATAATAATAATTATAAAAGAAGATATATATATTATAAAAGAAGAAATATACTTTTCACTCAATTGGCGGAAACTTTTCCCAGAAGAACAGTAAGGATGCTGCAAGGGAAAAAGAGGTACACACGACTTACTGTATATAGACCAATACATTCTTAAAGAAGTAAAAAATAGATGGAAAAATATTGCAATGGCATGGATCGATTACAGAAAAGCCTATGACATGGTCCCACATACCTGGATTTTAGAATGTTTAAAAATGTAAAAAATTTCCAACAACATAATAAATTTAATTGAAAAAGCCATGGAAAACTGGCGAGTTCAATTAAAAGCCGGAAAGCAATCCCAGGCAGAAGTAAAAATCCAAAGAGGTATCTTCCAAGGAGACTCGTTATCACCACTACTGTTTATTATAGCAATGATGCCACTTAATCATATACTTAAAAAAATGTACAGGGGGATACAAATTCACTAACTCACAAGAAAAGATAAACCACCTTATGTACATGGGTGACATAAAAAAATTTTGCAAAAAATAAAAAAGCATTAGAAACCCTAATACAAACTATTAGAATATATAGCCAAGATATAGGAATGGAAATGGTATATGCATAAACCAGAATCTGTTCTTGAGAACGAAACACACAAAATTCTCTGGGACTTTGAGATAAAAACGGATCACCTTATCCCAGCAAGAAGACCAGACCTAGTGTTGATAAACAAAAAAGAAAGAACTTGTCTACTGGTGGATTTTGCAGTTCCAGCAGATCACAGGGTGAAATTAAAGGAAAATGAAAAAATAGACAAATATCTGGACCTTGCCAGAGAACTGAAAAAGTTGTGGAATATGAAAGTGAAAGTGATACCAATTGTAGTTGGTGCACTTGGAACAGTCCCAAAAGGATTAGAAAAGGGCTTGGAAAGTTTGGATATCAGAGGAAGGATTGAAACCATTCAGAACACTGCACTGCTGCAATCTGCCAGAATACTCAGAAGAGTCCTGGAGACCTGAGAAGACTTGCTGTCACTCAGACTCCAGTGAAAGACCATTAGCTAATGCTGATGTGAAAACTCAAAAGGAGTAAATAATAATAATAATGACAGTTTGAAGATAATAATAATAATAATAATAATAATAATAATAATAATAATAATAATAATAATTTGAAGATAATGATAATAATAATAATAGTTTAAAAATATTTAAAATAATAAAAAATAATAAAAATGATAATATGCATAAACCAGAATCTGTTCTTGAGAATGAAACACATAAAATTCTTTGGGATTTTGAGATAAAAACTGATCACCTTATCCCAGCAAGAAGACCAAACCTAGTATTGATTGACAAAAAAGAAAGAACTTGTCAACTGGTGTATTTTGCAGTTCCAGCAGATCACAGGGTGAAGCTGAAGGAAAACGAAAAGATGGACAAATACCTGGACCTTGCCAGAGAACTGAAAAAGCTATGGAATATGAAAGTCAAAGTGATACCAACTGTAACTGGTGCACTCTGTTGCAATCTGCCAGAATACTCAGAAGAGTCCTGGAGACCTGGGGAGAATTGTTGACACTCAGACCCAGGGAAATACCATTAGCTAATGCTGGTGTGAAAAACTACGATAATAATAACAGTTTGATGATGATGATGATGATGATGATGAGAAGAAGAAGAAAGAAGAAGAAGAAGAAGAAGAAGAAGAAGAAGAAGAAGAAGAAGAAATTTAAACTATTTATTTCAATATTTATATACCGTTAACTTTTATATTGAGGAAGATAAAGGGATCAGATAGTTTTTATTGAACTTAGTATAATTTTTACTTCGAAAAATATCTGAATTATCCCCCGTGTTTACCGATGTTTAGGAAACCTTTCTGTATTGACTGCTAATTAACAATACGTTTGAATTTTATTTATCTAGAAAACATTAGTCAGATTTAAACTATTATTTTTCCCCTTTTCTCTTACATGGTATAGCATCAAGGAAAAGAAATCAGACGATGAAAAGAGAAAGAAGTAAGTAAAATGTTTGTTATTATCTATCTATATTATTTACATATAAAAAGTATGTAATGTTCAGGAAAACTTTTTTTTTGTCCAGGAACGAGTAAGTGAATTATCTTTTTAATTTGTGACAATACTTTATACTTTGTAGATATAAATGTCTGGAATCTTTTAAAAAGTAATTTAATGATTTTAAAAATATAATTCCTTTGAACATTTAATTGATATTTCATTTTCGCTACTATCCGTGTTAATCGGTGGGGGTCTGGTAACATAACCGCCAGCCCCTAGAAATCTTAGCCGATTAAATTTCCTTCAAATCTTTTTAAAACTTATAAGAAATGATTTTATGAAAAAAATTCATATTAAATTAATCTTAGGTAATAAAGGACTATTTCCTCGTAAATTCCTACCATAAAATAAACTGAACCCTCATTTTATGTCCGTGTTTTTGCAATAAATGTTTTATTTTTCTTGCACCCGTTATTTTACAATACTAATTATATTTTTTATTTATTTATTTTAATAATTACTTCAATGTATATTCTAAAAGTTTTTATTTTGTGAGAATGGTTAGTTTTAAAGTAGGGGTTCGTTTTTACACTTCAACTTTTTACTCGTAAATTCCTACCATAAAATGCCCAAGCCTAATTTTATGGTAGGAATTTACGAGTAAAAAGTTGAATATTACCTTTTGTTGTTGTTATTTCTTTTCTTTTTGGCTTTGGTACTCTAAAATAAAAACGTCAGATTTTAATCATCGTCGACGAAAAAACAAAATTACAGTCATAAAAGGAGGATCCAGTTTATGCCTAAATTGTAAAACTTTAAAACTAACCATTTTCACAAAATAAAAACTTTTAGAATATACACATTGAAGTTAATATTAATATAAATAAAGACAATATATTCAGTATTGTAAAATAACGGGTGCAAGAAAAACATTTATTGCAAAAACACGGACTTAAAATGGGGTTCAGTTTATTTTATGGTTGGAATTTACGAGCAAATAGTCCTTTATTACCTAATCTTAACCCTAACGAGAAAAGAATTATACATTAATTAAATAGAAAAAGCTAGTTAATTTGACAAAAGTTTTTTTTTGTTTTTAGTTGGTTTTTTTTTTATACTATAACTCGAATATTATAGGTGTTCATTTCGAAAGGGACATTCTTCAAGTTTGTTTTTATTCTCCGAATTAAATGTAAAAGAACATCTACTGTAATCTTGAACGATATAAAAAAAAAAAAAAGATTTCTCCATCGATGTTTTTAGATACGTGACGTGTTCTTGTCTTGGGAAGTATGGATGACTACAAGCATAATAATCCATGTTTTTCATGTTAATAAATTTACTTTTTATTTGTCCTATTGTGAGTTTTCGTAGAAAAAATATCGTCCAATATAAACAACTAGGTATGGACATTTTGGGTCAAGGGAGGTAATTTAAAAAAAAAATTGAATAAAAAAAAATTACCAAAAAATCAGGAAATTCAAAATTCTAAGGGGCTTCTCTTTTTTGATATGAACAAATGGAGATGGGTGGATATATATATATATATATATATATATATATATATATATATATATATATAATATATATATATATATATAAAGTAAAAAATGAACAAATTGAGGTAGATAGATAGATATCCATCTTCATATCTAAAAGAGAATTACGACAAATTTCTATAAATAAACAAGAATTATGACAAATTTCTATAAATAAATTTCTAAACAAATTACGATAAATAAATAAGAATTACGACAAAAAAGAGAATCCCCCCCCCCTCTAAAATACATTTAACGCCCTAAGTTGGTTGTTTTCTTTCAAGTAACACCACCGAGACGACAAAGCAGGGGATGTTATTTTAATAGTCACCGGGTAGCAATTTCTGGGCAGGAGACCGGGATACACTTCCTCATTAAATTACCAGCTTATATAAATAGCCTATAAAAGAGCTTGAAATAATGTTTTTTTTATCAATCATGATTGTAGGGGTTTATTTCAACCTTTGGTCATTTGAATACAAATTTTCCAATCCCTAATTTTTTACATTTCTAGAATGATTAAATCCTGAAGATCACATTAAAAGTTAAGAAAAAAAAAAAAAAAAAAAAACAACTTTCAACGCCTGATAAAAAATTGTTTTCAAATTTATATGTTATTTTCTTAAAAGTAAAGAAATAATTTTTGTAGTGTGTTTTCTTTTTTCGTAGTTTTGTAAACAATATTTTTTCTTTGAATTGATGCAAAAAAATTTTCTCTGATGAAATTGGCCTATTATTATTCAATTAAAAATTTAATACTGAATTTTAAACACCTGGACGGTGGCATGTTGTGCAATATATTTTTACCATGAATCAAATTTGATTTAATCTCTAAAAATGTATTCATATTTTCGGAGGTTTTCATATATTAAAAAATCTTTACTAACAATTGTTCTTTTTCCTTTAGGGAACATGACATTGACATAAGGGTCATTCCATGTCAATTAACCGACACCGAATTACTTGAAAGTTGGCACAAATGTTCCCCTTCATGAGTTAGGAATGTGTGCCAAATTATTTTGTTTTAAACCTTACTGTTCCGATTTTAGAGGGGGGGGATATAATTTTGCCTCAAAATTAAGGTCGCGCGATGTCGCAAAATCTCAGTGTTTTTTTTTAATTTTTCAAAAATACTTTCATACGTTCAATATTTCTGAAATTTGGTATTTAAGGCAAATAAGGACTGTAGAATCCAAATATCCAACTATTTTAACCCTATATCTGATAGAAAATTTTATTTTGCCCACCCAAATGCATGACTCCAAAATCAACAACTTATCACCTATGTAGCTTACGGTCAGTCTATCGAAAATGTGTCCCATTCAATTTTCATAATATATTTTTCTTAACATCTACTATGTCTGCCTAAGTTCATCAAAGAATTTTGTGTGGGGGCAAAGTCTATTTTAGAAGATATGAACCTGCCAAAGTCAGAGTTTTTTCCTATGTACTATTTCATTGCATGTTGTGTTATTATTTTTTCTTATGTTTTTTTTTTTTGGGGGGGGGGTATGCAGTATAATTTTGCTGTATAAAATTTTACACATACAAATCTCCATAAATTTGCCCCAATTGTAAACTAATTTTTTCAGAGGAATTTTTTCACAAGTGATCTCCCTCTAACAATATTTCAACCCATTAAAAATATTTTAGTATGTAAAAATATTTCATATACAACTAACTTAACTGTTAACTAAAACTAATATTAAAATGTCAATGAATCTATTTAAAAGCTTGTAATTACTTTTAAATACATTATACTGACTTAAAAAATATAGTTGATGGAAGTGTCTATATTTTAACTATCAGAATGATTAAGTAAATTAGAATAAAATCTAGATATAATATATAAAAACATTTTTTAAAGCTGCAGCTCCCATCAAAATGCTGGCTTCATTAACAATTAATGTGAATGCATTTGGTAGTCCCTAAAAAACTGCAACTGACATCAGAATTGGAGCTTTTGATAGATTTCTTTTCCTAAAATTATCCCAAGCAATGATTCAGATTTTAAAAAAAGAACTAGAATCTGATGTTTTTTTGGGCCAAGAATTTATGCAAATACAATTTTTACACATTTCTAAGAGTTTCATAATTTTGTTTAAATGTTGTCCAATATTTTAGAATAGAAAACATTTTCTCATTAATGGAGTGTCCTTTTATTTCTGATAAATCTGAGCTAAATTTAAAACAAAACATAATTGAATATATTTAATAGAATTTAATATAAATCATTAAATTTCATTAAATACATTCAATTATAATTTTGAACAGTAGAATAAAATGTTTATTTATGATTTAGGATGAATTATGTATGAAAATTACATTTAATTGAAATATAAATTGATTGTAATATTATAATTCTAAATAGTGTATGAGTTTTCTATTTCTTTTCTTAAATAATACTTTAATTTTTATTTCTTTACAGATATCAACTTGATTGGGGAATAACAGTTTTAGAATTTAAAAAGGTGCATTCAGACACATTCCAAAGGAAAAATATAAGCATTTGGATGTGAATAATTGATATCTCACCAATTCATTTTGTTGCAAGTCAATACATAAGAGTTTCCTTAAATTCATATTTCAAAGAGCAAGTGGAAAATAGGCTCTAGGGAAAACCAGCCTTCCTCCATAGTACAGATCAGCATTTTCCCATCATAAAAGATTGAAAACTGACATGGAAAAACACACTGAAGAGAAAGAATTTTCAAATAAAGTTTGTGGGTCAGCATTTGCAGAGAGTTTAGATTTGAAACCACACATTCAAACACATACTGGAGAGAAACCATTTCCTTGTGAAGTATGTGGATCAGTATTTTCACAGAAATCCAGTTTGAAAACCCACATGCGAACTCATACTGGAGAGAAACCATTTTCTTGTGAAGTGTGTAGATCAGTATTTTCTACGGGTTCTATTTTGAAGAACCACATACAAACCCATACTGGAGAGAAACCTATTTCTTGTGAAGTCTGTGGATCAGCATTTTCCACGAGTGCCCATTTAAAAAGCCACATGCGTACACACACTGGAGAGAAACCATTTTCTTGTAAAGTCTGTGGATCAGCATTTTCTCATAGTTTTAATTTGAAAACACATATGTACACACACACTGGAGAGAAACCATTTTCTTGTGAAGTCTGTGGGTCAGGATTTTCACGGTATTACTGTTTGAAGAACCACATGCAAACACACACTGGAGAGAAATCATTTGTTTGTAAATTGTGTGGATCAGCATTTCTAATGAGTTCTGGTTTGAAATACCACATGCGAATCCATACTGGAGAGAAACCATTTTCTTGTGAAGTTTGTGGATCTGCATTTTCACGGAGTTTCTCTTTGAAAACCCACATGCGCACACACACTGGAGAGAAACCATTTACTTGTGAAATTTGTGGATCAGCATTTTCACAGACTTCAGGTTTGAAATACCACATGCAAACCCATACAGGAGAGAAACCATTTTCTTGTGAAGTCTGTGGATCATCATTTCCTTGTAGTTACAACTTGAAAATACACATGCGAACACACACTGGAGAGAAACCATTTTCTTGTCAAATCTGTGAATCAGCATTTTCACAGTCTGGTGAGTTGAAAAGCCACATGCGAACACACACTGGAGAGAAACCATATTCTTGTGAAGTCTGTGGATTAGCATTTTCACGGAGAGCTATATTGAAAATCCACATGTGCAGACACAATGGGGAAACACCATTTCCATGTGAAGTTTGTGGATCATCATTTTCTAATAGTTCCAACTTGAAAAAACATATGCGAAAACACAGTGGAGAGAAACCATTTTCATGTCAAATCTGTGGATCAGCATTTTCACAGAAATTCTCATTGAAAATACACATGTGCACACACACTGGAGAGAAACCATTTTCTTGTAAAGTCTGTGGATCAGCTTTTTCACATAGTTCATATTTGACAATCCATAAGCGAACACATGCTGAAGACAAATGATTTTCTTGTAAAGTGTGAAAAACTTCAAATTTGAAAAGACATTTCCAAAGACAACATGTCACTGCACCCATTATTACATGACCACAGTTTATCCTTACTAAGGATTCAATATGACTCCATCTTCAGCCAGATCATCTCATAGGTTATGTTTTTTTTTATCTTAAAAGATGATTATAAGACTTGGTAGAAGCCATGTTATGGTGGAAAAAGATTTTTATACGAAAGTTTACTACACATGTGCACATAAATAGAAGTCAGACATCCGAGGAAATCTTTCAGAAAAAAATTGTTTTTATTTCTTATTGATTCTTCATTCTATATTTGTATAAAGATAAATTACAGTATAATAAAGTCAGCATTGTTTTTAAGTTTCATTATATTTTTCAATTTGGTGGAATATTTATTTTTATAACTATCATTATTATGGATGGATTAAATTCAAAGAAAGTATGTTTTTATTGTCATTTCAATGTATCTTTCTTAAAAACATTCACAAATATATATATGTGTGTGTGTGTGTGTGTGCAATATTCTAAAAATACATTGAAATATATGTATATATGCATATATACAATAATATAAACCATATAAACACTCCCCATCTAGCAAGATGAAAATCCACTACCCAGCCCCAACCACCCCTGCCCTACTGACAACCTACTGTTTTCACCATTTTGAAAATGCCCTTCATTGAAGCAAGACCTATATTTGAGTCCTGAAGAAGGTCTAAATGACCGAAACATTGCATCTTCAACAATAAACATCCAGTTTCCATAACATCCCGTGTTTGTCTACTTTTCTCCACATGCAATAATATATAAATAAGTACAGGGTGTTCAGGATAAATTTTACATTTATATTTGGCTATTTTTCTTTGTAGTTTGGAGATATTGATGCACACTATGCATCATTTAAAACCTTGAACCCTCCTTCATTCAAATACGTGATGATAGATAGAATGGATGTCTGCAACCCACCTGAATCAAGGAAGAGAATAACTTGTAATTTTTTTACGACCATACTATACAGTGTATTTGGCCTCTGAACTCCTCAGATCTTAAACCCATGGATTATTATATATGTGGCGCTGTTGAGAAAGACACCAATTGCCATGCCAGTACTACAATAATAGCCCAGTTAATCAACACAATTAAGATATTTTTTGGACCCTTCCCAGGGAAACTGTAACATCAGCTTGCTTCAGGTTCCAGAGCAGGATTGGGCTGTGATCGATGCTAATAGCTATTATTTTGAGTGAAACTTGTTGACAGTAGTGTAACTTCTGTGCCTGTTGAATTCCTTTACAATCCATGAAATTTTGTAGTTACCAAGCACTTTTTCTTTTTCTTGTGAAACTGTCGAATTTCTCCTGAACATCATGTGTATGTGTTGTAGGTTACTCACCTATGACCAGAACAATGGACTTACCCAAAGGGTATATTTAGCAGAGCAAAGCTGCTCAAGTGAGAAGTAGCACATGCATGTCTTTGTGTATGCTGTAACAAGGAAACCCTCCTGATTTTGTACATTAATATATGTTGAATACATCTGTTCTCTACTTTTATTTCCATGTAGATTATTTATTTATTGACCCTTAAACAGGTCATAACAGTATGTAAATATAAAATAATGCTTATATATATATATATATATATATATATATATATATATATATACTTTTAAATATAAAAAGGTATACATATATATATCTAAATATAAAAAGGTATACATATATATATATATATACTTGTAAATATAAAAAGTATACATATATATATCTAAATATAAAAAGGTATACTATATATGTATATATATATATATGTATACATATATGTATATACTTGTAAATATAAAAAGTATACGTATATATAATATAAAAAGTATAAATATATATGTAGATATATATATGTATACATATATATATATATATATATATATATATATTACTTGTAAATATAAAAAGTATACGTATATATATCTAAATATAAAAAGGTATATATATATATAATATTATATATATATATATATATATATTAGAAAAGATGTGACCTGTTGGGTCACCAATTAAGCTTGTTTTAGATTGTTGTAGGCACTGGCAAAGTTGCTGCAAATTCTGTATTTACAAAATGAAAAAAATTACCAAAAATCTGGGAAGTATCCAATTTTAATGAAATTTTCAGTGTTGATTAATCAATGAATGAATACTAAATTAATCAGTTATTTTATTTCAAAATTTTCTAATTTTTGGCAGGTCACTTAACTTTTACCCACCCCCTTATTTTTGGGTCACAAAATATCACTGCAGTTATATGAAGTTGGAACTAATTTCAGAATAGATAAAAAGATAAAAGACCGAAGGTTTGAATAAAAGAAAAAAAATTAAAGGAGCTATAATGGTAGAAAATAAGTACAGAAATTTGGAAGGTAAATTTAAAATAAAAACTAGAAAAAACTTTTTAATATCTTTTTACTCTTTTCGATAATTTATCTTATAAAAGAAAAAAGTTAAGCATCAATATTTGTTCTGTTTAAAAGGATGGGGCTAAATTTTCAATAGGCTATGGCCATCTGATAGACTTTCTATTTTGATGTCTGACTCCGGTGCTGGTCAACCGGAAAGAATTTGTCTCTTTAGCTTTGCCGCCAAAGTATGCTGGCTCATTATTGGTTGGTTCGATAGAGAGGCTCGTAGACAAGGACGATAACCCCTACCTACGATTTCTTAATACTTCCGGATATTCTAAGAATCACACATTACTATTCAACAATAAAGATTACAAATTCTTTTTAAAATATTAATCTAGCTTGGATCGGACCAATTTTAAGTTCAGCTGAATTCTAAAATTCGATTTTTGACGCAGAAAAAAAAATTAATTTATTTCACGCAGAAAATAAAAAATATTTAAGCACGCAAAAGATTGAAAATCTCTTAAAAATTAATTTCTTGAAAAAAATTTTTTTTTTGACAATTTAATAGAATATAGTATATACCAATTACAATAGCAAAAAAAGTTTTCAAATATTAATATTGTGACATTTTTTTGCACTTTTTATTTCCGATTTCATTAATTTTTTCTAAAAAAACTACACCTCGTACATTCATACAATTTCATTGATATAGTTATTCAGACTCTTATCTTTATAGAAAAAAAGTACAAAGTTTTTCTGATGCGTCATTTTTTTATCTTATAAAATAAATGGGGGGGGGGTAGACCTCGTAAAAAAATATTTACCCTAATATATTTTAGAAAAAAACTATTTCAGATGTATTTACATCCAATGGTAAACATTTATGGAAATATTCGTGAAAATCAGACTATTAATTGATTTTTCATAGAATTTAAAAAAAAAAAAAAAAAAAAACCTCTTATCGTAACCTGTTTTTAGCTACGTTAAATTTCAGTTGATTTAACAGTACAAATTGAAAACATTGTTTTTCAATCGGAAAAAAATTGTTAACTATCATCAGGAGTTTGTTTAATGTTTTTTCTTTCGAATGGAAAAAAAATCAAGAAAATATTAATTTTCCTGCAAGTTTCATTGTGTTAAATATAGGGGGGGGGTCTAAATTTCACAGGGTAAAATTGGTGGTATATAAGGGGGGGTAAATTTCACAGGGTAAAATTGGTGGTACCTAATTAATAATTAATTAATTAATAATTACTGACCCTAAAATTGAATTTTGAATTTGTCCTAATTTTTGCAGACAAAATATATGAATTATCTCCCTTTTAGAAAACCATTTTGTATTAATTGAAAGTGATCGGCACGTTTTAATTTCATCCAGAAAACATTAATCTTCTGTAAAATATTACATTTTCCCCTTTTCTCTAACGTGGTATTGCCACAAGGAAAAGAAATCAGAAGAAAAGAGAAAGAAGTAAGTATAACATTCTGTTATTATCTTTCTTTACTAATAAAAATGTACGTTATGTTATGTTCAGGGAAAGTTTGTTTTCCACTGACGAAGAAGTGAAATATCTTTTAACTTGTGACAATACTTTATCCTCTATAAATGTAAAAATATCTGGAATCTTTGAAAACTGATTATTATTATTGAAATACTAATCTCTGGCTGAAATTGCACAACGGTCGGAAAATTAAAACGGAAAGTTTTTTAGAGGTCCCCCATGACAATTTAACTACAGTCTATGAATGAACTTTTTGCGAATTGGTTTAGGGGTTTGGGGATTAAGGTTGTGCTTAAAAATACTATACATTACATTATCATTACAACCATTGACATTAATTATTGAACCCTACGGTAGCCACATTAGTCTCAGTTGTTTGTGTTAGTATTGCAATGAATAATTTTAATTAAACTTGGTTTTAAAAAATATTTTTCAACATTAGATGTATTGTAATTTTGGGATTTTTGTTTTTTTTAAGCAATACGTAATTTCAAAAAACAAAACAAAAAAAAAACAAAACAAAAACAACCTTAATCCCCAAACCCTTAAATCGCAAAAAGTTAAACTGTCATGGGGAACCTCCAAAAAACTTTCGTTTTAATTTTCCGACCGTTGTGCAAGTTTAGCCACAAAGTCTCCATCGAAATCTTATGCCAATTAAATTTCCGTCAAATCTTTTAAAAACTATTTTATTATAATCATCACTAATAAATTGTGGTGCACTTGAGCAGTAAGCACTGTACACAATAAATTTCATTATTATATGATAAATCTTTTTAAGACGTCGAATCTTTTTAAAACTATTTTATTATAATCAATATTAAATAAATACAAATTATAATCAATCTTAAGTAAATACAAAACGTACCATAAACATAACGATAAAAAAACACCGATATATTTATTAAACTAGGGATAGGTAAATTTGTCATTTGCTAGGAATTTTAAAAGCGAATTAGAAATAATTAAATCTATTATTTAAGGTCAAACTTTGTCTAAATCGATAAGTAGTAACATAATAACCATAATTAAAAAAAGAAAAATATCATTACATATGCAGTTTATTTTTAATAGATTTAAAGGGATTTGTTTTGGTTAATTTCGACGATATCAGCCATTTAGCCTCGTTTTCGATGTTTTTAAGTGCTTGTTTACAATTTTACTGTAACATTCGCATTTGCAAAGAAAGTTACAAAAAATCAGGTAATTATCCGATTTTAATGAAATTTTCAGTATTGATTTAACAATTAATGAATTTTATAATGCATCAGTTAATTTATTTCAAAACTTGAATTTAGTATTTTTGCTATGAAAAATTAATATATAAAATTCATTTAAAATATGAAAATGCTGGTGTTAAGTTTAAAATGTTATATTTTTAGATTCTAAAAATTAATATCTACTTAATGCAAACCTTATTTTTGTTGACGAAAGTAATAAGTTTTGAAGAAAAACTCGATTGAAAATGTACCCCCTCAGAAAAAACATCGATGTATAATTTTTTCTTTTATAAAATAATAGCCAATTAAATAATTATCGAAATGAGTAAAAAAGAAATCTCCAAAAAATTAATTATTTATTACTTTTTTACATTTTATTTTTCGATTTTCGGTACTTATTTTCTCATAGAAGCGCAACCGTTAAAAATTTTTTTTGTTTCTATTCATAACTTCGGTTTTTATCTCCATATTTATACTGTAATTAGGTAAGGACCAACTCGAAACAATTTTACGCCCCCAGCATAAGGGGAGTCAAAATTAAGTGACCTGAAAATAAATGAGAAAGTTTTGAAATAAAATAAATAATGCATTATAAAGATCATTCATTGACACATAAACACTGAAAATTTCATTAAAATCCGATAATTCCCTGATTTTTGGTAAATTATTTTCTGTAGGGGGGCTAAAGTCATTTGGTCAAAAATGACTTTGAGGCTCTGTTTGCCAGTCCCTATATTAAACGGATTTTTTTAGACAATGACTCCGATATTATAGGACTTTATTTCAAAAGGAACATCCTACGAATTTTTTTTTTTTAATTTGTAACCCTGAACTTTTTCCACGTAAATTCATACCATAAAATAAACTGAACCCTCATTTTTCTTTATTTGTTGTTGTTATTTTTTTATTTTTTTTTTTTTTGGCTTTGATACTCTAAAATAAAAACGTCAGATTTTAATCATCGTCGACGAAAAAACTAAATTACGGACATATATGCCTAAATTGTAAAACGAGCCCCCACTTTAAAACTAACCATTCTCACAAAATAAAAACTTATTGTAAAATTACGGGTGCAAAAAAAAAAAATTATTGCAAAAACACGGACATAAAATGAGGATTCAGTTTATTTTATGGTAGGAATTTACGAGGAATTAAGTTAAGGATTACCAAATAATGAATAAATAAATAAATAAATAAAAACTGATTTCTCTATCAGTACTTTTAAAATTGTGACACGTTCTTGTCTTCGAAAGTATGGATGGTCACAACCATAATAATCGGTGGGTTTTTATGTCGCCATTTGCAAAAATTGCCAAGGGAGATAATAATTTTTAAAAATTATTAATTTTAAAACAATTACCAAAAATTAAGGCAATTATCCGATTTTAATTAAATTTTAATCAAATTATTTTTCAACGACTTAATTTTATAACGATTACCTTATTTTATTAAAAAAAAGAAGTTGAAAAATTTTTTTTCCACCTTTGGCCATTTGAAAAAAAATTTTTCCAATCCCTAATTTTACATTTCTTGAAAGATTCAATACCCGAAAAATGATGTAAAAATATATTTAAAAAGATATTTTCTTAAAACTCAAAAAAATAATTCATGTAGTATGTTTTGTTTTGTTTTGTTGTTGTTGTTTCTATGTTTTAAAGACAATATTTTTCTTTGAATTGACGAAAAAAACAAAAAAACTTATCTAATGTAAAGGGACTATTTTTACTATCTTAAAAACTTCAAGGTTAAGTTTAAATGTCTGGAACTATGTATGACTAAGTAAAAATAATGTACAGTAGATTGAACTCAATGTAATCCATCTAAAAATGTGTGTTGAAAAATGCGCAATTTTGCACTACATGTTTTCCGAGATTTTTACATATCTTATATGAATTTTTAAAAATTTATAATGTTCATTGATTTTCACATATGGCTGACAAAACGGGCCGAATTCTCTCCCTTTCTGATGATAAGAAAAAAGGATTTCCATTTTTAGTTATCAATGTATTTCACAAGTGTGTTTAATTTTTTTACTTGAATTCATTCATTGAAGACTTTATTTCAAAATGTAAGTTGTTCTTTTATTTATTTTATTTTAAATTCCTTTCAAAAACAATAAGCATTTTCTTAATAAATTATTGAAGATTGAAAGAAAATTTCTAAAAAAAATTTATTCTGAATATTGTTAGACTAACAAAAACATCATATTAAAAAAAAAAAAACACTTGAAAAGTTTTGTTAGACATGTGAAATAAAATTTAATTTTTGTAGTCTTTTTTCTTTTCTTAATTGAAATCTAAATGTATTGTGAGAATACCCATTCTGCACTCATGCACCTTCATTGCACAATGTCTAGACCCCAACATTGCGATATTGTGTGGGTACAAGTCAGACAGGTTCACAAGGATTAAAAACAAAATACAAAGTTTGATAACAGGATGCTGATGGAAGAGGAAATTGTGATACTTTAGCAGTCTATCTCAGCTAGCAAGGAGGTTGCTGATGACTGGCTTCACTGTTGTGGATTCTTGGCTATTTCTAACTCTACTGCTACCGGCGACATTAACACCTCAACGGCCCAGGGTCGAACTATCTCAAGGGCTGGAGCTTAGCAGAATTTATATAAAATTCTAACCCACACTCCTCTACGGCCAGACCAGCCAGATGTTTGGCACTTAAATTCAATTCAGACTTCCTGACTATGATTTCTCTTAAAATTAAAACACTTACTCTTGAAATCAGACTTTGTGTCTTCAATATTTCAACCATTAATTTCTTCAAAAGAAATTTCCTAATAAAAATAGCCTTTTTGCTTTTAATACCTAGATAACTAAAGATATTATCACTAAGTGGCTTAACTTCACGGTGACTGTACAATTCTCTTAAACTTTACGGCCTACTCTTTTGTGTCCATAAAAAGGACAACCACCACCCATTTACCCATGCCTGGGCTTTAACACATTCTATTCTTAATTATTCATTTATCTATTTATTTTTTTCTGACCATGTTCTTCCTCAATCATAGTATCACAGTATTGTGATATTATAATTCCAAATAATGTATGAGTCTCCTGTTTCTTTTTTTAAATAAAACTCTAATTTTCATTCCTTCACAGATATCAACTCGATTGGGGAAGAACAGTTTGAAAATTTAAAAAGATACATTCACATACATTCCAAAGGAAAAATATAAGCATTTGGATCTGCAAATTTGTCATCTCACTAATTATTTTTGTTGGAAGTCAGTACAGAAGAGTTTTGCTTAAATTCAGATTTCAAAGAACAAGTGAAAAATAGGCTCTTGTGATACTGAACCTTCATCCACTGTACAGATCAGAATTTTATCATAGTTCAGACTTGAAAACAGACATGGAAAAACACATTGAAGAGAAAGAATTTTCTAATAAAGTTCTTTGGAATATTGGAGAGAAAGGATTTCCTTGTGAAGTGTGTGGATCAACATTCCCACGGAGGTCATCTTTGAAAATCCACATGCGAACCCATACTGGAATTAAACCATTTTCCTGTGAAGTCTGTGGAAAAACATTTTCACAGAATTGTCATTTGAAAACCCACATGCGATCCCATACTGGAGAGAAACCATTTTCTTGTGAAATGTGTAAATCAGCATTTTCCACAAGTTCTATTTTGAAGACTCACATGCGAACCCATGCTGGAACACACATGCAAACCCATACTGTAGAGAAACCATTTTCTTGTGAGGTGTGTGGAACGGCATTTTCACAGAATGCCTCTTTGAAAACCCACATGCAAACACATACTGGGGAGAAGCCATGGCTTTGTAATGTGTGTGGATCATCATTTTTTAGTGCTTCCAGCTTGAAATTACACATTCGAAAACACACTGGAGAAAAACCATTTTCTTGTGAATTGTGTGGATCATCATTTTCATGTAATGCCAAATTGAAAACCCACATGTACACACACACTGGAGAGAAACCATTTTCTTGTGAAATTTGTGGATCAGCATTTTTGAGGAATTCAGATTTGAAAAGGCATATGTTAACACACACTGGAGAGAAACCATTTTCTTGTGAAGTCTGTGGATCATCATTTCCTTGTAGTTCCAACTTGAAAATACACATGCGAACACACACTGGAGAGAAACCATTTTCTTGTCAAATCTGTGAATCAGCATTTTCACAGTCTGGTGATTTGAAAAGACATATGCGAATACACACTGGAGAGAAACCATATTCTTGTGAAGTCTGTGGATTAGCATTTTCACAGAGAGCTACATTGAATATCCACATGTGCAGACACAATGGAGAGACACCATTTCCATGTGGAGTTTGTGGATCATCATTTTCTAGTAGTTCCAACTTGAAAAAACATATGCGAAAACACACTGCCGCTTTACAACAACATACAAGTGGTTGACGGGGATAATCACTGACGCAACATATGATTACCTAGCTGAAGGCGATTACCTCAAGGGTGAACAGAAAGGATGTGCTAGAAAAAAAATTGGTACAAAGGACCAGCTACTAGTAAAGATGGTGTGGATTGATTATAAAAAAGCTTTTGACAGTGTGCCTCACTCCTGGAACAAATGGCCAGATGGCAAACAAGGATAACATTGAATTACTTGGAAGGAAAAATACAGACCCCAAACATTAGAATCCAATGAGGTATTTTTCAGGGAGATAGCTTATCACCGCTTCTTTTCTGCCTCACTATAGATCCACTTAGCAAAGTCCTTAAATGCTGCAAAGCTGGATACAACCTCAGTAAAGGAAGAAAGAAAGATGAAAATAAAAAAGTGAACCATCTACTCTTTATGGACGACCTCAAACTCTATGCAGAATCAGAAAAACAACTTGTCCTCTGATAGAAACGGTAAAAAATTTCACAGAAGAAATATGCATGGAGTTTGGATATGAAAAGTGTGCTAAATGCACTATAAAAAAAGTAAAAAAGTGACAGCAGAACATCTTAAGCTGGACAATGACTATATGAAGACTTGGGAGAGGATGTTGCATACAAATACCTTGGCATTGAAGAGAATGTGATGGTTGAACATGGACAAATGAGAGAAAAGGCAGAAAAGGAATATATTAGCTGACTTAAAAAGATCCTCAAATCAGGGATTAACACCAAAAAATAAAATAACTGCCATCAACCAACTTGCAATACCTGTAATTTCCTATGGTTTTGGTATTAATGACTGGCCACAATGCTACATCAATAGACTTGATACAAAAACTAGGAAAATGCTAACCCTGTATAAAGTTACCTACCAACATCAGTGCATGGACAGGATATACCTACCAAGAAGAGAGGGCAGTTTAGGTCTCATAGAAATCAACCATGCATACCGAGCACAATATTAAGCATGGGACAGTATATCAAAAGCTCAAGGGATAAAACAATCTCAATGGTAAAGGACCACCAAAATAAATGTCTATCACAACAGACCTCAAATACTAAACTCGCAGAAAACTTCAATGGGGGCCAATTAGAGAACACTACAGAGAATAATGACTACCCGGCAACCCTAATTGCAAGAAAGATGAGGGAGGAATATTCAAAGCGGGAAATGGAGACCAGGAAAGAAGGATGGCGACAAAATAAGAGAGCAGGGAAATTTATGGAAGAACTTAACTAGAAATACATTGACAAGGAGGCTTCACTGCAATGGCTCAAACATGGCAAGCTACCATTTGATGAGGAACGAATCATCACAGCTGGACAAGACCAGGGCCTACTCACAAATGGATTCAAGAAAATGATTGGAATACAACAAAATGACCAATTCAGATTCTGCCACTCAGCCATTGAAAGTCCAAGTCATCTAATGTCTGGTTGCCAGATCCTTTTGGCAGATGGCCACTACACTACTCGCCATAACAAAGTATGCAAATACCTCCACTGGAAAATCTGTGGAGAAATGCTGCTTGAGAGAACACAGTACATCTGGGAACATGAGCCTCCACCAATAACATCAAATGGAAAGGTGACTGTGTTCTATGACAAAGTAATCCAGACAGACAGATATATAAAAAACAAAGCCATTAAACCAGATATTGTCATCTGGGATAAACAAAAAAAACTGCTCTTATTATTGATGTAGCTGTCCCAAATGACTATGGCCTAAATAGAGCTGAGCGAGAAAAGATCACAAAATATCAAGACCTCAAGAATGACATAAAAACAACTTGGTCATTGAAAGAAATAGACATCATACCCGTTGTGATTGGGGCAACAGAACTGGTGAAACAAAATCTAAAAAAATACCTCGAAACAATACCAGGGAAGCCAAGCTGCTATGAAATACAAATAGCAGCCATCAAAGAAACATGTTCTATCCTAAAAAGATCATTAGGATATAAATACTATTTATAAAGAAATCAAGTGTTAGCCCCAGGACAGGGCCCCTTGACTTCTAAAAAAATCTAATAAGAAAATGAAACAAAAAAAGAGAGAAACCATTTGCATGTCAAATCTGTGGATCAGCATTTTCACAGAGATTCTCATTGAAAATATGTGCATACACACTGGTGTTATGAGTAGGAGTTTGCTATATCCCGAATGACGTCCACAATAGAAATAGCACTTCCACTGCGTATTTCTTGCACCAAAATGATCTTGATACGATAGGCAATCACAATATTACTATTCAAAAACAATAGAAAACAGAACAGAATGACTTATCTGTTTTGGGTTTGTTTTACCCACTGGCATGAATTTCCTTCTTTGTTTCGTTTTCTCAGAGTTTGTGGAATACAGTGTTTTTTTTTGTGTTTTTTTTTGTTTTTTTGTTAATTAAAAAAAAAATAATGTAAGTTAGTGAGTTCCTGACTATACCAGAGAACTGTTTGAAGTGTCTTTTAATTCTTTAAGTTACGGTTGTGTTGGTGGGCCAATAGTTATGTTAAAAAGTTTGGGATAATCATCTTCAAAAATTTGATGGCGGCCCTTTTTTTTCTTACCAGACGGGTCACAAAAGTCTATCTTCTCCTCCGGCTGTCTTCCCTGGAACTGAATTCCCCAGTAGCATTTCTCACTTTTATAGCACAATGCATGAGTGCAGTGTGCATCTGTGCACACGGGTGTAGGTGAGTATATATAATTCTAGCTAGTATACTGAATAAGTAGTAAGAAAACCCACATATAAGATAAGTCTGTGTGTGTGTAAATTGGGAATGGATTAGGATCACCCACAGATGGGTGTGTGTGTTTAAGTAGATCATGTGTGTGTATGTATATATAGATATAGATATATATAGATGTATACATACGTGTGTATGTGGGTATACATATATTGTATGTGTAAGTAGGTGTATTGTTTGTGGGTGTCAATAGTTCAGTCCACCCATTAAAACTTAAGAAAAGATTAAGTTATAACTCCCCAAATTAGAGACGAGAAGTCTGGGGTTTCAACAATTTTGAGAGTTGACCGTAGATTAGCCCAGTAATAAAATTCGACCTAGATTAAACACAAAGAAAGACTTTCAAATCACGTGGGGTTGATAAAATCTCGGAGGATGAGACTTCATACGAGAATTGCAAGGAGATTTGGGGATTCTGGGAAATTTTTAAAAAGTGAAGAGTTAGATCTCGGACAGCAAAGCATTAACATCTCCCTTAGAGACTTGTGAATAACCTAGAAGTCAACTTTAGCAGAAGTCCTTAAGTCCTGATTTCGTATTTGTTATTGTTTGTTCTCCCTTTCTCTTTTGTAATACTTGTTTGTTGTGCACCCCTCAGATGAATTTTAACAGTTAACCTTAATTTTCATGGGGAAAAAGATAAAGGGGTCTGGATGAAGTTAGAAGTCCTTGTACCTAAAAAAAATATTTCTATTAATTAAGATGTTTTTTTTGGGGTGGGGGGAAACATTAGTCGTTTAAGTAGAACATTTTCAAGTCACTAATTTTTACATTTTTAAAAGGTGAAAACAAGAAGACCACATTAAAAATTTTTGAAAAATTTAGAAAAAAAATTACAAATAAAATAAAAAAAATCATTCAACGCCGGAAAACAATTATTTCAATATTTTTAAGTTATTTTTTAAACTCAAAAATATAGTAGTTTTATAAACAATATGATGTTGTTTTAAAAACAATATTTTTCTTTGAATAGACTAGCAAATGTATACACCCTCTGGGTGCAAGTATTTAAGTTTGTTATATATACAAAAAATAGATATCTCTCGATTCACTAATTCAGCAGTTCAATTCGCACACACACCGCAATAAAAAAGATACATACATTCGCCAACAAAACAAAACATAAGTTGCTGACGCCAAGCGGAAGTTTACTTTATGGTAACCTAAAATGAAGTGAGCAAAATAACATGTTTCTACGCATAGGCTCCAGATTAAACTTCCGTTTGGAAAACAAGAATTCCTAAACAATAAAGAAAATAATTTTGTAAATAAACTCACATTTTCATCCAATCAAAAGCTCCCCCCCCCAAAAAAAAAGGCTGTTGTGATCCGAGTTCGGATCACCCAAGCCTATATAAATAGACTTTGAAGAACCAACAATTCAGACACCACCAGCGACAGCAGCGAGCACATCACAAGGCGGCCGACCTACATCTTCACCTACCTCTACCCAAAATGTGACCAACTGGCAGTCAACAGACGAATAATTCCACATCATTCAACAACCAAAATATGCCAACTATCATACACAATACAACCCGCTATCGACTTCAGAAAAACAAAACACAAAATTCTGCCTACATCACCACCCACTACAACATTACCACGGCCACCAGACCCTTCACTGACTTTATTATTCACTTTACAACTATCACCAAAATCAGACTTTCTCTCTTAAATTCACTTTCAGCTTTTCATCGCTTTTCAAGTTCCTTTTTCCAATACAATTGTTGAAACTTAAAATCTGTGTTTGTTTTTCCTCATCACCATATGCTTCATACTAACCCTGTTTATTACAAGTTTTAATGTAATAAAATATATTAAATTAGAAAAGCTAATGAAACTAAATAAGAATGCAGTTAAAACAGAGGGGGTTATAATCGAAAAATAGAACAACTGAAACTTCTTCCATCACTCCCGTCTTTCATTGCTAAATTTTACTAATTTAACTATTTAGTTAAAATAGGAAGTAAAGAATAAAATTAAAGTTATTTCTTCTTGTTAATGAATTTATCCCCTAAATTTTTTATCATATGCATTAAGATAAAACCAAACAATTAGCAATCATTAATACAAATAAAAACAAAATCATAGAGAATGTGGCGTAAATAACTAAGGGAATTGTGACTTGAGTAGTGATATAGTTTCGGTTTTAGACAGACAAACACACAATCTCCATTATAATAAGATGCAAAAAAATGTCTTTTATCTCCCTAGAGAGCTGAAAAAGGTGTGTGGCATGATAGTGACATTGATACAATATTGTAGTTGGTGCACTTGGAACAGTACCCAAAGGCCTGGAAAAGAGAACCGAAGATCTGGGGAGGTATTGAGACAATCTAGGCCACAGAACTGTTAAAATCAGATAGAATACTTAGTAGAATCCTCGAAACCTGAGTGAAAAATTTGCAAGGATTAAAAAAAAAAATAAATAAATAGATTACCAAAAAAAAAAAAAATAATAATAATAATAATAATTATTATTATTATTATTATTATTATTATTATTAATAGCTATGTGCAAAACAAGCTCTTTTAATACGCACAAGGATTGTTAAAAAATATTTTAAAACATCAATAAAAAATTGAAAATCAAATTTTTAATGTTTTCTTTTACGTTTGATATAAAGAACAATTCCAAGTTTATGTGTTATAAAAAAAGAAAAAACACATTTGTCTTACATAAAACCTAAATTTTTCCATTTTAAAGTAATTTCCCGTAAATTCTTAATCTTTGTTGACATAATTATCGCATCTTGAGGAGTGCACTATTTTTTTTTTTTATATGGAGGATCGTACCTATAATAATTTCTTTTCTGAAGTAAAAACAAATTACTAACTTAGCATATCCTTGATGTCTCACGATTTAACTTATGTACCTCAACAACCCAGCGCTGCAACAACAACAACAATAACAACAACTACAAGAGGTTTCCTCAAAAACGAAAGCGGATATTATTTCCGTTAGATCCATCCATTAATAGGAATGACGATAATTTGTAATTCAAACATTATTTTCAAAATTTAAAAAAATAAAAACCAACATATGTTATGTCATTATTTTTAGCTAGATACTTTTATACAATATTTTCTTTGATTAATAAATACGATTTTGACATCCACTAAACAAAAGTATTTATTTTACACTTTATAGATTTTTAAAAATCCCTGAAAAAATATATATAAATAAACAAGTAGACAATAGTAACTTTTGATATAAAATTCTTTAGAAAATAATCTAACTATTTAGAAAAAAAAAAGAAAAAAAGATACATATTTTTCTTATTTACGAGATTTAAGTTTCAATGTTTAAGATGCCCTATTACCATAACCGAATTAGTAGCGATTTCGTTTGTTTGTTTTTTACATATTAAATTATCTTTCCAAAAATGTAAAAATCATTTATATCCAAAAAAAATATTACTAAGATCTACGCGAAACAAAAACTAACGAAAAAATTATTACCCTTTTCAATATAGTAAACATCTATTTACAATAAAAGTTTGTCTTTTATTACTTCATATACCGAAAGTTTTATGAAAATCGGATTGTTAGTTTATTTTATATGATTTTTAGAAGAATTTCCTGTGATCATCCTTTTTTGAGCCAGCGAGAAAATGCACATGCCTAATTAATAATAATAATAATAATAATAATGACGATGATGATGATAATGATAATGATGATGATAGCAACAACAACAAAAATATAAAAATATGTATGATATGAATATATAAAAGATAAATTTTAACGCTTTATTTCGACCTTATTCAAACATTACCCTTAACTTTAATAGTGAAGAAGATAAAGGGGTTAAGATCAAGAAAGAGATAGTTTTAATTACTAGGGATCACCAATTCGGTCACGTGATCAGTTTAGGCCATCTTGAATAAAACGGAAATAAATATTTCCGAACTTTGTTTATCAAAAGTCTCGTAAAAAACAAGTAAACATCATATAGGATTATTACAAAGAAAAAACAGTTAATTCAAAGATCAAATTATCCGGTTGGGAAAAATTACATCGTTATCTTAAAAAATAAATAAACCTATCCGTATTACATAGGGACTAGCAAACAAAGGCTAAAATTCGTTTTTGACAAAATGACTTTAGCCCCCCTACAGAAAATAATTTACCAAAAATCAGGGAATTATCGGATTTTAATGAAATTTTCAGTGTTTATGTATCAATGAATGATCTTTATAATGCATTATTTATTTTATTTTAAAACTTTCTCATTTTTTCAGGTCACTTAATTTTGACCCCCCTTATGTTGGGGGCGTAACATTGCTTCAAGTTGGTCCTAACTTGATACTAATTACAGTATAAATAAAGAGATAAAAGACCGAAGTTATGAATAGAAAGAACAAATTTTTTTTACGGTGGAGCTCCTATGAGAAAATAAGTACCGAAAATCGAAAAATAAAATGTAAAAAAAAATATAAAATAATTTTTTTAGGAGATTTCTTTTTTACTCATTTCCATAATTATTTAATTGACTATTATCTTATTAAAAAAAAAAAAATTATATATCGATATTTTTTCTGCGAAAATAGAATTTTTCTTCAAAACTTATTACTTCGTGAATATAAAGTAAGGTTTATTTCTAGAAACTAAAAATATAACATTTTAAACTTAATATCAAGGCCACATATTTTAAAACAATTGAATTGATTTTCAATAAAAAAAAACCATAATGTTTGACCAATAATTCTATGGAAGACCAAATGTTTTATGTTTTAAAAACATAAAATATCTTCCTCTCTATTCAGGAGAGTTATTGTTTGTGTCAGTAATTTAACCGAAAGATTCAATATCTAATAAGTTAAGGTAAGTTCATTTCATTATTACTATTTTTAATTCAATTATTCCTTTTTAATTAAAAATATTCAAATTCTAATTGATGTTTTCTCACTTTTTATCTTTAAATTTTACATTTTTTTTTTTTAACTAAAATAAAAAAAAAATGCAATTCTAAATTCTTGTCATGTCTGGTCGGACTGGACTATCTGGAACCACATCTAAAATTTTTGTTTTTAATTTTTGTTTTTTCCTTCAATGGATTATCATCGATTGCACACCAATCTATCAGATTGTAAAAAAAAAAAAATTCTAAAAAGTTCTTTATTTTTAGGAGACGGTGCTAAATTCATTTTGTCAAAAACCGGGTTTTACGTCAATCAAACAACACAAAAAAATATTATGGCAATTATGGAATACCATACACGAAACGTAAATAATACACAAATTTTATTTTCAATGAAACTAAATATCTTTTTGATTTTTTTACATACAAAAAACGGATTTTCCTTGGTTAAAAGTTAAAACGAGTGTGAAAAATTTCAGTAACATTTAATGAATATGTATTTAAAGTAACGCTTTACTTATTTCTAAAAAGAAATGTTTATAAGTATTTAAAAAATATTTTAAAGCCATTATTGAACACGATAAATCAAAATAAATTCAACGTAACTTTTTGTTGAAATTTGGACGATTTTTAATGTATAAAATGTATTAAAAATAAATTGCATATTGTAATAATATTTTTCTTTTTCAATGATGGTCATTATGTTACTACTTATCGATTTAAACAAAGTTTGACCTTAAATAATAGATTTAATTATTTTTAATTCGCTTTTAAAACTCCTAGCAGACGACGTTAATGCCAGTGGCTAGTATTACATGTGAAAGAGTAATTTTCAGGCCGATATTTAGACAGAAAAATTACATATTATTACCCTCTTACCATTATTTCTCTACATATGACTGCCTGTAACGGACACACTTTTTTAAAGCCAAAATTTACTATTAAAATGAATAAAATCTTTAAAAACTTTAATATTAAAATTTACTATTAAAATGAATAAAAACTTGAAAATATTTAATATAAAAATTTCACAGCGAAATTGCCGTTAAAAAAATGTGTTCGGTTTAGGTATTAATTTTAAAAATCGAAAATGAAATGAAAATTTGAATATTTTTCTGAGAGAAAAACTGATAAAATAATCAATATATACTAATTGGTCGAAAAAGTTAAATAAAATAATTTTTTACGATAAGAAAAAACAAACTTTGGTTACTGCGAAGCGTCTCGTTTCTGTGTATAAAAACAAGACAAATATGTCAGTTTTGCTCTTCCGTATATTCTAAGAATCACACATTACTATTCAACAATAAAAATTACAAATTCTTTTAAAAATATTAATCTAGCTCGGAATTCTAAAATTCATAAATCTA
Organism: Doryteuthis pealeii; assembly: GCA_023376005.1. Lineage (NCBI taxonomy): Eukaryota > Metazoa > Mollusca > Cephalopoda > Myopsida > Loliginidae > Doryteuthis > Doryteuthis pealeii. The sequence goes on from CM042151.1 coordinate 97,922,640, forward strand.
AATATCCGTGAAAAATATTTCACGCAGAAAATAAAAATATTTAATCACACAAAAGATTGAAAATCTCTTAAAAATTAATTTCCTGAGAAAAAAAAAATTTTTTTGACAATTTAATAGAATATAGTTCATACCGATTACAAAAGCAAAAAAAAAAAGTTTTCAAATACTTTTTTAATATTATGACATTTTTTAAAACGTTTTTATTTCCGATTTCATTAATTTTTCTAAAAAAAACTACAGTACGTTATACAATTTCATTGAAAAAAAGTTATTAAAAAAAAGTACAAAATTTTTCTGACGCGTCATTTTTTTTATCTCATAAAATAAAATGGGGGGGGGGTAGACCTCTTAAAAAATATTTCCCCTAATATATTTTAGAAAAAATCTATTTCAGATATATTTACATCAAAAGGTAAACATTTATGGAAATTTTCGTGAAAATCAGATTATTAATTGATTTTTCATAGAATTTTTTGTTAAAAAAAAGCCCTCTTATCGTAACTTGTTTTTAGCTACGTTAAATTTCAGTTGATTTAACAATACAAAAATGAAAACATTGTTTTTCAATCATAATTTTCATTATTTCCGTGAGCTGAAAAATTTGTTAACAATCATCAGGAGTTTGTTTAATGTTTTTTCTTTCGAATGGAAAAAAAATTCAAGAAAATATTAATTTTTCTGCAAGTTTCATTGTGTTAAATAGGGGGGGGGGTCTAAATTTCACAGGTAAAATTGGTGGTATATAGGGGGATTAAATTTCACAGGATAAAATTGGTGGTACCTAATTAATAATTAATTAATTAATAATTACTGACCCTAAAATTGAATTTTGAATTTGTCTTCATTTTTGCTGACAAAAAATATGAATTATCTCCCTTTTAGAAAACCTTTTTGTATTGATTGAAAGTGAACGGCACGTTTTAATTTCATTCAGAAAACATTAATCTTCTGTAAAATATTACATTTTCCCCTTTTCTCTAACGCGGTATTGCCACAAGGAAAAGAAATCAGAAGAAAAGAGAAAGAAGTAAGTATAACATTCTGTTATTATCTTTCTTTACTAATAAAAATGTACGTTATGTTATTGTTCACTGAACAATATGTTCAGGGAAAGTTTGTTTTCCACTGACGAAGAAGTGAAATATCTTTTAACTTGTGACAATACTTTATCCTTTATAAATGTAAAAATATCTGGAATCTTTGAAAAATGATTATTATTATTGAAATTATTGAAATACTAATCACTTGCTGAAATTGCACAACGGTCGGAAAATTAAAACGAAAAGTTTTTTTTAGAGGTCCCCCATGACAGTTTAACTACAGTCTATGAATTAACTTTTTGCAAAAACACGGACATAAAATGAGGGTTCAGTCTATTTTATGGTAGTAATTTACGAAATAATAAATAAATAAATAAAAACTGATTTTTCTATCAGTACTTTTAAAATTGTGACGCGTTCTTGTCTTCGAAAGTATGGATGGTCACAACGATAATCGGTGGTTTTTATGTCGCCATTTGCAAAAATTGCCAAGGGAGATAATAATTTTTTAAAATTATTAATTTTAAAACAACTACCAAAAATCAGGGAATTATCCGATTTTAATTAAATTGTAATCAAATTATTTTTCAACGACTTAATTTTATAACGATTAGCTTATTTTTTTTTTTTTAAAAAAAGAAGTTGAAAAATTTTTTTTTTATCAATTCAGAATGTGGGACTAGGCCACCTTTGACGATTTGAAAAAAATTTTTCCAATCCCTAATTTTACATTTCTTGAAAGATTCAATACCCGAAAAATGATGTAAAAATATATTTAAAAAGATATTTTCTTAAAACTCAAAAAAATAATTAATGTAGTATGTTTTGTTTTGTTTTGTTTTGTTGTTGTTGTTTCGATGTTTTAAAAACAATATTTTTCTTTGAATTGACGAAAAAAAAAAAAAAAAAAAACTTATCTAAAGGGACTATTTTTAATATCTTAAAATCTTCAAGGTTAAGTTTAAATGTCTGGAACTATGTATGACTAAGTAAAAATAATGTACAGTAGATAGAACTCAATGTAATCTATCTAAAAATGTGTGTTGAAAAATGCGCAATTTTGCACGACATGTTTTCCGAGATTTTTACATATCTTATATGAATTTTAAAAAATTATAATGTTCGTTGATTTTCACATATGGCTGACAAAACGGGCCGAATTCTCTCCTTTTCTGATGATAAGAAAAAAGGATTTCCATTTTTAGTTATCAATGTGTTTCAATGTATTTCACAAGTGTGTTTAATTTTTTTTACTTGAATTCATTCATTGAAGACTTTATTTCAAAATGTAAGTTGTTCTTTTATTTATTTTCTTTTATATTCCTTTCAAAAACAATCAACTTGAAATTAATACCTAATTAAAAGAAAGCATTTTCTTAGTAAATTATTGAACATTGAAAGAAAATTTTGAAAAAAAAATAATTCTGAATATTGTTAGACTAACAAAAACATCATATTAAAAAAAAAAAAAACACTTTAAAAGTTTTGTTAGACATGTGAAATAAAATTCAATTTTTGTAGTTTTTTTCTTTTCTTAATTGAAATCTAAATGTATTGTGAGAATACCCATTCTGCACTCATGCACCTTCATTGCACAATGTCTAGACCCCAACGTTGCGATATTCTGTGCTGGCCAATTTGTAAGGGCACAAGTCAGATAGGTTCACAAGGATTAATAACAAAATACAAAGTTTGATAACAGGACGCTGATGAAAGAGGAAATTGTGATACTTTAGCAGTTTATCTCAGCTAGCAAGGAGGTTGCCGACTACTGGATTCACCGTTGTGAATTCCTGGCTATTTCTAACTCTACTGCTACCGGCGACATTAACACCTTAACGGTCCGTGTCGAACTGTCTCAAGGGCTGGAGCTTAGCAGAATTTATATAAAATTCTAACCCACACCCCTCTACGGCCAGACCACCCAGATGTTTGGCACTTCAATTCAGACTTCCTGACTATGATTTCTCTTAAAATTAAAACACTTACTCTTGAGATCAGACTTTATGTCTTCAATATTTCAACCATTAATTTCTTCAAAAGAAATTTCCTAATAAAAATAGCCATTTTGCTTTTAATACCTAGATGCCTTAGATATTATCACTAAGTGGCTTAACTTCATGGTGGCTGTACAATTCTCTTAAACTTTACAGCCTAATCTTTAACACATTCTATTTTTATCTAGTTTTTTTTTCTGACCCTGTTCTTCCTCAATCATAGGTCACATACCTCACTCAATCATTTTTGTCATTTATTCATAAATTACAATAAAACACTATGCATCTCGCTTCGGCGCCTGAAGAGAGAACAATCATTTATCTCTTGGTTTTATAACACCTATGACGGCCAGCAGGCTATTGCACTTCTTTACTGCATCTCTCTACATATTACTAAACTGTTATCTCTGGCCGTGATCTCGTCCATGTTATCTGTTATCTCACTTAGGACCTGTTGTGTCCACGACAAATGCTCCCGGTTTGTTCACCTGTTGGCCCCCTGCCAACAGGTGAACAAACCAAAAAATAATACGAAGAGAAAAGATAGGAACAAACAACAAAGAGAAGACAAAGTTAGGTGAACACATAAAAAATGGCAGAGTGGTACACGGTATTTGCATTCATTCTTTAGTCAGTCCTATCAGATGCAATTTCATCTTCTTCCATCACTTGTCGAGATGGTGTGGGACGCCCCATATTCCTTTAAGGGCTTCTGATAAAGTTGACTTCTATGCTATTGAGGTTGGTCTCTCTCCGTCCACTGCCTGGTCTTGACTGTCTAAATCACTTTCAAATTCCCCCTTCTCCCAACTCTCATTCTCCGAGATTTCCACGAGATTTCCAAAATCCTTTTTTCTAAACTGGGTTAAATTTTATTACTGATCTGAACTCCTGTTAACTTTCAAAGTGGTCAAAAACTAGACTTCTTGTCTCTAACTTTAATAGTTCCTTTGACTCAGCATTGACCCTACACACAATACACCTACTTACACATATAATATATGTATACACATGCACATGTATGTATACATACACACACATACATATTTATACATATATGTGGTCCACACTGAATACTACATATCTATATAACTAACTGTAAAACCACATGTACACACACACCTGCATTGGCACCCCGCACCAATGCATATTGTTATAGTTTTGAGGGGAAAAAATTTCAAAAGACAATATATAACCAGAGGGCTTAGTCACCTCCCATCGATACAAAAATAATTAATGAAAAAACAAAAGAAAAGACAAAAACAAAAAAAACAATAGCCAACAGTGCACTGGTATGGGTGGGATCCTCACCCCTAGTAATACTAACACACAACAACAACAACAACAAAAAAAAACATATATAGTAATGTTAGGTTCAGCTCTTCGACTTTGCTTCTCTGGTAATGATCTTTGGGGACTTCTGACTTCTGACGATCAGGAGGACTTTTTCGGCTCACTTCCAAAATTCACCCCACCTTCTGATGAACGCATGGGAATTTTGACCACCCTTCTATTTAACAATTCAGGAGGACTTTTCTGGCTCACCTCCAAGATTTTACCCCACCTTCTGATGAACACAAGGGAATTTTAACCACGCTAATGATTCAGAAGTATACATTCTTTTGCACGACTTACGACTCAGGAACATTATAATTTCCGCAGTTGGTTAGGCGCCATAACAGGAAATAACATTACTCTAGAGAAGCATCGTCTATCACATCTCTGAACCTTGGGGTCTCTACCACCCCCTTTGCTGAAAAAAAAACAACAACAAGAAAATAACATATATGTCCTGGGTTACTGGAGGTATCAACATTTCATCTCTTCCAGTCTTTCATTAACCCATTACTTCACGGTGGCGTACAATTCTCTTAAACTTTATGGCTTAATCTTTTGTGCCCATAAAAAGGACAACCACCCACCCATTTTCCTATGCCTGGGCTTTAACACATTCTATTCTTATTTATTCTTTTATCTATTTTTTAATTTTCTGACCATGTTCTTCCTCAATCATAGTATCACACTATTGTGATATTATAATTCCAAATAATGTATGAGTCTCCTGTTTCTTTTTTTAAATAAAACTCTAATTTTCATTCCTTCACAGACATCAACTCGATTGGGGAAGAACAGTTTGAAAATTTAAAAAGATACATTCACATACATACCAAAGGAAAAATATAAGCATTTGGATCTGCAAATTTGTCATCTCACTAATTATTTTTGTTGGAAGTCAGTACATAAGAGTTTTGCTTAAATTCAGATTTTAAAGAACAAGTGAAAAATAGGCTCTTGTGCTACCGAACCTTCATCCACTGAACAGAGCAGAATTTTTTCATAGTTCAAGCTTGAAAACAGACATGGAAAAACACATTGAAGAAAAAGAATTTTCTAATAAAGTTCATTTGCATACTGGAGAGAAAGGATTTCCTTGTGAAGTGTGTGGATCAACATTCCCACAGAGGTCTTATTTGAAAATCCACATGCAAACCCATACTGGAATTAAACCATTTTCCTGTGAAATCTGTGGAAAAGAATTTTCACAGAATTGTCATTTGAAAATCCACATGCGATCCCATACTGGAGAGAAACCATTTTCTTGTGAAGTGTGTAAATCAGCATTTTCCACGAGTTCTATTTTGAAGACTCACATGCGAACCCATACTGGAGAGAAACCATTTTCTTGCAAGGTGTGTGGAAAAGCATTTTCACAGAATGCCTTTTTGAAGACCCACATGCAAACGCATACTGGGGAAAAGCCATGTCTTTGTAATGTGTGTGGATCATCATTTTTTAGTGCTTCCAGCTTGAAAATACACATGCGAATACACACTGGAGAAAAACCATTTTCTTGTGAATTGTGTAGATCATCATTTTCATGTAGTGCCAAACTGAAAACCCACATGTACACACACACTGGAGAAAAACCCTTTTCTTGTGAAGTCTGTGGATCAGCATTTTCTAGAAGTTCAGATATGAAAAGGCATATGCTAACACACAGTTTTGAGAAACCATTTTCTTGTGAAGTCTGTGGGTCGGCATTTTCAAGGAGTTCAAGTTTGACTATACATATTCAAACACACACTGGCAAAAAACCATTTTTTTGTGAAGTTTGTAAAAGTTCATTTACATTGAGCTCAAATCTGAAAAAACATATCCGAACGCAACATGTCACTGCACCCATTATTATATGACCACAATTTAATACAGTTCACTTTTAGTAAGGATTCCCTATGACTTATAAGTCAGAGCGTAGGTTTCTAATTCAAACTATTTAGTCACATCATCTTATATTCTGTTTTGATCTAAAAAGATGATCATCCGACTTGGTGGAAGACATGTTGAGGTGGAAAAAACTATCATTGATAAGATTACTACACATGTGCACATAAGTAGAAGTCAGACATTGGAGGAAATCTTTCAGAAACAAATTGTCTTTATTTCTTATTGATTCTTCATTCTCTAATTGTATAAAGATAAACTACAGTATAATAAAATCAGTAAATTTTCAGTTTGATTGCATTTTCTTTATTTAGTAGATTTACTGTTTTCATAACAAATATCAAGCAGTGAAAGATTAGAAATAAAAAAAGATCTTTTTATTCATTATTTCAATGTATTTTTAAAAATTATATATATATATATATATATATATATATATATATGTAATCCACAGACACGTATTTCAGAGTATCACTCTTCATCAGTGTGGTTATACCGTTTAACAGCTACCCCTGGCCGGGTTCGAGACCCGAATGAACTTTCCTTCGCCAATCCTCTTACCCGTATGGCCATAGGCAGCTGTCAAATATAGGAGAATATTTAATCGCTACATTTCTAAGTGGAAATGAATTCACTAGAGGCCTCAAACATATGTAAACAAAGCAAGGCTTAGCTGTGCACCAGATACGGTGAATTTTGCAATTAAATCCCTTCTAATTAAATCCCTTCTAATTAAAGTGCTCGACCAAATTGTGAGCATATATACATGATAATCTAAAAATACATTGAAATAAGCATATATATATATATATATATATATATATTATTAAAATAATAAAATTCGAAGGCAATACAATGCGTAAAAAATAAAGACAAAAAGATGTTTTATATGTCTAATCGATTTCAAAGCAAAGCTTTATCATCAGAGTGTATTTTCAGAAATGACGTGCTTATGTTTTTTTATTTGTGTGGTTATAATTTCTCTTCTTATTTCCTTTTCCTCTCCTTTTTTTCCTCTCTTTCTTCTTCTCCTCCTTTATGAATGGGCGAATAACTGTAATTTCTTATTTCTCTCTTTTCCTTTTTTTCTTTTTTAAAATATATATATATATTTGGGAGAATATGTGCTTAATTGAAGTCAAACCTAATTTTTTGAAAGTTAATTCATTAATGATTAATTAGGCAGGATTTAACTACTTAAATGTAAGGCTAAACAAATTGAGAAAAATCAATCTCTGAATGTACATTTCGACCTATTAGGTCTCATCAGCAGAGCTATAGATACGAAGATCGCCTCGTGTGTGATTCGAAACCCGTATGTCAGTTCGACAGAGCAAGCTTCTTACCTCTACACCAAACGGAACCTCGCAGTTTTTCATCGCTTTATTTAGGTAAAGTAGTACTCATATTCCTCTTAAGAGACTTCGCACGAACTTATGTAAACGTAAACAAATATGGCTATTTTCAGCCGACAATATTTCTCCCAAATATTCTTGGCTGAAAATAGCCATATTTGTTTACGTTTACGTAAGTTCGTGCGAAGTCTCTTAAGAGGAATATGAGTACTACTTCTACCTAAATAAAGCGATGAAAAACTGCGAGGTTCCGTTTGGTTTAGAGGTAAGAAGCTTGCTCTGTCGATCCGACATACGGGTTTCGAATCACACACGAGGCGATCTTCGTATCTATAGCTCTGCTGATGAGACCTAATAGGTCGAAATGTACATTCAGAGATTGATTTTTCTCAATTTGTTTAGCCTTATATTTAAGTAGTTAAATCCCGCCTAATTAATCATTAATGAATTAACTTTCAAAAAAATTAGTTTTGACTTCAATTAAGCACATATTCTCCCAAATATTGTTGGCTGAAAATAGCCATATTTGTTTACGTTTACATATATATATATATATATATATATATATATATATATGTATGTGTGTGTGTGTAAGTATTTGATATTTTGCTTGAAGCATTGCAGAATGTATATTATTTTGTTTATTTGTTTCATTTTCTTAAGGCTATTGTAACTTTTGATAATTTTTTTTACTAAAATTATCCCAAGAAGTAATTCAGGTAAAAAAGAAAACAAATTCAAACCTCACCTTTTATCCCTGACTGGATGCAAATATATATTTTTTAGATATTTTTAAGGGTCGTAAATAATATAATTCTTTCTCATTACTGGATTGTCCTTTTATTACTGATAAATCTGAGATTAATTTTTTTTTAATTACTGAGTTTATATTAAATACCCTTAAATATTTTCAATTATATATTTGTGACCGATTCAGGTTTTGAAATTAGAAGAAAGAAAAAAAACAAAAAAAACGGAAATATAATTCGCCAGGTGACCTCAACTAGAGAATCAAAACAGATGTTAGCTATGAAATGACCATTTGAGTCGCGCGGAAGACATTGACTGTGTGTTGTCTTCAGCCATTGAGAAAAGCGTTTTTATTGTTTTTCCTTTTCTACTTGAGAAAGGATAAAACCTTGATGAAAATCTTATAAGAAACGAATTAAAACCTATATTTTTCTAAGACCACACATGTTTTGGAGACCACTTGAAAAATGGCCGGAAGAGAATCTTTTTATTGTTTTCCTTTTTTTTCCACTTAGGAAAAAGATAACTTGGATTAGTGAACGGAAGTGAATTTGATTGGCTGGTTGAACTAAAGGAGGCTGGTACCCTGCCAGAGTAGGAGGCACAGAGAAAATTCCTAATATTTTCACACCGGACGAAAATGAAATTGTTCCGATTGAAATATTATTTTACTCAGACGTTTTTGGTTTGAGAGCAGATGAGGCCAAATGGGCAGATGAAGCTAGACCAGGCTGGAGAGCAGACGAAGTTGTGATTGCTTGAGAATCACATGAGCGGATCGGGCTAGCTGAGAAGATTAACACAAATACTGAAGCCGAGAGAAACTGACTTCAGCTAAGACCATTTGAAAACTTAATTCAACTTACAAACTGTTTTGCACAATACTTTGCAGAAGACCAGAAGTATTAATTACGGGTACATCACTCCCACAGTCTTGAGAAATAATTGTTTGTATTCTTTTGTTAATTGAATATAAATTTTGTTAAGTTTGAAGAAAAAGAGTCGTTGTTAACCTTGGAAATCAGTTTCTATAGCAGATTTCTAGTGTTTGAGATCTGAACACAACGTGGGCATTCAGCAAATAAAGAGACGCTGCAATCCTTGGTTGATGCAGAAAATCTGATCTTGACGGCCAATATCGGAAATTCTGTGAGCCCTTTAGCTCAGTAGCGACCGACGGGTTATATATTGATCAATAGATTAACAATTTTGCTTATGGCTTAACATGAATTATATAGGGCTAACAGGACTTGTGGATATAGCAGAGTATGATGATTTAATTATTATAACATTTGGTATGTTTACTTAAGAGGTATTGAAAAATAGTTGAATATGTAAAAAGTATGATAATTTTGATTCAGGTCACACTCACTCTTTCTTTCCTTTCCTTTTCCTTTCTTTTCATCTTTTCATTACATTTGATTGAAAAACTACTACACACCAACCCCCTGTCTCTACCGTACCTCTACTCCCTTTCTTTCTTCCTTTCTTATTTTTTTTCCTTGTAGCATATTAGGCCACAGTCCCAAGCCGATTTTTGTTCAGTTCTCTCAGATGTAAAAAAGGTCTAAATAAGTTGTCCTTAATTAGTAAAATAAACTCACCCCAAAAGTCAAATTTTTTTTCGCGCATAGGTTTCTTGCATCTATAATTAATTAAATAAGTTTTAAATGAGTAAAATACATATAAAATGGAAATAGCTCCGAATTCAAATTAGCCAATGAGATTACAGATTTTATCTGGAATGTAACCATCAACAGATGATATCTGTGTTTATAAAATAAAAAAAATAAATGTAGAGCAACCCTCAAAACAAAACAAAAAAAACAAAAAAATCCCTTTAATAAACCAAACAATTTTTTTTTTCTTCAGGAAAAATTTCAAAATATCATAATTTTCAATTAAAAAAGAACTGGCTTTTTAGAAAATCAGAAAAAAGATGAATAGTATTCCATATACATGTGACAACAAGTCACACATCTTAAAAACGTAAATGTTTATTGTTTATCTATATCCAAGAATTGCTTACACACATATGAACATACACACTATCAATTTATATGTAATATAAAAAAATTGAAAAACACAATTTCATAGTGTTGATTTTGTCTACGCTATCAAAGCACTAGATTGTTTAAACAATAAATATTTACGTTTTTTAGAAGTGTGATTTGCCACATGTATGCGAAATACTATTATATTTTATTTGTTCTAAAAAGCCAGTTCTTTTTTTAATTGAGAATTATGATATATATATATATATATATATAATATATATATATATATATATATATATATATATATATATATATATATATATATATATAGGTATATATATATATATATATGTTGTATTTTAGGGGACTCCATATGCTTCTCTCGGTATATATTTTTTATGTCTTTTTTATGTTGAAGTTGGGTGTTATTATGAAGCATTTAAAAATAAATGAAGTAACTCAATGTTATGGAGTACTGGATTCACTTATTTTTTATTATTTGTTATCATAAATTTTCGGGGTCGTTAGATTCCCTTCTTCAAATGAATGTCACTCCAGTTCAACGAATCCTTTGTCTTTGTTGTTATTGACAGCGACAGCGTCTGGAAAATATTTGTAATAATAGAGTATTCCGAGATCGACGTTTAGTCCCCTCACGTGAGTTTGTAGTTTTAAAATCCATTTGGTTTCTGCTTGTTTTCGAGATTGCGTTGTTGGAAATGCGTGGTCTGTTAAAATACATTTGAGGTGTGTGTATATATATATATATAGTGTATATATATATATATATATATATATATATATAGGTATATATTAAATAATTGTTTATTAAAATTTTTTAAATTAAATTCCGGCTCCGAACTTGAACGTTTGTTTGTACCACTCTTGTTTGTAACGGTTTACTCACACCGTCTTTCTATCACAAACATTTCGCTCTTGATGAAGACTGCTTTAATCAAAGGTCGAAACAGATTTCTGTCAGCGAATTATAACATCGTTTGTTTTTTCTAAAAATATTTATTTCATAGTGTCGGATTCACTTCCATTCAATTTTCATTCTGTCTTTTGAAAAAACAAAATACCTGGATTTCTACATCTTTTCTGGAGGCTAATGCGGTCTACAGTGGCTGGATTCATGAACTTTTTGATACATTTTGATACATTTTTAAATATATTTCATCAAACTCTTTTGAGTTTTCTTTGTGGATTATAATGCTTCTGATTTAAAAAAAAAAGGATAAGATAAAATTTTTATTTTTTAAAAACAGAATATGCATTTTCAAAATTAAAAAAAAAAAATTCCGGCTCTGAACTTGAATGTTCGTTTGTACAACGAGGCTTATAATAATACAAAAAGCATTTATCGCAAGCAAGACATGTAAGATACAAATACAAAATACAAAGTGTAACTTGTGGTACAAATGTGTGTGTAAGTTTTACAATGCATTACAATAGAAAATGTATGTAAAGTATGGGTTGTTGCAAAGTCACAAATAGGAAATGTATGTAAATGTATAAATTGTATGAATTGTTTGCAAGATAATGCTCACTTGACTTATCTGTCCAGAGGTGTCTTGTTAGTTGGTTTGTTTGATTTTACACATCAGTGGCAATTCCATGCTGTTCAAAGAACCCCATCGTTCCCAATGCCTTTGCTGTGGAAAATACATATGTCATGCCCCGAATGGAATCCCAGTGGAAGAGACTGATTTTAAGGTATCAGCCCTCAAAATTGGCGGCCAAACTGAGCCTCATAATGTGTGCTCTGATTGGTCGCTGACAAAGGCCCCTAGCCAATCGCATGAGGTTTCTCATCAGTTTATGGCTAAAACCCTTGGGCTCTGTTGCTATGGTCAAAGGGAGGTCACTAATTGTTTTTCGCTTATGATTTTCATTATTTGCATAAGGTGAAAATAAGGTAATATTATTTTCCACAATATATAGGTACATACATGCATATATATGTATATATCTATATATATATATATATATATAGGTATATACATACATATATATATGTATATGATATACATACATATGGACTCTCCTATTGATTTCGACATATGATGATCCATCAACTTACATAGTCGATTTAATTTTTCATTCTAATTTTTTTTTTAATTCAAATTATTTATTTATATTTAATTTTAATTATATCTATATATATCAGGGAGGAATCTCAGTAATACAGGTATATGATTTTTATCATCTAGTCAACAGTTATTTAGCCAATGTTTCTCAGTAATTTTATTCATCAATTTATTGGTAAAAGCATATGTTAAATAAAATGAAACAAATACATATGTTACAAAAATAATTGTTTATTATTATTTATATGTTCAGATGTTGCTTTTTGGAGATAATTTTTCGCAATTAATGCTTGTGTACCGTCCAAATTCTTCCATTTATGGACATATTCTAAAAAGCGAGTCCATGTTTTCTTAGAAAACGATGCAATTTCATACTTTTTTGAAGGTAAAATGAACATAAAACATTTTTTCTTTTCGTTAAGTACTGTTGCTTCTCTTCGCTAGAAATCGCCATTTTTTATTTTGTTTATATATCGAATACACGATTCTCATTGGCTAATTCTCAATTCGGAGCTACTTATTTTTTATACGTATTTTACGATGAATTAGTCCGTTTAAATGATAATTTGTGTATAATTTTAATGAATTTTTTTATCAATAACTACATTAAAATTATTTTGATAAGTGTTTCGGTGACAGATTTTAAAAAAACTAAGCCTCTTTTGACACCTGGGACTGTAGCCTATATCATTTTCCTCCCCTTTATAATAAAAACTGAATGGTACATTATTTAGCCGAGGGGACGACACACATGAAATAAGAATTCAACAGATAAGCGATACAATATAATCAAGATTTACATTTTTGCATTCAGTGTTGGATGATTTCAGTGGTCTCATTTTTTAATAGAGGATGTTGGAAGATGTTACAGTTTAAAGTTTAAAAAACAAGTGTATTAATATATTGATAGATTACAGCTAATTGATTGCGATATTATAATTCCAAATAATGTATGAGTCTCCTGTTTCTTTTTTTAAATAAAACTCTAATTTTCATTCCTTCACAGATATCAACTCGATTGGGGAAGAACAGTTTGAAAATTTAAAAAGATACATTCACATACATTCCAAAGGAAAAATATAAGCATTTGGATCTGCAAATTTGTCATCTCACTAATTATTTTTGTTGGAAGTCAGTACAGAAGAGTTTTGCTTAAATTCAGATTTTAAAGAACAAGTGAAAAATAGGCTCTTGTGATACTGAACCTTCATCCACTGAACAGAGCAGAATTTTCTCATAGTTCAAGCTTGAAAACAGACATAGAAAAACACATTGAAGAGAAAGAATTTTCTAATAAAGTTCATTTGCATACTGGAGAGAAAGGATTTCCTTGTGAAGTGTGTGGATCAGCATTTCCACAGAGGTCTTATTTGAAAATCCACATGCAAACCCATACTGAAATTAAACCATTTTCCTGTGAAGTCTGTGGGAAAACTTTTTCACAGAATAATCATTTGAAACTTCACATGCGTTCCCATACTGGAGAGAAACCATTTTCTTGTGAAGTGTGTAGATCAGCATTTTCTACCAGTTCTGCTTTAAAGACCCACATGCGAACTCATACTGGAGAGAAACCATTTTCTTGTAAAGTGTGTAGATCAGCATTTTCTACCGCTTATATTTTGAAGACTCACATGCGAACCCATACTGGAGAGAAACCATTTTCTTGTAAGGTGTGTGGAAAAGAATTTACACAGAATGCCTGTTTGAAGTCTCACATGCAAACACATACTGAAATTAAACCATTTTCCTGTGAAGTCTGTGGAAAAACCTTTTCACAGAATAATCATTTGAAACTCCACATGCGATCCCATACTGGAGAGAAACCATTTTCTTGTGAAGTGTGTAGATCAGCATTTTCTACCAGTTCTGCTTTAAAGACCCACATGCGAACTCATACTGGAGAGAAACCATTTTCTTGTAAAGTGTGTAGATCAGCATTTTCTACCGCTTATATTTTGAAGACTCACATGCGAACCCATACTGGAGAGAAACCATTTTCTTGTAAGGTGTGTGGAAAAGCATTTACACAGAATGCCTGTTTGAAGTCTCACATGCAAACACATACTGGGGAAAAGCCATGTCTTTGTAAAATGTGTGGATCATCATTTTTTAGTACTACCAGCTTAAAATTACACATGCGATTACACACTGGAGAAAAACCATTTTCTTGTAAATTGTGTGGATCATCATTTTCACGTAGTTTCACTTTGAAAACCCACATGTACACACACACTGGAGAAAAACCCTTTTCTTGTGAAGTATGTGGATCAGGATTTTCGAGGAGTTCAGATATGAAAAGGCATATGCTAACACACAGTTTTGAGAAACCATTTTCTTGTGAAGTCTGTGGGTTAGCATTTTCACAGAGTTCAGTTTTGAGAATTCATATCCGAACACACACAGGAGAGAAACCATTTTCTTGTGAAGTGTGTAGATCAGCATTTTCTACCAGTTATATTTTGGAGACTCACATACGAACCCATACTGGAGAGAAACCATATTCTTGTGATTTTTGTAGAAAAGCATTTTCACAAAGTTGTGCTTTGAAAATTCATATGCGAACACACACTGAAAAGAACCCATTTTCTTGTGATGTGTGTAAATCAGCATTTTCTTCCAGTTATGCTTTGAAGATTCACATGCGAACCCATACTGGAGAGAAACCATTTTCTTGTGATTTCTGTAGAAAAGCTTTTTCACAAATTTCTGCTTTGCAAAAACATATACGAACACACACTGGAGAGAACCATTTTCTTGTCAACTGTGTAAATCAGCATTTTCTTCCGGTTCTAATTTGAAGGCTCACATGCGAACCCATACTGGAGAGAAACCATTTTCTTGTAAGGTGTGTGGAAAAGCATTTTCACAGAATTCCTGTTTAAAGATTCACATGCGAACACATACTGGGGAGAAGCCATGTCTTTGTGAACTGTGTGGATCATCATTTGTTTGCACTTCCAGCTTGAAATCACACATGCGAATACACACTGGAGAAAAACCATTTTCTTGTGAGTTGTGTGGATCATCATTTTTACGTCGTGACACTTTGAAAACCCACATGTACACACACACTAGAGTAAAACCCTTTTCTTGTGAAGTCTAGGTATTCAGATGTAAAAAGGCATATGCTAACACACAGTTTTGAAAAAGCATTTTTGTGTGAGTTCTGTGGGTCTGCATTTTCATGGAGTTCAGTTTTGAAATGCATATGTGAACACACACTGGAGAGAAACCATTTTCTTGTAAATTCTGTGGATCAGCATTTTCTAGAAATGTCAGTTTGACAAGTCATATGCACAAACATACTGGAAGAAAACCGTTTTTTTCTGTGAAGTTTTTAAAACTTCATTTACAGAGAGCTCAAATTTGAAAAAAACATATCCGAACACATCATGTCACTGCATCCATTATTACATGACCGCAATTCAATACAGTTCACTTTTAGTTAGGATTCACTATGACTCCGGGATCAGAGTCTCAGTTTCTAATTCAAACAACTTAGTCACATCATCCTGTAGGCTGTGTATTTTATCTAAAAAGTTGATCATAGGACCTGATGGAAGACATGTTGAGGTGGAAAAAACTATCATTTGAAAGATTACTACAGGTGTGCACGTAAGTAGAAGTCAGACATCCGAGGAAATCTTTCAGAAACAAATTGTTTTTATTTCTTATTGATTCTTCATCTCTAATTGTGTAAAGATAAACTACAGAATAATAAAATGAGTAAATTTTCAGTTTGATATCATTTTCTTTATTTAGTGGATCTACTGTTTCCATAACAAATATGAAGCAATGAAGGATTTGAATAAGAAAAGGATATATATATATATATATATATATATATATAATTTTAAAAATACATTGAAATGACACCAAAAATTATATGTATACATAATTTTAATGTCATGAATGTATTATATATATATATATATATATATATATATATAAGCATTTGATAATTTGCTTGAAGCATTGTATAAAGTATGTTATATTTTATTTATTTCATTTTTTTCCAGGCTATTGCAATGCAACTGTAATCGTGCAAGGTCTTATTGATTTCAAACTATCTTCATCCTCAGAGAAGTTTTTGTTATGAATGCAGTGTTGTGTGTTCATATTTCTGGATGTTATAAACACAGCTATTAAAGTCAGTCTACTATTGATTTGAACAACAGCAACTAGCCAAGCACAACTGAACCAGTGTCAAGACAACTGGTACTTATGGGAATTCAGAATAATCCAATCATGCATTTGGGTGATTCCATTCCTAGAGTCCTGATTGGCTGCTTGGTTTGTATGATATTCTGAGGCTTCATAAATATCCTGCCATTTTGCAGTAGTCTTAGCAGCAAACCAGATTCGTATTGGGTTACGACTACTTGCTGCCTTGCCTTACCAAATCAACGGTAATTGGAACTAGTATGATTATTCTACAACAGCATGATGTGGGAGTTTGAGTCACACATGAGACATTACTTCAGTTCTTAAAATCAATTTCATTCTATTTATTTATTAGGAATAATCCATTCAATGTTAAATTGTAATATACTGTTAAATTTAGTTCAAATTCAGTTAAAATTAATTTTTAAAAAGTATGTATTTAACGAATGTAATTCCAGCCTATGTTTAATCTGAGAGCGTAATCTAATTTCAACAAAGCTTGCTTAATTCTGAAAACACCAACATTACATACTATTGCCTCTATCTTAATGGAAAAATCATTATCATTATTTTTGCATCTAATTAAATTTTAATGTAATAAGGATGCACGTGTGTTGAAGTGTTCTTTAATTCTGATCTGATCTGATTGTATTTCCTGTATAAAAATATTACATAATAGGAAATGATAGAAATGTAATTAATTTTTTAGAGTGATTTTGTTTTTTGTTTTTGTTGCTGAGTCTTCTTCTTCTAATCAAATGCGACATTGATAAATCGATTCTAATTGTACTGGGGTGGCGGAGGAAAAAACAATTACATTTCTATCATTTCCTAATATGCATTTTAAGCATAGTGTAATATTTTTGGCATATATTTGGATCTCTTATAATGCTAGTGTGCATATTGTGACCGTATTGTTATGTCTTCGTTGGGTGCTGGTGTACTACTCATGAGTGGGCCAGTTGGATATGTAGACTCCTTGTAAATAGCCTTGCATATTTCTTTGGTGATAATTTCACTGAAAGGTGGTAGTTTCAGGAAGAGAGAGAGAGAGAGAGTGTGTGTGTGTGTGTGTATCTTTTGTGATTTTTTGAATGGTATGTAATCACATGATGTTCAGTAGCTATTGTTGTTGTCACTGCATCTAAGAGTGTTTTTACAATACAAATTTAAACGTTTAAAAAGGTATTGATATAAGAAAAAAAATTTAATGAATCTGCTCAGGTAGTAAATAAGTACCGAAAATAGGAAAATAAAATGAAAATAAAAACTAAAAAAATAATTTTTGGAAATTTCTTTTTACTCATTTCGATAATCATTTAATTGGCTATAATCTTATAAAAGAAAGAATATATATCAATATTTGTTCTGTTTAAAAAGGGGGCGCTAAATTTCCAATAGCTTTTTACCAAAAAAATATGAGTGATTTATGCTAAAGTAAAGTAGTTATTAAAAAATGTTTTAAAAAGAGAGCTCATAAACTAGGTACCGGTCATTTGTGCACTCATTTCCATTTTAAAAATTAATTAAGATTAATTAAATCGATTATTTCGGGTTAGCTCAGTCGGTAGAGCATTCGGCTAGAAACCACAAGGTTCCTAGTTTGATACCCGGTCCTTGCCAACTCAGCGTTATGAGTAGCACAGACATCTGTGCGGTAAAATAAGGAGCTGACAGTAGGTGTGGCACTCCACTTCAGACGCTAAAATAATCTCTTCAGTCTAGCGCAAGTGAAAAAGGGATAGACTCCTCACTGATTGGCTGAAACCGACTTTAGGCCGCCCCGACGACTTTACGTACTTTACTTATTTAAGGTTAGATTTCTTTTTAAGTTAAAAAGTATATAATAATAACCATTAGTAAATAATAATAATAATAATAATAACTAAAAAGTAATAAATTAGTAAATATAATAATAATAATTAGTAAAAAAAGCAAAATGATATTACATATTGTGACAGAGAACAGGAGTTGAGTGGCGGGCATGAAAACTTGCCGTATTCTCGAAGGAAGCGGCCTAGGCTGACATAGGATCGAACCGGCATCCTTCAGAATGCCAAAAGGCGACACTTTAGCGCAGGCACCTGAGTCGAGATGCCACTGTCCCAGTCCCGTTTGTGGACGCCGGATGCCCGTATGATAGCTGCGAGCATTCCGGCAACTGGGATTAAGTTGAGAATCCCGTGTGTGAAGCACAGACACCCGGATGATGGAGGTAGGCCTGTGGATAAATGGAGGGAGTTGCTGCTAGAGGATTTCGACAACGACGACGAAGGAAAAGAAGTAGAAGTCGGTGTTTACAAAAAGAAAGTTTAGCCTGTGAGAAGGCGTTGGACTCGCTTCTTTTTGCCTCCTCCCTCAACAAAAACTCGTTGAGTTAAATTTTTTATTTTGCGCCTCTATTTTTTCCCATAATCTATTTCGACTATTTGTAAATTCCTACTTACCTCAACCTCAGTTTTTGGGAAAAAGTACAAGAGTTGCCGGAGGTTGTATAATATTGACATTATCAACAGATAATGGCGGACCTCAAACTCATCCCTGAATTCGACTACTCCATGTCTGTGGTGGACTGGGTCGAGAAGTAGAGCTGACATGTTGCTTCTGTGGGGGGAAGCAGGTCGAGCTAGTCATCCCCCTGTGGCTAACGGGAGGCGCTCTGGACGTTTACCAGCAGTTAAAAGACAACGAAAAGGCTGATGTTGAGATGACTAAGGTTTCACTATACCAAACCTTTGCGATGGACCCTTGCACAGCGTACGAACGCTTTACAACCCGGACGTTAATGGCAGGCGAGACAGTGGATGTCTTCTTTGCGGCACTAAAGAAGCTGGCGGTTCTTTTTGGAGGATTACGTGAACGGACCTTTGTATACGCGTTCGTAGCAGGACTCCCGACTCGAGTGAAAAAAATGTTGAGGGCGTCCACAAGCATAGAGGCAACGCCGGTTGAGCAATTACTCGAGCGCGCACCGGCTATTGTCAGGATGAAGCAGATTTGGGGTAGCCAATTGCAATGGTCACGCAGACGGCCCAGAGTGGCCATACAAATCCTCCCAGGCTGGACCATCGAGCCAGAGTGAATTGCTTCCGTTGTGAAAGGCTTGGTCACATGGCTAATGAGTGCAAGAGTAGTATGGATGAAAGACGTGGGCACATACGCTGCTTCAAATGTGGCGGGATCAGACACATAGCCTCAAGCTGTCTGAAAAAAACGAGCCAGGGAACAAGATGTCAGCACCGCTCTGCTCCCCGTACAAGATGTGTACAAGGCACAACCAATCATCCGAGTCCTCGTCGACCAAACGCCTTGCTCAGCGCTTTTCGATTCGAGCTGCTCTTGCACCATAGTGAGTGCAAGACTATGCCGCACCTGGAGTAAGAGAAGCGTTAAAATAACGACCGTAAATGGTGACACCCGGGCGTGCTGTGGAGTAGGGTCAGTGAGGATTCGTACTGACTCTGGTGCATCTGCTAAGGTCAATGTCTTGGTGACGCGAAAAGATATACTGGGCTTCAACCTACTGTTCGGATATGACGCCATCAAGGCACTGGACAGTGTCCTCATCACACGAGGTGGAATTCCTGGAGGCCCCGGTATATGCCGCGCTTCACATCGATCAGCCCGACTTCAAGGTAGAGTTTGACCGACGCTAGGAGATCTGGACTGCCTCGTGGAAATGGACGGACAAGGAGGCGCCAACCAAGTTAAGGGATAGCGTCACAGAGTACCCCATATCTGCGAAAGTTAGGATCGCATACGAACAGGAGCTTGACGTCTGGGTAAAAGATGGCTGGTTGATCCGTACCCAACCAGAAGCTAGGGCCTCCCAAAAATCTGATCCCTTTAATGGCAATAGTGCAGAAGAACAAGTCGAAAGTGCGACTGGTTTACAAAGATCCAAAGTGGCTTGAAGACGGGGCGCGCATACTGGGCCTGGGTGTCAGTGGGGAGGAAGGCATCCTGCGGTGGAGACGGGGAAGTGTGGTTCCAGACATTCCTGAAGTTCTCACAAGGCGGGCTGTTTTTTCCCTGTGGAAAACTTGTGGGACACCTGACAGGTGTGCTTGGCTTCGTGCAGCAGTGGACATAATAAAACGCCGAGCGAATGCAGTGACCTCAGGATGGGACGATGAAACGATAATGCCCTCCTCACCTGAATGATTGCAGAAAGTGTTAAGAGAGCAACACACGAGGACCCTGCCCGAGGAGAGTGGTGTATCAACGGGGAAGAAATAAACGTATGGGTCGATGCTAGTTCATTGGCGTTGTTGCATAAGCAAATGTAGATATCTCCCGATTCACTAATTCAGCACTTCAATCCATTAATAAAAGATACATACACTCACCAACAAAACAAACAAAATCGGAAGTGTCCTCTATCGTAGCCTAAAACAGAATGACCATTTTAACACATATCTGCGCATGGGCTCCGATCGGGAGTTCCGCTTTGATAATCAATTCCTGACATTAAATAAAATAAAATTGGTAAATAAAATTCCATTTTCATCCAATGAAAGCGATTCCCGGGTGAAAGTGAAAATAACTTCAATGGATCCGATTTTCGGCAGCGGTTCTCTATAAATAAACAGCGTTGAAAGGCAGACGACAATCAGAGGTTCAGGCGTCGAGCGAACCCACGACCAACGAGGGCTAGCAAGCGAAGGATACATCACACCCCCACCTACTTACCCAAACCTGACCTCACAGGCAGTCAACAAGCGAACATTTCAACATCATTCGACGATACCAAAATGCTTACTACCAATACACAATATTCTGCATACAACAACACAACAACAACAGATACACCGACCGATACAAATCCCACTTCGTTCAGCAACCGCTAACTACGACCAACAATGCCAGACTCGACTTACCTACCAATACCTAACCACTACCACTGGTTCTTCTGCCTAAACTGCAACTGATTCAGCACCGGATACTCACTGACTCTTTATTCAAGACATAACTCAATTCGAAGACGCATCCAACAACGAGCGAACATTCTTCACAAGTGAGTAAACTTACCTCTCCCTCCCAACCCCCGCTCTCTTCGATCGTCAACTTAAAGGGGTAAACATTAGTCAGCGCCTACCACCACATACACAATATTCTGCCTACATCACCACCCCACTACCACAGTCAAGCTGGACATTTTACGGACTTAATATTCACCCACAAATATCACAAAAAAAATCAGACTTTTTTTTCTCTTAAATTCATTTCAGTTTTTTCGTGCGATACCCATCCTGGACATTTTATGGACTTGCTATTCACCTATAAACATTCACCAAATTTCAAACTTTTTTTCTCTCTTGAATTTATTTCAAGTTTTCGTTGTTTTTCATATTACTTTTCAGTACAATTTTGAACTTAAAATCTGTGTTTTGTTCTTTTCCTCATCACCATACGCTTGCATGTTAATACTGTTTATTACAGCGTTGGGAGTCCTGTTGGAGGGGGACGGGGCCGTGTTGGAGGATGTGTGTTGGTTGCAGCCCATGAATGATGCCCAGCACATCAACCTAACTGAGTTGGACGCTGTGGTGAAAGGCGTCAGCCTAGTTCTACTGTAGTAGGCAAAGAGGTTGCACCGGCACACCGATTCTCTTTGTGTCTACCATTAGATGTCCAACACGCTGGCTGGAAAAGCAAGAATACGCACCAAGGCAGCAAGCGCGATGCTGATAAGGCGGAGGCTAGATACCCTAAAGAGCCTAGTCTCGGAATATAACCTGACAGCATAACACTGGTCGCGTCGTACTGCAATCTTGCCGACCAGTTGACATGAGTGCTGCACAACTGGTACGTTGCCGTAAAGATGGGTACCGAGCCCATTGGTGAAACCTGCGCTGCCACAGGGAGCGCGATGAACTAGCAGCAGATAAAAGACATCAATGTGCAGAGCGGATATCCAGGCATCAAGAGGACGCTGTATTTTGTGAGACGCGTCGACCCAGCGGCGGCCAAGGCAGAGATTAAACGAATCAATTGACCCAGCACCAGCACGATGGCGAAAAGGACGACTGGAGACAAGTGATGCATGGCAAAGGGTAAGAATGGATATCACGAATTATTGTGGCAACCACTTTCTTACCCTCTCGACATATCGCCTGTCTTTTACGAACGAAGTGCACCAGAGGAGATATTGGCCGACAATGACACCGCCTTCTGCAGCAGCAAGTAAGGCTGTTTCTGCATGAATGGGGGGGGTCCGATTACGGCTGCGATGCGCGTACGTGTCATCAGGTAACGGTATCACAGAAAGAAGTCACCCACAGTATCAAGAGGATTGCTGCTAGCAGTGCACCGTTGCGGAGGTAAAATGTGACACCGAAGGACGGGGTATCCCCGGTAACCGCACCCGCGATTGCCATCTACACGTACCAGGTGCGGGTAAAAGGAATTGACGTTGCGCATTCACCTGTTGTTTACAAAAAGTCCACAAGAAATATGTTAAAGATGTGGAAGCCCAAATTACCAAAAATCAGGGAATTATCTGATTTTAATAAAATTTTCAGTATTGACTTATTAATCAATGAATTCTTTCTTTTAAATTACTGAACCATTTCAGTCAAACTGAATCGATGGAAATAAATCAAAATTCTTTTAAAATGAATATTACTGTTCACGCTACATACATGTCTTGAGAGAAACAATTTATATACCTGATTGATGGATAAAATTCATTTAAAATATGAAACGCCAAATTGTAAGTTTTAAATTTCATATTTTTATATTCTAAAAACAAATATTCATTTAATAATAAGTCTATTTTATGTTTTATATAGTGGAAAATGCAATTTTTCCACTTTGGAAAAAATCATGATGGTCAAATTTACTCACATCATGTCCTTTAATTTATTCACTCGTTTTATAATTTAGGCATAAATTGGATCCTCCTTTTATGACCGTAATTTTGATTTTTCGTCGACGATCATTAAAATCTGACGTTTTTATTTTAGAGTACCAAAGCCAAAAAGAAAAGAAATAACAACAAAAGGTAACATTCAACTTTTTACTCGTAAAATCCTACAATAAAATTAGGCTTGGCATTTTATGGTAGGAATTTACGAATAAAAAGTGTTAAAACGAACCCCCACTTTAAGACTAACCATTCTCACAAAATAAAAACTTTTAGAATATACATATTGAAGTGAATATTAAAATAAACAAAGAAAATATATTTAGTATTGGTAAATAACGGGTGCAAGAAAAATAAACCATTTATTGCAAAAACACAGACATAAAATGAGGCTTCAGTTTTATTTTATGGTAGGAAATGTCGCGAATATTTTTCCTTTTCGGAAAAATAACGACCGTTGAACAAAATGACGTCGTCAATAAAAAGGGTAGGGAAAAATGAAATGAATAATGGTCTTATTTGATAATGAAATAGAAATTTATTTTACAAATTTCTCCACTAAAAGAGGCAAAATGAAATATAAACAATTTAAATGAAACAAATTTGCATAAATTTCCCATGCACGACTAAATAAAAATTTAGGGATCGAGTAACACAATACAAAATACAAAAATAGGATAAAAGTGTATAAAAAAGGGTTACACTTACAGGAACAGAAATGGTATTAAACAATAAAAGAACCCTTTAAATATGAGTTTCTCTCGCACAGGAGAAACAAAACAGTTCCTCAGAACTCACAGTTCTCTTAAAATTTATCGTTCTTTTTCGCCAAAGAATGAGGCTCCGAATGAAGATTATGGCTGGCCACTCTGCGCTAGTACCTTCTTTTCACGTGTAGCTGTCCGTTTTTCCTCAAAGGGATGGACACCCCAACAAAGTTTCTTCCGTGGTGAGAAGTATGTGAGAGAAAAGAACCGCGACCTTTTTCGCCAAAGGAAAATAAAGAAACCACCGTCTCAGCCGTTCTAGGAATTCTGTAGGATTGCAACAGCAATAAGCCACATTTTCTCAATCAAAGTTTAAAAAAAAAACGGCCAATGTCAGTATTCAAGCAGCTTAGGGGTTTGTGACACAGTGCTATGAAGAGACAATCTGCTGGTTGCGTCCTCACTCCTTGCTTCCCAGTTTCCAAGAGGCAGATTCAGGGGACACGTGATCAAAAAAAGTCCTAGCCAGCCACAGGAGCCTCCTTCGTTTTCGCAGCAAAACACGAAACGAGACATTGAGAGACAGACCGAAAAGAGAAAAAAAAGCATGCAATATACAATATATAATTTTGTTGTAAATAAACCCATTTCTATTTCAAACAAAACTAATATATTTTTTATTTTCTTACATGCAAAAAAAAGAAACGGATTTTACTTGGTTAAAAGTTAAAACGAGTGAGTAAAATTTCAGTAATATTTAATAAATATGTATTTAAAGTAACCCCTTACTTATTTCTACAAAGAAATGTTTATAAGCATTTTAAAAATATTTTAAAACCATTATTGAACACGATAAATCAAAATAAATTCGAGTTAACTTTTCCTATAAATTTGGACGATTTTTAATGTATAAATTGTATTAAAAATAAATTGCATATGTAATGATATTTTTCTTTTTTTAATGATGATCAGTATGTTACTACTTATCGATTTATACAAAGTTTGACCTTAAATAATAGATTTAATTATGTTTAATTCGTTTTTAAAACTCTTAGCAGACGACAAAAAAGGGTATACCTACTTTATTCTCTATGCAAATAAAAATACTTAGAATCTTTTGAAAACTGATTTAATTATTAAAATGCTAATTAGTTTCAGGATTTGATTGGTATTTTCTTTTCGCAACTATCGTATTACTGTTAATCGGTGGAGGTGATATAATAGCTATACTCCCGTCTTTCATTGCTAAATTTTCCTAATTTAACTATTTAGTCAAAATAGGAAGTAAAGAATAAAATTACAGCTATTTCTTCATGTTAATGAATTTACCGAGTTAGCGAGTTCGAAAAGAAGGTTCCCGAGAGAGAGAAGGTTCCCGAGTCCGACAAGAAATACCTGAAGAAGGCTGGAGGGCATATCGGCCGAAACATTGTACAGATAACAATGAAGATGAGGACAATAGTCGGAATAACGCGAATAATACATTATTATTAGGTAATCTTCAACTTGTTCCTCGTAAATTCCTGCTATGAAATAAAACTGAAGCCTCATTTTATGTCCGTGTTTTTTGCAATAAAATGTCTTATTTTTCAATCACCCGATTACTTTACAATATAGAAATCAATAACACCAAGTAATTCATTTATTAAACACGGCGTTTGTAATTAACCACACAAGTATTACTATGTAAACATTTATTTTTTTAATTATATATAACATTGCAGCGATTTTAAACACATTTAATGCATGCTGTTTTGAGGCAATTCTAAGATAGACCTATAGAGAGCATTGTTAATAAGATGCTAATTAAGATTACTAATTAAGGATTATTTCTAATAATCATTGAGAAATTAATGTAAATAACGTAAAGCGGAAGCTATTGACGTTCGTTCGGTAATAGCGATAGAATTAAACAATCTTTCTTTTATCACATATTGGTCAGAATCATACTTGAAAGCCACACATTCTTGTTAAATCGATCGCAGTTAAGCAACGATAAAGCCTCGGTTCCGTAATAGATGAGGACGAGACCACTTAGGGACAAACAGACACGGGAAAACAAACCTCACGGTCCTTGTGTATTAAAGCAAAGACTTATAAATACCAAATTAGAAGCTAATTGAATATTGTCCATGTGTAAACTATTAGTAAGTAGATATGCACTACTTTGATTACCATGTACACTGTACGGGCGAAAATAAATGATTTTTATTCCGATCTTAACTAATCTAGGGAAATATAAGAATTCTACATCTCAATTAAAACCCCTTGTTTTACACCTCATTGTGTAGATCCTTTAAATCTCTATTAGATATATAGATGTATTCACATGACCGAAAGGCTGATTGGTTTGGTACTAACGCATATCACACCTTTATGGCGGTCATTACATGCTCATAAATTCGCATGTCAATCTTGTATACGTTTAGCATTTAATAAGTAACTACTAGCCAAATATCATATGCACCCTCCGGTGCAAGTATTTAAGTCTTTAAATGTAATGACAACTATCATATAAATTAGAAATCGCTATGGAAACTAAATAAGAAGTACAGAATAAAAGAGTTTGAAATCAGATGGTGGGTATAACTCGTGAAATATAGAAACAAACTTGAACAACTTTACCTAATCCATCACCTGTCTTCAATTGTTATTTTTTCTGAATTTTAGTATATTACGTTAAAAGAGGAACCAGTAAAAGAAAACAATGACACATATATTTTGTCACTTTTACATGCGATTTACTTTAAGATCAGTTGCAAGGAGATTTCTTGCTTATTTCATATAAATAAATATCCAACCACAACAGTTAGGAAATCACATAATACATAAGCACAGTCATTTATTAAATTTGATATTTTTACTCAATATGCAAATTGCCTCCCATTCCACACTGTTATAAACCGCTATCTTGTTGTCATATATAAGCAATAATTGTACTGTTCAGTTAGTATGACAATATGGTTAACCACGATGCTATTAAGTTATGTAAAACAATTTGTTATACATGATACGACGGTTAAAATTACAAATAAAATTATTTCGAGAATGTAGATGTCAATAACTAGGGATATGTAACTCTCGAGTAGTGAATATTAGTTTCAGGCTTACTAGACGAAGAGAAAAAGCACACATCTCCATTATCAATAACTTACTTTGTCTGAATTTTTGAGATTGAGGCTTGATAATTTGGATTATATGGATTTTCGGACTGTTGTCTCTGACTACTCATCCTTCATTGTCTTACACAATGTTTTGAGGCCAATGTGACCCTACTGGCCGTTTTTCACGGTGCTTCTCTTGTTGAAGTCGGGCAACCTTCTTGACTCTGAATTCGGGAACGCCTTACAGAGAACTATAACCGACAAACCGAACCCCTATTATTCAATCCACGGGCATAGCAGCCGCTTTTTCGTTCCGTTCAAACCAATCGTTGACCGGGTACACACAGTGTATACAGCTATGTTAAGTTTTCTCATCGTTATTATCCGACTCCTTAGGCCAGAGATTGAAACCCCGAAACCTACAAATATTGTCACTGTAGAAACCTGCTACACACCCACTTAACCTGCAACCCTATATCCGTTTCGCCATATGTGCTCCAACACTGAACTATTGTGTCCAGTTCGGACACATTGGTGCAAGTTCAAAGAGACAGGTTAAATGAAAGTTCGACAAGAACAACACCCGAAGAATAGCGGCCGGCTGAGCACACTCGACCGAAGACGTGTGATTATATAACAATAAGATCGCGGACCAACAGCCCGAAAAATCCCAAATAATGCAAACATAATTAATCATACACAATTTGCACATGATTCCATTGAATATTTTTTTTATTGCTATTTTATTTGGTCTATAATAATCTTGTTTGCGGAACTCAGATTGATTTCACAGCATTTACTATCTAAACTATTTCATACACAATTATATGTTTCAAGTAACTATTCTATTTAACTCGTCTTTGCTCCGCAGCTGTTACAAAAATTCTTGGTCTTTTTGTACCCTCTATGGATTGGGATATTTCAAAGTTAAACCTACAGCATCTAGTTACAATCCAAAACTCTGTTAATTCAAATAAAGTCTTATTGTAATTCTGAGCCCGTCTGCTCGACTTGATCTAATGAACTAACCATCAGTTTCCTCGTACTTCTTGGGTGATTGGCAATTGCACAGTGAGTGCGGAAATACGCTGCTAAGCGCGTTTAAAGCAGGCAAAGATGTTAATAACATAGCTCTTTGGTTTGCACTACAGTTATATACTTCACATCACTTGAACATGCCACAATACTAATAACTTCTTTCAAACAAGATTCCCTTCTTGACCCCACTGCGGTGAATATGACGGCAGTACATATCTCTTCTGCATCAGAAACGGACCTGCGACGTAATGGCCCATAGATTCAGGACACGACGCGGATGGAAGCATAACCTAGTTTGTTATAAGACATGCCGGTTAACAACTTCTTAAAAGAGGGTCGATAAAATCCATCGTGTGTTCTTGTTGTGACTGGATTAATCAATTTCAATATATGAACTCTTAGCT
>CM042151.1:97951478-97999076 GCA_023376005.1 Doryteuthis pealeii
TTTTTTTAAGCACCAGCACCAGAGAGGTCATAATCATATTGGGATAGCTACTTTATATGAGTGGCAGTCTATTTAATGTTTATAATGACAATTCTAGTTTGAGATGGCCTTTTGTTTATATGTGTTGAGAAGACCTGTTTCTGCACTCTTGCACCTTTGATGCACAATATCTGGACCCCAAAATGTTGTGGTGTTTTGTGCTGGCCGATTTGAAGGGCATGAGTTATGAGACAGGTTTCACAAGGATTAAAAACAAAACACAAACTACTACAAAGTTTGAAAACTAATGCAGATGGAAGAAGGAATCTGTGATTACTAGCGATCTATCTCACTAGCTGACTCAGCTTCCACTCTACTGCTTACTAGCGACCTTACACCTCAACAAGCCTGGGCGTCAAACTGATTAAGGGCTAAGAGATAGCTGAAATTTATGTAAAAATTCTCGCTCCACCACCCATCTGCTCTGACCAACACAGATGCCAGTACTTAAGATTCTACCGCCGACTTTAGACGGCATTAACCTTCTAAAAATTAAACAATTAAAATCTTTCAGATTAGTGTCTTCATACTCGACTATTAATATTTTCAAAGAGATTTCCTCATAAAAATCCTTTTTGAAATAGATGCTAAAGATATTATCACCAAGTGTCCAGTTACACAGTGGTCGTATATAACCCTCTCAACCTGTACAGTTAATCTTTTGTGTTCGAAAGGAAACAACCATCCACCTATCCTGGGCTTTAACACAATTCTTATTTTTATTTATTTATTTTGTTTTATCCCTGTTCTTCCTCAATCATAGTAATCCATATGCTACCAAGTTACACAGTCAACCATTTTATGTTATCGGTTGAAGTTTGTGTTCCCTAGATGTACTCAATGAATTTTCAAGTTGGAAACATATGAAAATCTGATTCAACAGACTTTACAAGAAGTAATATTTTTACAATCTTAAGACTTTGTTATTAATTTGCTTTTAAATGACCAGTGTGTGTTTGGCAATATGTGCATTTTTAATTGTGACCAAAATGAAAAATCTGATCTCAGATTTCGGTTTCTCTCTAGTGTGTTTTCAGCAGTGTTTCTTCATGTTGGAATTGTTTGTAAATTTTGATCCACAGATTCACAAGAAAATGGTTTCTCTCGCGCAGTGGTGTGAATCGTATGTGGTCCTCAAAATGGAAACTCCTAGAAAATGCTGATCCACAGATATCACAAGATATTTGGGTCTCTCTCCAGTATGTTTTGCATATGTTTTTTCAAACTGTTCTTTCTGTGAAATGCAGATCAACACAATTTCAACAAGAAGATGGTCTCTCTCCAGTTGTGTATTCGCATGTGTCCTTTTTCCAAGCTGGTAATGGCCTGTAAATTTTGAATCCAAGACTCACAAGAATATGGTTTCTCTCCAGTGTGGGTTTCGCACATCGGTTTCTCCAGATGGACATTTCATTGAAAATGCTGTCCCAACAACCTTCACAAGAATATGGTTTTCTCTCCATGTGTATTCCGCATTGTTTTCTCAAAACGTTATTTCTGTGAAAAATGCTGATCCACAGATTTCCATGAGGAAAATGGTCTCTCTCCAGTGTGTATTCGCATTGTGTATTCTCAAGCTGGAATGGTCTGAAAATCTTGATCCACAGATTTCACAAGAATTGGTTTCTCTCCAGTATGTTTTCGCATATGGTTTTTCAAAATGGACCCCAATAGAAAATGCTGATTCCACAAACTTCACAAGATATGGTTTCTCTTCAGTGTGGGTCGCATGTGTAATTTCAAAATTGTAACTCCTAGAAAATGCTGATTCACGATGTCACCTTGAAGAAAATGAGTTTCTGCTCCAGTGTGTGTAAAGCAACAGTTCTTCAATAACGGTACTTTGAAGAAAATGCTGATCCACAGACTTCACAAGAAAATGATTCTTCTAATGTTCAGTTTCCATGTCTATTTTAATCCTTGAAGCTAAATTCTGATCCGTACCTTCAAAGAAAATTTGGGTCTTTCTTTTCTCATTTTAGTTGGCATGTGTTTGTGTCTTTTTGAAGATTGTTCATTCCAAATATTTTTAATCTGTGAAGAAATTAAATTTAAGCTTAACAAAATAAAAACAGGAAAACAATAACTTATTTTGAATGTAATAATTACATTATATTATTAGTTTATGTTAATTTGACTGCAATAATTCATTGTAAATCATAAATAAAATTACAATGCAGTTTATGTTTAACTTGCAAACATGTATAACTAATTGTAGTCATGAAAATGTAATTGTTATTATTCAATAAATAATTGAAATATATTTAGTCGATTTACTAACGAAATAAGGTATTTTTTTATTGTAGCTTTATCTAATCTAGATTCATCAAACATAAAAGAACATTTTATTATCAGAAAGTATGTAATAATAAGACAAAAAAACCTCCAGTTTAAAAAGTAACCATAATCACTTCTTGTTTGTTAAGGAGGACTCTTTATATGCTCTTTCAAAAAAGTTTTGCAAAACTCCTGGAACTCTTTAGATATAAACTGGCTTCATTGTCTGAACAATACAACCAAACACAACAAACCTCACAAATAGCTGATACAAAAATTTTTTTTTTTTTTTTCCTAAATAGCAGGATTTAGCTTCCAACATTTTATATAAATCATTTCTCCAAGATATTTTATTTTTTGCATTTTCATCTTTTAAGTGGTAAATCATATTTATTTATTCTTATTTGAATTGTGTTCTTTATTTCAACTTTTAATCAAAAAATGATAATGAATTTCATGAATTTTTCTCTCATATTTACTGAATCATGTTAAAATTTAAGAAAGCAGCATGTAGGAGGATTGATCTTTGTTCGTTTGGTAACAATGATCAAATAAGGTCCCAGTATCAGCACCAAAGTAAAAGCCAACACTAGCATCACTGAGTACTGCCTAACTCCGTAAAATCTAACAGAGTTAGACAGCCACGAAGCAATCACCTTGCCTAGGTCAGGAATGCTACTTGGCAGGAGACACAATTCCAAACATAACATCAGCCTAATGTTACATGAACATACAGGCAAAGAGGAATTCATTGACAGTCTGGCACACACAGATATTTCTATCTTATTTGATTAGTCCTGTCTTTTTCCACATAGCTAGGGAACAGACCTTGCTGCCTCTGCCATCAGGAGCATGTATTTGCCCATTCAAAAATAGAAAGCAGATCTTTCAAAGACTGCCAAGTAAGAAATATGAGTGCCTGCTGGTGGCTAATGGGCAGTTGATGATAGATCCACATCCATATTTGGTTTATAATATATTGGTTAACTTCTGAGCAAAATTGGTTCTTTTATCAAAGATTTACTAATTGGTTAGCTTAACCAGCAAATAAGTTAACCTCTAAGGTTGGTTATGCTTATGCCAAACGTTTTGTTTTAATTCATTCTTGATAGGGCTTAAATTTGTTTTTAAACTCTTTTTTTTTCATAGAGAAGAGACTGCTATCAGGCTACACACCACTCTGAGTCAAGAAGTGGACCAGGGAGTAAATGGTGATAAGGAGTACTCTAAGGAATTTGGGGATTGGATAAAACAAGTAAGGCCTTTTTAGATTAATATTAAAGCATTCAACTAAAATAAATAACCACACAAAATATCTTTTGTAAGATTTGATCATTAACAACAATGATATACAAATATATTTATATTAATATATATATATATAATATCATGGTACTTGGGAAGCTCCTTTAATATGTCCACCACATGCAACCCTCACATCTACAAACCCACCATTTAGATGAAACTGTAATTTTTTATACATTTACAAAAATATATAATATATATAAAATATAGGTCATCCACAGACATATTCGTGTTCGACTTAATCAAGTCTCTTCAGTGTGGCTAGAACATTTTTGTAGCTACCTAACAGACGGATTGGAAATCCGATCGTTGGGTGTCAGTCCGGCACCTTAAACCATTAGGCTGTCTTCACTTACAGAATGGGAAGGGGATTTTAACTGGTTTAATACACACAATGGCTTTGCGTGTAAAGGCCGTCACAGAGTGCCCATTCCTTAGAAGAGCGTTGGCGTTTACCGCTTGAGTTTGGCCCATAAGATGAAATTCTCCTGTTTTTTTTTACGATAGGTGAAAAAAAGAATATGGAGGCCCAATGTTATTTATTTAGAGTGACTAATTCTATTTCGTATGTTTCAAATACCCAGATTTGAACTTCGGTTAAACATAGTTGAATAATGAATTTTAAAAGTATTGCGTCAATTATATAAAAAATAAAGATTAATTTTTAGTTTTAAGAAAGAAGCGCTGAAGTGTTAAAAAAAACAAACACGTAAAATCATTTTTTTGTTCATTTTTTTTTTTTTGTCGTCTGTCTCAGACCTAACTTTTAGTTTTTTTTAAATTCAACGAACTATTTTCTCTAAGGGAATTATTACAATGGTTGACCAGGTCAAAGGGTATATTTATGACAATTAATTAAAAGATATTTCGTTATTTCTAAATAAATCAACGGTCATCATATTTAGCGAAAGCATGCGCTCAGAAATGGTTGTTATGTTATAAATTTTGTCGCAACAAAAAAAAAATCTAACTTAAAACTTCTTTAAGTAAATTTTACAATGAAATTAATTATTCGCTATGCAAACTTAAATTTAAAAAAGGTAGTTATTTGTTAGATTTGACAAAAAAAAATGAAAATTTTTTTAGCACTTTTACGCACTTAACAATTTTTCGCAAGTTATTCTAATTTTAATTTTTCATAAAATATAAATTTTAACTCCAAAATAATTTTCTTTCTTCATTTACCAAGAGAAACCTCTCTTAAAAATATTTAAAAAAACAATAAAATATCGCAGCTATGGCGATGGAAAGTGCAAATTTAAACACGCGGACTTGAAAAACAAGTTTCCAATCATCGTATGTCACACCTGCCGGAAAGAAAAAATACCAGAGTCAAGGAATTAACCGAATTTAATAAAATTTCAGTGTTGATATATTAATTAATAAAATATTATTATAATGCATTATTTCTTTCATTTAAAAACTTGTTTGTTTTTTTTTGTTTTTTTAAATATAACTACAAGAATGTTTACTAGTTAATGTTAGTATATACAATATTTACAAATTAAAATATTTGGTGTAAAATATATTTAAGAACATTCAGTTAATTTCAGTGTTCAATAATTTAATTTTTTTCTTTTTAATTAGATTAGGTATTAATTTTCGAATTTACTATTTTTGAAAGGAATTTAAAAAAATAAATAAATAAATAAAAGAACAATGTACTTTTGAAATAAAGTTTTCCTATAAATGAATGAATTATAATAGCTTCGTGAGATGCGTTGAATTCGTTCACAAAACTTTGAGATGCGTCTGAATTCGTTCACAAATCACGTGGTCAGAGAGCAAGATAATTTGCCTTCTTTTAGGCTTCCATACTTTAAATTGACTATTTTTTTTTAAATCGTTTTAATTTTTTTAAAATATGTTGCCAGGTTTTGCATGGTTTTTAACTTAGATTTTTTCAAAAGATAAATTCTGGGCTATCTTTTGGTTAAAATTGATAGTTAGTCCATAATAATCCTGGCACATATAAATGGACCCTTGGAAATTTTTAAGGTAGTGAACTTAAGATAGAATAATTTTTTTGCATACAATTTAAAGAAAACTATATTTTTTAAATATTATGAAAAAAAAAAAACTTGCTACATTATTTATTTTTTTGAGTTTAAGAAAATTAATTTTAAATTTTAAAATCATTTTTAGGTTATTGAATTATTCTTTTATTTATTTTTTTTTTATTAATATATCTTCAGGATATGATCTTTCAAAAGATGTAAAATTAGGGACTGGGATTTTTTTTCTTCAAAATGCTCAAAGGTCACCACTGAATTGATAAAAAAGTATTTTTTTTTCAAGATTCTTCATAAAATAAAATTAAATCCTTATAAAAAAGTAAGTCCGTGGGAAAATAATTTTGGCGAAATTTCTTAAAATCGGACAATTCCCTGATTTTTTGGTAATTGTTTTAAAATTAAGAAATTAAAAATTACCCCCTTTGCACATCTCTGCACATGCCTATTATAATATATTATTTTTGTTAATGAGCAACCAACTTACAAAAGATATGTACGTGGTATAAAATGTTCATAGAAAATGTAATCAAAAATTACAGATTTCATCTAAATGGTGGGTTTGTACTGGGGGTTGCATGTGAGATGGACAATATTAAATGTTAACATTTCAAAACCATTGAAAATATTTATGCTGATAAGTAAATTTTGTAGAATATATATTATATATTATATATGTAATTTATGGCACTTGGATATAGAGTTCTTTAATTTTTACCTACATTTTCTATTAATTTTTATCAATTTACTTATCAGCATGGTAGTTTAAAAATAGGAACTTACATGGATTAGTTTTTTCTTTTTAAAATTAGTACAATTTATTTTAAACTTGTTACACAAATATTTAAATTTCTTTAATTAATTCTAATCAAAATATAAAAATCACTAAGGGAGTTGTAAAAAAAAAGGACTTTACATAAATATTTTCAAATGGTTTTGAAATGTTAACATTAATATTTCTGTCAATATTTACTTAAATTAATATCATGGCAGCCTACCATGGTGCAATGGTTAGCAAGCTAGTCTCACAGATCCATTACAACTGAAAAGTGAGATTGATCCTTGCTGAATACCATATAATCGATCTTGTGTCAAATCATACAAAAAATTTCCATAATTTACGTTAGGATGAACTTGAAAAACGGTCCGGAAAAATTGGGGTGACCCAGAAAAAACAGAACCACAAATTTTGTAAATAAATTGTTTTATTTTAACTAGGGGGAGAAGGGTTAGTGTTATGTTGGGGTTAGTTTAATGAGAAAATAAAATAATTAGGTTCTGTTTTTTCTGGTCCCCTATAATTTTAATTTTCCGGCAGATTGCAGTTTAGCCAAAATTTACTTATTAATGAATAAAAACTTGAAAAACTTTAATATTAAAATTTACTTATTAAATGAATAAAAACATGAAAAAAATTTGATATCAAAATTTCACAGTGAAATTGATTTTTAAATAAAAGTCTTCGTTTTTTTGTTTTTTTAAAATCGAAAATATCAATTTTTTTCTAAGAGAAAAACTGATAAAATAATCAATATATACTTACTTTTTATTCTAAATAGGTAGAAAAAGTTGAAACGATTTTTTACGTTTAAATAACAAACAATATTTAATATACTGAAAAGCATTTCGTCTCTTTGTATAAAAACAATATGTCAGTTTTGCTC
Source organism: Doryteuthis pealeii (assembly GCA_023376005.1). NCBI lineage: Eukaryota > Metazoa > Mollusca > Cephalopoda > Myopsida > Loliginidae > Doryteuthis > Doryteuthis pealeii. Next base: position 97,958,776 of record CM042151.1, read on the forward strand.
TTCCGTATATTCTAAGAATCGGCACATTACTAGTCATAAATATTAATGTAGCATGTATCGACAAATTTTTAGTTCACCTGAATTCTAAAATTCATATATTAATATCCGTGAAAAATTGATTTTTTCATGCAGAAAAATTTTTAAACATTAAAAAATTTATTTAAGCACACAAAAGATTGAAATCTCTTAAAAATTAATTTCTTAAAAAAAAAATTTTTTTTTGACATTTAATAAATATATACATACGCAATTAAAGCAAAAAAAAGTTTTCAATTATAATATTAGACATTTTTTTGCACTTTTTATTTTTCCGATTTAAAAAAAAGAAAAGAACTACTGCATTGTATGTTATACGATTTCTTATAGAAAAAAAGTAAAAACGTTTTCTGAAGGGTCATGTTTTTTTTATCGTAAAAAATATTCCCCAAATATTTTTAGAAAAAAGCTATTTTCAGATATATTTTACAATCCAAAGGTAAACATTTATGGATTTTTTCGGTGAAAAATCAGACTATTAATTAATTTTTCATAGAATTAAAAAAAAAAAACAACCCTCTTATCGTAACTTGTTTTTAGCTACGTTAAATTTCAGTTGATTTAACAGTGGAAAAATGAAAACATTGTTTTTCAATCATAATTTTCATTATTTTCGTAAGCTGAAAAAAACTTTTTAAATCATCAGGAGTTGTTTAATGTTTTTTCTTTCGAATGGAAAAAATTCCTGATAATATTAATTTTTCTGCAAGTTTCACATTGTGTTCAATATAGGGGTGGGGATTTCACAGGGTAAAATTGGTGGTACCTTAGTTATAATACTCAGTCTCCCGATTAAAATTCTCAAAAATTTAATTAACCTGAATAGAATTTTTTTTTTTTTTTTTCTTTTTTTGCCGTCATGGAATGTCAACAATGATGGAATTCATTTTAGTGTATGTTCGTTTTAAAAGTTACGGATGACCAAAAAGACTAAAACTTAATCTTCTATTTTTAAAGTTATGTGATTTTTAAAAATAAAATTGAATAAGAAATAAGTAAGTTTTAGTAATATTGATATGTTTTTTTTTTTTTAAATGACAATTAACATTTGTAAATTCTAGTACCACCAACTTTCCCTGCGAAATTTACTCCCCAAAACCGCCCATAATTAACTCAATGAAATTTTGCAAAAGGTTAATATCAATCTTAAAATGTTTATGTCCATCCGAAAGAAGAAACATTTAAAAAAAACCTGGTGATTTAAAAAAAAATTTTCAGCCTACTGAAAATTATAACCAAAAACATGTTTACATTTTTGCGCCGTTAAATCAATTAAATTTAACGTAGCCAACAGTTATGAACAACAGCTTTTTAAAAAAAATTCTATGAAAAATCAATTATGGTCAGATTTTCATTAAAATTTTCATTTATACTTACCTTTAAATGAATATGTCTGAAATAGTTTTTTCCAAATAATATTGGGGGGAATTTTTTTTAGAAAGGTCTCCTATTTTATTTTATGAAATATGAAAAAATGAACTGGCAAAAAAACGGTTTTAACTTTTTTTTCTATAATGATAAAAGAGTCTGAATAATTATATCAAAATATTATGTTATAAGTTTTAATGACGAGTTTCTTTTTTTAGTTAAAAGAACCATGAATACAAATTCTGCTATAAAATACCAATAAGAACTGACCGTGTCGTAAAAAAAAGAAATTGTTTATTTATTTTTCAAGATAATTTTTTCCTATGGATAATTTGATCTTTCAAATTAACCGTTTTTCTTGTAACAACTCTTTATGTTCGTTATTTCTTTTTTGTGAAAAATAAACGGTTAAAAAAATATTGACGTTCCTTCCTTCAATATGGCCTAAACTGATCACTGAACAATTTTGGAGGTACCTAGTAAATATAAACATAAATTTGATTTAGTATTTAAAACAAATACTTAAATTATTTAAATCATTATATTTCAATATATAATTTAGATATTGACTTATGTAATTTTTTAAGAAAACTTATAATATAAATTTTGATTATAAAATAAAAGAATTCATTTTTGTAAAATCTTTCAAAGGAAATAAGTGACAGAAATTACTTTCTTTATGAAACACAATATATTGTAATTAACCTTTTTTTTGTTGTTTGTTTATTAAAAAAATATTCAAAATTATTTTCTTAAAACATGAACTTGAAATTTATAATCAGCTTTTCGGTGTACAATATCTGAAATTAAATCAAGGCTTTTTTTTACAATGAATTTCGAGGGACGTCTTTGTTTAGGTCACTACAAATTCAACACGAATAGTAACAAAATAAAATAAATTAAATGCTAAAAAAAAAAAAAAAAAGAATAAAAAAACTGATTTGTTTTCAAAACTTCCAATATTTTATGGTTACAGAAAAAATATTGTACCATTTAAAAATATTTCTATTTCACCTCGTGGAAAAAAAAATTTTAACTGAAAATAATAATGTTTTTTTTATTTACAGAAGAAAATAATAGAACGTTTTTACTTACTTCTTTCTCTTTTCTTTTTCTTCCGATCTCTGTTTAGGGTTCTAATGACGTAATGAGAATATGATATACTAAATAAAACTAATGTTTTCGGGTTGAGTAAATTAAAAACATGTCGTTCGTTTGCAATCAAATAAATAAGGTTACTAAAACGTGGAAAACAGGGAGATAAATTCCTGATGTTCTTCTCCCTGGGCAAAAAATTTGTTTAAAAATTTTTTAAAAATTAAAGGCCCATGGGGCCCCCCAAAAAAAAGTTTAAGGAAAATTCGAGGGGGGAAATATAAATCGTTTTAAAGATTCTTATTTTAAAACCATTTACCAAAAAATAAATGTTAATAAAATTAAGAATTTAAACGAATTTATTATCTCGATTTCTTTACTTTTTGCCCATGGCTATTAAAAAATAAATTTTGCCCAGGAGAAAACATCAGAATTCTCCCTTGTTTTCCACTGTTTAGTAACCCTTATTTATTGATTGCAAACGAACGGACATGTTTTTATTTCACTCACCCGAAAACATTAGTTTTATTTTAGTATATCATATTCTCATACGTCCAATAAGAAACCTAAACAAGAGATCGGAAGAAAGAAAGAGAAAGAAGTAAGTAAAACGTTCTATTATTTCTTTCTTTGTAAATAAAAAAATACATTATTATTTTCAGTTAAAATTTTTTTTTCCACTGAGTGAAATAGAAATATTTTAAAATGGTTACAAATATTTTATTTTCTGTAACCATAAAAATATTTGAATGTTTTTGAAAACAAATCAGTTTTTTTAATTCTTTTTTTTTTTTTTTTTAGCATTTAATTTATTTTTATTTTGTTACTATTCGTTGAATTTTTGTAGTGACCTAAACAAAGCGTTTCCCATCGAAATCAAGGTGTAAAAAAAGCTGATTTTAATTTCAGATATGTACACCGAAAAGCTGACGTATATAATTCAGTTCATGTTTTAAGAAATAATTTTGAATATTTTTTAATAAACAAACAAAAAAAGGTTAATTACAATATATTGTGTTTCATAAAGAAAGTAATTCTGTCACTTATTTCCTTTGAAAGATTTACAAAAATGAATTCTTTTATTTTTATAATCAAATTTATATTATAATTTCTTAAAAATTACATTAAGTCAATTATCTAAATTATATACTTGAAATATATGATTTAAATAATTTAAGTATTTGTTTTAAAATACTAAATCAAAATTTATGTTTTATTTACTAGGTACCTCCAAAATTGTTCATGTGATCAGTTTAGGCCATATTGAAGGAAGGAACGTCAATATTTTTTTAACCGTTTTTTTAATTTCACAAAAAAGAAATAACGAACATAAAGAGTTGTTACAAAGAAAAACGGTTAATTGAAAGATCAAATTATCCGATAGGGAAAAAATTATCTTGAAAAAATAAATAAAACAATTCTTTTTTTTACGACACGGTCAGTTTCTTTATTGGTATTTTATTAGCAGAATTTTGTATTCATGGTTCTTTTACTAAAAAAAGAAACTCTGTCATTGAAACTTATAACAAATATTTTGATATAATTATTCAGACTCTTATCATTATAGAAAAAAAAGTTAAAACCGTTTTTTGCCAGTTCATTTTTTCATATTTCATAAAATAAAATAGGGAGACCTCGTAAAAAAAATTTCCCCAATATATTTTTGGAAAAAACTATTTCAGACATATTTTCATTTAAAGGTAAGTAATAATGAAAATTTTAATGAAAATCTGACCATTAATTGATTTTTCATAGAATTTTTTAAAAAGCTTGTTGTCATAACTTGTTTTTGGCTACGTTAAATTTAAATTGATTTAACGGCGCAAAAATGTAAACATTGTTTTTGGTTTATAATTTTCAGTAGGCTGAAAATTTTTTTTAAATCACCAGGATTTTTTTTTAATGTTTCTTCTTTCGGATGGACATAAACATTTTAAGATGATATTAACCTTTATGCAAATTTCATTGAGTTAAATATGGCGGGTTGGGGAGTAAATTTCGCAGGGAAAGTTGGTGGTACCTAGAATTTACAAATGTTAATTGTCATTTAAAAAAAAAAAACATATCAATATTACTAAAACTTACTTATTTCTTATTCAATTTTATTTTTAAAAAATCACATAACTTTTTAAAAATAGAAGATTAAGTTTTAGTCTTTTTGGTCATCCGTAATTTTAAAACGACATACACTAAAAATGAATTCCATCATTGTTGACATTCCATGACGGCAAAAAAAGAAAAAAAAAGAAAAAAAATTCTATTCAGGTTAATTAAATTTTGAGAGATTTTTATATTCGGAGACTGAGTTATTATAACTAGGTACCACCAATTTTACCCTGTGAAATCCCCACCCCTATATTGAACACAATGAAACTTGCAGAAAAATTAATATTATCAGGAAAATTTTTTCCATTCGAAAGAAAAAACATTAAACAAACTCCTGATGATTTAAAAAGTTTTTTTTCAGCTTACGGAAATAATGAAAATTATGATTGAAAAACAATGTTTTCATTTTTGCACTGTTAAATCAACTGAAATTTAACGTAGCTAAAAACAAGTTACGATAAGAGGTTGTTTTTTTTTTTAATTCTATGAAAAATTAATTAATAGTCTGATTTCACGAAAATATCCATAAATGTTTACCTTTGGATGTAAATATATCTGAAATAGCTTTTTTCTAAAATATATTTGGGGAAATATTTTTTTACGATAAAAAAACAATGACCCTTCAGAAAACGTTTTTTACTTTTTTTCTATAAGAAATCGTATAACATACAATGCAGTAGTTCTTTTCTTTTTTTTTAAATCGGAAATAAAAAGTGCAAAAAAATGTCATAATATTATAATTTGAAAACTTTTTTTTGCTTTTTTAATTGGTATGTACTATATTTTATTAAATTGTCAAAAAAAAATTTTTTTTTTAAGAAATTAATTTTTAAGAGATTTTCAATCTTTTGTGTGCTTAAATAAATTTTTTTAATGTTTAAAAATCTTTTCTGCATGAAAAAATCAATTTTTTCACGGATATTTAAATATATGAATTTTAGAATTCAGGTGAACTAAAAATTTGTCCGATACATGCTACATTAATATTTATGACTAGTAATGTGCGATTCTTAGAATATACGGAAGAGCAAAACTGACATATTTGTTTTTATACAAAGAGACGAAATGCTTTTCAGTATATTAAATATTGTTTGTTATTTTAAACGTAAAAAAAATCTGTTTCAACTTTTTCTACCTATTAGAATAAAAAGTAAGTATATATTGATTATTTTATCAGTTTTTCTCTTAGAAAAAATATTGATATTTTCGATTTTAAAAAACAAAAACGAAGACTTTTATTTAAAAATCAATTTCACTGTGAAATTTTGATATCAAATTTTTTCATGTTTTTTATTCATTTTAATAGTAAATTTTAATATTAAAGTTTTTCAAGTTTTTATTCATTTTAATAGTAAATTTTGGCTAAACTTGCAAATCTGCCGGAAAATTAAAATTATAGGGTGACCCAGAAAAAACAGAACCAAATTATTTATTTTCTCATTAAACTAACCCAACACTAACACTAACCCTTCTCCCCCTAGTTAAAATAAAACAATTTATTTACAAAAATTTGTGGGTTCTGTTTTTTTTCTGGGTCACCCCCAATTTTCCGACCGTTTTTCAAGTTCATCCTAACGTAAAGTTATGGAAATTTTTGTATGATTTGACACAAGATCAGAAGTATATGGTATTCAGCAAGGATCAATCTCACTTTTCAGTTGTAAATGGATCTGTGAGACTAGCTTGCTAACCATTGCACCATGGTAGGCTGCCATGATTATAATTTAAGTAAATTATTGACAGAAATATTAATGTTAACATTTCAAACCATTGAAAATATTTATGTAAAAGTCCTTTTTTACAACTCCTTAGTGATTTTATATTTTGATTAGAATTTGAATAAAGAAATTTAAAATGTGTTGTAACAAGTTTAAAATAAATTGTACTAATTTAAAAGGAAAAAACTAATCCATGTAAGTTCCTATTTTTTAACTACCATGCTGAATAAGTAAATTTGATAAAAAATTAATAGAAAATGTAGGTAAAAATTAAAGAACTAGATATTCCAAGTGCCATAAATAATATATATATATATATATATATATATTTCTACAAATTTACTTATTCAGCATAAATATTTTCAATGGTTTGAAATGTTAACATTAATATTGTCCATCTCAACATGCAACCCCCAGTACAAACCCACCATTTAGATGAAATCTGTAATTTTTGATACATTTTCTATGAACATTTATAACCACGTAACATATCTTTTGTAAGTTGTTGCTCATTAACAAAAATAATATATATATATAGGCATGTGCAGAGATGTGCAAAGGGAGGTAATTTTTTTTTAATTTCTTAATTTTAAAACAATTACCAAAAATCAGGGAATTGTCCGATTTTAATGAAATTTTCGCCAAATTATTTTCCCACGACTTACTTTTATAAGGATTAATTTATTTTATGGAAGAATCTTGAAAAAATACTTTTTTATCAATTCAGGGTGACCTTTGAGCATTTGAAGAAAAAAAAAATCCCAGTCCCTAATTTTTACATTTCTTGAAAGATCATATCCTGAAGAATATATTAATAAAAAAAAATAAAATAAAAGAATAAATTCAATAACCTAAAAAAGTGATTTTAAAATTTAAAATTAATTTTCTTAAAACTCAAAAAATAAATAATGTAGCAAGTTTTTTTTTTTTTCATAGTATTAAAAAATATAGTTTTCTTTAAATTGATGCAAAAAAAAATTATTCTATCTAAGTTCACTACCTTAAAAATTTCAAGGTCCATTATATATGTGCAGGATTATTATGGACTAACTATCAATTTTAACCAAAAGATAGCCCAGAATTTTATCTTTGAAAAAATCTAAGTTAAAAACCATGCAAAACCTGGCAACATATTTTAAAAGAATTAAAACGATTTAAAAAAAATAGTCAATTTAAAGTATGGAAGCCTAAAAGAGCAAATTATCTTGCTCTCTGACCACGTGATTTGTGAACGAATTCAACGCATCTCAAGTTTGTGAACGAATTCAACGCATCTCACGAGCTATTATAATTCATTCATTATAGGAAAACTTTATTTCAAAAAGTACATTGTTCTTTTATTTATTTATTTATTTTTTAAATTCCTTTCAAAAATAGTAAACTCGAAATTAATACCTAATCTAATTAAAAGAAAAAAAATTAAATTATTGAACACTGAAATTAAACTGAATGTTCTTAAAAATATATTTTACACAAATATTTTAATTGTAAATATTGTTATACTAACATTAACTAGTAAACATTCTTGTAGTTATATTTAAAAAAAACAAAAAAAAAACAAACAAGTTTTTAAATGAAAGAAATAATGCATTATAATATATTTTATTAATTAATATATCAACACTGAAAATTTTATTAAATTCGGTTAATTCCTTGACTTCTGGTATTTTTTTCTTTCGGCAGGGTGACATACGATGATGGAAACTTGTTTTCAAGTCGCGTGTTTAAATTTGCACTTTCCCATCGCATAGCTGGATATTTATTGTTTTTTTTAAATATTTTTAAGAGAAGGTTTCTCCTTGGTAAATGAAGAAATTTATTTTTGGTTAAAATTTATATTTTTATGAAAAATTAAAATTAGAATAACTTGCGAAAATTGTTAAGTGGTAAAAAGTGCTAAAAAATTTCATTTTTTTTTGGTCAAATCTAACAAATAACTACCTTTTTAAATTTAAGTTTGCATAGCGAATAATTTAATTTCATTGTAAAATTTACTTAAAGAAGTTTTAAGTTAGATTTTTTTTTTGTTTGGGACAAATTTATAACATAACAACCATTTCTGAGCGATGCTTTTCCGCTAAATATGATGACCGTGATTTATTTAGAAATTAAGAAATATCTTTTAATTTTAAATTTGTCATAAATATACCCTTTGACCTGGTCAACCATTGTAATAATTCCCTTAGAGAAAAATAGTTCGTTGATTTAAAAAACTAAAAAGTGTCTGAGACACGAAAAAAAAAAAAATGAAACAAAAAAAAATGATTTTACGTGTTTGTTTTTTTAACACTTAGCGCTTCTTTCTTAAACTAAAAATTAATCTTTATTTTTTATCATAATTGACGCAATACTTTTAAAATTCATTATTCAACTATGTTTAACCGAAGTTCAAATCTGGGTATTTGAAACATACGAAATAGAATTAGGTCACTCTAAATAAATAACATTGGGCCTCCATATCTTTTTTTCACCTATCGTAAAAAAAAACAGGAGAATTATCATCTTTATGGGGCCAACTCAAGCGTAAACGCAACGCTCTTCTAAGGAATGGAGCACTCTGTGACGGCCTTTACACGCAAAGCGATGTGTGTATTAAAACAGTTAAAATCCCCTTCCCATTCTGTAAGTGAAGACAGCCTAATGGTTAAGGTGCCGGACTGACACCCAACCGATCGGATTTCAATTCCGGCTGTAGGTAGCTTACAAAATGTTCTAGCCACACTGAAGAGACTTGATAAGTCGAAACACGTGTCTGTGGATGACCCTATATATATATATATATATATATTATTTTTGTAAATGTATAAAAAATTACAGATTTCATCTAAATGGTGGGTTTGTAGTGAGGGTTGCATGTTGAGATGGACAATATTAAAGGAGCTTCCCAAGTACCATGATATATATATATATATATTAAATATAAATATATTTGTATATCATTGTTGTTAATGATCAACAGCTTACAAAAGATATGTTGTGTGGTTATTAATTTGTGAATGCTTTAATATTATCTAAAAAGGCCTACTTGTTTTATCAATCCCCAAATTCCTTAGAGTACTCCTTCATCACCATTACTCCCTGGTCCACTCTGACTCAGAGTGGTTGTACCTGATAGGGTCTCTTCTATGAAAAAAAAAAGAGTTTAAAAACAAAATTTAATGCCTATCAAGAATGAATAAAACAAAACGTTTTTGGCATAAAGCATAACCAACCTTAGAGGTTAAAACTTATTGCTGTTAAGCTAACCAATTGTAAATCTTTTGATAAAAGAACCAATTTTGGCTCAGAAGTTAACCAATATATTATAAACAAATATGGATGTGGATCTATCATCAACTGCCCCATAGCCACCAGCAGGCACTCATATTGTCTACCTTGGCAGTCTTGAAGAATCTGCTTCTAATTTTTGATGGGCAAATTACATGCTCCTGATGGCAGAGGCAGCAGGTCCTGTTCCCTAGCTATGTGGAAAAGGACAGGACCTAATCAAAGAAGATAGAAATATCTGTGTGTGCCAGACTGTCAATGAATTCCTCTTTGCCTGTATGTTCATGTAACATTAGGCTGATGTATGTTGGAATTGTGTCTCCTGCATAGTAGCATTCCTGACTAGGCAAGGTGTATTGCTTGTGGCTGTCTAACTCTGTTAGATTTTACGAGTTAGGCAGTACTCAGTGATGCTAGTGTTGTGCTTTTACTTTGGTGCTTGATACTGGGACCTTATTGATCATTGTTACCAAACGAACAAAGATCAATCCCTCCTACATGCTGACTTTCTAAATTTTAACTATGATTCAGTAAATATGAGAGAAAAATTCATAGAAATTCATTATCATTTTGATTAAAAGTTGAAATAAAGAACACAATTCAAAAGAATAAATAAATATGAATTTACACTAAAAGATGAAAAATGCAAAAATAAAATATCTGGGAGAAATGATTTATATAAATTGTTGGAAGCTAAATCCTGCTATTTAGGAAATTTTTTGTATCAGCTATTTGTGAGGTTTGTTGTGTTTGGTTGTATTGTGTCAGACAATGAAAGCCAGTTTATATCTAAAGAGTTCCAGGAGTTTTGCAAACTTTTTGTGAAAGAGCATATAAAGAGTCCTCCTAACAACACAAGAAGTGATTTATGGTTACTTTTAAACTGGAGGGTTTTTTTGTCTTATATTTTATCATTTTACTTCTGATAAATAAAATGTTCTTTTATGTTTGATGAATCTAGATTAGATAAAGCTACAATAAAAAATACTGTATTCGTAGTAAATTCCACTAAATATATTTCATTATTTATTGAATAATAACAATTACATTCATGACTTACAATTAGTTATACATGTTGCAGTTAAACATAAACTGATTGTAATTTTATTTATGATTTACAATGAATTATTGCAGTCAAATTAAACATAAACTAATAATATAATGTAATATTACAATTCAAAATAAGTTATTGTTTCCTGTTTTTATTTTGTTAATGCTTAAAATTTAATTTCTTCACAGATAAAAATATTTGGAATGAACAATCTTCAAAAAGACACAAACACATGCCAACTAAAAGAGAAAAAATAGACCCAAATTTCCTTGAAGGTACGGATCAGAATAGACTTCAGGATTAAAAATAGACATGGAAACTGACATTAGGAAGAATCGATTTTCTTGTGAAGTCTGTGGATCAGCATTTTCTTCAAGTACCGTATTGAAGGAACATGTGCGTACACACACTGGAGAGAAACCATTTTCTTGTGACATCTGTGAATCAGCATTTTCTAGGAGTTACAATTTGAAATTACACATGCGAACCCACACTGGAGAGAAACCATATTCTTGTGAAGTTTGTGGATCAGCATTTTCTATGGGGTCCCATTTGAAAAACCATATGCGAACACATACTGGAGAGAAACCACATTCTTGTGAAATCTGTGGATCAAGATTTTCAGACCATTCCAGCTGAGAATACACATGCGAATACACACTGGAGAGAGACCATTTTCCTGTGAAATCTGTGGATCAGCATTTTCACAGAATAACGGTTTGAGAAAACACATGCGAATACACACTGGAGAGAAACCATATTCTTGTGAAGTCTGTGGGACAGCATTTTCAATGAATGTCCATTTGAGAAACCATGTGCGAACCCACACTGGAGAGAAACCATATTCTTGTGAAGTCTGTGGATCAAAATTTACAGGCCATACCAGCTTGAAAAGACACATGCGAATACACACTGGAGAGAGACCATTTTCTTGTGAAATCTGTGGATCTGCATTTTCACAGAAGAACAGTTTGAAAAAACATATGCAAACACATACTGGAGAGAGACCATATTCTTGTGATATCTGTGGATCAGCATTTTCTAGGAGTTCCCATTTGAAGGACCACATACGATCACACACTGGAGAGAAACCATTTTCTTGTGAAGTCTGTGGATCAAAATTTACAAACAATTCCAACATGAAGAAACACCTGCGAAAACACACTAGAGAGAAACCGAAATCTGAGGATCAAGATTTTCATTTGGTCACAATTTAAAAATGCATATGCAAACACACACTGGTCATTAAAAGAAATTAATAACCAAGTTCTTAAGATGTAAAAATATTACTTTCTTGTAAAGTCTGTGAATCAAGATTTTCATATGTTTCCAACTTGAAAATTCATTGAGTACATCTAGGAACACAAACTTCAACCGATAACATAAAATGGGTGACTGTGTAACTGGTAGACATATGTGATACTATGATTGAGGAAGAACAGGGTAAAACAAAATAAATAAATAAAAATAGAATGTGTTAAAGCCCAGGCATAGGTGGATGGTTGTTCCTTTTACGAACACAAAAGATTAGACTGTAAGGTTTGAGAGGGTTATACGACCACTGTGAACTGGGACCACTTGGTGATAATATCTTTAGGCATCTATCAAAAAGGATTTTTATGAGGAAATCTCTTTTGAAAATATTAATAGTCGAAGTATTGAAGACACTAAATCTGAAAAAGGATTTAATTGCTTTAATTTTAAAGGTTAATGCCGTCTAAAAGTCGGCGTAGAATTTAAGTACTGGCCATCTGTGTGGTCCAGAGCAGATGGGTGGTGGAGGAGAATTTTTACATAAATTCAGCTAATCTCTAGCCCTTAATCAGTTTGAGCCCAGGCTGTTGAGGTGTGAAGGTCGCTAGTAGCAGTAGAGTGGAAGCTGAGTCAGCTAGTGAGATAGATCGCTAAGTATCACAGATTCCTTCTTCCATCTGCATCTAGTTTTCAAACTTTGTAGTTTGTTGTTTTGTTTTTAATCCTTGTGAACCTGTCTCTAACTCATGCCCTTCAAATCGGCCAGCACAAAACACCACAACATTTGGGGTCCAGATATTGTGCATCAAAGGTGCAAGAGTGCAGAACAGGTCTTCTCACACATATAAAACAAAAGGCCATCAAACTAGATATTGTCATTATAAACATAAATAGACTGCACTCATTATTAAAGTAGCTATCCCAAATGATTATGACCTCTCTGGTGCTGGGTGTAAAAAAATTACAAAATACCTGGTAAACCAAGCTGATACAGAGTACAAATAAGATCTATCAAATGCACTCTTTTCCCAGTATGTTAGACTATCATCCCCAATTGTCGACATGGCTTAGAATAAGCTGACAGCTGGTATGACACTAAACTACATTTAGGGGCCGGTTTAGCTTGGTTGGTAGAGCACCCACCAGGGTTTGTAAGGTTCCTTGTTCGATACCGCCAACTCAGCATATGAATAGCACAAACTGTTCAATTTTATCTAAAGTGGGTAGCTGATAGTAGGTGTGGCACTCGATCTCATCAAAAAACAACAATTTACCTGGTCTAAAATGAGGATAGGTTCAGATCTAATGAAATCTAGTTTCTCCTCTTGATCAGTCGGGAACTTGTAAGTGTTTCATGCACGAACGTACTTCTACTGGAGATTATGATAGTAGCAGGAATGATAATGACAAATAAGCAAAAGAGGAGGGAAGACAAACCCCGTGTTGACGGGTTTACAACATTTATTCAACTGATACATGACCCCAAGTCATGTATACCAAACAAATCCGCATTTGTGAATTGTCCTGCACAATTGCTTACAAGTTCATCCTGGACCCCCCCCCCTCCACCGTGCGAACATATTCTTTAATTTTCCAATTACAGTTCTACTTGTTAATGGATTTAATTTTACTATTTCCAGGTAATGGGAGAAGTAGTCTGTCAGTAGTACTCCCCATTCAATTTTAAAATGTCTGTTCCTACCTTCTGCCAAGGTCTCTCTTGTAAGGAGGTTGGTTTTAAAGTTTCATTGAGGTTTGCAGCTCGATGACAATTACAGAAATCACACCATTTGATGAAATCCTCTATTTCGTGTGATATTTTCGGCCACCATACTGACATTTTAGCTCGCTCTCAGCATTTATTCAATCCCAGATGTCCCATATGTATTGCTCGTAGCATTTCCACTCTGAGATTTTGTGGGATCACTAACCTATCTTGGTAATACAAAATTTTCTGATGTACAGATAAATCATTCCTGTGTGTAAAATAGGGTTTACTCCTTCATTTTATCTATCTTCTTTTCTAGGCCAACCCTTCAATGTGAAGTGGATAACCTCTTGTCGTTTTGGGTCCTTTGATGTAGCATTGCTGATTTCTTTTAATTTTTTTAAGTCGATGCATACCCCGATGTCTCCATTTTATTTCCTTACTGGAACGATAGGTGAGCACCAATCCGTTGGTTTGGTAACTTTTTCTATAATATCATCCTTTTCTAGACGTTAAACAGTATGGTACTGCATTGTCTCTTAACGTAATTTTTACAGAGTCGCCTTTCATACAACCACTTAACTTCCCTGGGTTTTCATTTACATTGGCTACCACAGTAATCAGCCCCATTTTATAAGCTGTATCTCTGGATAATAAATTGTCTGTATTATTATTTATTACATGTATGTCGAAGATATATAATTTGTCTTTATATCTTGTTTTAACCGTAAATTTTCCTTTACACGTTAATGTTCCACCAGGGCTTTTATAAATCCCACGTGCCGGTTTTAAGATCGGTATTTTACTTAGTTTCCGATACGTTTCCTCGCTAATGACATTTATGACTGCCCTGGTATCAATTTTTAAAATAATAGGTATTGCACCTACCTTCAGTTTTACGTGCCAAGGATCTATTACTTTTTCTCAAAGTAAATTAATATACATTTGGGGCATCCTGTGTCAGTGGTAATGATGAATGGCATCACAGCTTTTTTTGACTGCAGTGGTTTTTGCAACATATGTTTATAATATTATAAATGTAGAAATTAGCTTGTATATCTAAAACAATTTTTTGTAAATAAATATTTTCCTTTTCAGCAATTTTCCTTTTTTTCTTCAATTATAAATTGTCTCACATATGGATTTATATTCATAAACCTCTATTTTTTGTAGTAAATAAATTCTTTAAAATATATATATTTGCCTTGAGCTTCATTAAATGTAAATTTTTTTATTTGTTACATTTTAAATAAAATTTGAAAATGGTTTCCCTTTTCAGAATGGTAAAAGACAGAGACATGTTTTTTTTTTAATTAATTCTTATCAATATGCACTAGATTTTTCATATTTTACATTTGTAGTAAATTTTCCCATGATAATTCTAAATAGTGATTTAAATTAAAATCCCTGAAGAGCGTGATATTTAGAGTTTTTGAGCTTTAAACATTTAAAGTTTAATGAAAGTTTTAAAAAAATATATACAAACTTTAAATCACATATATTTTGTTGAAAAAAGTTGCAGACGCTGATGAGCCAGGGTAGAGCTGACTGATTTATTGGGTTTGCTTAAGAAATAGTTTCTTCATCAACCCTTCCTTTGGTCATATAACAATGGTAGAAGGTAAGCACTATAGAAACTATGTTAATGGTTTAGTCTCTGTAATGAGAGATACTGTTATAAGGAAGAGGGAAGCGTATTTTATAGGCATTGGTAAACTGCTTCCACCTCATCCAACCTTCCAACAGGAGATTATAATTTTTGAATCCTTTCTGATCTTGTGATCTAAGTAGTCACATGTGGCCAAAAATCTTCCTCAATTGAACTAGTCACTCTAACCAGTAAGTCACACACTTCCCTCTTTTTTTACATACTCCCGACAACAACTGGAAAGAAAAAAGCAGATTTAAAAAAGGCATTACCCTGTGATAAGACTTAATAGATACTAGGCCCTAATCACAGACCCCCTAGAGGTGATAGAGATGCAGGATACCCTCATTTCATCCTCTAGCTGTCGGCTCCATTGATAGTTGTAGTTTCCAGTTTTACTCAGGACTATGACAGAAGGGGTAGAAGAGAGGCTTCTCCGAGGAGCAGTTTCCTCTCAATCCAGGTTACTATCTCCTACAGGCACTAAATATAGGCCTAGATGTTTAATCTGGGGTCATGCAGGAACATGAATGGATTATAAACATCACTACTGTCCATGACCAACCCTAACATCATGATACACATTGAATGTTTCCTTTTCATTTGGTAAGTGCAATGAGGTAATAACATTTTTTTAAAATTTAATTTCAAAACAATTACCAAATACCAAGGAATTGTCCAATTCTAATGAAATTTCCAGGATTTTATTCATTAATGACTTAATTCTGTTATTAATGATATGAAATATTATATTTATTATATAATATTACTATTGAAAAAATAGCTTTTTATCAATTTAGATTGTAAAAGGATTTTGACCTTTGGTCATCTGAATAAAAATGTTTTCCAGTCCCCAATTTAGCAATATATTATTTTAGATATATTATACTTTGGTAAAAATAAAAAAAGATCTTCTAATATGTCATTATAAAATATTGTAAACAATTAAATTTTCCTTTTAAAATGTGTTTTTTTATTTTGAGAGAAACAATATTTAAAAATCCAGTTGCCTCACTAATATACTTAATTAAAATAAGAATTAAAAAAAAAACATTTGTATAATATAGTTTTATTTATATATTTCTGCACAAAACAAGTTTAAAGAAAGTAACTATAAGAGGGATTCAATGTCAAATCATCCAGAAAAAATTAAAATAGTCACCCTCCCGCTTCAATTTTTCTGAAATTTTTTCCAGGTGTGGACAATGTTAATATTAGATGATCCCCAACCAGAAACAATAAATAAATAATTTTATTTTCCTTTAAGAAAATAACTATAATTTTATTTTGTAACAGTTAGTTACAAACATGTATTTTGTTATCTATATGTTTTGTGATGGGCAATTACACAGTAAGGGAGATTAATGTGTTTACAGAACATAAAGAATAGGATATTTCTGCGTACAAATTAATAAAAATCTATGGTTGACCATGCAGTAAAATCAATTGGAATATTTTTAGTTCGAGTCATAAAGGGAGAACACTTTTTTCAATATGTTTGGTGATTCATGAACAAAAATAAAATCGTCAGCAATAATATTTTAAATATATAAAAATCTCAGAAAAAATGTTTTGCAAAATTGCGCATTTTTAAACTTAAATTTTTTGATAGATTAATTAAAGTTTTATTTATGTTGAAATTAATTAGTCCAACAAAGCACACTTCAGATGTTTAAAATTTCTTGCATCAATTCAAAGAATAATATTGTTTTAAAATCTTTAAAAAAAAACTGTTACAAAAGTTATTTTTTGAGTTTTAAGAAAATAACTTTTGAATATTTAAATAACTTTTTATGGGTATTGAATTTTTTTATTTGGTCTTTCTAGAAATGTAAAAATGTGGGACTGGAAAATTTATAATTCTTAATAATAATAATGTCCACAGTTTTTTGTTTGTTTCATGAATTCCTATCTAATACTAATAATTTGCACATAGTTATATGGTGTCAAATATTCCTATGTAATAGTAATAATTTGCACATAGTTATATGGTGATAAATATTCCTATGTAATAGTAATAATTTGCACATAGTTATATGGTGTCAAATATTCCTATGTAATAGTAATAATTTGCACATAGTTATATGGTGTCAAATATTCCTATGTAATAGTAATAATTTGCACATAGGAATATTTGACACCATATAACTGATTTTTGGTAATGGTTTTAAAATTAAGAATTTGATTTTTTTTTTAATTATTATCTCCCATGACTAATTAGATAAATCTTAATTTGCCCATGGAAAACATCAGAATTACCTCCCTTGTCCTCCGCTGTTTAGAAAACCTTTATTTATTGATTGCAAACGAACATGTTTTTAATTTCACTTAACCAAAAAACATTAGTTTTATTTAAAATATTATATTTCTCAAACGTCGTAGAACCCTAAACAAGAGATCGGAAGAAAGAAAAGAGAAAGAAGTAAGTAAAACGTTCTATTATTTTCTTTCTTTACAAATAAGAAATACGTAATTTTCTGTCAAACTTTTTTTCCCGCTGAAGTGAAATAGAAATATTTTAAAATGGTTACAATCTTGGCTAAATGTAGAAATAGGTCGGAAAAGTAAAACGGAAAAGTTTGGTGTGGGCATAGAATTTAATGAATTTAGAAATTACTAAGGATACGAATTATGTTATTTTTTTGGGGTTTTTTGTTGTTGTTTTTTTTAAGCAATACGTAATTAAAAACAACCTTAATCCCCTAAAACCGTAACCCAATTCGCAAAATGTTAATTCATAGACTATAGTTAAATTATCATTTGGTACCACCAAAATACTTTCCGTTTTAATTTTCCGACCTAAATCAGAAGTCAGCCAGCTTGGTTTCGAAAAGTGGTTAGAATCGATATAACTGCATGTTTTAACACAAAAATAACATAATTCGTATCCTTAGTAATTTCTAAATTCATTAAATTCTATGCCCACACCAAACTTTTCCGTTTTACTTTTCCGACCTATTTCTACATTCAGCCCATTTTTCGAGTTTTTTTTTAATTGTATTTGAAAGAACGTTTTGAAAGATTTTTAAAACCAAGAATAATTTTCTCACTCTAGACCTATCCATCACATCTGAATTTAAATAAATCATTGACAGAAATTAGGGACGTCAATCGATTTTGTACGACAGGAAAAGTTACAAGGCATTTCTAAATGTGATTCTATTTTTTAAATTTTTTATTTATTTAAAAAAGAATTTTTTTATGCATGCATATGTTTTGGACGTCCGTTATAGAAATGTTAACAGTATTTCAAAACTTTCTAAATATTTATCTATGTAAAAGTGTTTCTAGACTGGGAGCCATATGAAATGTTTTTGGGAGCAGGCAAACAAAATATATTTAATCCTGAATATAAAATAGGACTTTCAAACACCAAATTACTATGAGGATGGGAGTCCACCTGATTAAAAATAGGAATCAAATGTGTCCATAGGTAAAAAAATAAATATTTGTTTAGTCTATCACTTGATTATTATAGGATTTTATTTTAAAAGAGACATTTTCCAGGTTTTTCTTTCAAATTAAATTTGTTTGATTGTTCACTGTAATTTTAAAAGATTTTTAAAAAATAAAAAAAAAAACAGATTAATTTTCTGTGTTGATATTTATCCAGTACCTCAGAATTTTTTTGGGAAAAATTATTTACCCAACCTTTTCAACAGAGTATGATTTGACACAAGGTCAGAAGCATAGGGTATCCAGCAAGGATCAATCTCACTTTTCAGTTGTAATGGATCTGTGAGACTAGCTTGCTAACCATTGCACCATGGTAGACTGCCATGATCAGAATTTAAGTAAATCATTGACAGAAATATTAACAATGTTAACATTTCAAACCATTGAAAATATTTATGTAAAAGTCCTTTGTTTACAACTCCCTTAGTGATTTTATATTTTGATTAGAATTTGAATAAAGAAATTTAAAATGTTGTAATAAGTTTAAAATAAATTGTACTAATTTAAAAGGAAAAAACTAATCCATGTAAGTTCCTATTTTTTAATTATCATGCTGAATAAGTAAATTTGATAAAAAATTAATAGAAAATGTAGGTAAAAATTAAAGAACTAGAGATTCCATCAAAATGGTGTGTTTTTGGTGGGACTCAAATGAAATTTGTGTTCTGAATTAGGCTTAACAATTTTGTGATGGACTAGCAATGGTGTTTTCCAAGTGTCCATGATATATATATATATATATATATATATATATATATATATGTTAATAATTAATATTTTTCTTAATTTGTGAATGTAAATGCTTTAATATTATCTAAAATACTTGTTTATCAATCCCCAAGTTCCTTAGAGTACTCCTTCCACAGCATTACTCCCAGGTCCACTCTGACTTAGAGGATAAGGCTTATAGTAGGGGTGGGCAAATGAAAATGGCCAGTTTGTAGACAGGGTCACTTGCTGTGATGGACTCTAGCATATATATATATATATATATATATATATTGTATATTATTTTTGTTAATGAGCAACAACTTACAAAAGATATGTTGTGTGGTTATTAATTTGTGAATGTAAATAATTTGATATTATGTAAAAGGTTTACTACTTTATCAATCCCCAAGTTAATTAGAGGATAATGTCACATGTTCTGGCCACAAAAATTACTTTATTTTTATAACCTTTCAACTAAGTTGATTTGATATATAGACTCATTTAGAGTTCAGTAGTTGATATGTCTGTTTAGATTTCTTTACATTCCAATTAAAAAGGAAACCTAAATGACAAAAGGAGCTTTTTTTTTTTAATAGATCACTAATTAGGACTGAGCTTCTTCTATTAGATCACACCAACTGGAGATTTAAGAGGTTTGAATTCAGAGTTTTCCTTCTCTTAGACTGGCTGTCTAACCAAGGTTAAAGAGCCCAGTCTGCCCTACTGTTTATCCATAGCTGAATGGAGAATATTTGGATTCATACCTTTCCCAAGGGTATTAGTGCTATGTGAATTGTAGCCTTGTCCAGGATTTGACCTCGGTTCAATGAGTCCATTTCCTACGACTCTAACCATAACACCACGCACCTCCAACTGTAATGTAAAGATTGATATGCAAATGAGTTCAACTATGATATAAAATGGAGAAATGGCATGATATTTGATATTATTTGAATGACAACCATTTCTCTGTATACTTTGAAATTTTTATATTATTATTTTATTTTGTATTCAAAATAATAATAAATAGAATACAATGTGTACAAGGACAATCTCTCTCTCTTGAAATACATGTTGGCACTTCATTAAACCATTTTTGTCCATTCAACATTTTCTTTCCTTTATTTATTTTTTCAACATTATATATATATATATATATATATATATATATATATATATATATATGTCCTCAACTCTACATCTTTTTTCATTATCATCTCCATGCAATAAATCAAAAACTCTCTCCTGACCAACCAAGAATTTTAACTTACTTCTCGCTGCCACCCCCCTTTCCAACAAGCACCTAGCAACCTCCTCATCTTATCTCCCCAGTCCTCTGACTTTCCCCCTCCACTTTACATGATAGATATCCTCTGATCAACCAAATCTTCACTAACTTTCCTCTCCTCTGAATTTCATCACCAACTCACTTTCTCTTCTATAAATAAAAATGTACATACCTTGTTTTGAATGAATTAAACTGATGAAGTTCCTCGTGTAAAGCAGAACAAAATATTTCTCTCCTACTTCTACTTATTTGAGTCATTATTTTTTGTCCACTTTTCCTTTTACCTTACCTTATACTGTTGGATTTTACTCCAACCCTCCTATCTTCATATATATATATATATATATATATATATATATATATGATGGCAGCAAACTCGTATTCAAGTATTGCCATTGTTTGATATAGTAACAATAATAACAATAAAAAAAAAAATTTTAAAAGTTCAATAGTTCAAACAATATAATGGTGAGTTTCAAAAAAGTTCAACAATGAGCTGCACGAAAGTGGCTCTTTAGTCCTGCCAAAGTCTTGCACACCTTCCCACAATTACAGGTATTTACAGGGAGCACAGGGTATTTTATTAGTCCATCCCGCCAATGTACAGATTGGTGACAGATCAGGCCAGCTTTGCTCATACATAGCCTTCCACACTGGTCACATAGTAGACCGATTTGAAGCCCTTGATTGTCTACTTCTTTATTCTTGCGAATATCTCTCTTCAACTGCTCATGCTGTATACGGCCAGTCTCAAACCTTTCCATGCCTTCCTGCACAGCTCTTCTCCACTGCCCACGGCCCAAAGACTTACTCCCCCAGGTCTTCACATCGATGTCACATTTTTTCAAGGTCGACCTCAGGCAATCCTTGTATCTCATCTTGGGCCCTTGAACCAAACGCTTGCCGTTTATAAGTTCCCCATAGAGCAGTTGTTTAGGAAGTCGCCCATCGTTCATCCTTACCAAATGCCCACTCCATCTCAATCTATGTTTGATTATGAGAGATTCTATGCTTTGACATTTGGCTCGCTTCAGAACCTCGATGTCACTGACGTACATTTGCCAGCATACCCCTAGTATTTGTCGCAGGGGTGCGCTGGCAAATGTATGTCAGTGACATCGAGTGACATATATATGTAATTAGTTAAATAAAATATAAACTGATAGTAATATTATAATTCCAAATTATGTGTATTATTTTTTTATTAATGATATTTTTATTCTTTCACAGAAGAAAGTATTTGGGAAGAAAAATTTTGAAATATAAAAAGTCTCATTCCAACACATGCCAACGTGGAAAAATAGACCCAACTTGCCTCCAATGGACAGATCAGAATAGACTACAGGATTAAAATCTGACATGGAAACACACACTGGAGAGAAACCATTTTCTTGTGATGTCTGTGGATTTGCATTTTCACATAATAACACTTTGAAAAAGCACATGCGAACACACACCAGAGAGAAACCATTTTCTTGTGAAGTCTGTGGATCAGCATTTTCTATGGGGTCCACTTTGAAAACCCACATACGAACACACACTGGAGAGAAGCCATTTGCTTGTGAAGTCTGTGGATCAAGGTTTTCATATAAAACCAGCTTGAAATTACACTTGCGAACACACACTGGTGAAAAACCATATTCTTGTGAAGTCTGTGGATTTGCATTTACAAACCATTCAAACTTGAAAATACACATGCGAACACATACTGGGGAGAAACCATTTTCTTGTGACGTCTGTGGATCAGCATTTTCTAGGCCTTACCATTTAAAAACCCACATGCGAACACACACTGCTGAGGAACCATTTTCCTGTGAAGTTTGTGGATCAGCATTTTCAATGAGGGCCTACTTGAAAACCCACATGCGAACACACACTGGAGAGAAACCATTTTCTTGTAAAGTCTGTGAATCAAGATTTACAAACCATTCCAACTTGAAGAAACACATGCGAACACACACGGGAGAGAAACCATTTTTATGTGAAATCTGTGGATCTGCATTTTCACAGAATAACACTTTGAAACGGCACAAAAAAACACACAACAAAAAATTACCTTGACAAAATATCTGGTAAACCAAACTGCTATAAAGTACAAATAGCAGCTATCAAAGAAACATCCTCCACCCTAAAAGAAGCCCTAGGATATAAACATTATGCATAACAGAATCAAATGTTAACCCCTGGAATGGTCCCCTAGGTCTCTAAAAAAATTTTTTTTTAAAAGAAAGAGAAAACCATTTCACATTTTTCACAAATGTTACATATTAATTGGATCCCTATTACTTTTTAAAGGTAGTATAGATATCCTTATGGTGATCAATACAGCTGATGGCCTTGAGAGTGAGTGACAATGCTTGACCTCACTCTGACCTTGCATTCTGGGATGATCGTGAGAATCGGAAGCGATAGAAAGCCCCCTTCCGGTTTAAGGTGGGCAACTCAGTTAGTCAGTTGCAGAGATAGAAGCTAAGCTAGCAAGATGTGACTCTCCGCGCGCAGTTGTCTGGTCTGGGGATCCGGAATAAAGTAACATCAAAAGTAAATCGAAGTCTTGTTGTTATTACTAAAAGCTAACAATGACACAAGGCTTCTGATAAGAAATGGTCCCCAGCAGAACCAGACACGGAACCCAGATAAGAAAGACCAGACCAAGATAGACGATAGAAGATATACCAGATCCGGCCAGAAGAGAAGTATATAACATAATATATCTATTTGGTACCGTGACGATGCCGCTACGCAACAATGATAACACCCTGGCCATTGAAAGAAATTAATATTACACCAGTTGTGATAGTGGCAACCAGGTTGGTCAAGGAAAACATAATAAAATACTTTGACACACACAATACCTGTGTAAACCAAGCTGCTATGAAGTATAAATATTACCTTCTTCTGAAATCTGTGGATCAAGATTTTCACATAGTTCCAACTTGAAAGTGCACATACAACAATCTGAGTACATCTTGGAACACCAACCTCCACCGATAACATCAAATGGGTAGGTGACAGTGTTCTCTGATAAAGTCATTCAAGCAGGAAGAGACATAAAAGACAAGCCTATCAAACCAGATATTGTCATTTGGAATAAACATGAAAAGACTGCATTCATTATTGATGTAGCTGTCTCAATGATCATTGAAAGAAATCAATCTTATATCAGTTTTGGTAGGTGTAATGGATTTGGTCAAGCAAAACTTTAAAATTTACCTTAACACAATAACTGGTAAACCAAGCTGCTTTGAAGTACAAATAGTATCTATAAAGGAAGAGCCTCCATCTTAAAATGAGTCTTAGAATTAGAATTTGGTGGTTTGGCAATTTATGTTTTGGTATTGATTTTGGTTTTTATTTCCTTGGCACTGAGGTATTCAGTTTGTTTTTTCATTTTTGCATTTACTACTTTTGCTTTCTAAGGAATCCATTCATTTTCTTGTGCAATGAGAGCATTCCCAGTTAATTTTTCATTTCATACAAATTTGCAATTTAATCCATTGAATTTGCAATTTCTTGTGTATTTCTGGTCCAATCTTATATGGTTGGAAGGAAAAGGAAATAATATTTCTAAATATTTAATTTGTATGTGTTTTATTCATTGAATTATGTTTTACAGCAAATTAAAATGGATTTCTTCTTTGAGCAGCAAAAATATGAATTTTGATATTTTTTTCGAGACTGAATTTTACATGTTACTTTGTTTTATATAATCAAAGTAACCAATCATACAAGAAATAGAATACCTCTTTCTTTTCATAATTTTTTATTTCTTTTTCTTTTTATGGTAACCACAAAAACATTTTTTTAAACAATTTAGCATAAAAGAACATAATGAAAAAATTATCCTGCTGACAATGTTCAATGTTTTTAAGTTCTTTTTTTCAAAATTGAAAGTTTCACGAAAAAGCTTGACATTAAAACGTAATCAAAATTTCACATATCAAAATAATTCTGAAACTATCTTCTATTAATGAAACGTTGCTTTTTTTTCTTTTTTTTTTTTTTTAGCTTACTTTATAATATTTAAAGAAATCTGCTCGGTTGTATTTTTACTTCGACGGGTCGGAGGAGAAATAAACAACTTCCTGTTTGTAGTTTAAAGTCTCTTCTAATTGAGTGTACAATTCTTTCAAGTCTGTCAAGTTCTTCATTTATTTGTGGTAAAGAGGTGGAGGGCACATTTCCTTTTTTTTCTTAAACACTGGCTGGATGTCATCTTTTAACTTGAATTTTGCCGTCATCTTATTACATCGACCAAAGGCTCCAGAAAAAACTACCAGTAAAGTTTCTTTTAAATCTTTTATTAATTTTTAAGCCTTGGTGGTCAGGTTTTCAAGTTTTTGCCAAAATGAATTAATTGGCATGTCCTACAACTTAAATTTCTCCATCCAGTCAGTGCCGAATAAATTTCCTGTATTCTTTAGTACGGACATTTTTAGTTTTAATGTTCTTCCTTGAAAGGTTACATTTCTGATAAGTTCTCCTTCAGACTTGATTTTCTCCCCTGTCACAGACCAGGCCATTTTATTAGATCTTAGCAAGGTTGGTTTTCCCAACTTTTCCCAAGTGTGAAGATTTATGATTGTCACATCTGACCCAAAATCCAACTGTGATTTGATATTTCTATTTAGAATTTTTACTTGCATGTATGTTCTAATGTTTAACCCATCTCGTTCAAACCGATTTTATATTTTTTTATACAGCTATTAACCTTTTTTCTCACTCAGCAATGTGATCTCTTGTGCCCGATATGGCTACTAGTTAGACACTTCTTATTCTGGTAAGGGCAATCCTTATACCAATGTAGTGACCCACAACTGAAACATGGGTTATGAGCAAGTTGTCTTGTTTTTTTTGGATTGGTTTGAATTAGAGGGAGAACTAGATTGTTTTTTTCTTTTTTTTAACAATAGATCTGTAACAAAAGCTATTGTTCTTGAAATAATGTTTGTACAAGAAATGGATTCTGGTTATTTAATGGCTCACATTCAAGTTTAGTGTAAGTTAGTGACACTTTTTTTTTCTGTTTTCTTTTTCTGGATTACCAAGTATTGTTGTAGAAGAAAAGTTTTTTGATTTTTTTTTTCGGTTTCCAGTTGAACTATGTATGTCAAAAATAGTATTTTATGCATCCAATGTTGAATCAATAACTGTTGACAATTCCCACTTGTCTTTTTGGTAACCTTAAGGGACCAAGTTGTAGTGGCCTGGTTAGAATAAAGACACAATAGAGGAAATGAGTTAAACAAATATATTAACAAAGAATAGTAGTACAAACATATACAAATGAGAAGGTTACTCGCGATGTGGTCTCATCAACTATTCACTGAAATATTGACTCTCCTTTAAGTGCAGAACCTGCTACTATTTATTGTTGGAAGAGTTCATGCGTGTGTGGTAAATTACCATAATAAAGGGGGTCACAGGAAATTCTTTTAAAAAATCCACAAAAGTATACTAATAATCAGATTTTTGTAAAACTTTTGGTTCATCAAGAAATAAAAATTTTTTTTTATTTTTGATAAATATTTACTCTAAATTAAAAAGGCTAAGTATTTTGTCATTATTGATCTGCCCAGTGTGAGTGATGAATTTATTTGTGAGGTTTTTGATGGGTTTTCAAACCTAAAGCTGAAATTAAAAACTATTTTTGTTATTTAATTTTAAGTGTATTCCCTTCATAAAACCATAAAGATATTTGTAAAAATAAAATGAATTAATTTGGGTAGGAATCACAAGGTTCCTGGTTTGATACCAGCCCTCACCACAGTATATGAGTAGTACAAGGATCTGTGCGGTAAAGTGAGGAGCAGATTGTGGGTGCTGTGCTCCACCTCAGATACTTAAAAAGAATCTCTTTGGTCTAGTGCTAGGGAAAAGGGGATAGACTCCCTCGCTGTCTGGCTGATACTGACATTAGGCCACCTCCATGACTTTTAGAAGAATTTAATGAGCAGATCACCACTGAATGCTAGTGGCTAAAAAAGAATAATTTTTACTTTGGGTTTAAAAAAATCACTAGCAGTTTTGACCATTAGGGTAGGTCGATTTTCAACTTTTTTTTAAATATCAAAATGGCTCAAACAGAGAACGTTGAGTATTTGTATGATAAGTACTGACACCAAAATGTATGTTTCTACCTTGCACCAGTTTTTGAGAATTCAGTTTTAAAGATTGTCTAATATGAAGTCCCTCAAAAATCCTTGTTTTTGATACATTTACATACGAAATTGCTTAAAAAATCTTATAATTTCAATCCAGGAAAGTTTGTCAATTTATTTTATTCAAATACAATGAATAAAATATATCGAAAGCAACATTTAAAATGAAATTATAACCCACACCCCACCAGCTTAGACAAGCTGCATTTTACCTCATTTATTGAGATATGTCAGTAATAGCATTGTAAGATATTGTTGTAGCGTTATTTTTTCTGTTATCAATGGAACAAAAGCAAACAAATATGAACTCTGCTAGAAAGAAATGAATAGATGATTTTAATATAAGTTACTATTGTAATTTGAACACTACTCTAAAATATCCACTGGTCACTAATAGTGTGTCCTTTAAGTTTCTATTTTTGACCATATACACATTTTAAAACTGAGATTAAAAATTACTTCAAAACCCTTATTATGAGGGTTAATGATGCCTTCACACAGCTGGTTCAAGTTGATGCCTCTTTAGAGGAAATTAACAATACAACATATGAGGCAGCATATATGCAAGAAAGGATAAAAGAAGGAATCTTTACGGAGAAATTAATTGAACCATTTTGTTAAAGCTGGTTTCTAGTGGCCAACTAAACTGATCTTCCTTCTTTGGCATCCAGCACTCAACTAACATCTCCAGGGTCCAGAAAATTAACTCTCTACACTTTTCAAAAATATCCCAGAGTCCCCAATTCTCACTATCAAATCTCATCCATGAGATTTGTGTCTATCCCCCGCATGATTTGAAAAGTTCTTTGTTCTAATCTAGATTGAATTTTATTACTGGTCTAACCTACAGTTAACTTCTCAAAGTGGTCAAAACCCAGACTCCTTGTCTGGTCAATGGCCCTTATCACACTTTTCTATCCTAATCTTTTTCTTAGTTTTGATGGGTCCTTTGACTTAGCATTCACATACATTACTTACACACATATGTATGTATATATATATATATACACACACACATTATCCACACTGGTTACTATTTACTACATATTCAATCTACACATACATATATCTATACATATCTGTGGGTTGGCTTGCTATTTATTCCTATAGCTAGTTATGCAATTATATACACACGCATATATGTGGTTTGACTTACTACTTATCTATATAACTAGCTACTATGTATCTATATAACTAAATGTACCTATGTGTTTTATTATACAGCTAAGAGCTAGTATTACAGAAAACCAAGCTCAAATTCAAAGCTTTAGCTGCTCAAAGAAGGAATAAAGAAAAGAAAACAGAGTCAAAAAATAAATCAACTTTTTGATAGATACTCGGACAGTCTACCAGAATCTCATTAGAGATTAAATTAAGGTAAGGTCTCCACTAACACAACAGGAAGTGGAAAATTTCTGTAGGCTACTATACGAAGATCGCAAAAAACATCAAGAGGGTGAATAGATAGAAGCAATGAAGGAGGCCAACAAGGACAGGTTAAAGATGCTAGCCTTGGGAATTACCCAAGAAACTGTCTGCAGAAAAGTAGCTCACTTCAGCAATTTTAAAACCCCAGGAATTGACAATATTCCAAATTTCTGGTTAAAAAAAGTTGGCAGCACTCCACCATCATTATGCCAATGCATTTACATGCTTTAGTATGATATATATATATATATATATATATATATGTGTGTGCATATAGGTATAAGTAAAATGGTATGAAAAAAATACACGTTAAATTGAATTTGTTTTATATCTTTTTCATTGCTGATATTGTCAATATTTCAATTTCATCAAAAAAATCTTCATCAGAGCATGATGATAATTAGGTGCGTTTTTAGATGTAAATGGGTTTTTTTAAAATCCGGATTCCTCAAGATAGAAACAGAGAATAATTTGAATTTAAAGCGTTATCACGTGCGTTCGTTGTGTCTCGTTCGTTCGCCTGTGCCATGCTCTATATATATATATATATATATATATATATATATGTATGAAAGTATGTAAATAAACATTGTGTTTATTTGATATGGCTTTTAGCTGACAATTTTTGGAGGATATGTGCTTAATTGAAGTCATACCTAATTTTTGAAAATTAATTAGTCATTCCCGCCTAAATTCATTAATTATTAACTAATTAATTTTCAAAAATTAGGTATGACTTCAATTAAGCACATATCCTCCAAAAAAATCTGGGGGTATAAAGAGCCATTGGAATGGCTCACTGATCGGAATACATCCTTTCTACCTAAGATCCAACAAATATAGATCATTCTGCTGCCTTACAACATACAAGTGGTTAATTATGATAATCATTGGTGCAACATATGAACGCCTAGCTGAAGTCAGTTACCTTGAAAACGAACAAATTTTTTGGTCAATTTCGATAGCATATGACCTATGACCTGAAACGCAGCTTAAAATCCACATTTACAAAATGAATTATAACAATCGCAATTGAAAAAAAATTTACCAAAAATCAGGGAATTATCCAATTTTAATGAAATTTTCAGTATTGATTTATCAATTAATTAATTTTATTAGGCATCAGTTATTTTATTTCAAAACTTTAAGTATTTCTACTATGATAAATTAATATATAAAATTCACTTAAAACATGAGTGGAATGATTTTAAGTTTAAAATGTCATTATTAGATTCTAAAAAATATTTTTTAAATAACTACTTTACTTTAGTATCAACCACCCATATTTTTTTTTATCAATAAGACCATCCTGGAGGACTACTGAAAGAGAGAAAAGACACAAAAAAAATACATCAACCACCTTAAGAGAGAAAACCATTTTCTTGTAAAGTCTGCGGGTCATCATATTCTAGAAATAGCAGTTTGAAAATCCACATGTAAATGCACCCTGGAGAGAAAACATTTTCTTGTGAAGTATGTGGATCAGCATTCTCTACAAGTTCTTGCTTGAAAAGCCATATGCAAACACACACTGGGGAGAGACCATTTACTTGTGAAGTCTGTGAGTCATCCTTTTCTAGGAGTTCCCATTTGAAAAGGCATATACAAATACACACTGGAGAAAAAGGTTAAAATGTGACAGCCCCCAAACATTAGGACCCAGCAAGGTATTTTCCAGGGAGACAGCTTATCACCTCTTCTTATCTGTCCCTCTGTGGATCCACTTAGCAAACTACTTAAATGCTTCAAAGCTGCATCCAATCTCAGTAAAGACAGAAGGAGAGAAGATGATAAAAAAATTAACCATCTGCTCTTTATGGATGACTTCAGACTCTGTACAGAATTGGAAAAACAACTTGTCTCTCTGATTAAAACAGTAAACAATTTCACAGAAGACATCTGCATGGTGTTTGCATATGACAAATGTGCTAAATGCACAATAAAAAAGGTAAAAAAGTGACAGCAAAACATCTTATGGTGAACAATAGCTATATTGAAAACCCGAGAGAGAATGCTGCATACAAATACCTAGGCATCAAAGAAAAAGCAATGGTTGAACATGGACAATTGAGAAAAAAGGCAGAAAAGGAATATATCAACCACCTTAAAAAAAAATCCTAAAATTTGGATTAACACCGAAAAAGAAAATCTCTGCAATGTCATTTCTTATGGTCTTGGTATTATTGACTAGCCTCAATGCTACATCAATAAGCTTGATACAAAAACTAGGAAAATGCTAACCCTGTATAAGGTTACCTACTGACATCAGTGCATGAACAGGATATACCTACCTAGAAGATAGGGTGGTTTAGGTCTCATTGAAATCAATCATGCATATCGAACCACAATATTAAGCATGGGGCAGTAAATCAAGAAAACTGCTCTCATTATTGATGTAGCTCTCCCAAATGATTATGACCTTAATAGAGCCAAGTGTGAAAAATTACAAAATGCCAAAACCTTAAGAATGACCTAAAGATAAATTGTGTCAAATTTTTATTTTTTTTTTTTATTATCATTTTATTATCAATTTAATTGTTTTCAATACTAATAAATTTTATACATAAAATTAACCCTTGTATATGGTTTTGTTGTTATTCTTTAAATGAATATTCAAATAGATAAACAAAATATATAGAGCTACATTTCTGGATGAAACACAGAAAGTAACAAGGTAATAATAAGAATTTTCCATCAGCAGTTTGATAATGATAATGATAAAAATCTTTAAAATGTTTTAATATTTCAAAGATATTTTTTCTTATTTTTTGGTGATTAAAATAATGTTAAATAAATTACAATTATACAATATTAGATATTCCTAGTATTGCAATTAAAAATAACAGACTTAAATTATTTTCATTGTAATTTAAAGAAATTTTATAAAAAATCTATTTTAAAATTCTAAAGTAGCATTAGATGTTTAAAAACAAGGATCAATTTTTACTGATAAAAAAAAAGATGAAATGTTACAAAATCTATTTTAAAATTCTAAAGTAGCATTAGATGTTTAAATATACATAGGATCTTAATATCATAGGATCTACCAATTTATTCGCTCATTTTCATTTTAAAAACGAATTAAAATTAATTAAATCGATTATTTAAGGTCAGAATTTTGTCTAAGTCGAAAATTAGTAACATAATGTTAAAAAAAAAGGAAAAATAATATTACATGTAATTTATTTTTTATACATTTAAAAAAAATTAAATTTTACTAAAAAATATCTAAGTGAAGGTTATGATGCACTGAAAACAAACGCTTTTATAATGCTTTCTTAAAAATTAAAACAAAAAATGTAAAAGTTTCTTAGAAATCAATAACAAAAAACTTTAAATACACTATGAACAGAAAAATTACTAAATTGTTGATATTTATTTGAATATAATATAATTTTTTTCGTTTTAAGCAAGCAGTGCGTACAGATCAAATTATTCTAAGTAATTCATCCGATAGTTTCCACAAATGCCCTCTTAAATTATTTTTCTTGCCATTTATTTCTGAATTCACCCAAATAAATTATTTTAACACTTGCTAAGTAGTCAATTTGTTAAAAAATATCTAATACTTTCAGAAAAAAAAATCGAGTTGCTTAATAAATTTAGTTTTTGAAATCTGCCTTGTCAATAAATTTCCTTTTCGAAAAAGGAAATATCAAAATATAAATGAGAAATATTTAAAAAAAATGTGACCAAATAATTTAAATCAATTTTTACTGATAGAAAAAAAGATGAAATGTTACAAAATCTATTTACAACAAAGTAAAAATATAAAATCTCTCTGAATTAAATTACTTATCCCATTATTTTTCCTATTTGACTAAAAGTATTTTAAAAGAAAAGTTAAATTATTTTATTTAAGCAAAATTTGTATATAAAATGATTTACATGATTATTTTTTTTAAGTTGTAGATATGTTAAAAACCAAAAACAAACGAATGTATCTGTGTTATTTTTTTTTTTTTGGTCACCCATAATTATAAAAAGACGATCACTGAAAGGGAATCTCATGTTTGTTTATGTGAGTGGTAGCCAAAAATATCCAATATGTCATATTTAATTGATGTATTTTCTTTCTATTTTAAGGTAAATAGTTTTTTTTTTTAAAGTTCAGCTAGTTAACAAATGAAACATCATCATGTCACGCAGTTAGCATGGATATCCATGAGAATCTCTCACCAACCTTCTCTATTATTCATTGTCCCCAGGAGGTCCTCTGTGCAGCATCTAGTATTCTCACAGAATTGGTCAATGTAGGTCCTTGCAGGGCAGCCCACACTAGCATGTACATGTGTTGGCTTCCACAGGAGAATGTCGCTTATGAGTTTATACTTACTCCTCCAGCCATGTCCATCTCACTCGGAGGGTTTGTGAGATAGGGGGCAGGTAGATGTACAGCTGTTTCCTTGTGGGGTGCTGTTTCCATGACTTGTTCAAGATCTCATGCAGCATTCTTGTACAGCTCCCATCTAGCTTATTCTCAAGCACCTTGTTAGGGTCCAAGTGGTGCAGCCATACAGCAACACTGATACAACCACAGCTTGGAAAAATTGTTACTTTAACTGGTCAGTGAGATCAGATTTCCATATTACTGATAATCTGTTTATAGCCGGCCACACCTTCCCTATTTGTGTATTAATATCACTTTCTGTGGATGGGACATTACTACTTAGGTATGTGAATTGATCTATTGGCTTTAGAGGCTTACCGTCGAGTGTGGAGATGTCTCCTTTCTTTTTGAAACTCATGAACTTAGTTTTATCGGTGTTCACACAGAGGCTGATTTTTTTGCTGTCTTCTGTAGGCTATGCAGTTGTGACTCGGCCTATGCCGGCCGGTGTATCTGCAAGAAGTGCTAGGTCATCAGTGTAGTCTGCATCTGTGGCAGTCTGTGTGGGATATCACCAGCTTCTTGCCTTTTTAAGTATAAAACCTTTTTCTTTTATGGTATCTAATGATATTCAGAGTATATAATCTAGGCATATTATAAATATATATGGTGCTATTGTATCTCCTTGTAGGACTCCAGTGGCTATGTCAAAGAAATCTGTGTCACCATCAGGTGAGCGTACCATTAATTTAGTGTCTTTGTAGAGCATCATTATAGCGGCAACTGTTTCTCTGGGGAGACCATATACTAGTAGCATTTGTTCCATTTTACCTCTGTATGGAATCAGAATGCCTTGGAAATGAATAGCAGTGTTGCCTCTAGATTCTTTGCCCAACCTCCTTCTATGATCCATTCAATAGTCAGGATCTGAGAGGTAGTAGATCGATTTCTACGGAATCTGTTTTGTTTTTCCTAAGGATTTTTCTCTATTCAGGTTGGATGCGATTAAGAAGAAGGGTATGAATACATCTTAGCTGCAGTACAGTAAGAGTTATGCCTCTGTAGTTCTTAGCAATTCCGATGTCTCCCTTTATAGGGAATGGGATGATGCAGCTTTCGTCATTTATCTATTCTATTTTGTCTATGTAAATGCAAGATAATTATCTCTTGTTTTGTTCAGCCATCCTATTGCGTAGGTACAGGCACCGTTTGACATCGGTAAAAGTCACATGTTTGCGTGGCGCTGGTTTTGAATTCTTTTAGCAGCAGGATTTGAGGCGACATGCTTGGAACTTTTCCTCCTCCTTTTTGATTTTATTAGTTGTATATTAGAGAAACTACATAGCCCTTTGTATTCTATTGTTGCAAAACAGGAGGATAGGTGACAACTCCCGTATTTACCTAAATAAAAAGTGTCTTCACCAGTCGACTCTGTCATTACTCATTTCTTGCTTGGGCGGCCATCACAGTCTATATACTGCATTGTATAGCCTAAGCATTATGCCATTGAACTTTCTCATCTTCCATACCTTTGGGGGCTATTTGGCAAGACCTGCAGCTTTTCTGCCTTTTAGTTTCTTTAAGACTTCATTGAGTTCTTCTGTTGTATAATCTCCTAGTTTGATGTCTAGTTGTCTATCTACAATCTTTTGGGTATTATTTTCTATGATTTTAGAGGGTTTACACAGCAGTTTCTGTAAGTGGTCTTTCCACTTCTGAAGTCTATCTTTTTGGCTGGTTGCCTTTAGCTTTGACCTAGAGGTACTTTTCCTACCACTAATTTAATTTGCTGTTTGCCATGATCATCATGACTGTCTGTCTTCCACCAATTGTCTGATATTATTTATTTGTACTTGGATGTATTCTATTTGTTCTTTTTGTATGTTTTGGTTGTTAGTTGAGTTTGTTTTATTATGTTGGGCTGCTTTTTTTAATATTGTTTCTCTTTTCTCTAACTGCTTCTGTCTCCAGGGAACAGAGTGTTTGGCTCTTAGTTTAGCTACTGCTTGTAGGTGGGCACTCATTTTGTTTAATGAATAGCTTTTTTTTTAGATTAATTGATTTTTGGGAGATTTTTTTAAGATTGGTAATTTAATTTTGTTTGATTGGTCCATTAATGATGGTAGGAATTATAAAAAAAAACAACTTATTTTTTAAAGAATTTGTAATTTAAGATAGAAAAAAATGAAACTCTCTTACCTTTGGCTGGGAAAAAGTGGCGCCCAAAATTGAATCTCTCTTTATAAGAGTGCAGACAGGAAGTGAGGGGTTGGTGGGAGTGGAATAGCTATATATCAGCTGAATTTTTTTGGCAGTCAGCAGTTCGTTATTGAGAAGGCAAGCGTTTGTGAGCTGATCTGATAATAGAAATTGAAAAAATGTGTTTTATTTAAAAAATAATGTAGTGTAATTCATGTCAAATAATTCAGGCCATGTCACCCCCCCCACACACACACACTTCAAATTTTGTCCAAATGTGGATTATGATAAATTTAGACAATCCCTGAATTTGAGCTTGAAATTCAAAAAATTGGTGGAGTTACGTTGATTTTGATAAAAAATGAAATTATCTTTTAGGTACAAATATGTTCAATATATGTAAAAACAAAAAATAAAAAAAATTTTTTGTCATAGATGCAGTGCCACATTGGGATATTGATCTTGCTATGAAATCAGAGAATCATCAATAACTTTAAAAGTGGTTGACTTTAAGATTTTTGATAGCAATTTTTGGATTCCTTGGGCTAAAATGCTATTATAAACAAATTTTAATAGTAGAGGGATTTCATTCTGTAAATATGTCTATGATATCTCAATTGTTAGTACTTGATTAACTTCATAGAAGATATTCTAATATAAGATATATAATTGGTAAATCTCTTTTATTTCAATTTATCTTTTAATACATTAGCAATTTGTAACAATAGGGCACCCAGCAAAGATTAAACTACTTTCCCAGAATCAGGTCCAGTGAACACTTCTCCAAAGAGAAGATATTCCCATAAAAAATATAATTGGTAAATCTCTTTTATTTCAATTTATCTTTTATAACAATTAGCATTTGTAACAATAGGGCCCAGCAAAGATTAAACTACTTTCCCAGCAACCATGTTCACTGCACACTTCTCCAAAGAAGATATTCCTAATATAAGATATATAATTGGTAAATCTCTTTTATTTCAATTTATCTTTTATAACAATTAGAATTTGTAACAATAGGGCACCCAGCAAATATTAAACTACTTTCAAAGCAGCACAATCATAACTCTTATGAAACAGGTGTGTTTTTGGGAGGGGGTAATATTTTTTAGGTGGGATCAAGTGACATCAAGCTAGCCAAATATAATTAAGTATTTGAGCATTTACGAAGGTTAGTCTAAATTTAAAACGTTTCATTTCAACTTAAATTCAACTTTCAATTAAACAAGTTATTTTATATTAATAATTCCTTTTGTTTTTATCTCATATTAAAAATTTTTTTTTTTACATTGAATAAATCTTAATCAAAATTATCTCCCTTGTTTTCCGCTATTAAGAAAACCTTTCTTTGTTGACTGCAAATGAATAACGTGTTTTAGTTTCACTCAACTAGAAAACATTAGTTTTATTTAAGATATTATATTTCCCAAACCTTGTTGAACCCTAAGCAAGAAATCGGAAGAAAGAAAAGAGAAAGAAGTAAGTAAAACGTTCTATTATTTTCTTTCTTTACAAATAAAAAATACGTAATTTCAGTCAAACTTTTTTTCCAAAAGGGAAATATTTTAAATCAGTTATGGCTAGGAAAATATCTGGAATCTTTTGAAAACTGATTTAATTTAAAGTCGTTCCCCATCGAAATCTTAGGTCAGGTTTAGCCGATTTAATTTCTGTCATATTTTTTAAAAGCTTTTTTAAAATTATTTTTTATAAACAATAATTCTATTTAATAAATACGAAACAAACCTTATCCCTAACGACAAATCATTTGTACATTCATTAAACAGATAAAACTAGTTAATATATGACAACAGATTTTTTTTAGACTGGACTTTATTTCAAACATGTCATTAGGTACCACCAAAATACCTCACGTGATCAGTTTATGGCATAAACTGATCACGTGACGTATTTTGTAATTAGATATCGTATTGAAAGGAAGAACTGTAAATATTTTTGAACTTTTCATTTAAAAATCTCGGGGAAAAAATAACGAACATGCAAGTTCCATTGTGTCAAATTAAGGTGGGGGGTGGGGTGTAAATGTCACGGTGCAAATTGGAGGTACCTACAGGTCATTTTTGTTGTTTTTCCGTCGAATTAAATTTGTAAGATTGTTTACTAGGTATACCTAATTTGTCAAAAAAATCCGTGTTTTTTTTTCAATAAATCTGCCCCCCCCCGCTGTAAAAAATACTAGGTACTACCAATTCCCCCCCCCTCTCTAACACAATGAAACTTGCATAAAAATTAATATTTTCTTGAAAAAAAAATTTTTCATTCGAAAGAAGAAACATTAAACAAACTCCTGATGATTTTTAAAAAAGTTTTCAGCTCACGGAAAAATGAAAATTATGATTGAAAAACAATGTTTCATTTTCGCACCGCAAAATCAACTGAAATTTAACGTAGCCAAAACAAGTTACGAGGAGAGGATTTTTTTAGAATTCTATGAAAAATCAATTAATTATCCGACTTTCACGAACATTTTCATACTTATTTACCTTTTAATGTAAATATGTCTTAAATAGTTTTTAATATATAGAGGGAAATCTTTTTTTTTACAAGGTCTTACCCCCCTCTTATTTTATTTTATGAGATATTAAAAAAAAAAAAACGAACCGTCAAAAAACATTTTTACTTTTTTTCTATAAAGATAAGAGTCTGAATAATATATCAAAAAATTTGTATGATACTCAAGGCAGTAGTTTTTGTAGAAAAAAAAAATGAATTCTGAAATAAAAAATTGCAAAAAAATGTTAAATTATTGTTATTTAAAAACTTAAAAAAAAAACTTTTTATAATGATATGTACTATATTCTATCAAATTCTCAAGAAAAAATTTTTTTTAAAGAAATTAATTTTAAAGAGATTTTAAATCTTTTGTGTGCTTAAATAATTTTTTTTTAATGTTTAAAAATCTTTTTTTGTGTGTACAAATCGAATTTTTCACGGATGTTTAAATGTATAAATTTTAGAATTCAGGTGAACTAAAAATTTGTCCAATCCACGATATATCAATATTTTAAAAAGAATTTGTAATTTTTATTGTTGTTTGATTCTTATAATATACGGAAGAGCAAAACTGACAACATTTGTAATATTTACTGTCTTTTCTTTACTTTAGTTACGCTATAAGTTCAACTAAAAAAATATTCCGGAGTTATTCTGAAACTACCACAAAAAAACAAAAAATCTTTCAAAAATTATGTCGAATACAGTCACCCATACATTTGAATATATAACTGTCAAAGAGAATTAATATGTAAAAATAAAATCCTCGTTTCGACATAAGCATCATCGTGTTGCATGTAAAACGGACTATTTTATTCATTTTTTTAATTAACTATAAGTAATTTTCCCCAATCGTATAATTTGATCTTTGAATTAACTGTTTTTCTTTGTAACAACTCTGTATATTATTACTTTTTTTGAGAGAGATTTTTAAAAAAATTTTAAAAGACAAAGTTAAAAATATTTATTTATTTATTCAATGATCATGTGACCTGATTATGGTTATCACTAAAAATTACCAAAAATCAGGGAATTATCCGATTTTAATGAAATTTTCAGTGTTGATGAATGAATTTTATAATGCATCAGTTTATTTTATATCAAAACTGTATAATTTTTTTCAGATCACTTAAATTTGACCTCCCACTGTGGGGTACAAAATATCAGTCTGCTTAAAACTGCCGGTGTTTAAATAGTCTCATATTTTTATGATTTTTATTTCTGATGAATACAGTGTTCTGCTATGGTTGATAAATCTAGATTAAATAATAGAAAAATACTGTATTTGTATTAAATTCCATTAAATATATATCATTATTTGTTGAAAATAATTTTATGACTTACAATAATTATATGTTGCAGTTAAATAAAATATAAACTGATTGCAATATTCAACATAAAATATGTGTCTTCTGCTTTTTATTTTCTTAATAATACTTCAATTTTTATTCCTTCACAGATAAAAGTATTTGGGAAGAACAATTTTGAAATGTAAAATGATTCATTCAAACACATGCAAAGTGGAAAATAAAACAAACTTTCCTCCAATGTACAGATCAGAATAGACTTAAGGATTAAAAAAGACATGGAAACGTACATTAGGAAAAAATCAATTTCTTGTGAAGTCTGTGGATCAGCATTTTCTCGCCCTTCTAAATTGAAGGAACACATGCGAACACATACTGGAGAGAAACCTTTTCTTGTGAAGTCTGTGGATCAGCATTTTCTCGGAATGACCATTTAAAAATCCACATGCGAACACACACTGCTGAAAAACCATATTCTTGTGAAGTCTGTGGATCAGCATATTCTAGCAGTTGTGGATTGAAAATACACATGCGAACACACACTGGAGAGAGAACCATTTTCTTGTGAAGTATGTGGATCAGCATTTTCTCAGAAGATCATTTTAAACAGACACCTGGTATACACATGCAGTCCAATTTGAAAACCCACATTCAAACAACCCACTGGAAAAACCGCTGTGAAGTCTGTGGGTCAACATTTTCTTGCAGTCTAAATTGAAGGTACACATACGAACTCACACTGGAGAGAAACCATACTCTGTGACATATGTGGATCAGCATTTTCTAGGAGTGAACTATTAAAAATCCACATGCGCAAACATACTGGAGAAAAACCATTTCTTGTGAAAATTCTGTGGACCGCATATGCTAGCAGTCCTGGATTGAAATTCCACATGTACAAAACATACTGGAAAGAAACCATTTTTCTTTTGAGGTCTGTGGATCCGCATATGCTAGTAGTTCTGGATTGAAAATACACCTGCGAACACACACTGGAAGAGAAACCATTTTCTTGTGAAGTATGTGGATCAGCATTTTCTCAGAAGATCCATTTAAAACGACACACGTGCATAAACATGCAGTCCAATTTGAAAGACCCACATACAAACACCCCACTGGAGAGAAACCATTGTCTTTGTGAAGTCTGTGGATCAGTATTTTCTCGCCCTTCTGAATTGAAAATACACATGCGAACACATACTGGAGAGAAAAACCATTTTCTTGTGAAGTCTGTGGATCAGCAATTTTCTCAGAGGTGCAATTTGAAAACCCACATACAACACACACTACTGGAGGAAACCATTTTCTTGTGAAGTCTGTGGATCAGCATTTTCTCAGAGGTCCATTTGAAAGCCCACATGCCAAACACACACTGGAGAGAAACAATGCTTTGAACATAGTGGATCAGCAATTTCTAGAGTGAACAATTAAAAAATCCACATGCGCAACACACTGAGAAAAACCGATTTTCTTGTAAGGTCTGTAGACAGCATAATGCTAGCAAGTTCTCTGGATTGAATATTCCACATGCCACACACCACTGCAGAGAACCATGATTCTTGCGAAGTCTGTTGGATTGCATTTTTCTATGAGGTCCTCTTTGAAAATCCACATGCGACACAGACAAACTGGGAAAAACCATATTCCCTGCAAAGT
>CM042151.1:97999086-98162626 GCA_023376005.1 Doryteuthis pealeii
ATACGTTAATTAGTACGAAAATGACCAACTCCGCAAAAATGTTATGCCCCAAAACATAGGGGGGGGGTCCGCAAAATTAAGTGACCTGAAATAAATGAAAGTTTGAAATAAAATAATAATGCATTATAAAGATCATTCATTGATAAATAAACACTGAAAATTTCATTAAAATCCGATAATTCCCTCATTTTTAGTAAATTATTTCCTGTAGGGGGTGGGGGCTAAAGTCATTTTTTCAAAACTCATTAGGCTCTCATTTTGCCAGTACCTACTTTTTAGTAGGTACTGGCAAACCCTTGTCTTTTTCCGTTTAATATAATGCATAGGTGTTTTCTCGTGAGTCTTGTGGTTGGTTTTGTATTCATCATTGTTTATGAAATAGTTTTAAAAAAGATTCCACGGACATTTAATCAGCTAAACATTGGCCTAAGATTTTGATGGAAAACGATTTTGCTTAGGTCACTCCCACCGTTAGCCCGAATGGTAGCCAAAATAAAATATAATTAAAATGTTGAATTAATTAGATTCAGTAAATGATTAAATCAGTTTTCAAAAGATTCTAGATATTGTTATATCGATAGATGACACAAAATATTTCCACTTTTGCTAGTGGAAAAAGTTTCCTGCAAATTACGTTATATTAGTAAATTTCCTTCAAATTGCGCATTATTAGTAAATAAAGATAATAGAATATTATCTTACTTATTTCTCTTTTCTTTTGTTTGATTTCTTTTCCTTGAGACAATACCACATAAGGGAAAGGGAAAAATGCAATATTTTAACCTGAACAAATGGATATATCAAATTAAACGGTTCAATGTAGATCAACACAAGAAAATTTTTTTTCTAAACAGCGGAACACAAGGGAGATAATTCCGTACTTTTCATTTTTTATTTTACAATTAGCGGTTTAACTTGCAAATTGATCGTAAATTAAAACATTACAGGGTGACCCAGAAAAAACAGAACCCAATTATTCATTTATTTCTCATTAAACTAACCCTAACCCAACTAACCCTAAACCCCCTAATTAAAATTAACAGTTTTATTACAAAATTTGTGGTTCTGTTTTTTTTGGTCACCTAATTTTCCGACCGATTTGCAAGTATAGCCCAATTAGCAAAAAATTAATGTACATTCAAAATTAGGGTGAATAGTTGAAAAATTATCTCTAACTTGATCCTGACCCCTTTATATCTTATTATGAAAGTTAAGGTTAGTGTTGGAAGAAGGTTGAAATGGACTCTTAAAATTTGAGTTTTTACAGGTAGTAGTAGTATTTATTATTATTATTGATAAAATAATAATAGTAGTAGTAGTGGTAGTAGTAGTTGTATTAATAGAAAAATTTAAAAGAAAAAAAAAACAGTTTTGATCAAAAATATGAAAGGGTGTTATACAAATTTTTGATAACTTTTTTAAATTTTAAATCTATTACCAAAATCAGGAAATGATTTTTGCAGCATGTTTTTTTTTTGTTTTAAAAACAATATATTTCATTGAATTGCTGCAAAAAAGTATTTTCTTCTCTGATTCAATTAACCTATTTTCTTAAAAATTTTTATAGTGAATTTTAAATGTCTTAAGGTGCTATTGAACTCGTATTCTAATAGGAGATGAAGCTTTATTCAATCTATCTAAAAATGTGCAATTTGCGCAACATGTTTTCCTAGATTTTTATATATCTAAAAAATTATTACTGAACAATTGTATTTTCATTTATGGCTCATCAACATATTGATGAAGTTATCTCCTCTGATAACTTTAGATCAATGAAATACACAGGATGATTTTACAATATAGCTTCCATAGATTTTCATTTATTCAAGACGCAAAAAATCTTGTTCAATCCTGTTGAGTTTAAGGTGATTTAGTAATAGGGTTGTTTGATATATTCGTTGTGAGGTCAACCAGTTTAATGTTAATTCATGCAATATTATTCAAACATAAAAAGACACCATAAAACATTCAATTATTGTAGGCACATGGCTAAATAACAAGACTCAATTTTAAAACAAACAAATTGTATTGAGAAAAGGTTTACAAAAGAGGTAATGCGAAGATACCGAGTAAAGTTCTTTCATCAGTCTTTTGTAAAAAAAGTAATTTTTGTAAAGTTCATTATAACATGTAAGAAAAAGATTTGTATACGTTTTTGAAGTGGAGAAAAGAAACAGTAAGAATTCAAATCACCCAAACATCAATCGCAAGTAACATTGCTAATTCGTAAAGGCTGATTCGAGAGAGATAGAAATATATAAATGCTCATACCTTCTTATAAGAGAATGTGATTTTATCTTACGTTGAGTGATGTGGATTTAATTAGACGAATAATTCTTTCTGGTTGGGGTCTGAAAACTCTGCTACTTATAAGAAAAGTAGGCTCCAAATTTGAATCTTTTTTTGTAAATTTCTTTTGGGCGCGAATGTCTCTGATTGGGTCGAAAATGTACAAATTTTAAAATTTAATTATATTTTTCTTTTTTTTTTTTTTACTAGGCTGGCGCAATCCCTTGTAGAAAACCTTAACATTAATTTTTGTCACTTGACTTTTGGTGCGTGCGTAGATGACCTTCCGGTTACGACTACAAGTTGTTGCCTTTATCTTCCTTACACCAAAAATTTTAAACTACCTATATTATTTTACCCATTTTCTTTCTTCTCTTTTTTTTTTTTATTTGTTGGAATCCTTGCAATTTTTCACTCAGTTTTCCAGGAATCTTCTAAGCATTCTAATTGCTTTTAACTGTGCTGTGGTCTGGATAGCCTCAATTCCTCAGCCGATCTCCAGATCTCATAGTTCCTTTTTGGGGACTGTTCCAATTGCACCAAATACAATTTTGTATCACCATCACTGTTATGTTTCAGCCTTTTCAGCTCTAAAGCAAGATCCAAGTATTTCAAGTTACAATTAATTGGGCTCGCATGGAAACACTGTGGAGAACGGGAAGTTCTCACACGACGATTAAAGTCAAATGACGAAAAATAATGTTCTGCGCAAGAGATGCGCAGGCCTGTAAAAAAGAAGTTGAAATAATAAAAATATTAAATTTTCGACCATCAGAGACGTTCGCACGTAAAAAGAAGTTTATCAAATAGACCCTTTTGGAGCCTACTTATTTCTTATAATAACAGGATTTTTGGATACCAAGTCAGAAAGATTACTTGTCTAAACGAATCACGTTTCCTGTGTAAGATTAATCACATTCAATTTTAGAAGGTATGAACAATTGTATCTCTCTCTCTCTCTCTCTCTCTCCTCTATAATCAGCCATTTACAAATCAGCAATTTATCAATGCCTGACTGTTTTGTGACTTGAAATCTTACCCTTTCTTTCTCACTCGAGATCTATAACATCTTTCTCACATGTTATAATAAACTTACACCTGACTGTTTTGTGACTTTGAATTCTTACTGTTTCTTTCTCACTTCAAAATTTATAACACTTTTCTTACATGTTATAATGAACTTTTAAAAAAATTACCTTTTTGTACAAAGACTGATGAAAAACTTTGCTCGGTATTCTGCATTAACCTATTGTAAACTTTATCTTAATACAAGTTGTTTGTTTTAAAACTGAATTTTGTTTTCTATGTCATCTGCCTACATATTTAAATGGTCTTATGGTGTTGTTTTAATGTTTTGAATAATATTTCATGAATTTTAACTTTAAACTGGTGACCTTAACTTGCATCAAAACAACCCTACCTTAACCATCATAACACTGAGGGCTCGATTTACCTCCTTTCAATATTCGAGAAGTTCTTTCCTTGATAATTATTATCAGCAATAGTATGATGATGAGACTCAGTGATGATTGGAGTTGATTAGTTGCGAGATAGACAGGACCAACTAAAATGGTAAAGGGTGAAGGTCTAAAAGTTGTTGGATCTGTTGCAGCACTGCAGATTTTGTGACATACTTCTACTGTTACTATTAATGTTATGGCATTCACAGTGGGCTGGTTGAGACAGCTCCAACCAACAAATTCACCTGTAGTGAATTCATGAAGATAGTAACAAAGGAATATGAAATTCAAAAGTGATCCCCAAACCTGCATGCATGTACCGGTCCAAAAGGTAGGAAGCGCTTGTGTAATGGTTAAAGTCTGGAAATGGACTCATTGCCCCGAGTTCAATCCTGGACGTGGTAATTGCATTTCATTTAGGGCTAATACCCTTGGGAAAGGTATGAATTCTACTCTCCCTCCAGCTATGGGTAAATAGTAAGGGGCAGACTGGGATCTTTAACCTTGGTTAGGCAACCGGTCTAGGAGAAGGAAAACTCTGAATTCAAACCTGTTTGAGCTCCACTTAAGAAATTGACCTTGTGTCGCATCCTGCTCATGCAGAGGGGTTGGTAAAGGAAGAAGATTTGATCCTGATGCTTGTAGAGACCATGCTTGAATTTTTGCCAGTCCTTTGACCAGGTTGTGGCCTAAGACCACTGGGTGCCAGACCTGTCTGGCTAGGGTGACCCTACCAGGAACTTAAGTCATGGAATGCTGACACTTCTAAGTTTACATGGTCCAGCTGTGATGAGGAGAGTATGGACTTTAGAAATAATGCTAGATGGCTGTTGAGAAAAAAAGTTTCCTATGCCCTTTAATAGGTCTTGGATTTTCGTCCTGCAGGGTGTCTCACCACCACCTCATCAGAC
Source organism: Doryteuthis pealeii (assembly GCA_023376005.1). Taxonomy (NCBI): domain Eukaryota; kingdom Metazoa; phylum Mollusca; class Cephalopoda; order Myopsida; family Loliginidae; genus Doryteuthis; species Doryteuthis pealeii. The sequence continues at coordinate 98,003,747 of CM042151.1, forward strand.
AAAATCTGTGGGGTTACCAAGTTAGTCACCGATGATCCAATTATGACATATGTGATAAACAGGTTAGTATGAAGCGTATGGTGACGAGGAAAAACAAACACAGATTTTAAATGATTTCAGTTTCACAAGTTGTATTGTTGAGAAAAGGAACATGAAAAGCGAGGAAAAAGATAGAAATGAATTCAAGGAGATTTTTTTTTGGTGATAGTTGTGTCTTGAATAATAAAAGTCAGTAAATGTCCAGTGGCCAAATCAGTTGTAGTGTAGGTGGAGAAGTGGGCAGATGAACCAGTGGTAGTGGTTAGGTTTGTTAGGTGGACAGAGTATGTGTTTTTAGTAGCCGATAGCGGGTTGTATCGTGTATCAGTTGGTGTAGTCTTGTTGTTGTATGAGGTTGCCCCTTTAAGAGCGTCGGTCAAGTAAAGGGTCATGAGGTTAGGGGTAAGGTGAGAAGATACATGTCAGTCGACCTGAGTTGTAGAATTTCGTGCCGCGGCTTCCTTTGTGATGTGGACTGTTCGCTGTTCCGGGTATCTCTGACTTGTCAGCTTTGAAAGCCGACTTTAAATAGAATGTGCGACCCAAAATAGGATCAACTGAAGTCATTTTCATTTCACCCGCGAATCATTCAGATTAGATGAATTCTAGTTTTCCAAACGGAAGTTCGTCTGGAGCCTATGTGTAGAATCACGTTAATTGGTCACTCCGTTTTAGGCTATCATTGAGTAAACTTCCGTTTTTGGCACCAGCAACTTATATTTTGTTTGTTGGTGAGTGTATGTATCTTTTTATTGTGGTGTGGTGTGAATGAACTGCTGAATAGTGAATCGGGAGACATCTATATTTGTGTATTTAACACATATATTCTTTTACTCCAATTTAACTCAATAGCTGTTCTATGGTGTAATGAAGGCATTCTTTTATTGGTACTGATGAAGCTATGTGAAATGGTTGGAACCTTAAAATGGCTACAGGGAAAATTCCTGAAATTGTTAGTTATATTGATAAAACTGCTTATGGAAGCGCGTGGTGTAATGGTTAAAGTCATGGGAAATGGACTCGTTGCCCCGAGTTCAAATCCTGGACATGCTAATTTGCATTTTCAACTTAGTGCATGGTAAATAGTAGGGCAGACTGAGCTCTTGGTTAGGCAACCAGTCTAGGAGAAGGAAACTCTGAATTCAAACCTGTTGAACTCCGCTTAAGAAAATGACCTTGTGTCACATCCGGCTCGTGCAGAGGGGTTGGTAAATATATATATATTGAAAAACTGCAGTTTTTGTGGCATTCTCTCTTTTCCTTGGCTGTTTCCAAAGATTGATATAGCTCAATTGATGATTTGACTTCTTCTCAGTGGAAAGATGGAGCAAATACAACTAGCTATAGTCTCCCAAAGAAACTGTTACTGTCGTGCTGGGATGGACGATTAGAAAAGGGTTATCTTCCCTTGCTGCCAGGATTCGCCACTGGTGTAGCATTACAATCTGGCTATTTTAAACTCAACCAGGGAAGTTCTCTGCCCTTTTCCTCTGGTAATGATGGCTAGACAAGTGGTGTCTGCCTTAAGTGAGAGGCTTTGCCCCTCAACTATAGGTTTGTACCCATACTGTAAGTAATCTTTATGTAAGTAATCTTTATAGAACCCTGACCCCGTGGGTCATATACAGTGACTCTTCTATTCTATAAGAATTTTTCTTTCTTCCTAAAGACTTTCGTCTGTTTTGTATTTAGTCATATATTTCATGTTACATGTGCTCAGACAATAAAGTCTGTATTGTTGTTATATGTAGCCTCTTTTGTAGATTTATCACATATATGTTCAACTATGTCAGAGAACTTGTATGAAAGCCTTCTAATGTAATTATAAGAAGCAGTTTTAACTACTAAAGTCAAAACTACATTTGATATTTACACCACTATAAAGATACTCTACAAAGTCATGAGAGCAATTGTTTGTTCACGCTGATGGTGACATACAATTTTTTGACCTTGTTGCTGGAGTCCTACAGGAGATACATCAGCAACATTTTTATTCATATTATGCTTAAACCACATATTACAAACCGTCCATTAGTTCAAATGAAGCAAAAAGTCTCACTCTAAAAATAACAAGAAGTAGGCCATTTCAGCACAAACTATCATGATATACAAACTACGAAGATGATCTAGCACTTCTCACAAATACACCTTCAAAGCCAAAACCTCAGAAATTGCCTAGAGTTGCATTGAAATTAAGTAGACTCGTTCACATACGAAGGTTGTAATATCCACAGAAAGCAATGTCAATATATGTTGGGAAAGGCATGGACTGCTATCCAAATTATTGATCATATGGAATTCCTGATATCTCTAAGATAAAGTAAGAATTCTTCAAGCAGTAGCTGTGTCAGTGATACTGTATGGCTGCACAAATTGGACTCTAATGGGATTGTTAGAAAAAAGTAAGAAAGGAGCAAGACAAGGATACTGCATGCTGTCCTGAAAAATCCTGAAGCAGCACCACAAAGCATCAGCTGTATGGCCACTTAACTATCATGCAAACTATTCAAATAAGACAAGACATGCTGGAGAAGCAAGGACAAACTCACAAATGAAATTCTCTGGTGAACAGGGAGGCATCGATGCAGGGCAACCAGAAAAATCATTCATACTATCAGGTCTGTATAAAAGGCTTACCGGAGTGATAAATAATAGGGACAGGAGGTGAGAGAAATCATGTAAATCCATGCTGTCAGAACAAACTGATCATAATATATATATATATTAGCTCAGTTGTAGAAGCATTCGGCTAGGAATCCCAAGGTTCCTGTCAATACTGACCTCGCCAAGTCAGCGTATGAGTAGCACAAGGATCTGTGCGGTAAGTGAGGAGCTGATGGTAGGGTATGGTGCTCCAACTCAGACGCTAAAATAATCTCCTTGGTTAGCACTATTGAAAGGGATAGACTCCCTCACTGTAGACCGCCTGATGACTTTATTTTTTTTTACCATATATATATTATATATATATATTATTATATTGTTATATTACCTAGTAATAGCCCTTGGTAGAAGCTTTCCAGTATCAGTATTTGTATATATATTAACCAAGTCTCTTCTATGATGGCCCTCATACAATAAGATATATGAAATGCAACCTTGCAGTCAGAAAATGAACCAAACACAACAACATACATACATACATATTATATATATATATATATATATATAATATAATAAACAATCCACTATACTAACTCACAATCAAAAATACCAACAAAACACTATGGCAGTCAAAAAAGGCTAACACACTTTAGTAGTACTTCACAAAGACAGACTACCACACAAAATTACAAAACATTCTCGATGACCATGTGATGACTATGATTGAAGACGAACATGGTCAGAATAAATAAATAAATAAATAAATAAAAAAGAGAATAGGTTAAAGCAGGCATAATTAAAGGGGTGGGTGGTTGACCTTTTTACGAATCCAAAGATTAAGGCCGTAAAGGTTAAGAGACTTGTACGACCACCATAAAGTTAGGCCACTTAGTGATAATATCTTATGCACCACGGTATTAAAAGCAAAAGGGATTTTTATGAGAAAATCTCTTTTGAAAAAAATTAATGTCAAGTTATTGAGACAACTGTCTGGAAAAAGATTTATTAACTGTTAATTTTAAGGGTTAATGACGACTAGAAGTCGGCAATTGGGTTTAAGTACTGGCCATCTGTGTGGTCTGGAGATGGGTGGGGAAGGAGATTTTGACATAATATCAGCTAACCTCCAGCACTGAGTCAGTTAGAACCCGGGGCGTTGAGGCGTTAAGGTCACCGGTAGAGATAGCCAGCAGTCACCCCGGGCCTAGAGGTGTTAACATCGGTAGCAGTAGTTAGCCCCGAATCCACAAGTGAATCAGTAGCCAGCCAGTTGAGATAGATTTCTAAAGTATCACAGACCCCTTCTTCGATCTGCGTCTTGTTTACAAACACTTGTAGTTATTGTTTGTCTTTTTTAATCCTTGTGACCACTGTTTCTGACTCATGCCCTCAAACCGGCCCAGCACAGAATTCACAACGTTTGGGGTTCTAGACATTGTGCATTGAAGGTGCAGAGCGCAGAACAGGTCGTCTCACAACCACACCAAAAATAACCAACCAACTGAGGATTAAAGATCAATAAACCAATTCCAGCCACAATACTGAATACTGAATAGCATTAACCTTTTAAGATAATGGGGATCATAAACAGTTATATATACAGAGTGGGTAAAAATACATAAACCAACCATACCCTATACCAAATAATTTCACAATTGACTACATGGGTTTGTGGGGAGGTTAAAATAAAATTGAAACAAAAAAATAATAATAAACTCCCATGAACCATCACCAGAAAAACCCTCCCGCCATGTGCAAGAGTGGACCCACTTCACCCCCAAGAGAATATCTTGGCATTCTACTTGAGGCCTTAACTGTGTCTAGTCGCTGTTTAAGGCCAGGGAGGTATTCTCATGCCACAGGCAGCTATGACCAGTGAATAAGCCTAAGTCATAAAACCAACTTCTGTCTTTGTATTTTCCTTTCTTTCAGTGCGACCACCAAAAGAGATGTAGTTAAAAGCAAATCCTAAAAACACACACAAAGAATAACCACCAACTGTCGCTTAAACCTTAAAATACTAAACCTCTGCCAACCCCATAAGTTTATGAATCACAAAAACTATAATCAAGTCCTTACTCCATACATACCCATAAATATAGTATTAAATCTACAGAAGAATACAAATACTACATGCACAAAAACCTAATAATCAAACCATCGCTTTACTTGATGCAGAGAATCATTTAAAAATGTACCTGTAAAAGAAACAATTGACATTCATAAAATATCTATAATAACCATTACTCTCCTCTAAAAATCAATCCTAATATACTTTGAAAGATACTATTAATTTGTACATTTTATGACTACCTTGGTAACATCTAAATAAAAAAGATGGGTGTATCTATGGGATCAGTTCTCGTCTGATTTAGTAATTTCTATAAGTGAGTTTCATCTGAAAATAACATATTCAATAGAATTTTAAAAACAAACAAATCTATCTAAGAGATGTGGACGAAATACTCATTCTACACTAATAAAGAAATAAACAGACAATTAAAAAAAATTAATTGTTAACTTTACCAAACAATAACCAATAACCAAAAACAATAAAATCCCCTTTTTGAGAGAAATTCTATTTGATACGAATAATAATAGCTTTACAACTTCATCTAAAAAAAAACACTAATTACAATTCCTGCACCCTCAACTTTCAAAGTGAATGCCCCTTCCAATATAAAGAAAGCAATCATAATAACCTAATATCCCCATGCAAATTAGTCTCCTCCTCCAAAATAATATTTTATAAAGAATTAATATTATATATATTATATATCTTAAATATGTATACGTTTATATATAATAATGATGCATAAATGTAAAGCAGTTGAAAACAGATTTTTTTTATAGTCCTGTGTTCCTCTGGAAGGTAATCAGTCGTCGGTCATAAATTATAAAATCCTGCCTAGTTTTTGTAATTTCTCTGTCAGTCATGTATTAGGAGTCACTGTTAAATCAGATCTAATCAGATTTCAACTAAAGACAAAGACCGATGGCTGATTACCTTCCAGAGGAACACAGGACTATAAAAAATCTTTTTCAAATGCCTTAAAAGTAATAAAGAATTCATCATTCACATCTGATTATAGGGGGTTTTAGACACTTTGTCTAAGCTTCCTGAAAAAATCTAAGTTTCTATTACATTTTATATATATATATATATATATATATATATATATATATATATATTTCAATGTATTTTATAATATTGCACATACAGTATGAATATATAATACATTTATTCATATATATATATGTATATATTTTAATGTATTTTTAAGATATTATATATTATGCATATATATATATAATATCTAAAAATACATTGAAATAACATAAAAGGAATCATTTTTTAAATTAAAATCCTTCCTCACATGATATTAGTCATGAAACAGTAGATCACTAAATAAGAAAAATGCAATCAAACTGAAATGTAGCTGACTTTATTATACTGTAGTTTATCTTTATACAAATAGAGAATGAAGGATCAATAAGAAATAAGATAATTTGTTTCTGAAAGATTTCCTCGATGTGACTTTATACTTCATGTGAACACCTGTAGGAATCTTTCCAATGACAGTTTTTTTTCTACCTCAACTGTTCCCACCAAGTCTGCTGATCATCTTTTTAGATAAAATACACAGCTAGCAAGATGATGTGACTAACTCTTTGAATTAGTAACGCTAGACTCTGAGCCAATAAATCATAGTAACGGAATGACTGTATTAAATTGCAGTTCATGATGCAGTGACATGATGTGTTTCGGAATGTTTTTTTTCAAATTTGAGCTCTCTGTAAATGAAGTTTTACAAACTTCCGAAAAAAAAACGATTTTTGGCCAGTATGTTTGCTGCATACTGCCTTGTCAAATGGACATTTCCCTAGAAAATGCTGATCCATAGAATTTTCTACCTCAACATGTCTTCCACCAAGTCTGATGATCATCTTTCAGATAAAAAAAAAACACAGCCCTATAAGATGATGTTTGACTAATGGGTTTTAATTAGAAAACCTATGCCTCATCCAGAATCCAGAATATGATTGAGTTATTATTGAGGTCTATTTGGGCATGAAGGTTCAGTTGGTTACAACTGTTGAACCCAAGCATGAAAGGATACGTGAAAATGCCATCAAGAATTTATAAAAAAATGTAGTATTTGGAGGTGAATGACTGAGAATGTTTTTTTGAGGGATTAAAAGGTAAAATAAAAATATTCATACCTCTGTGGACTCATTTTAGGGAAGAAAAAAGTAGGTTAGAATTCCTTGGGGGAAATCGAATGAAAAAAAAAAATCAATCCAGTGTTGGGTTTTTTTTGGGGGGGGGTGAGGTTAAATGCTGGATTTATTTGTGACGCATCCTTAAATTACTGATGTGTATTTATTTTCTGTCCATACTTTTCGCTTCCGTTATGATGACATAGGGAATAAATTGGATTTTAGATTATTTTGAATATAGTAAAATGATGAATTTTTAAATCCTTACTAAAAAATGAACTGTAATAAATTGTGGTCATATCATAATGGTGCAGTGACCATGTTGCGTTCGAAAATATGTTTTTTCAGCAATTGTGCTCAAGTATGAAAACTTTTACAAACTTCAACAAAAATGGTTTTTTTCGCCAGTGTTGTTCGCATATGCCTTGTCAAACCATGAACTCTTGAAAATGCTGTATCCACAATGACTTCACAAGAAAATGGTTTCTCTCCACAGTGTGTGTTCGCATATGCCTTTTCCAGCGACGTCTGAACTCAGTGAAAAGCTGACCCACAGACTTCACAAACAATAAAGAGAATAAAATGAAACCAAAGTATAGAAATTAGAAGAAACCATAAAAAAATTATAACAACAGGTTTCGGCTTTTCTATTCGAGAAAATAAGTTTACCAAAAAAATCAGGGAAAATTAATAAATGTTCTTTTTTAAAAAAAAAAATGAATAATAATAAATGATTAATTTTTGGGAGATTTTCTTTTTTTTACCCCATTTCGATAATTATTTAATTGGTTATTATCTTATAAAAGAAAAAATATACATGGATATTTTTTCTGTTAAAAAAGAGGGGTACATTTTCAATAGAGTTTTTCTTCAAAACTTATTACTTTTTTTTAATCTAAAAATATAACATTTTAAAATTAACATCAGGCTTTTCATATTTTAAATGAATTTTATATATTAATTTTTCATAGCAAAAATACTAAATTAAAGTTTTGAAATAAAATAACTGATGCATAAAAAATTCATTAATTGATAAATCAATACTGAAAATTTCATTAAACTTGGATAATTACCTGATTTTTGGTAAAATGTTTTGCAATCGCGAATGTTACAATAAAATTACTTCCATTAATAAGAATAACGACAATTTTTGATTCAAACATTATTTTCAAAATTTTTAAAAATAAAAACCGAATTCTATTATGTTATTATTTTTAGCTAGATATTTTTTATACAATTTTGATGTACACTAAACAAAAGTATTTATTTTACATTCTATAAATTTTTTAAAAATCCCTGGAAAAAAAAGTAGACAATAGGAACTTTTAATATAAAATTCTTTAGAAAATAATCTAACAATTTAGAAAAAAAATAAAGAAAAAAAGATACATATTTTTTTCTTATTTACAAGTTTCAAATGTTTAAGATGCCTTATTTCCAAAACCGAATTAGTAACGAATTATCTTTTTTTTACATATGTTCCATCATTAAATTATCTTTGCAAAAATGTAAATTTTATTTATGTACAAAAAAAAATTTTTGTAAGTGTGATCAATGTGCGAAACAAAAACTAACGAAAAAATTATTAGCCTTTTCAATTTAGTAAACATTTATTTACAATAAAAGTTTGTCCTTTATTACTTCATATACCAAAAATTTTATTAAAATCGGATAGTTAGTTTATTTTATATGATTTTTAGAAGAATTTCATGTGATCACCCTTTTTAGAGTCAGTGAGAAAATGCACATACCTAATATTGTAGGTATCAAGAAAATGAGCAACGATTTTCACTTGAAAAACAAATTAGAGTTGTTTAAATCGATTTACACTCAAGTATTTGTTCGAGCTGAAATAATGAGCATCAGTATAAAAAAAAAAAAAGTGTAAGAAACTACTCTGCCAGTTCTGGTCGAATAGACAAACCTTTAGGGTTATTATGCCAGTCCTCCTAAATTTCAAAGTTAGAATCCAGGCATTTCATGTTTAACATCTTTAATTTCAGAAGGTAATGTAAATAACTTTATATTTTGAGAAAGATAAAGATTAAAAAAATCCTTCTAAATGAAAAATATAGATACTGTTAATAAGTTTGTGATCAAACGTGTGAAAAAATTAAAGGACATTTGAGGGTAAATTTGACTATCATGAATTTTTTCCAAAGTGGAAAAATAGTATTTTCCACTATCAATTGTTAAAACATAAAATTGTAATGCAAACCCAATTTCAGTTGAGTTTTTCAAAAAATTATTCAATGAAGTAGACTTGTTATTAAATGAATATTTGTTTTAGAATATAAAAATATGAAATTTAAAACTTAAAATTAGGTATTTCATATTTTAAATGAATTTTATCAATCAATCAGATATATAAATTGTTGCTCTCAAGACATATGTAGCATGAACGGTAATATTAATTTAAAATAATTTTGATTTATTTCCATCGATTCAGCTTGACTGAAATGATTCAGTAATTTAAAAGAGAGAATTTGTTGATTAATGTCAACACTGAAAATTTTATAAAAATTAGATTTTTAGAGGCTTCAATATAAAAGTTTGGAAGATGCAAGGAATATCCTCCTCCCTGTGAAAGATGGTTTGGAAAACCATTGAGATAGCCAACCTGATTTAAAACATCATTAAATGTGGGATCAAATGACAGCAAGGGAACCAAATATAAAAATGTATTTAAGCACTTTTTTGTTGCATGAGATCAAGTGACAACCTTGTAAGGCTTACTGCAAACTTAAAACATTTCATTTCAGCTAGAGTAAGCTCACTGAACCTTACACCACTAACTGCAGTGAATATATAAAATTTAAGTTTTATTCAAAAATATTCATAATTTCACTTTATGCACAAAAATAACTTAAATTTACTTGATTATTATAATTAAGAGAAAAAAATTACCTTTGAAAAAGTTTTTTTTACATCATTGAAGATAAGAATATCAAATAATATCTTTCCATTTAACAAATTATTTTATATCTATAATTCATGTTATTTTTTTTTCTTTAAAAAAATTTCAATTTTTGTTGCATGTATGTATGTATGTATGTATGTATGTATATATATATATATATATATATATATATATATATGTGTGTGTGTGTGTGTGTGTGTGTGTGAAGAAAGGAAGTGAATCCGACAGTATGTAGTATATTAAGAAAAATGAAAAAAACACAGGTTTAAATGGGTTAAGTGGTGAGTTTATGGGCCAATGAACTCACCACTTAACCCATTTAAACCTGTTTTTCTTAATATACTACATATATATATATATATATATATATATATATATATATATATATATATATATATATGAATATCCTCTTCTTCTATTAAAAAGACATATAAAAAGTGTTTTTTATCAATTAACATTGTAAGGGGGAATGTTTCAACAAATAATCGAAACCAGAAGGTCTCATTAAAAAATTCCAAAGAAGGCAACATTTAACCTTTGCCTAAAACCATCAACTGAAGAAGCCCTTTTTGGGGAGATCCAAATTTCTGTTCATAGTGAATAAGCCAGCCTTTCTCAACCCATTCTCTTTCATAAGACCTACTAATCTTCATCAACATGGTATACTCCATGATGTGTTTTCACAGCTCCATACCATTAATACTCATTGGGGACTTTATTGCTCCTGGAATTTTTATACAGAAAATAGATGGCCAGTTTAGCTCAGTTGTTCGGCTGGGAACCTTGGGGTTCCTGGTTTGATTCCATCCCTCACTAACTCAGCATATGAGTAGCTCATGGATATGTGCAGTAATGTGAGGAGCTGATGGTAGGAGTAGTGCTTCACCTCATGCTAGTGAAAAGGTGATAGACTCCCTCGCTGTCTGGCTGATACTGACTTTAGGCCACCTCAATGACTTTTACATTGACTGGAATTTGCTACTGCTTATTTGGATGACATTTTGATAAAAAGTTGAAATAAAGAAGAACACAGCCAATATGTATTGGAAGTATTCAAAAGAATAAATGAATATGGATTTAAAGTAAAATATATAGTCAGAAATCTTAAAATGTAAAAAACTTACCATACAGTTATTTATTGCATCTGCTATTTGTGAGGTTTGATGTGTTTGGTTGTATTGTGTCAGACAATGGAAGCCAGTTTTCATCTAAAGAGTTCCAGAAGTTTTGCAAACTTTTTGTGATAGAGCATATAAAAAGTCCTAACATGCAAGAATGATTTGTGGTTCCTTTTAAACTTGTCTTATATTTTATCATTTTACTTCTGATAAATAGAATGTTCTTTTATGTTTGATGAATCTGAATTTACTACGAATACTGTATTCGTAGTAAATTCCACCAAATATATTTCATTATTTATTGAATAATAACAATTACATTCATGACTTACAATGAATTATATATGTTGCAGTTAAACTAAACATAAACTGATTGTAATATAACAATTAAAAATAAGTTATTGATTTCTGTTTTTATTTTGTTAATGCTTAAAATTTTATTTCTTCACAGATAAATATATTTGGGATGAACAATCTTCAAATGTAAAAAGACATTCAAACACATGCCAACTGAAAGTTGAAAAATAGACCCAAATTTCCTTGAAGGTACAGATCAGAATAGACTTCAGGATTAAAAACAGACATGGAAACTGACATTAGGAAGAATCCATTTTCTTGTGAAGTCTGTGGATCAGCATTTTCTTCAAGTTCCATTTTGAAGGAACATGTGCGAATACACACTGGAGAGAAACCATATTCTTGTGACATCTGTGAATCAGCATTTTCTAGGAGTTACAATTTCAAAGTGCACATGCGAACACACACTGGAGAGAAACCATTTTCTTGTGAAGTCTGTGGATCAGCATTTTCTGTGGGGTCCTCTTTGAAAAACCATATGCGAACACACACTGGAGAGAAACCATATTCTTGTGAAGTCTGTGGATCAATATTTACGCGCCTTTCCAGCTTGAAAGACCATATGCAAACACACTCTGGAGAGAAACCATTTTTTTGTGAAATCTGTGGATCTGCATTTTCACTGTATAACACTTTGAAAAAACACATAGAAACACACTCTGGAGAGAAAGCATTTTCTTGTGAAATATGTGGATCAGCATTTTCTAGGAATAACGATTTAAAAAAACATATGTATACACACACTGGAGAGAAACCATTTTCTTGTGACGTTTGTGGATCAAAGTTTACAAGCCATTCCAACATGAAGAAACACATGCAAACACACACTAGAGAGAAACCATTTTCTTGTGAAATCTGTGGCTCTTCATTTTCACTGAATAACACTTTGAAAAAGCATATGCGAATGCACACTATAGAGAAACTATTTATTTGTGAAATCTGTGGATCAGCATTTTCTAGGAATTCCCATTTGAAATACCATATCCGATCACACTCTGGAGAGAAACCATATTCTTGTGAAATCTGTGGATCAAGATTTTCCTTACGTCACAATTTGAAAAGGCATATGAAAACACACACTGAAACACACACTGGTCATTGAAAGAAATTAATATTATACAAGTTGTAATATTGATAACAAGCTTAGTCAAGGAAAACATAAAAATAATTCTAAACCAAACTTCTAAGATGTAAAAATATTACGTTCTTGTAATATCTGTGAATCTAGATTTTCACATGTTTCCAACTTGAAAATGCACTGAGTACATCTAGGAACACAAACTTCCATTAATAATATAAAATGTGAAGGTGAATGTGTTCTATGATAAAGTTATTCAGTCAGGTAGACTCATAAAATACAATGCCATGAAACTAGATATTGTCATTATAGAAATTGAAATAGATCACTAAGTGGGATTGAGCCTATTCAAGTAGTGACCACTCCAAGTGGAGATTTAAGAGGTTTGAATTCAGAGTTTTATTTCTCCTTGATTGGTTGCTTAACCAAGGTTAAAGAGCCCAGTCTGCCCTACTATTTACCCATATTTGAAAACATGAAAAGATTGCATTCATTATTGATGTAGCTGTTTCAAATGATTATGACTTTATAGAGCTGAGTAAAAAAAAAAAAAACTAAGACCTTAAGAATGACCTGAAAACACTCTGGACATTGCAAGAAATCAATCTTATTTCAGTTGTACTCTGAGCAACTGGGTTGGTCAAGCACAAGTTAGAAATACCTTGACACAATACGCGGTAAACCAAGCTGCTTCAGAGTACAAATAAAAGTTATAAAATGTACAGCCTCCATCCTAAAACGAGGATATAATTAGTATACGGGTAGGTTCAGACCTAACAAAATCTTGTTACTCCCCTTTGATCAGTAGGGAACTCGGAAGTTGGGTTTCCGTGATGACAGTTTTCGATTGGGATTTGTACAATCAGGAAACACATGCACAACACAGTTTATCTAGTTAAGCATTCTCTACCATTTGTTAAATAAAACCTTGTTAATTTCTAACAAACTAGTCTTGTATTTTCATTCAGTGTTCCATATTTTATTTGCATGCAAAACATAACATATACATAAAGAAACCAAGTGTTTGTCCCAGGGTGAGGTTCCTTGTTTTCTAAAATATTATATTTTTAAAAACAGAGAGACAAAAAATATTCTTGAGAAATCTGTAGATCAGAAAGACACGCTGGAGAGAAATAATATTTTTGTGAAGTGTGTAAAACTGCATTTTCATGAAGCTTAAGTTTGAAAAGACAAGAATATATTTAGTAATATCTAACATTCTTCTTTCTTTTTTTAAAAAGTTCTCTTTTATTTTGCTTCTGAATTTCCAGACAAATGGGAATTTGGGGAAGTTGCAGACCAAAACTAAATGACATTCTTATTTAATCAAACATTTTTGAGAGAATATATTTCTTCATTAACCACATCAAGATAGTATTATCTTCAAAACTAACAACTGTTTGAAGTGAAATAGACTTTACACACACTCAGACATGTGTAAAGTTAATTATATATATATATATATATATATAGAGAGAGAGAGAGAGAGAGAGAGGAGAGAGGTGAGTTATATAAAATATTTCCATGAGAGGATTCAACAAGAATTGAGAACTCAAACATTTATATAAATAAAGTCTATATACATACACACATACACACACACACACACACATATATATATATATATATATATATATATATATACACATACAAATGTAAATATATATATATATATATATATATATATATATAAGCATTATTTACATATGACAGCTCAAAATTTATGTGATATTTTAGCAGAGCACTGTGCTTCTATTTCTTTACTTTGGCCGATTACTGTAAACAATTCTGAGCAATATATGACATCTTAAAAAAACCTTAAAATTCACTTGAATTCATATTCATTTATTTTGGGGGGTGGTTTAAAAATGTCACATATGTATTATAGCTAAATAGAATTAAATTAATCTAATTTTAAGATGTGGGCAAAGCCTGACCCACAATTTAATGAAATAGAGGTTCTTCAAGAGACGCCTTCATTGTATATATATTTTAAAGAGAACAAAAGATCATTATGAAATCTAAAATAAAAACAATAAATGAAAGCCTTTAAGTTATTAGATATAAGTTCATTTCAGTCTCCTAGATTTTTCAAGTCTGATTTTATTTTTCAAAATTAGATTTTAAAATCCTAGGGGGCTAAAATAAATTTATATCTGATAACTTAATGGTTTTCATATATATATATATATGAGAAGTAAATACACGAACGATGTGTTTTGATATGGCTTTTTTAGCCGACAATTTTTGGGAGAATATGTGCTTAATTGAAGTCGTATCTAATTTTGAAAGTTAATTAATTAATAACTAATTAATTAGGCGGGAATACATATTCAAATGTAAGACTAAACAAATCGAGAAAAATCAATCTCTGTATGTACATTTCGGCCTATTAGGCCTCAGCTATAGCTCTGCTAAAAATCAACATAACTCTCCAAATTTGGTGGATGGGGGTCGAGAAAAATGGCAACTTTTTTTCGAATCGCTATGGTTAGCAGAATGAGAACTGGATGCCCCCTGGACTGAATAAAGGGTTAGGTTCAACATTCTGTGATGGCTCCCAATTATGAAAAGAAGGTTCCTGAGTTCGAAAAGAAGGTTCCCGAGTCCAAGATGGTTCCTGAGTCCGAGAAGGTTCCTGAGTCTGAAAAGAAATACCTGAAGAAAGCTGGAGGGCAATCGGCCGAAATGTTGTATAGATAATAATAAAGATGAAGACAATAGTACGAATAATACAAATAATACTTTTTGTAATCTATTTTTGTCTGTAAAATGAGTTCTAGATCTTCCCTACTCTTAAAAATTAGTTTCATAAAAGCATTTTAGCCCACTGAGTCCAAAAATGTTATAAAGAAAGTTTTAACATTAACAAAGTTTTTAGTGATTTCTGATTTGCAAAATTTTAATTGATGTTGTACCTTTGATTCTGAGCAAAACTCAAACTCTCTTTTTGGTACAAATAATGTTCAATATAAGTGAAATGATAAGAGAAAAAATGTTTGTAGTGCCATATCAGGATATGGATCTTGCTTGGAAAAAATCAGAAATCATTAATAACTTAAAATTAATTGACTTTAAGATATTTTCTTATCATTTTTGGATTCCTTGGGGAAAAATGCTTTTATAAACCAATTTTTAGTTGTAGGGAATATCTAAAACTGATTTTATAGACAAAAATTGGTTATAAAAGTCACTATTTTTCACCACCCAAAAAAATTGGAGATCTAAAAATCGACATAACTCCACTAATTTTTGGAATTGGAAACTTAAATTTTAGGGGTTATCTAATGTAAATGCAAGATAATTATCTCCTTTGTTTTTTCGGCCATCCTATTGCGTGGGTACAGGCACCGTTTGACACCGGTAAAAGTCACATGTTTGCATGGCGCTGGTTTTGAATTCTTTTAGCAGCAGGATTTGAGGCAACAAGAAGGTAGATACATGCTTGGAACTTTTCCTCCTCTTTTTCGATTTTATTAGTTGTATATTAGAGAAACTACATAGCCCTTTGTATTCTATTGTAGTTTCACGTTGAAGACCAGTTGCGAAACAGGAGGATAAGTGACAACTCCCGTATTTACCTAAATAAAAGTGTCTTCACCAGTCGACTCTGTCATTACTCATTCCTTGCTTAGGCGGCCGTCACATCTAATGTTAGGATTGTCCACACCTGGAAAAAAATTCAGAAAAATTAAAGGGGGTGGGTGACAATTTTACTTTTTTGTGGATGATTTGACATGGAATTACCTGTATTCTACTTTAGTAAAAATAAAAAGACCTTCTAATATGTCATAATAACATATTATTAACAATTATATTTTCCTCTGAAAATGTTTTCTTATTTTGAGAAAAACAATATTTAAAAACCCCTGTTGCCTCACTAATATACTCGGTTAAAATTTTTTTTAAATATTTGTGTTATGTATTTTTATTTATCTATTTCCTTTCTGCACAAAATAATTTTAAACATAAACAACTTTTCTTTTCTTATTAATAAATTGTAAACATCCTTAAAATTGCACTTAAAACTAATAATTTGTAGTTTATAACTAAAATTACTGGTTTTAACATATCAACCATTTCACGACTGGTTTTTAACATCTCAACCATTGAACTCATCTGATGATTGGATTACCATGAAACTTCAAGTTATGAGTGTAAAACTATAATATTACCATTGATTATATATATATATATATATATATATATATATATATATATATATATGTGTGTGTGTGTGCGTGTGCGTGTATGTTATGAAAATTGTTTGGGAAATGCAATAACTACTCTTTACAGAAAGACATAAGAGCCATGATTAGTTTTATTTCATAGCATATAATACTAATTAATGAATACATACATACATATATATGTGTGTGTATATATATATATATATATATATATATATATGGTGGACTCTCATAAATATAAACAACTTTTCTTATTAATGAATTGTAAACACCAGCAGAACCTAATATTAACTTGCTGTCATTAATACTGACACTAAATCTAACCTTTCATCCTTAAAGTTGCACTTATAACTAATAATTTGTAGTAATTCAACCAGAAAAAATAAATAACCAATTTTCTTTTTCTTTAAAAAAGTGACTATAATTTATTTTCTAAATTTCAAAACAGTAAATAACAAACGTGTATTTTGCACTAAAAGAAAGATAAATGTGTTTACAGAACATAAAAAAGTAGTATATTTCTGCATGTAAGTTAATAAAAATCTATAGTTGACCATGCAGTAAAATTAATTGGCATATTTTTGTTCAGGTCATAAAGGGAGAGCACTTTCTTCAATACATTTAGTGATCCATAAACAAAAATGAAATTGTTAGTAATAATATTTTAAATATATAAAAATCTTGGAATATATGTTTTGCAAAATTGTGCATTTTTAAACTTAAATTTTTGATAGGTTATTTTAAGTTTCAAAAATCATCTGGACACTGCGTGCACTAACACCAAAGCAAGTTTGTTTCATTATCATTTTTTTAACACAGCTTTAGCGTCATAACATTCCATCACGTGAACATGCTTCACGTCATATAAATGCTAAACAAGCCACAGTTTTTTTGTTTTTTTTAAAACTTTAACATTATAACATTCTATTGCGTGAACATGCTTCACGTTTATATAAATGTATATATATATATAAAGTAATTGGTAATTTGCTTGAAGCATTGTTAAGTATGTTATAATATATTAATAATTTGAAGGCAATTACAATGCATATAAAAATAAAAATAAAAAGATGTTATTTTTGTCTTATCGATTTCAAGAAAACTTTATCTTCAGAGACGAATATCAGAAATGAACGTGCTTAATTTTTCTTTGCGTAGTTATACATTTTTTTTTTCCTCCTCTTCTTTTTTCTTTCTCCTCCCTTCCCCCTTCTTTATGTTATGAATGAAATGGGCGAATAACTGTAATTTCTTCTTTTTTTTTAAATATTTGTTGAGAACGAATGTTTAAAATCCTACCTTGCATATGTATCCAATATTGTCTGTTTATCATCTGGTGAATATTGCAACAATGTACATTTCAAAAATAAAAACGGTCACGTAGGAAAATTCTTATGCTTAGCTTTTATTTTATTTCTCTTTCCCTCTTTGTTTCTATTCTTTTTCTTTCCCACCCTTCTCTAATTTTCTATTTTTTTATTTATTTATTTATTCTTATTTTCAGTTGTAAAAAATATTAGGATTGAAGGAAAATTTAAGAAAAATATGTTTTATGAGTATTTTTTTTTTTTTTAATTTTAAATAGATTAAGTATTATATATTAATTATATATTAAAATATCATATAATAATTATATATTAGGATTGATGCAAAATTTGAGAAAAATTATGTATTATGAGTATTTTCTTTCTTAATAAGTTCTAATATTATAAATCAAATATTCAAATTGTAAAAGGCATAGTGTTTTTTTGTTTTTTTTCGATTTATTTATTTATTATATTTATATTTTCTTTTTTTTGTTGTTATTACTTATTCTTTTTGTTTTTATATATTAATAGTTCTAGACTGACCGTAATCTTTAAAGAAATGACGTCATGGTTTAAAGAAATGTCATGTAAAGAAGTTAATGTTAAATTAACCGTAATTTTTAATTTTTTTTATTTATCTTTTTATTTTTTTAAAAATTATATTTATCTATCTATTTTTTTTATATATTTAATTTTTAATTTCAATTTTTAATTTTTTTATTTATTAATTTTGAGTGTATCAATTGTATGTGCTAATAGATATCTATCATAGATGTATTACATAATTCAAATCTGTTATTTCAAGTGTCCACCTTGGACTTATTTCTTGAGGGAATAAAGTAAAAATATGCAAATAGTTGATTGTTGATAGGTTTAAATTTGTGATAGGGAAAATTAGATATATATGTGTAAAATATGTATACTAAATAAACTATAAGCTATATATGGAACATGTAATTTAGTTCACTATGTATTCCGTGTTTAATTAATCTGTTGTTTATATTAGGACTTAATTTAGCTATCAATAAACTTTCTCTAATTCTGAGATTACCAATGTTGCGCATTATTGTCTCTATTTTACGGAAAAATTGTTGTCCTTATTTTTGCATTTGATTAAATGTTTATGGAATGATATATATATTATGGGAATTATCTGTGAACATATTTAGTAATCCTTTAGAGGTTGAATTTATCTATTTTTCTTCCTTTCAGTTGTCTCCCTCTCCCCCACTTACCACTACTCATCTTTTAATTGCTTATATTTATCAACCATTACTTTAAGAAAGAGAATCGGTCAAAAAGATAACATGATTTGATTTCATTCATTCTTTATTATACATGATTTGATTAGGGGTATGTTGTGTAATGGTTAGAGTCATAGGAAATGGACTATACCCAATTTCAAATCCAGCATGAGGCTATTTGTATTTCACTTAGTGCTAATACCCTTGGGAAAGGTATGCATACAACTACTTCCCATCAAGTTCTGGGTGAATATTAGGGCCAACTGGGCTCTTTAACCCTGGCTAGGTAAGCAGTCTAGAAGGAAAACTCTGAATTCAAACACGTTAAACTCTGCTTAAGAAATTGACCTTGTGTCATCCTTTCATTATCTCCTTTTCTTACTTTTGCTTATGACTATATATATATATATATATATATATATATATAAATAAAAATATTTTTTTTTACATTGCAAGACTGTCACCATGGCGACAGGAAGTCAAATGAGAAAAAAGGATAAAATATATATATATATATATATATATATATATATATATATACATAAGGAATATATATAAAACAAAAATATAAATATAAAAA
Source organism: Doryteuthis pealeii (assembly GCA_023376005.1). NCBI lineage: Eukaryota > Metazoa > Mollusca > Cephalopoda > Myopsida > Loliginidae > Doryteuthis > Doryteuthis pealeii. Next base: position 98,023,405 of record CM042151.1, read on the forward strand.
ATTAAAAAAATATAAAAAAATATGATATAAAAATATTATTACTGCTATTAGCCAAATAAACAAAGTAAAACCTTAAAATATAATAGATAATATAATGTAGTATAAATATAATATTGATAAAAATGAAAAAAAATAAAAATAAAAAAAAAAAATATACACATATCTTACATGATAAACACATACACACATATATATATATATATTTATACACACACATAGACATATACACTAAAAAAATTAAAATATTAAAAAAAAAATACTGTATTTAATTTGCCTTGTGCCCCCAAACTACATCCATGAATAGGGATACCAAAGCGACACATAACTGATTCAACCATTAATACCCATTATATATATATATATATATATATATATATATATATATATATATATGAGTCGGGAGATTTAGACTATTTGTCTAAGCTCCCTGAAATAGACTATAATGCTAAATCTCTAAGTCTTTTGTTATTTCTTTACTCATACTAGCAAATATATGCACCCTCCGGGTGCAAGTATTTAAGTTTTAATATCATAAAATATCATATTAAATTAGAAAGGCTAATGGAACTGAAAAGAAAGCAGATAAAAAGATTTGGAACAGAGGGGGTATGATTGGAAAATAGAACAACTTTGAAACTAACTCTTCCATCATTTTCCATTACTCCCGTCTTTCATTGGTAAGTTTTCCTAATTTAACTATTGAGTTAAAATAGGAAGTAAAGAATAAAATTACTTTTATTTCTTCTTGTTAATGGATTTCTTTTAAGATTTTTTAAGATCTATATGCAAATTAGCCTTCCAATTCCCACTGTTATCCGCTATTTTGCTGTATATATAAATTCAGTTGCATGTTATTAGTATGTAGATATAGTCAACTGTATTAATAATGTAAAACAATTTTATTAATAATTGAGGTTTAAATAAAAATGAATTCATGGAGAATGTGATGTAAATAACAAAGGGAATTGTGACTTGTATAGTAATATAGTTTCGGTTACAGACAGACAAACCCACAATCTCCATTATAATAAGATATATATATATATATATATATAAGTAAAGTAAAGTCGACGGGGCAGCCCAAAGTCGGTATCAGCCAGTCAGCGAGGGAGTCTATCCCCTTTTCAAGAGCGCTAGACCAAGGAAATTGTCTTAGCATCTGAGGTGGAGCGCCACACCTACCATCAGCTCCTTACTTTACCACACAGATCCCTGTGCTACTCATACGCTGAGTTGGCGAGGACCAGTATCGAACTAGGAACCTTGTGGTTTCTAGCCAAACGATCTACCGACTGAGCTTACCCGGCCTATAAATATAATTTGTTTTAGAGTACAATAAATTTAGGGTGCAATTGGTACCACTGGTTTCAAAGCAGTGTGTTAGTGATAGTGTGTTAGAAATAGTGAGTATCTTCATACACTACCTGCCTAATATAAAATGGTAACCATTTACCATTGCTACTTGTATATGGCTACAAAACGTGTCAGAAAATTTTCAACAAAAACTGGATAAGTTTTTGTTCAAATAATCAAAGATCAAACCCTCTACACTCTGAATTGATAAAAAAATATGCTTATTTCCTATAAGTCTAACATGATCAAAGGGGAACCACTCTTGACTGATAAATTATTTATTATTTTCACATTAAACTAACCCTAACCCCGTCTTCTTTTTTCCTAGTAGATCAATAAATAAATAAATAATTGGTTATTTCCTATAAATCTAACATGGTCACTCTTGACTGATAAATTATTTATTTATATTGATCTACTAGGAAAAAAAAGACGGGGTTAGGGTTGGGGTTTAGGGTTAGTTTAATGGGAAAATAAATTCTTAATTTTAAAACCATTACCAAAAATCAATGTTAATGAAATTTTCCCCACTTAATTCATTAATGACTTAATTTTATAATGAAAGGTTATTCGATTTAAAAATGTTTAGATTTAAAAAAAAATATTTTTGGTTAAGAATTTTTTAAAATTTATTATCTCTATTTCTTACTTTTGCCCATGGTTAATTAAATAACATCTTAATTTTGCCCATGTGAAAACATCAGAATTATATCCCTTGTTTTCCGCTGTTTAGTAAACGAACGACATGTTTTTAATTTCACTCAACCGAAAACATTAGTTTTATTTAGTATATCATATTTCTCAAACGTCGTAGAACTATAAACAAGAGATCGGACGAAAGAAAAGAGAAAGAAGTAAGTAAAACGTTATATTATTTTCTTTCTTTACAAATTAAAAATACGTAATTTTCAATCAACCTTTTTATCCCACTGAAGTGAAATAGAAATATTTTAAAATGGTTACAATATTTTATCTTCTGTAACCATAAAAATGTTTGAAATGTTTTGAAAACTTATTTAATTGTTTGTTTTTTAATTCTATTTCATTCCGCATTCAATTGATATTTAATTTCATTTTTGTTACTATTCGTGTTCATTTTTGTTGTGACCAAAACAAAGTCGTTCCCCATCGAAATCTTAGGCCAGTGTTACCCGATTTAATTTCTGTCAAATATTTTAAAAACTATTTTATCATAAACAATGATTTTATTAGACAAAAGACAAAACAAACCCATACGAGAAACCATTTATACATTCATTAAACAAAAAAAAAAATTTGACAACAGATTTTTTAGACTTGTTATTATTGGACTTTATTTCAAACATATTATTTTTTTTAACTTTTTTAAATTTGTAAGATCGTTTTGAAAGATTTTTAAAAACCGAGATTAATTTTCTGTCTCTAGACCTATCAATCAAATCTGAATTTAAGTAAATCATTGACAGAAATTAGGGACGTCCAATCGATTTTGTGCGATAAATGTGTACATGAAAAAGTTACAAAGCATTTCGAAAAGTGATTTTATTTTTTATTTTTATTTTTATTTTTTTGTATCATTTGAAAGAAATAAGGTTTTTTTTTTTTTTTTTTTTTTTTTCCATGTCACAAAACTTTTGAAACCGTGTTTTAAACTAATGTTTACATTTAATTTTGACCGCTCAAATAATTAACATTAGAAAGTAGAAAATCTAATTTTTGTTCAAAAATATAATTAAAAATAAAGAAAAAACTACCTAAAATCAGGTGATTGTCCAATGAACTTTTCACTGTCTATTTATTGATAATTTTTTAAAATAGGTTTTGTATGAGAAATATTATTACAAGTATTTTTTAAAATTTTGTCAAAAATATTCTTTTTTTAAAATGGTCTTCTTTTTACCAAATAATTTAGATTCCTGTAAAGATAGACCCCCTAATAATTCAAATCAATTGAGTTATTTAAAAGCCCTCATAGATTTCTCTAATAATTGACCTAAAATCAAAATTTAAAATTTGAATAAATTCATATAAGGAAAATTAATTAATACAGTTTATTTCTATTTTTTTCTTCTATTTTATTGAAATATACTATTAAATTTCAAAATGTGAAAAAAAAATTAATGTTGAAAAAACATTTTTTTGAAAGATTTAAAAAGGAATTTATGGAAAAGTACTGATAAAATCTTAAAATACTAAAATTAATAAAATTTTAGTATGTTAAGATTTCGTCAAAACTTTTTAAAACTATGTATATCTAAAAGCTGACATATTATTTTCTCAATGAATATATGAAATAATTTTGAATAATTTTCAATAAACAAAAAATATAGTTAATTACAATATATGGTGTTCCATAAAGGAAACAATTCTGTCGTTATTTCAATTAAAAGATTTACAAAAAGTGATTTTTTTATTTTTAGTTATTTTTTTATCATTAAATTTTTATTAATATTTTTTCAAAGTTTATTTAAGAAACTTTAAAAATTACATTAAGTCAATTATCTAAATTATATACTTGAAGTATATCATCATTGACATTCCAGGACAGCAAAAAAATAGCCAATATGTCATAGAATTTATGTATTTTTTTATTTAAAGGTAATCATTAATTTTTTGTTAAAATCATGTAATTACAAATTAAATGAAACAATTTTGTTTAGGAAATGTTTCTATTTAGATTAATTCATTTTTTGAGAGATTTTTATATTCAGAGATTGAATTATTATAACCAGTCATTAAAAATGGCTGATTTTTTCAAAATATTAATTTTTTTTAATTGTGATTAATTTTATGCTTTTATCTACCAATTAAAGCTATGATTTTTTAATGAAAGAATAAATTTAAATATTTTAAAATCATTTTAAATTTCAAGGTCAAAACTGCATGCACATGTTTTGGACATCCCTAACAGAAATGTTAACAGTATTTCAAAACTTTCAAAATATTTATCTATGTAAAAGTGTTTCTAGACTGGGAGCCATATGAAATGTTTTTGGGAACAGGCAAACAAAATATATTTAATCATAAATATAAAATAGGACTTTCAAACACCAAATTACTATGAGGATGGGAGTCCACCCTATTAAAAATGGGAATCAAATGTGTCCATTGGTAAAAAATAAATATTCGTTTAGTCTATCACTTATATAGTATTTTATTTTAAAAGAGACATTTTCCAGGTTTTTCTTTCAAATTAAATTTGTTAGATTGTTCACTGTAATTTTAAAAGATTAAAAAGACAGATTAATTTTCTGTGTTGATATTTATCCAATATCTCAGAATTTTTTGGGAAAAAATTATTTTATCTATTTACCCAACCTTTTCACAGGGTATGATTTGACACAAGGTCAGAAGTATAGGGTAGATCTTGCCTTAGCTGGGGCTCACTTGCACATACGTGCTGTGTTTAGTTAAGAATAAAAGTATTAAAGAAATCACATGGTGTTGTTGGTTGATGCATGTCTTGGCAAAAAGACTGACCAAGAAGAAGAAAATGAATCAAAGATGAACAACCAACAAGAAGCTAGAAATAAAAGTCAACATGGAGAGAAAAAATAGAAACAACTAGAGATCACCAATGGTCAAAGAATTAAGTAATGCAAGTTATGCATCTCTCCGTCTACCTGTTTATCTCTCTCCCCCTCTCTCCAGTAAAAGAACACTTGTGTGTATACCCAACATGGGTATATGTGTATGAGTATGTATCAATTGATCATATTACTATATACAGTTATCTGGAAGCTCAAAATACAGTCCACACCTGTACAAAATTTCAGAAAAATTAAAGGTGGTGGATGACAATTTTACTTTTTTCTGGATGATTTGACATGGAATTACTCATATACAGTTTTCATAATTCTGTTGGAGAATAGTATTCATTTTTTTTTCACTCATATACAGTTTTCATTGTTGGAGAATAGTATTCATTTTTTTTTTCACTCATATACAGTTTTCATAATTCTGTTGGAGAATAGTATTCATTTTTTTACTCATATACAGTTTTCATAATTCTGTTGGAGAATAGTATTCATTTTTTTTTTTCACTCATATACAGTTTTCATAATTCTGTTGGAGAATAGTATTCATTTTTTTTTCACTCATATACAGTTTCATAATTTTCTGTTAGAATAGTATTCATTTTTTTTTTTCACTCATATACAGTTTTCATAATTCTGTTGGAGAATAGTATTCATTTTTTTTTCACTCATATACAGTTTTCATAATTCTACATTTTTTTTTTCACTCATATACAGTTTCATAAGTTGGAGAATAGTATTCATTTTTTTTTTTCACTCATATACAGTTTTCATAATTCTGTTGGAGAATAGTATTCATTTTTTTTTCACTCATATACAGTTTTCATATCATTTTTTTTTTTTTTTTTTTCATATACAGTTTTCATCATACTCATATACAGTTTTCATAATTCTGTTGGAGAATAGTATTCATTTTTTTTTTTTTTAAAAAAAAAAAAAAATCCAACATTTTTATTAGATATTTTCATATCCCAAAATGTGAATATGGATTTAAACGAAAAGATAAAAAATGCAATTTTCTCATAAAAATAAAATATTTGAGACAAATTATTGTAAATATAAATGGTAGGAAGCGAAATCCCATCAGTGGGAGTGCTATTAAAAATATTCTTCTCCAGAAAATACATAGCCAGCAATTGTAAAATGGAAAAAAGCTAACAACTGATACAGTTATACATTTTTTTCATCTGCTATTCGTGAGGTTTAATGTGTTTGATTGTATTGTGTCAGACAATGGAAACCAGTTTACATCTAAAGAGTTCTAGAAGTTTTGCAAACTTTTTGTGATAGAGCATATAAAAAGTCCTAACCACGCAAGAAATGGTTTGTGGTTCCTTTTAAACTTGTCTTATATTTTATCATTTTACTTCTGATAAATAGAATGTTCTTTTATGTTTGATGAATCTAGATTAGATAAAGCTACAATAGAAAAATACTGTATTCATAGTAAATTCCACTAAATATATTTTATTATGTATAACAATTACATTCATGACTTACAATGAATTATATATGTTGCAGTTAAACTAAATATAAATTGAATGTAATATAACAATTCCAAATAAGGTATTGTTTCTTGTTTTTATTTTTTAATACTTTAAAAATTTTCTTCACAGATAGAAATACTTGGGACGAACAATCTTCAAATGTAAAAAGACATTCAAACACATGCCAACTGAAAGTGGAAAAATAGACCCAAATTTCTTTGAAGGTACAGATCAGAATAGACTTCAGGATTAAAAACAGACATGGAAACTGACATTAGGAAGAATCCATTTTCTTGTGAAGTCTGTGGATCAGCATTTTCTTCAAGTTCCATATTGAACGAACATGTGCGAACACACACTGGAGAGAAACCATATTCTTGTGATGTCTGTGAATCAGCATTTTCTAGGAGTTACAATTTGAAATTACACATGCGAACCCATACTGGCGAGAAACCATATTCTTGTGAAGTCTGTGGATCAGCATTTTCTATGGGGTCCCATTTGAAAAACCATATGCGAACACACACTGGAGAGAAACCATATTCTTGTGAAGTTTGTGGATCAAGATTTTCAGGTATTACCAGCTTGAAAATACACATGCGAATACACACTGGTGAGAAACCATTTCCTTGTGAAATCTGTGGGTCTGCATTTTCACAGAATAACACATTGAAAAAGCACATGCGAACACACACTGGAGAGAAACCATTTTCTTGTGAATTCTGTGGATCAGCATTTTCTCGTAAATCTGATTTAAAAAGACACATGCAAATCCACACTGGAGAGAAACCATTTTCTTGTGAAGTTTGTGGATCAAGATTTTCTATGAGGGTTGATTTGAAAAACCATATGCGAACCCACACTGGAGAAAAACCATTTTCTTGTGAAGTCTGTGGATCAAAATTTACAGGCCGTACCAGCTTGAAAAGACACATGCGAATACACACTGGTGAGAAACCATTTTCTTGTGAAATCTGTGGATCTGCATTTTCACGGAATAACACTTTGAAAAAACACATGCAATCGCACACTGGAGAAAAACCATTTTCTTGTGAAATCTGTGGATCAGCATTTTTTAGGAGTTCCCATTTGAAGGACCACATCCGATCACACACTGGAGAGAAACCATTTTCTTGTGAAGTTTGTGGATCAAGATTTACAAGCCATTCCAGCATGAAGAAACACATGCGAACACACACTAGCGAGAAGCCATATTCTTGTAAAATCTGTGGATCAAGATTTTCCTTTGGTCACAATTTAAAAAGGCATATACAAACACACACTGGTCGTTGAAAGAAATTAATATTATACAATTTATAATTGTGGCAACAAGCTTGGTCTAGGAAAACCTGAAAAAATACCTTGACACAATCCTAAACCAAACTTTTAAGATTTAAAATATTACCTTCTTGTAAGGTCTGTGAATCAAGACTGAGCCTATTCTAGTAGTGACCACTCCAAGTGGAGAGTTAAGAGCTTTGAATTCAGAGTTTTCCTTCTCCTAGACTGGTTGCCTAATCAATGTTAAAGAGCCCAGTCTTCACTACTATTTACCCATAGTTGAAAACATGAAAAGACTCACTCATTATTGATGTAGTTGTCCCAAATGATGATGACCTCTATATAGCTGAGTGTAAAAAATTACAAAATACCAAGACCTTAAGAATGACCTGAAAACACCTTGGACATTGAAATAAATAAATCTTATCACAGTTGTACTCAGAGTAACTGGGTTGGTCAAGCACAAGTTATAAATACCTTGGCACAATACCTGGTAAACCAAGCTGCTACAGGGTACAAATAAGAGTTATAAAATGTACATTTTATAAATGTAAATGTATATACATAAATGTATTTTATTAACCCTACTAATATTATCACTATTGTTGTTATTTTTAATTTTATTATTATTAGTATTGCCCCTTTTTCTTTTTTCATTTTTTTTTTCTTTTTTCTTTTTTTAAAAAAAAAACTTAAAAAAAATCTTTTTTTTAAAATCTGTTTTTGTTTGTTATTATTAGAAAAATAGAATACAAGTTAATGGGTTTAGTAATTTTAATTGGGCTGGTTTAATGTCATGCCATAGACATCCGTTTGGGGGGGGAGGTACCCTTCTGCATGGAAACAGTCGGCATATTCTACAGCCCATACAGACAGGGCAAAATTATTATATATTCTAAATTGTGTACCCTGTTTGAAAGTATTCCCTTTTATTCTACTCACTGGCTTTGTAAACAGATTCACGATATCATTTTCTTATTCAATATACTTGAAAAACATTGAGCCCATTTTAATTTGTTTTTCTTCTTTACCAACATGATGCTGGACTTACATTTCATTTTTAGTATCCCTAATATTCATGATAGGGTCATTAACACAGGGTTTAAAATCCTGGTCTGTCAATCAGACTCTTTTTGAGCCTCATACACAATATTTTTATTTATTTATTTATTGCTTCAGAAAAACGTCCATGGATTCAATGTTTACTTGAATTTTGCTCCTCCTCATTTGCGAGTTATCGTAAAATGGTTGGACTTTGCTTAAAATGGTCTGTCCTTTTTCCTAGCATCTTATTTATTTTGTTTTGCATATAACAGAAACAAGTTTTACCAAAAACTATATATTACTTAAGTTTTGGTTTTGTACCAGTGAAACTTTCAAAAACTTAAAACACCATAGGGGACAATGTGAGCTAATATTTTTGTCTATTATAAACTTATGGGTCAAAATGTACAATCATCAATGAAATTATGTACATACCTTTAATTCCCCCACTGCTGGGGCAGGGGGGGTTCAAATCAGTCTGCCAGTTCAGAATATTAGAGCAACAATATTTTTGTTGTTTCAACTTGCATCCATTGTAGAACCAATATTATTCATATGATATAAGCAACCCTGTTGTTTTATGTTAAATATCATGCCATTTGGGTAAATAAATTTGGGATTTTTTTGTCCGAAACTCATATGGGCACGTATAGCCATAGCCACTCGAACTGAAAAAATATTCTGTTTAAAACTGGGAATATACAAAGCATCTTTTAAAATGCATTTGGAAATATGCCCCTTATTGTCCTTTAGATATATACCAGCATCCCCACATTTCTGAATTAAACCACTGGATTTGCTTCCATCTGCTAAAATGACAAATAATTTTTGGCTTGAAATTGGAGTCCCAGTTTATAAATCTAGATTTGTCGTTAATCACGTGTTGAGTTGCTCCACAATCAACAAGCAAATAAGCATTCTTTTCAACAAAATATGGGTCATTACTTTGAGTAGGTGGTGCGTAAATTATATTGTGTATTTGAAGGATCCTTAAATACCCGTGAAACTTTGTTTCCCAAAGTTCAAAATTTATCTGTTTGACATCAAAGAAAATCCTCGCATTCCTTAGCCCATACCCTGTTAGAATCTTTTGAGCCAACGTGGAGGCCTTAAACAAGAACACTTATCTAGTGGAATTGGATTATTGGTAAAGATCTGGTAATCCTGTAAGTCCGTCCTGAATGAGTGCCGTTATGTCCAATGTGAGGGGTTTAAGTAGTGTATTAGCCATGCTGTACGGCTAGTGATTAGCTGAAGGAATAACTCACGTGACCTTGGCTAGTCTATAAATCTAGCTGGGGAATTAGAGCACACCTTATATACAAAATAATTCCAACACAGAAAATTTATTGACATTCCTGAAGAACATGATATTTATACAGTTTTGAGGTTTAAACATTTAAAGTTTAATGAAAGTTTTTTAAATATATACAAAATTTAAATCACATATTTTGTTGAAAAAAGTTGCAGACTCTGATGAGCCAGGGTAGAGATAACTGATTTATTGGGTTTACCAAAGAAATATCTTCTTCATCAATCCTTCCTTTGGTCAGATAGTAGAATGGTAGAAGCTAAACACTATAGAAACTATGTTAATGGTTTAGTCTCTGCAATGAGAGATTCTGTTATAAGGAAGAGGGAAGCGTATTTTATAGGCATTGGTAAACTGCTTCCACCTCATCCAACCTTCCAACAGGAGATTATAATTTTTGAATCCTTTCTGATCATGTGATCTAAGTAGTCACATGTGGCCAAAAACCTTCCTCAATTGAACTAGTCACTCTAACCAGTAAGTCACACACTTCCCTCTTTTTTCACATACTCCCAACAACAACTGGAAAGAAAAAAGCAGATTTTAAAAAGGCATTACCCTGTGATAAGACTTAATAGATACTAGGCCCTAATCACAGACCCCCTAGAGGTGATAGAGATGCAGGATACCCTCATTTCATCCTCTAGCTGTCGGCTCCATTGATAGTTGTAGTTTCCAGTTTTACTCAGGACTATGACAGGAGGGGTAGAAGAGAGGCTTTTCCGAGGAGCAGTTTCCTCTCAATCCAGGTTACTACATCCTCTAGGCACTAGATATAGGCCTCAGTGTTTAGTCTGGGGTCATGCAGGAAGATGAAAGAGTATTAACATCACTACTGTCCATAACCACCCACACATCATGATGCACATTGCGTGTTTCCTTAGGTAAGTGCAATGAGGTAATAAAAATTTTTAAAAAAAATTATTTCAAAACAATTACCAAAGACCAAGGAATATCCAATTTCAATGAAATTTCCAGGATTTTATTCGTTACTGATTTAATTTTGTTATTAATGGCGTATTTTTATCTTTTTAAAAAAATTGGAAAAAAATAGCTTTTTATCAATTTAAATTGCAAGATGATTTTGACCTTTGATCATTTGAATAAAAAAATTTCCAGTTTCTAATTTAGCAATATATTATTTTAGATATGTTTCTTCATTGGTAAAAAATATGAAGACCTTTTAATATGTCATTATAAAATATTGTATACAATTAAATTTTCCTCTAAAAATGTTTTTCTTATTTTGAGAAAAACAATCTTTAAAACTCCACTTGCCTCACTTAAATACTCAATTAAAATAAGAATAAGAAACAAAATTGTATAATATATAGATTTATTTTTCTATTTTTGCATAAAATATGTTTAAAGAAATTTTCTTTTTTTGTTAAATTGTAAACACCAACAGAACCTAATATTGACTTGATATTATATATATATATATGTGTGTGTGTGTGTGTATGTGTGTGTGTTATGAGAATTGTTTGGGAAATGCAATAACTTACTCTTTACAGAAAGACATAAGAGCCATGATCAGTTTTATTTCATAGCATATAATACTGACTTATGGCAGTATTATTCTGCCATATAATACTAATTAATGAATACATACATACATATATATGTGTGTGTGTATATATGTATATATATATACACACACACACATATATATATATATATATATATATATTATGGGAATTGTTTGGGAGCATATTTAGTAATTCTTTAGAGGTTGAATTTATCTATTTATTTTATTTCACAGCATATAATACTCATACATACATACATATAAAAAAAAACATATATATATGTATGTGTGTGTATATATATATATATATATATATATTATGGGAATTGTTTGAAAGCATATTTAGTAATCTTTTATGCGTTGAATTTATCTATTTTTCTTATCTTCACTTGTCTCCTCTCTCCCCCCCTCTTACCACTACTAATCTTTTAATTGCTTATATTTACCAACCATTAATTGAAGAAAGAGAATCAGTTGAAATGATAGATTTGATTTCATTCATTCTTTATTATACATGATTTGATTGCTGTAATGGTTTCTACCCAATTTCAAAATGGAGGGGATGTTGGAGTTTGTTGAAAACTTTTGCATTGTAATATTTCCTAGCATTTTATGGCCTGTGATAAAAATTGGCCCTTTCTCATCTTGTATGAGAAAGAGTGTATATCTTCCTGGCCTGTGATAAAAATTGGCCCTTTCTCATCTTGTATGGGAAAGAGTGTATATCTTGTTGTACTACCTGCCTAATGATAACAATTTACCCATTGCTACCTGTATATTTTGAGACATATGGGTTATCTGCCCCTTATTCAGGACCAGAAGGGTGGGGGCGAGACCCTAGAAATCATCAGAACAGGTTAAGCACCTGACAGGGTCAGACATGACCAGTGCAACACCAGCAGACAAGAACAGCAGTCACGAGAACCAGCACTGACTCCTAGAACCAACACGAAACAGATAATAATGAACCCACGACAAATATATTTCACCCTTGAAAACTCAAAGATAAGTACATGACTTGTTACTTCATGTATTGTTTGTGACTCTTCAAAGACCGCTGAGCTATAAAGTTTAGCAAACTACATACTCTTGCACCAAACTGTAAATGAATTATCACCACTTTTATACACATTATATTATTCTTGTCTTCCTTCCTTTCTCATGACAGAGATATTTCTGTTATATTAATTCAGTAGGGCAACAAAATGTGACTGAAAACTTTCACTGGAAACTGGATGAGTTTTTTGATCAAATGATCCTATAATCTATATTGATAAAAAAACTATTTAAAAAAAATTAATAAGATAATAAAATATATAAATATATAAAATAATTCAGCATAAAATTAAGTCATTAATGAATAAAGTGAGGAAAATTTCATTAATATTGGACAATTCTCTGATTCCTGGTAATATGTTAAAATTTAAAAATTTTAAAATTTATCAACTCCCTCTCTTATATAGCGAATTAAATTTCTCCATGGCTAATTAAATAAACTTTAATTTTACCAATGAGAAAACATCAGAATTATCTCCCTTGTTTTCCGCTCTTTAGAAAAACTTTCTTTATTGATTGCAGAAGAACGATGTTTTAAATTTCACTCAACCAGAAAACATAAGTTTTATTTAAAATATTATATTTCTCAAACGTCATAGAACCCTAAACAAGAGATCGGACGAAAGAAAAGAGAAAGAAGTAAGTAAAACGTTCTATTATTTTCTTTCTTTACAAATAAAAAAATACGTAATTTTCAGTCAAACTTTTTTTCACTGAAACTGTTACAATATTTTAACTTCTGTAGCCATAAAAATATCTAGAATGTTTTGAAAACTGATTTAACTGTTGTTTGAATTCTAATTATTTTTGTTACTTTCCCATCAAAATCTTAGGCCAGTGTTAGCCAATTTAATTGCTGCCAAAAATGTTTAATATCATTATCATAAACAAGGATTTTATTTTAAATACTAGGGTGGCCCCAAAATTAGTTTAAATTTAATGTAACATTCGCGATTGCAAAAAATTACCAAAAATAGGGGATTATCCGATTTTAATGAAATTTTCAGTATTGATTTATCAATTAAGGAATTTTATAATGCATCAGTTATTTTATTTCAAAACTTTAATTTAGTATTTTTGCTATGAAAAATTAATTTATAAAATTAATTTGAAATATGAAAAGCCTGATGTTAAGTTTAAAATGTTATATTTTAGATTCTAAAAATAAATATCTATTTAATGCAAACCTTATTTTAGGTACAAGAAGTAATGAGTTTTGAAGAAAAACTCTATTGAAAATATCCCCCCCCCCTTTTAAGCAGAACAAATATCGATGTATAATTTTTTCTTTTTATAAAATAATAGCCAATTAAATAAATCATTATCGAAATGAGTAAAAAAAGAAATCTCAAAATTTTTTTTTTTTTTTTACATTTTATTTTTGGTACTTCTTTCTCATAGAAAAAAAACCTGTAATTTGTTTTCTATTCATATCTTCGGTCATTTATCTTTTTATTTATACTGTAATTAGTACAGAAAATGGCAAAAAAATGTTACGCCCCCAAATTAAGTGACCTGAAAAAAATAAGAAAGTTTTGAAATAAAATAAATAATGCATGATAAATATCATTGATTGATAAATCAACACTGAAAATTTCCTTAAAATCTGATAATTCCCTGATTTTTGGTAAATTATTTTCTGTAGGGGGGCTAAATTCATTTTGTCAAAAACGGATTTTACGTCAATTTTTGGTATCCTTAATTTACATTCATTAAACGGAAAAAAGTGATTTAATATAAAACCAGATTTTTTGACTATTTTTATTATTGAATTTTATTTAAAACAGGACATTCTTGTGTTCTTTTCTTTGAATTAATTTGTAAGATCGTTTACTAAAGTTTTGAAAGATTTTTAAAAACCGAGATTATCTGAATTTAAATAAATCATTGACAGAAATTAGGGAAGTCAATCGATTTTACAGGAAAAGTTACAAAGCGTTTCTAAATGTCATTCTATTTTAAAATAATTTTTGGTATGATTTGAAAGAAATAAGGTTAGAGAAAACTGCAATATTAAAAAAAAAAAAAAAAAATTCAAGTCACAAAATTTCTGAAATCGTGTTTTAAATAAATGTTTATGTTTAATTTTGACTGCTAAAAAAAGAGGACGTAATAATTAACATCAGAAAGTAGAAAATTAAATTTTCATTCAAAAATATAATTATAAAAAATCTACTAAAATCAGGTAATTGTCAATTTTAAGGAATTTTAGTACCTATTTATTAGGTATACTATACTCAATTTGCGGACTTCTCATAGTGCGCGATTTGTTAAAAGATATTTTAAAACGTTTACGTTTATTTATAAAGAACAATTCCAAGTTTATGTTATAAAAAAGAAAAAAAAAACTTCTGTTACATAAAACCAAAATTTTTGCATTTTAAATTAAATTCCCATAAATTATTAATCTTTGTTGTCATAGTTATCGCATTTTAATGTGAAAAACTAATTTTTATACAGGATCATATGTGACATATTATTATTATATTCATACTTAATAAATTTATGTGGCTATTGTATGTACAATCAATGGTCAGCAATTATTTAGAATAAGACTAAACGTATGCCAAGCTTACGAGAGACAGGTGATGTCACGATAAGGAAGGAGATCCCTATCATCAGTTCAGTTTGCAAGTTATGGGAAAAAGATGAAGAAAATCTGACGACTACAGACAGAATCCCAATGAAGGACATATGATGAATTAACCACAAAGATAAGTTTCTTCCGTCATGAAAAAAATTGTTATTTGACACGAAAGAGATTCAGCCTAATGACTTTATTAATCCTAGCCTGTCGGCATCCATTTCATATAAATTCTGAATTAAAGATTATGTCTTGTTGTTCTTTGCCAATTTTTGCATGTGCACTTCTCATATATGGAAAAGCATTTGTAAACATTGAAAACGATAGGCGAACGTAACACTATTATTAATAAAATTACTATTCCTAAAACATAGCTAGAACTTGGAAGAATTATAACACTGTTTATTAGCAACATTATTCTATTTAATTTTAAGTTTGTTTTAATTGTTCTAATATTATATTCTTAGTTCTTTATTAAAAATGATAAATAGATATTTAAGTTAGGAGAATGAAATACTAATTTGCAAAACACAAATTTCGCCATTATGTACTTGTAAAATTCTTAGAGTCTACTACGACGAGATTTTTTTTTTTGGCAATACAATACACAAAATAAATTTAAAAAAATTAAAATAAAAACTTATTTACACCAGCAGCCAGCGCTCAACAACAACAACAGTCCCCCCCCTAAAAAAAAACAACAAAAAAACAAATGAAGAGTATTATTTCCATCATATCTCTCTATTAATAAGAATGACGACAATTTTTAATTCAAACATTATTTTCATTATTTTTTAAATATATTATGTGATTATTTTTAGCTAGATATTTTTATACAATATTTTCTTTGATTAAATAAATACGATTTTGCTAGACACTAAAGAAAAGTATTTATTTTACATTTGATAAATTTTTAAAAATCCCTGGAAAAAAAAGATAAAAATTAGACAACAGGAACTTTTGATATAAAATTCTTTAGAAAATAATCTAAAAGTTTAGAAAAAAAAAAAGAAAAGAAAAATACATATTTTTTTCTTATTTACATTTCATATGTTTAAGATACCTTATTACCAAACTTGAACCAGTAGCGATTTTTTTTTTTTTTTTTTTTGTTTTACATATGTTCCATCTTTAAATTATCTTTCCAAAAATGTAAAATTTATTTATATACAAAAAAAAAAAAAATTGCCAAGATCTTTGTACGGGGGATCAATGCGCGAAACAAAAACTAACGAAAAGAAAATTATTAGTTTTTACAATTTAGTAAACATTTATTTACAATAAAAGTTTGTCTTTTATTACTTCATATACTGAAAGTTTTATTAAAATCAGATAGTTTATTTTATATGATTTTTAGAAGAATTTCCTGTGATCACCTTTTTTAGAGTCAGCGAGAAATATTATTAGAACTAATATCAGAAAATTAAATATTTATAAAAAAAATCTGCAAAATGGATTATGCTTATAAGTTTGAGAAATATAATATTTTAAATAAAACTATAAGTTGAAAATTTTTTCTATCAATTCAGAATTTTGGGGGTGTTGACCTTTGACAGTTTAAAGAAAAAAATTCCGATCCCTAATTTTTATATTTCTTGAAAGATCATATCATGAAGAATATATATAGAAAAATAAAGAATATGAATTCAATATCCTAAAAAAAATATGAATTCAATACCCTAAAAATAAAAAATATGAATTCAAAAACATTTTAAGATCATATCATGAAGAATGTATATAGAAAAATAAAAAATATGAATTAAAAAAAAAAATGAATACCCTAAAAAAGTGTTTTTAAAATTTAAGTTATTTCTTAAAACTTAAAAAATAAATCATGTAGCATGTTTGGGGTTTTTCTTTTGTAGTTTTAAAAAATATATTTTTCTTCAAATTGATGCAAAAAAATATCTAAGTTAAACTGAGTTTTTTTTTACTATCTTAAAAATTTGAAGGTCAATTTCAAATGCATGTCACAATCTATGTCTAACTTTTAAAAAATCAATAAAGATTGACATCAACATAATCTATCTAAAAATGTAAGTTAAAAAATATATTATTTGCTGCGTATTTTCTGAGATTTTTATATATTTGATATAAAAAAATTTAAATCGTCAATTTCAACTATGGATTGCAAAACAAGCTAAATTCTCTCACTTTCTAAATAATTACATTAATTGCAACAGAGAAAAGTCTTTTTGGCTACACTTTCAAGAAAAAGATATTGGATAAAAAAATAGGTTTTGTATGAGAAATATTATTAGAAGTATTTTTTAAAATTTTGTCAATAGATCCCTCCAAAATATTCTTTTTTTTTAAATGGTCTTCTTTTTAACAAATAATTTAGATTCCTGTAAAGATAGATCCCCTAATAATTCAAATCGAGTTATTTAAAAGCCCTCAGATTTCTCTAACAATTGACCTAAAATCAAAATTTAAGATTTGAATAAATTCATATAAGGAAAATCAATTAATACAGTTTATTTCTTTTTTTTTTTATTAAAATATATTGGCTGATACCGACATTAGGCCACCCTGCAGACTTACATTTTTTTATTCTAACTGAAATCTATCTATAATGTGATGGCATTTTTGTCTTATATTTTATCATTTTACTTCTGATAAATATAATGTTCTTTTCTGTTTGATGAATCTAGATTAGATAAAGCTACAATAGAAAAATACTGTATTCATAGTAAATTCCACTAAATATATTTCATTATTTATTGAATAATAACAATTTTATTCATGATTTACAATGAATTATTGCAGTCAAATTAAACATAAACTAATAATATAATATTACAATTCCAAATAAGGTATTGTTTCCTGTTTTTATTTTGTTAATACTTAAAATTTTATTTCTTCACAGATAAAAATACTTGGGATGAATAATCTTGAAATGTAAATCAAGAAGTGATTTTTTGGTTACTTTTAAACTGGCTCTTTTTTTTAACGAATTGTCTTCTATTTTTATTCATGACTTACAATGAATTGTATATGTTGCAGTTAAATTAAACATATAAGGTATGTGTCTCCCATTTTTATTTTCTTAATAATGCTTAAATTTTTATTTCTTCACAGATAAAAGTATTTCGGATGAACAATCTTGAAATCTAAAAGACATATTTAAACACATGTCAACCAAAAATAGAGAAATAGACGACATGGAAAGAGACACTAGGAAGAATCCATTTTCTTGTGAAACCTGTGGATCAGCATTTTCTCGGAGTGACACTTTGAAGAAACACATGCGAACACACACTGGAGAGAAACCATATTGTTGTGAAGTATGTGGATCAGCCTTTTCAGATAATTTCAGTTTGAAAAGACACATGCGAACACACACTGGAGAGAGACCATACTCCTGTGAAATCTGTGGATCAGCATTTTCACAGAGTAACAGTTTAAAAAAGCATGTGCAAACACACACTGGAGAGAAACCATTTTCTTGTGAAGTCTGTGGAGCAGCATTTTTTACGAGGTTCCATTTGAAAACCCATATGCAAACCCATACTGGAGAGAAACCATTTTCTTGTCAAGTCTGTGGATCAAAATTTACAAGCCATTTCAACATGAAGAAACACATGCGAACACATACCGGTGAGAAACCATTTTCTTGTGAAATCTGTGGATCTTCATTTTCACTGAATAACACTTTGAAAAAGCATATACGAACACACACTGGAGAGAGACCATTTTCTTGTGAAATCTGTGGATCAGCATTTACTAGGAGTTCCCATTTGAAATACCATATCCGATCACACACTGGAGAGAAACCATTTTCTTGTGAAGTTGTGGATCAAATTTACAAACAATTCCAACATGAAGAAACACATGCGAAAAACACACTAGAGAGAAACCGAAATCTGAGGATCAAGATTTTCATTTGGTCACAATTTAAAAACACATATGCAAACTGGTAAAAGTATGCAAATACCTCCACTGGAAAATGTGGCGAAATGCAGCTTGAGAGAACACAGTACATCTGGGAACATGAGCTCCACCAATAACATCAAATGGAAAGGTGACTGTGTTCTTTGATAAAGTAATCCAGACAGGCAGATATATAAAAGACAAAACCATTAAACCTGATATTGGAAATGGGATAAACAAAAAAAAACTGCTCTCATTATTGATATAGCTGTCCCAAATGACTATGGCCTAAATAGAGATGATCGAGAAAAGATCACAAAATATCAAGACCTCAAGAATGACTTAAAAACAACTTGGTAATTGAAAGAAATAGACATCATACCCGTTGTGATTGGGGCAACTGGACTGGTGAAACAAAATCTAAAAAAATACCTTGAAACAATACCAGGGAAGCCAAGCAGCTATGAAATACAAATAGCAGCTATCAAAGGAACATGCTCCATCCTAAAACGATCCTTAGGATACAAATACTAACACTTGATTTCTTTAAAAATTGTTAAAAGAAAATAAAACAAAAAAGTGAGAAAAGTCATTAAAAGAAATTAATAAGTTGTGATAGTGGCAACAAGCTTGGTCAATGAAAAAATACCTTGACAAAATACCAAACCAAGCTCTTAAGATGTAAAAATATTACTTTCTTGTAAAGTCTGTGAATCAAGATTTTCACATGTTTCCATCTTGAAAATTCATTGAGTACATCTAGGAACACAAACTTCTACCGATAACATAAAATGAGTGACTGTGTAACTGGTAGACACATAAAACAAAAGGCCATCAAACTAGATATTGTCATTATAAACATAAATAGACTGCACTCATTAAGGTATCTCTCCCAGATGACTATGACCTCTATAGAGCTGAGTGTAAAAAAATTTACAAAATACCTGGTAAACCAAGCTGCTGCAAAGTACAAATAAGAGTTATAAAATGTACAGCCTCCATTCTAAAACAAAGATATAAGTAGTATACTGGTAGGTTCAGACCTAACGAAATCTAGTTACACCCCTGATGGGAAGATGCACAACACAGCTTAGCTAGTTAAGCATTCTGTACCATGTGTTAAATAAAACCTTATTAATTTCCAATAATCTGGTCTTGCATTTTCATTCAGTGTTCTGTATTTTATCTGTATGTAAAAACATAACATATACATAAAGAAACCAAGTTTTTGTCCCTTGCTTTCTTGAGAAGTCTGTGGATCAGAAAGACACATGAAAACACACACTGGAGAGAAATCCTAATCTTGTGTAAAACTGCATTTTCAAGTTCAAATTTGAAAAGACATAATACAAGAATATATTTAGTAATATCTAATATCCTTATTTCTTTTTCTTTTTTAAAGTTCTCTTTTATTTTGCTTCTGAATTTCCAGACAAATGGGAATTTAGGGAAGTTGCAGACCAAAATTAAATGACATTCTTATTTAATCAAACATTTTTGAGAGAATATAATACTTCATTAACCACATCGAGATGGTATTATCTTCAAAACTATCAACTGTTTGAAGTGAAATAGACTTTACACAGACATGTGTCAAGTTAATCATATATATATATATATATATATATATATATGTGTGTGTGTGTGTGTATGTATGTGTGTGTTATATAAAGTATTTCTATGATAGAATTCAGCCAGAATTAAGAACTCAAACATTTATATAAATAAAGTTTACATATATATATATATATATATAAAGCACAGATATTGAGTAAAATAAAAACAAATAAATGAAAGCCTTTAAGTTATCAGATATAAGTTCATTTCAGCCTTCTGACTTTTCAAGACTGATTTTATTTTTTTTACATTAGATTTTAAAATCACAGGAAGCTGAAATAAATTTATAGCTGATAACTTAATGGTTTTTATTCATATATATATATATATATGGGCCGGATTAGCTCAGTCGGTAGAGTGTTTTGCTAGAAACTACAAAGTTCCTAGTTCGATACCTGTCCTCGCCAAATCAGTGTATGAGTAGCACAGAGATCTGTGTGGTAAAGTAAGGAGCTGACGGTAGGTGTGGTGCTCCAACTCAGTTGCTAAAATAATCTCCTTGGTCTAGCACAAATGAAAAGGGGATAGACTCCCTCACTGATTGGCTGATACAGACTTTAGGCCACCCAGACGACTTTACTTTTATATATATATTATATATATATATATATATATATTGTTCGTCTTACTGAGATGGTTTGTGTAGTAGGACATATGTAACAGTATTGCTGCTTTTGCTGTGTGCTTGCTGTTTCCAGGATTTCTTCAAGATGCCACACAGCATTCTTGTGTAGTTCCTGTCTAGCCTTATGATAGAAATCAAGAATGTCTAGAGGTATTCTAAGATAATGTTGGGGCATCCTGTGCCAGTGGTAATGATGCTTTAGTCCCGAAATGATGAGGTTCATCAGAGCCATCATCTGAAGGCTTTTTTTGACTATCCAGTGATTGATTTTTGCAGCATGTATATATAATATCAAAAATGAAGAAATTAGCGTGTATATCTAAAACAATTTTTATAAGTAAATGTTTTTCTTTTCAGTTATTTTTAATTGTCAATTGTCTCACATATGGATTTATATTCATGGTCAACTTTTTTATTGTAAATAAATTCTTGAAAAATATATTTGCCTCGGTCTTTACTTAATGTGTGTTACTTTTTAGATAAAATTTGAGAATTGTTTCCTTATTTACAACGGTAAAAGACAGAGATATGTTGGTTTTTTTTTGTTTTTAATTATGAACAATATTTTTTTAGACAGAGATATGTTTTTTTTTGTTTTTTTTAAATTATGAACAATATTTAAAAAAAATCAAATTCACACAAATGTAAAATTTTAAAAATCTAAAGTTTAAAAATCTCTAAAATAAAATTTAGAATTCACTGTAGAATGCTGTATTTTCACATAGTAATTCTAAAATAGTGATTTCATAGAAAATTTATTGAAAACCCTGAAAAGCGTGATATTTATACAGTTTTTTTTTAGCTTTAAACATTTAAAGTTTAATGAAAGTTTTTAAATATATACAAACTTTAAATCATGTATATTTTGATATATATATATATATATATATATATATATATATTATTATATATAATCAAAAATCCGTTGAAAAAATCTTCCTTATGACATAGTTTTTTTTAAAAAGGTGTTGCAGTTTGCAGAGCTCAATGTGTGCTCTTATTGTTAGAGTCACAGAGCAAATTTGTAAGTAAAAATCTGTTTTCAAATGCCTTAAAAGTAATAAAGAATTCATCATTCACATCAGATGATTTGGGAGAATTAGACTCTTTGTCTAAGCTTCCAGAAATAGATTATAATGCAAAATTCTAAGTATTTTGTTAAATTTTATATATATATATATATATTCTGAGTAAGATAAAAACAAATAAATCAAATATAATGTAGAATGCTGTTATTTCCACATATTTTGTTGAAAAAAGTTGCAGACTCTGATGAGCCAGGGTAGAGCTGACTGATTTATTGGGTTTGCTAAGAAATATCTTCTTCATCAATCCTTCCTTTGGTCATATAACAATGGTAGAAGCTAAACACTATAGAAACTATGTTAATGGTTTAGTCTCTGCAATGAGAGATACTGTTATAAGGAAGAGGGAAGCGTATTTTATAGGCATTGGTAAACTGTTTCCACCTCATCCAACCTTCCTACAGGAGATTATAATTTTTAAGTCCTTTCTGATCTTGTGATCTAAGTAGTCACAAATCCTGCATGTGGTTGTTTGTGTTTCACTTAGTGCTAATACCCTTGGGAAAGGTATGCATACAACTACTCTTTCTCAAGCTATGGGTGAATAGTACAGCAGACTGGGCTCATTAACCCTGGTTAGGTAAGCAGTTTAGTAGCAGGAAACCTCTGAAATCAAACCTGTTAATCTCCGCTTAAGAAACTCACCTTGTGTCACATCCTTTAATTATCTCCTTTTCTTACTTTTGCTTATATATATATATATATATATATATATATATATATATATGTGAAGAAAGGAAGTGAATCCGACGGTATGTAGTATATTAAGAAAAATGAAAAAACACAGGTTTAAATGGGTTAAGTGGTGAGTTTATTGGCCGATGCTGCAGTGTTTCGATCTATTAATTAGATCATCTTTTTTCAAACCTCAAAATTTTTTAAACAGACTGAATAGGACTACCACTCGCTTTTCTCGTTATTCTGTGATAAAAAAAATTCTTATTACCTTCCATATACCAACAAATAAACACTGCAGCGTCAGCCAATAAACTCACCACTTAACCCATTTAAACCTGTGTTTTTTCATTTTTCTTAATATACTACATATATATGTGTGTGTGTGTGTGTGTGTGTGAGTGTGTGTGTGTATAGTATTTGTTGTAGGGTACAACACATTTAGGGTGCAATTGTTACCATTGGTTTCAAAGCAGTGTGTTAGCCACTTATCAAGACAATACCTAATATAAAGGGATTTTTTTTAAAATCAGAAAACAGTAATGGATATGTTTTGTATATTACATATCTAATTTATCATATCTGAGGCCATAAGAAATGATAAATGGAGGTATAACATCACCATCGCACCATGATGTGAACTGGGTGTTTGCTTTCTCATCACATCCTACCGTGACTCACTCAATTTTTTAATCTTTTCCATTGAGTAATCCTCTCTTCAAATAAATAAATATATATACATATATATAATCAAAAGGTACACGGTAATAACCTACTTGGGTTTCACCATAAGGATCTTCAGGGTTAAATCCACTGGATTAATCAAGATATTGATTAATTGCAGTTGATTGCATGTGTGCATTTTTTTGTGATAAACAGTTGGTTACCGGAGATAAAACAAGTCAATGGTCCTTCTGTGAGTTCACTATTTTATCATGGTAGAAATCTTTCTTATTTGAGAAAAAACAAAGCATTTTTATTTGGAGAGAATGCTTGAGTTTATTGAAAATATTTACATTGCCATCTTTCCTTACCTTTCATGACCAGTGATAAAAATTGGCCCCTTCTCTTTTTTTTTAAATGAGAAATAGTGAATATTTTCATCCACTGCTTCCTATCTATGGCTACAAAACTTGACAGAAATTTTTTTTATCAAAGACTGAATTAATAAAAAATATAAAGAAAAAAACATTTTAAAATAAAATAACTTATTGATTATAAAATTAAGTCATTAATGAATAAATTGGGGAAAATTTCATTAACATTGATTTTTGGTAATGGTTTTAAAATTAAGAATTTAAAACGATTTATTATCTCGATTTCTTACTTTTTGCCCATGGCTAATTAAAAATAAATTTTGCCCAGGAGAAAACATCAGAATTATCTCCCTTGTTTTCCGCTGTTTAGTAACCCTTATTTATTGATTGCAAACGAACGACATGTTTTTAATTTCACTCAACCCGAAAACATTAGTTTTATTTAGTATATCATATTCTCATACGTCATAGAACCCTAAACAAGAGATCGGAAGAAACAAAAGAGAAAGAAGTAAGTAAAACGTTCTATTATTTTCTTTCTTTGTAAATAAAAAAATACATTATTATTTTCAGTTAAAATTTTTTTTTTCCACTGAGGTGAAATAGAAATATTTTAAAATGGTTACAATATTTTATTTTCTGTAACCATAAAAATATTTGGAATGTTTTGAAAACAAATCAGTTTTTTTAATTCTTTTTTTTTTTTTTTAGCATTTAACTTATATTTTATTTTTGTTACTATTCGTGTTAAATTTTGTAGTGACCTAAACAAAGACGTTTCCCATCGAAATCTTAGACCAGTGTAAAAAAAGCTGATTTAATTTCAGATATGTACACCGAAAAGCTGACGTATATAATTTCAGTTCATGTTTTTAAGAAATAATTTTGAATATTTTTTAATAAACAAACAAACAAAAAAAGGTTAATTACAATATATTGTGTTTCATAAAGAAAGTAATTCTGTCACTTATTTCCTTTGAAAGATTTACAAAAATGAATTCTTTTATTTTTATAATCAAATTTATATTATAAGTTTCTTAAAAATTATATTAAGTCAATTATCTAAATTATATACTTGAAATATATGATTTAAATAATTTAAGTATTTGTTTTAAAATACTAAATCAAAATGTATGTTTAATTTACTAGGTACCTCCAAAATTGTTCATGTGATCAGTTTAGGCCATATTGAAGGAAGGAACGTCAATATTTTTTTAACCGTTTTTTTTAATTTCACAAAAAAGAAATAACGAACATAAAGAGTTGTTACAAAGAAAAACGGTTAATTGAAAGATCAAATTATCCGATAGGGAAAAAATTATCTTGAAAAAATAAGTAAAACAATTCTTTTTTTTTACGACACGGTCAGTTTCTTTATTGGTATTTTATTAGCAGAATTTTGTATTCATGGTTTTTTTACTAAAAAAAGAAACTCTGTCATTGAAACTTATAAAAAATATTTTGATATAATTATTCAGACTCTTATCATTATAGAAAAAAAAAGTTAAAACCGTTTTTTGCCAGTTCATTTTTTCATATTTCATAAAATAAAATAGGGAGACCTCGTAAAAAAAAATTTCCCTAATATATTTTTTGAAAAAACTATTTCAGACATATTTTCATTTAAAGGTAAGTAATAATGAAAATTTTCATGAAAATCTGACTATTAATTGATTTTTCATAGAAATTTTTTAAAAAGCTTGTTGTCATAACTTCTTTTTGGCTACGTTAAATTTAAATTGATTTAACGGCGCAAAAATGTAAACATTGTTTTTGGTTTATAATTTTCAGTAGGCTGAAAATTTTTTAAAAATCACCAGGAGTTTTTTTTAATGTTTCTTCTTTCGGATGGACATAAACATTTTAAGATGATATTAACCTTTATGCAAATTTCATTGTGTTAAATATGGCGGGTTGGGTAGTAAATTTCACAGGGAAAGTTGGTGGTACCTAGAATTTACAAATGTTAATTGTCGTTAAAAAAAGAAAAAACATATCAATATTACTAAAACTTACTTATTTCTTATTCAATTTTATTTTAAAAAATCACATAACTTTTTAAAAATAGAAGATTAAGTTTTAGTCTTTTTGGTCATCCGTAATTTTAAAACGACATACACTAAAAATGAATTCCATCATTGTTGACATTCCATGACGGCAAAAAAAAAAAAAAAAAAAAATTCTATTCAGATTAATTAAATTTTGAGAGATTTTTATATTCGGAGACTGAGTTATTATAACTGGGTACCACCAATTTTACCCTGTGAAATCCCCACCCCTATATTGAACACAATGAAACTTGCAGAAAAATTAATATTATCATGAAAATTTTTTCATTCGAAAGAAAAAACATTAAACAAACTCCTAATGATTTAAAAAGTTTTTTTTCAGCTTACGGAAATAATGAAAATTATGATTGAAAAACAATGTTTTCATTTTTGCACTGTTAAATCAACTGAAATTTAACCTAGCTAAAAACAAGTTACGATAAGAGGTTTTTTTTTTTTTTTAATTCTATGAAAAATTAATTAATAGTCTGATTTTCACGAAAATATCCATAAATGTTTACCTTTGGATGTAAATATATCTGAAATAGCTTTTTTCTAAAAATATAGGGGAAATATTTTTTTACGATAAAAAAACAATGACCCTTCAGAAAACGTTTTTTACTTTTTTTCTATAAGAAATCGTATAACATACAATGCAGTAGTTCTTTTCTTTTTTTTTAAATCGGAAATAAAAAGTGCAAAAAAATGTCATAATATTATAATTTGAAAACTTTTTTTTCCTTTTTTAATTGGTATGTACTATATTTTATTAAATTGTCAAAAAAAAAAATTTTTTTTAAGAAATTAATTTTTAAGAGATTTTCAATCTTTTGTGTGCTTAAATAATTTTTTTTAATGTTTAAAAATCTTTTCTGCATGAAAAAATCAATTTTTTCACGGATATTTAAATATATGAATTTTAGAATTCAGGTGAACTAAAAATTTGTCCGATACATGCTACATTAATATTTATGACTAGTAATGTGCGATTCTTAGAATATACGGAAGAGCAAAACTGACATATTTGTTTTTATACAAAGAGACGAAATGCTTCTCAGTATATTAAATATTGTTTGTTATTTTAAACGTAAAAAAAATCTTTTTCAACTTTTTCTACCTATTAGAATAAAAAGTAAGTATATATTGATTATTTTATCAGTTTTACTCTTAGAAAAAATATTGATATTTTCGATTTTAAAAAACAAAACCGAAGACTTTTATTTAAAAAATCAATTTCACTGTGAAATTTTGATATCAAATTTTTTCATGTTTTTATTCATTTTAATAGTAAATTTTAATATTAAAGTTTTTCAAGTTTTTATTCATTTTAATAGTAAATTTTGGCTAAACTTGCAAATCTGTCGGAAAATTAAAATTATAGGGGACCCAGAAAAAACAGAACCTAAATTATTTATTTTCTCATTAAACTAACACTAACACTAACCCTTCTCCCCCTAGTTAAAATAAAACAATTTATTTACAAAATTTGTGGGTTCTGTTTTTTCTGGGTCACCCCAATTTTCCGACCGTTTTTCAAGTTCATCCTAACGTAAAGTTATGGAAATTTTTGTATGATTTGACACAAGATCAGAAGTATATGGTATTCAGCAAGGATCAATCTCACTTTTCAGTTGTAATGGATCTGTGAGACTAGCTTGCTAACCATTGCACCATGGTAGGCTGTCATGATCAGAATTTAAGTAAATTATTGACAGAAATATTAATGTTAACATTTCAAACCATTGAAAATATTTATGTTAAAGTCCTTTGTTTACAACTCCCTTAGTGATTTTATATTTTGATTAGAATTTGAATAAAGAAATTTAAAATGTTGTAACAAGTTTAAAATAAATTGTACTAATTTAAAAGGAAAAAACTAATCCATGTAAGTTCCTATTTTTTAACTACCATGCTGAATAAGTAAATTTGATAAAAAATTAATAGAAAATGTAGGTAAAAATTAAAGAACTAGATATTCCAAGTGCCATAATGTATATATATATATATATATATATATTCTATAAATTTACTTATTCAGCATAAATATTTTCAATGGTTTGAAATGTTAACATTAATATTGTCCATCTCAACATGCAACCCCCAGTACAAACCCACCATTTAGATGAAATCTGTAATTTTTGATACATTTTCTATGAACTTTTATAACCACGTAACATATCTTTTGTAAGCTGTTTCTCATTAACAGAAATAATATATATATATAGGCATGTGCAGAGATGTGCAAAGGGAGGTAATTTATTTTTATTTTTTAATTTCTTAATTTTAAAACAATTACCAAAAATCAGGGAATTGTCCGATTTTAATGAAATTTTCGCCAAATTATTTTCCTACGACTTAATTTTATTAGGATTAATTCATTTTGTGGAAGAATCTTGAAAAAATACTTTTTTATCAATTCAGAATATGGGGGGGGGGGGGGCTTTGAGCATTTGAAGAAAAAAAATCCCAGTCCCTAATTTTTACATTTCTTGAAAGATCATATCCTGAAGAATATATTAATAAAAAAAATAAAAGAAAAGAATAAATTCAATAACCTAAAAAAGTGATTTTAAAATTTAAAATTCATTTTCTTAAAACTCAAAAAATAAATAATGTAGCAAGTTTTTTTTTTTTCATAATATTAAAAAATATAGTTTTCTTTAAATTGATGCAAAAAAAAAATTATTCTATCTAAGTTAAACTGAGTTTTTCACTACCTTAAAAATTTCAAGGTCCATTATATATGGGCAGGATTATTATGGACTAACTATCAATTTTAACCAAAGATAGCCCAGAATTTTATCTTTGAAAAAAATCTAAGTTAAAAACCATGCAAAACCTGGCAACATATTTTAAAAGAATTAAAACGATTTTTTTAAAATAGTCAATTTAAAGTATGGAAGCCTAAAAGAGCAAATTATCTTGCTCTCTGACCACGTGATTTGTGAACGAATTCAACGCATCTCACAAGTTTGTGAACGAATTCAACGCATCTCACAAGCTATTATAATTCATTCATTATAGGAAAACTTTATTTCAAAAAGTACATTGTTCTTTTATTTATTTATTTATTTTTTACATTCCTTTCAACAATAGTAAATTCGAAATTAATACCTAATCTAATTAAAAGAAAAAAAATTAAATTATTGAACACTGAAATTAAACTGAATGTTCTTAAAAATATATTTTACACAAATATTTTTATTGTAAATATTGTTATACTAACACTAACTAGTAAACATTCTTGTAGTTATATTTAAAAAAAAACCCCCAAAAAACCAAGTTTTTAAATGAAAGAAATAATGCATTATAATATATTTTATTAATTAATATATCAACACTGAAAATTTTATTAAATTCGGTTAATTCCTTGACTTTTGGTATTTTTTTCTTTCGGCAGGGTGACATACGATGATGGAAACTTGTTTTCAAGTCGCGTGTTTAAATTTGCACTTTCCCATCGCGTAGCTGGATATTTATTGTTTTTTTTTTTAGATATTTTAAGAGAAGGTTTCTCCTTGGTAAATGAAGAAATTTATTTTTGGTTAAAATTTATATTTTTATGAAAAATTAAAATTAGAATAACTTGCGAAAATTGTTAAGTGGTAAAAAGTGCTAAAAAAATTTTCATTTTTTTTGTCAAATCT
Source organism: Doryteuthis pealeii (assembly GCA_023376005.1). Taxonomy (NCBI): domain Eukaryota; kingdom Metazoa; phylum Mollusca; class Cephalopoda; order Myopsida; family Loliginidae; genus Doryteuthis; species Doryteuthis pealeii. The sequence continues at coordinate 98,053,172 of CM042151.1, forward strand.
AACAAATAACTACCTTTTTAAAATTTAAGTTTGCATAGCGAATAATTTAATTTCATTGTAAAATTTACTTAAAAGAAGTTTTAAGTTAGATTTTTTTTTTGTTGTTTGAGACAAATTTATAGCATAACAACCAGTTCTCAGCGATGCTTTTCCGCTAAATATGATGACCGTGATTTATGTAGAAATTAAGAAATATCTTTTAATTTTAATTTGTCATAAATATACCCTTTGACCTGGTCAACCATTGTAATAATTCCCTTAGAGAAAATAGTTCGTTGATTTAAAAAAAAAACTAAAAGTAGGTCTGAGACAGACGACAAAAAAAAAAAAAATGAAAACAAAAAAAATGATTTTACGTGTTTGTTTTTTTAACACTTAGCGCTTCTTTCTTAAACTAAAAATTAATCTTTATTTTTTTATCATAATTGACGCAATACTTTTAAAATTCATTATTCAACAATGTTTAACCGAAGTTCAAATCTGGGTATTTGAAACATACGAAATAGAATTAGGTCACTCTAAATAACATTGGGCCTCCATATCTTTTTTCACCTATCGTAAAAAAAAACAACAGGAGAATTACCATCTTTATGGGTAGCGTTCACTCAATCTCTGCACATCCCTATATATATATATATATATATTATTTTTGTAAATGTATAAAAAATTACAGATTTTATCTAAATGGTGGGTTTGTAGTGAGGGTTGCATGTTGAGATGGACAATATTAAAGGAGCTTCCCAAGTACCATGATATATATATATATATATATATATATATATATATATATATATATATATAAATATAAATATATTTGTATATCATTGTTGTTAATGATCAACAGCTTACAAAAGATATGTTGTGTGGTTATTAATTTGTGAATGCTTTAATATTATCTAAAAAGGCCTACTTGTTTTATCAATCCCCGAATTCCTTAGAGTACTCCTTCATCACCATTACTCCCTGGTCCACTCTGACTCAGAGTGGTTGTACCTGATAGGGTCTCTTCTATGAAAAAAAAATGAGTTTAAAAACAAAATTTAATGCCTATCAAGAATGAATAAAACAAAACGTTTTTGGCATAAAGCATAACCAACCTTAGAGGTTAAAACTTATTGCTGTTAAGCTAACCAATTGTAATATGGGAATTAAAACTGTAAAAGGATTAACTCTCACTTGTGGGGGGAATTACCGCAACTTTCACGTTCGGACACTGAATGAAAAGACAAGACAAATATATTTAACAACAAATTTAATATGTATAAACAAAAAAAAGGGGAAAGATAGATTTAAGGATAGTTTTTGCAAATTTTGGTGTGATTTGCGGAGAACTTAACTCAGAGTCCGGTTAACAAAGTTCTTTGAAGTGAAGAATGACCCGCCAACCTATCGGCAGAGGCAGGTTGAAATTTCGTATGTTTTGTTGGTGATGAATTTTAGAGGTTGCTTTTAGGGAAGCTGTCTTTGAGTTGCAAACCCTAATTGAGTTGAGATGATTTCTGTAGTATAATTCTTTCAAGTTGAATTTGTCGAATTTCAAGGTTTGCTCCTGGAAGCGAGTGGCAACTTATTTACCAATTCAGTCTGAGGGAGTTAACTCATTCAGGTCCTTACAGGTTTAAGCCGAACCGACCACTGACTGTTTTCTCGTTAACAGTGGGGATCGATGACGTAGCAGAAGGGCACTGGAATCTGGCGCCTTACAGTCCCAAGGCTTTCGGGTTAAGAAATGGGACATATCTTTAATAGACACGTCATCTTTAATCAAGTTTTTATTGTGATTTTTAAAGGAAATTTTCATATACATTTAAATTCGCGTTTTCTTTTTTTGACATATACTTTAGTCATTTTTGATTTGATTTTTTAAAGGAAATTTTCATAGTAAATCTTTTGATAAAAGAACCAATTTTGGCTCAGAAGTTAACCAATATATTATAAACAAATATGGATGTGGATCTATCATCAACTGCCCCATAGCCACCAGCAGGCACTCATATTGTCTACCTTGGCAGTCTTGAAGAATCTGCTTCTAATTTTTGATGGGCAAATTACATGCTCCTGATGGCAGAGGCAGCAGGTCCTGTTCCCTAGCTATGTGGAAAAGGACAGGACCTAATCAAAGAAGATAGAAATATCTGTGTGTGCCAGACTGTCAATGAATTCCTCTTTGCCTGTATGTTCATGTAACATTAGGCTGATGTATGTTGGAATTGTGTCTCCTGCATAGTAGCATTCCTGACTAGGCAAGGTGTATTGCTTGTGGCTGTCTAACTCTGTTAGATTTTAGGAGTTAGGCAGTACTCAGTGATGCTAGTGTTGTGCTTTTACTTTGGTGCTTGATACTGGGACCTTATTGATCATTGTTACCAAACGAACAAAGATCAATCCCTCCTACATGCTGACTTTCTAAATTTTAACTATGATTCAGTAAATATGAGAGAAAAATTCATAGAAATTCATTATCATTTTGATTAAAAGTTGAAATAAAGAACACAATTCAAAAGAATAAATAAATATGGATTTACACTAAAAGATGAAAAATGCAAAAATAAAATATCTGGGAGAAATGATTTATATAAATTGTTGGAAGCTAAATCCTGCTATTTAGGAAATTTTTTGTATCAGCTATTTGTGAGGTTTGTTGTGTTTGGTTGTATTGTGTCAGACAATGAAAGCCAGTTTACATCTAAAGAGTTCCAGGAGTTTTGCAAACTTTTTGTGAAAGAGCATATAAAGAGTCCTCCTAACAACACAAGAAGTGATTTATGGTTACTTTTAAACTGGCGGGTTTTTTTGTCTTATATTTTATCATTTTACTTCTGATAAATAAAATGTTCTTTTATGTTTGATGAATCTAGATTAGATAAAGCTACAATAAAAAATACTGTATTCGTAGTAAATTCCACTAAATATATTTCATTATTTATTGAATAATAACAATTACATTCATGACTTACAATTAGTTATACATGTTGCAGTTAAACATAAACTGATTGTAATTTTATTTATGATTTACAATGAATTATTGCAGTCAAATTAAACATAAACTAATAATATAATGTAATATTACAATTCAAAATAAGTTATTGTTTCCTGTTTTTTTTGTTAATGCTTAAAATTTAATTTCTTCACAGATAAAATATTTGGAATGAACAATCTTCAAAAAGACACAAACACATGCCAACTAAAAGAGAAAAAATAGACCCAAATTTCCTTGAAGGTACGGATCAGAATAGACTTCAGGATTAAAAATAGACATGGAAACTGACATTAGGAAGAATCGATTTTCTTGTGAAGTCTGTGGATCAGCATTTTCTTCAAGTACCGTATTGAAGGAACATGTGCGTACACACACTGGAGAGAAACCATTTTCTTGTGACATCTGTGAATCAGCATTTTCTAGGAGTTACAATTTGAAATTACACATGCGAACCCACACTGGAGAGAAACCATATTCTTGTGAAGTTTGTGGATCAGCATTTTCTATGGGGTCCCATTTGAAAAACCATATGCGAACACATACTGGAGAGAAACCACATTCTTGTGAAATCTGTGGATCAAGATTTTCAGACCATTCCAGCTTGAGAATACACATGCGAATACACACTGGAGAGAGACCATTTTCCTGTGAAATCTGTGGATCAGCATTTTCACAGAATAACGGTTTGAGAAAACACATGCGAATACACACTGGAGAGAAACCATATTCTTGTGAAGTCTGTGGGACAGCATTTTCAATGAATGTCCATTTGAGAAACCATGTGCGAACCCACACTGGAGAGAAACCATATTCTTGTGAAGTCTGTGGATCAAAATTTACAGGCCATACCAGCTTGAAAAGACACATGCGAATACACACTGGAGAGAGACCATTTTCTTGTGAAATCTGTGGATCTGCATTTTCACAGAAGAACAGTTTGAAAAACATATGCAAACACATACTGGAGAGAGACCATATTCTTGTGAAATCTGTGGATCAGCATTTTCTAGGAGTTCCCATTTGAAGGACCACATACGATCACACACTGGAGAGAAACCATTTTCTTGTGAAGTCTGTGGATCAAAATTTACAAACAATTCCAACATGAAGAAACTGCGAAAACACACTAGAGAGAAACCGAAATCTGAGGATCAAGATTTTCATTTGGTCACAATTTAAAAATGCATATGCAAACACACACTGGTCATTAAAAGAAATTAATAACCAAGTTCTTAAGATGTAAAAATATTACTTTCTTGTAAAGTCTGTGAATCAAGATTTTCATATGTTTCCAACTTGAAAATTCATTGAGTACATCTAGGAACACAAACTTCAACCGATAACATAAAATGGGTGACTGTGTAACTGGTAGACATATGTGATACTATGATTGAGGAAGAACAGGGTAAAACAAAATAAATAAATAAAAATAGAATGTGTTAAAGCCCAGGCATAGGTGGATGGTTGTTCCTTTTACGAACACAAAAGATTAGACTGTAAGGTTTGAGAGGGTTATACGACCACTGTGAACTGGGACCACTTGGTGATAATATCTTTAGGCATCTATCAAAAAGGATTTTTATGAGGAAATCTCTTTTGAAAATATTAATAGTTGAAGTATTGAAGACACTAAATCTGAAAAAGGATTTAATTGCTTTAATTTTAAAGGTTAATGTTGTCTAAAAGTCGGCGTAGAATTTAAGTACTGGCCATCTGTGTGGTCCAGAGCAGATGGGTGGTGGAGGAGAATTTTTACATAAATTCAGCTAATCTCTAGCCCTTAATCAGTTTGAGCCCAGGCCGTTGAGGTGTGAAGGTCACTAGTAGCAGTAGAGTGGAAGCTGAGTCAGCTAGTGAGATAGATCGCTAAGTATCACAGATTCCTTGTTCCATCTGCATCTTGTTTTCAAACTTTGTAGTTTGTTGTTTTGTTTTTAATCCTTGTGAACCTGTCTCTAACTCATGCCCTTCAAATCGGCCAGCACAAAACATCACAACATTTGGGGTCCAGATATTGTGCATCAAAGGTGCAAGAGTGCAGAACAGGTCTTCTCACACATATAAAACAAAAGGCCATCAAACTAGATATTGTCATTATAAACATAGATAGACTGCACTCATTATTAAAGTAGCTATCCCAAATGATTATGACCTCTCTGGTGCTGGGTGTAAAAAAATTACAAAATACCTGGTAAACCAAGCTGATACAGAGTACAAATAAGATCTATCAAATGCACTCTTTTCCCAGTATGTTAGACTATCATCCCCAATTGTCGACATGGCTTAGAATAAGCTGACAGCTGGTATGACACTAAACTACATTTAGGGGCCGGTTTAGCTTGGTTGGTAGAGCACTCACCAGGGTTTGTAAGGTTCCTTGTTTGATACTGCCAACTCAGCATATGAATAGCACAAACTGTTCAATTTTATCTAAAGTGGGTAGCTGATAGTAGGTGTGGCACTCGATCTCATCAAAAAACAACAATTTACCCGGTCTAAAATGAGGATAGGTTTAGATCTAATGAAATCTAGTTTCTCCTCTTGATCAGTCGGGAACTTGTAAGTGTTTCATGCACGAACGTACTTCTACCGTAGATTATGATAGTAGCAGAAATGATAATGACAAATAAGCAAAAGAGGAGGGAAGACCAACCCCGTGTTGACGGATTTACAACTTTTATTCAACTGATACATGACCCCAAGTCATGTATACCAAACAAATCCGCATTTGTGAATTGTCCTGCACAGTTGCTTACAAGTTCATCTGGGACCCCTCCCCCTCCACCGTGCGAATATATTCTTTAATTTTCCAATTACAGTTCTACTTGTTAATGGATTTAATTTTACTATTTCCAGGTAATGGGAGAAGTAGTCTGTCAGTAGTACTCCCCATTCAATTTTAAAATGTCTGTTCCTACCTTCTGCCAAGGTCTCTCTCGTAAGGAGGTTGGTTTTAAAGTTTCATTGAGGTTTGCAACTCGATGACAATTACAGAAATCACACCATTTGATGAAATCCTCTATTTTGTGTGATATTTTCGGCCACCATACTGACATTTTTAGCTCGCTCTCAGCATTTATTCAATCCCAGATGTCCCGTATGTATTGCTCATAGCATTTCCACTCTGAGATTTTGTGGGATCACTAACCTATCTTGGTAATACAAAATTTTCTGATGTACAGATAAATCATTCCTGTGTGTAAAATAGGGTTTACTCCTTCATTTTATCTATCTTCTTTTCTAGGCCAACCCTTCAATGTGAAGTGGATAACCTCTTGTAGTTTTGGGTCCTTTGATGTAGTATTGCTGATTTCTTTTAATTTTTTTTAAGTCAATACATACCCCGATGTCTCCATTTTGTTTCCTTACTGGAACGATAGGTGAGCACCAATCAGTTGGTTTGGTAACTTTTTCTATAATATCATCCTTTTCTAGACGTTAAACAGTATGGTACTGCATTGTCTCTTAACGTAATTTTTACAGAGTCGCCTTTCATACAACCACTTAACTTCCCTGGGTTTTCATTTACATTGGCTACCACAGTAATCAGCCCCATTTTATAAGCTGTATCTCTGGATAATAAATTGTCTGTATTATTATTTATTACGTGTATGTCGAAGATATATAATTTGTCTTTATATCTTGTTTTAACCGTAAATTTTCCTTTACACGTTAATGTTCCACCAGGGCTTTTATAAATCCCACGTGCCGGTTTTAAGTTCGGTATTTTACTTAGTTTCCGATACGTTTCCTCGCTAATGACATTTATGACTGCCCTGGTATCAATTTTTAAAATAATAGGTATTGCACCTACCTTCAGTTTTACGTGCCAAGGATCTATTACTTTTTCTCAAAGTAAATTAATATACATTTGGGGCATCCTGTGTCAGTGGTAATGATGAATGGCATCACAGCTTTTTTTGACTGCAGTGATTTTTGCAACATATGTTTATAATATCATAAATGTAGAAATTAGCTTGTATATCTAAAACAATTTTTTGTAAATAAATATTTTCCTTTTCAGCAATTTTCCTTTTTTTTTCAATTATAAATTGTCTCACATATGGATTTATATTCATAAACCTCTATTTTTTGTAGTAAATAAATTCTTTAAAATATATATATTTGCCTTGAGCTTCATTAAATGTAATTTTTTTATTTGTTACATTTTAAATAAAATTTGAAAATGGTTTCCCTTTTCAGAATGGTAAAAGACAGAGACATGTTTTTTTTTAAATTAATTCTTATCAATATGCACTAGATTTTTCATATTTTACATTTGTGTAAATTTGATATTTATTAAATTTAAAAAATCTCTAAAAAATTTAGTATTTAAATCACATATATTTTGTTGAAAAAGTTGCAGACGCTGATGAGCCAGGGTAGAGCTGACTGATTTATTGGGTTTGCTTAAGAAATAGTTTCTTCATCAACCCTTCCTTTGGTCATATAACAATGGTAGAAGGTAAGCACTATAGAAACTATGTTAATGGTTTAGTCTCTGTAATGAGAGATACTGTTATAAGGAAGAGGGAAGCGTATTTTATAGGCATTGGTAAACTGCTTCCACCTCATCCAACCTTCCAACAGGAGATTATAATTTTTGAATCCTTTCTGATCTTGTGATCTAAGTAGTCACATGTGGCCAAAAACCTTCCTCAATTGAACTAGTCACTCTAACCAGTAAGTCACACACTTCCCTCTTTTTTACATACTCCCGACAACAACTGGAAAGAAAAAGCAGATTTAAAAAAGGCATTACCCTGTGATAAGACTTAATAGATACTAGGCCCTAATCACAGACCCCCTAGAGGTGATAGAGATGCAGGATACCCTCATTTCATCCTCTAGCTGTCGGCTCCATTGATAGTTGTAGTTTCCAGTTTTACTCAGGACTATGACAGAAGGGGTAGAAGAGAGGCTTCTCCGAGGAGCAGTTTCCTCTCAATCCAGGTTACTATCTCCTACAGGCACTAAATATAGGCCTAGATGTTTAATCTGGGGTCATGCAGGAACATGAATGGATTATAAACATCACTACTGTCCGTGACCAACCCTAACATCATGATACACATTGGATGTTTCCTTTTCATTTGGTAAGTGCAATGAGGTAATAACATTTTTTTTAAATTTAATTTCAAAACAATTACCAAATACCAAGGAATTGTCCAATTCTAATGAAATTTCCAGGATTTTATTCATTAATGACTTAATTCTGTTATTAATGATATGAAATATTATATTTATTATATAATATTACTATTGAAAAAATAGCTTTTTATCAATTTAGATTGTAAAAGGATTTTGACCTTTGGTCATCTGAATAAAAATGTTTTCCAGTCCCCAATTTAGCAATATATTATTTTAGATATATTATACTTTGGTAAAAATAAAAAAAGATCTTCTAATATGTCATTATAAAATATTGTAAACAATTAAATTTTCCTTTTAAAATGTGTTTTTTATTTTGAGAGAAACAATATTTAAAAATCCAGTTGCCTCACTAATATACTTAATTAAAATAAGAATTAAAAAAAAAACATTTGTATAATATAGTTTTATTTATATATTTCTGCACAAAACAAGTTTAAAGAAAGTAACTATAAGAGGGATTCAATGTCAAATCATCCAGAAAAATTAAAATAGTCACCCTCCGCTTCAATTTTTCTGAAATTTTTTCCAGGTGTGGACAATGTTAATATTAGATGATCCCCAACCAGAAACAATAAATAAATAATTTTATTTTCCTTTAAGAAAATAACTATAATTTTATTTTGTAACAGTTAGTTACAAACATGTATTTTGTTATCTATATGTTTTGCGATGGGCAATTACACAGTAAGGGAGATTAATGTGTTTACAGAACATAAAGAATAGGATATTTCTGCGTACAAATTAATAAAAATCTATGGTTGACCATGCAGTAAAATCAATTGGAATATTTTAGTTCGAGTCATAAAGGGAGAACACTTTTTTCAATATGTTTGGTGATTCATGAACAAAAATAAAATCGTCAGCAATAATATTTTAAATATATAAAAATCTCAGAAAAAATGTTTTGCAAAATTGCGCATTTTTAAACTTAAATTTTTTGATAGATTAATTAAAGTTTATTTTATGTTGAAATTAATTAGTCCAACAAAGCACACTTCAGATGTTTAAAATTTCTTGCATCAATTCAAAGAATAATATTGTTTTAAAATCTTTAAAAAAAACTGTTACAAAAGTTATTTTTTGAGTTTTAAGAAAATAACTTTTGAAATTTTAAATAATTTTTTATGGGTATTGAATTTTTTATTTGGTCTTTCTAGAAATGTAAAAATGTGGGACTGGAAAATTTATAATTCTTAATAATAATAATGTCCACAGTTTTTTTGTTTTCATGAATTCCTATCTAATACTAATAATTTGCACATAGTTATATGGTGTCAAATATTCCTATGTAATAGTAATAATTTGCACATAGTTATATGGTGATAAATATTCCTACGTAATAGTAATAATTTGCACATAGTTATATGGTGTCAAATATTCCTATGTAATAGTAATAATTTGCACATAGGAATATTTGACACCATATAACTGATTTTTGGTAATGGTTTTAAAATTAAGAATTTGATTTTTTTTTTTTAATTATTATCTCCCATGACTAATTAGATAAATCTTAATTTGCCCATGGAAAACATCAGAATTACCTCCCTTGTCCTCCGCTGTTTAGAAAACCTTTATTTATTGATTGCAAACGAACATGTTTTAATTTCACTTAACCAAAAAAACATTAGTTTTATTTAAAATATTATATTTCTCAAACGTCGTAGAACCCTAAACAAGAGATCGGAAGAAAGAAAAGAGAAAGAAGTAAGTAAAACGTTCTATTATTTTCTTTCTTTACAAATAAGAAATACGTAATTTTCTGTCAAACTTTTTTTCCCGCTGAAGTGAAATAGAAATATTTTAAAATGGTTACAATCTTGGCTAAATGTAGAAATAGGTCGGAAAAGTAAAACGGAAAAGTTTGGTGTGGGCATAGAATTTAATGAATTTAGAAATTACTAAGGATACGAATTATGTTATTTTTTTTGGGTTTTTTGTTGTTGTTTTTTTTTAAGCAATACGTAATTAAAAACAACCTTAATCCCCTAAAACCGTAACCCAATTCGCAAAATGTTAATTCATAGACTATAGTTAAATTATCATTTGGTACCACCAAAATACTTTCCGTTTTAATTTTCCGACCTAAATCAGAAGTCAGCCAGCTTGTTTCGAAAAGTGGTTAGAATCGATATAACTGCATGTTTTAAACAAAAAATAACATAATTCGTATCCTTAGTAATTTCTAAATTCATTAATTCTATGCCCACACCAAACTTTTCCGTTTTACTTTTCCGACCTATTTCTACATTCAGCCCATTTTTCGAGTTTTTTTTTAATTGTATTTGAAAGAACGTTTGAAAGATTTTTAAAAACCAAGAATAATTTTCTCACTCTAGACCTATCCATCACATCTGAATTTAAATAAATCATTGACAGAAATTAGGGACGTCAATCGATTTTGTACGACAAGAAAAGTTACAAGGCATTTCTAAATGTGATTCTATTTTTTAAATTTTTTATTTATTTAAAAAAGAATTTTTTTATGCATGCATATGTTTTGGACGTCCGTTATAGAAATGTTAACAGTATTTCAAAACTTTCAAAATATTTATCTATGTAAAAGTGTTTCTAGACTGGGAGCCATATGAAATGTTTTTGGGAACAGGCAAACAAAATATATTTAATCATAAATATAAAATAGGACTTTCAAACACCAAATTACTATGAGGGTGGGAGTCCACCTGATTAAAAATAGGAATCAAATGTGTCCATAGGTAAAAAATAAATATTTGTTTAGTCTATCACTTGATTATTATAGGATTTTATTTTAAAAGAGACATTTTCCAGGTTTTTCTTTCAAATTAAATTTGTTTGATTGTTCACTGTAATTTTAAAAGATTTTTAAAAAAACAAAAAAAAAACAGATTAATTTTCTGTGTTGATATTTATCCAGTACCTCAGAATTTTTTGGGGAAAAATTATTTACCCAACCTTTTCAACAGAGTATGATTTGACACAAGGTCAGAAGCATAGGGTATCCAGCAAGGATCAATCTCACTTTTCAGTTGTAATGGATCTGTGAGACTAGCTTGCTAACCATTGCACCATGGTAGGCTGCCATGATCAGAATTTAAGTAAATTATTGACAGAAATATTAATGTTAACATTTCAAACCATTGAAAATATTTATGTAAAAGTCCTTTGTTTACAACTCCCTTAGTGATTTTATATTTTGATTAGAATTTGAATAAAGAAATTTAAAATGTTGTAACAAGTTTAAAATAAATTGTACTAATTTAAAAGGAAAAAACTAATCCATGTAAGTTCTTATATTTTTAACTATCATGCTGTATAAGTAAATTTGATAAAAAATTAATACAAAATGTAGGTAAAAATTAAAGAACTAGAGATTCCATCAAAATGGTGTGTTTTTGGTGGGACTCAAATGAAATTTGTGTTCTGAATTAGGCTTAACAATTTTGTGATGGACTAGCAATGGTGTTTTCCAAGTGTCCATAATATATATATGTATGTGTGTGTTAATAATTAATATTTTTCTTAATTTGTGAATGTAAATGCTTTAATATTATCTAAAATACTTGTTTATCAATCCCCAAGTTCCTTAGAGTACTCCTTCCTCAGCATTACTCCCAGGTCCACTCTGACTTAGAGGATAAGGCTTATAGTAGGGGTGGGCAAATGAAAATGGCCAGTTTGTAGTCGGGGTCACTTGCTGTGATGGACTCTAGCATTATATATATATATATATAATATATATATATATATATATATATAATATATATATATATATATATATATGCTGTGATGGACTCTAGCATTATATATATATATATATATATTGTATATTATTTTTGTTAATGAGCAACAACTTACAAAAGATATGTTGTGTGGTTATTAATTTGTGAATGTAACTAATTTAATATTATCTAAAAGGTTTACTACTTTATCAATCCCCAAGTTAATTAGAGGATAATGTCACATGTTCTGGCCACAAAATTACTTTATTTTTATAACCTTTCAACTACAGTGGTTGATATGTCTGTTCAGATTTCTTTACATTCCAATTAAAAGGGAAACCTAAATGACAAAAGGAGCTTTTTTTTTTTTTTGAATAGATCACTAATTAGGACTGAGCTTCTTCTATTAGATCACACCAACTGGAGATTTAAGAGGTTTGAATCAGAGTTTTCCTTCTCTTAGACTGGCTGTCTAACCAAGGTTAAAGAGCCCAGTCTGCCCTACTGTTTATCTATAGCTGAATGGAGAATATTTGGATTCATACCTTTCCCAAGGGTATTAGTGCTATATGAATTGTAGCCTTGTCCAGGATTTGACCTCGGTTCAATGAGTCCATTTCCTACGACTCTAACCATAACACCACGCACCTCCAACTGTAATGTAAAGATTGATATGCAAATGAGTTCAACTATGAGATAAAATGGAGAAATGGCATGATATTTGATATTATTTGAATGACAACCATTTCTCTGTATACTTTGAAATTTTTATATTATTATTTTATTTTGTATTCAAAATAATAATAAATAGAATACAATGTGTACAAGGACAATCTCTCTCTTGAAATACATGTTGGCACTTCATTAAACCATTTTTGTCCATTCACATTTTCTTTCCTTTATTTATTTTTTCAACATATATATATATATATATATATATATATATATATATATATATATATAATGTCCTCAACTCTACATCTTTTTCCATTATCATCTCCATGCAATAAATCAAAAACTCTCTCCTGACCAACCAAGAATTTTAACTTACTTCTCGCTGCCACCCCCCTTTCCAACAAGCACCTAGCAACCTCCTCATCTTATCTCCCCAGTCCTCTGACTTTCCCCCTCCACTTTACATGATAGATATCCTCTGATCAACCAAATCTTCACTAACTTTCCTCTCCTCTGAATTTCATCACCAACTCACTTTCTCTTCTATAAATAAAAATGTACATACCTTGTTTTGAATGAATTAGACTGATGAAGTTCCTCGTGTAAAGCAGAACAAAATATTTCTCTCCTACTTCTACTTATTTGAGTCATTATTTTTTGTCCACTTTTCCTTTTACCTTACCTTATACTGTTGGATTTTACTCCAACCCTCCTATCTTCATATATATATATATATATATATGATGGCAGCAAACTCGTATTCAAGTATTGCCATTGCTTGATATAGTAACAATAATAACAATAAAAAAAATTTTTTTAAAAGTTCAATAGTTCAAACAATGTAATGGTGAGCTTCAAAAAAGTTCAACAATAAGCTGCACAAAAGTGTCTCTTTAGTCCTGCCAAAGTCTTGCACACCTTCCCACAATTACAGGTATTTACAGGGAGCACAGGGTATTTTATTAGTCCATCCCGCCAATGCACAGATTGGTGACAGATCAGGCCAGCTTTGCTCATACATAGCCTTCCACACTGGTCACATAGTAGACCGATTTGAAGCCCTTGATTGTCTACTTCTTTATTCTTGTGAATATCTCTCTTCAACTGCTCATGCTGTATACGGCCAGTCTCAAACCTTTCCATGCCCTCCTGCACAGCTCTTCTCCACTGCCCACGGTCCAAAGACTTACTCCCCCAGGTCTTCACATCGATGTCACATTTTTTAAAGGTCGACCTCAGGCAATCCTTGTATCTCATCTTGGGCCCTTGAGCCAAACGCTTGCCGTTTATAAGTTCCCCATAGAGCAGTTGTTTAGGAAGTCGCCCATCGTTCATCCTTACCAAATGCCCACTCCATCTCAATCTATGTTTGATTATGAGAGATTCTATGCTTTGACATTTGGCTCGCTTCAGAACCTTGATGTCACTGACGTACATTTGCCAGCGTACCCCTAGTATTTGTCGCAGGAGTGCGCTGGCAAATATATGTCAGTGACATCGAGTGACATATATATATAATTAGTTAAATAAAATATAAACTGATAGTAATATTATAATTCCAAATTATGTGTATTATTTTTTTTATTAATGATATTTTTATTCTTTCACAGAAGAAAGTATTTGGGAAGAAAAATTTTGAAATATAAAAAGTCTCATTCCAACACATGCCAACGTGGAAAAATAGACCCAACTTGCCTCCAATGGACAGATCAGAATAGACTACAGGATTAAAATCTGACATGGAAACACACACTGGAGAGAAACCATTTTCTTGTGATGTCTGTGGATTTGCATTTTCACATAATAACACTTTGAAAAAGCACATGCGAACACACACCAGAGAGAAACCATTTTCTTGTGAAGTCTGTGGATCAGCATTTTCTATGGGGTCCACTTTGAAAACCCACATACGAACACACACTGGAGAGAAGCCATTTGCTTGTGAAGTCTGTGGATCAAGGTTTTCATATAAAACCAGCTTGAAATTACACTTGCGAAACACACACTGGTGAAAAAACCATATTCTTGTGAAGTCTGTGGATTTGCATTTACAAACCATTCAAACTTGAAAATACACATGCGAACACATACTGGGGAGAAACCATTTTCTTGTGACGTCTGTGGATCAGCATTTTCTAGGCCTTACCATTTAAAAACCCACATGCGAACACACACTGCTGAGGAACCATTTTCCTGTGAAGTTTGTGGATCAGCATTTTCAATGAGGGCCTACTTGAAAACTCACATGCGAATACACACTGGAGAGAAACCATTTTCTTGTAAAGTCTGTGAATCAAGATTTACAAACCATTCCAACTTGAAGAAACACATGCGAACACACACGGGAGAGAAACCATTTTTATGTGAAATCTGTGGATCTGCATTTTCACAGAATAACACTTTGAAACGGCACAAAAAAACACACAACAAAAAATTACCTTGACAAAATATCTGGTAAACCAAACTGCTATAAAGTACAAATAGGAGCTATCAAAGAAACATCCTCCACTCTAAAAGAAGCCCTAGGATATAAACATTATGCATAACAGAATCAAATGTTAACCCCTAGGTCTCTAAAAAAAATTTTTTTTAAAAGAAAGAGAAAACCATTTCACATTTTTCACATAATGTTACATATTAATTGGATCCCTATTACTTTTTAAAGGTAGTATAGAAATCCTTATGGTGATCAGTACAGCTGATGGCCTTGAGAGTGAGTGACAATGCTTGACCTCACTGACCTTGCATTCTGGGATGATCGTGAGAATCGGAAGCGATAGAAAGCCCCCTTCCGGTTTAAGGTGGGCAACTCAGTTAGTCAGTTGCAGAGATAGAAGCTAAGCTAGCAAGATGTGACTCTCCGCGCGCAGTTGTCTGGTCTGGGGATCCGGAATAAAGTAACATCAAAAGTAAATCGAAGTCTTGTTGTTATTACTAAAAGCTAACAATGACACAAGGCTTCTGATAAGAAATGGTCCCCAGCAGAACCAGACACGGAACCCAGATAAGAAAGACCAGACCAAGATAGACGATAGACGATATACCAGATCCAGCCAGAAGAGAAGTATATAACATAATATATCTATTTGGTACCGTGACGATGCCGCTACACAACAATAATAACACCCTGGCCATTGAAAGAAATTAATATTACACCAGTTGTGATAGTGGCAACCAGGTTGGTCAAGGAAAACATAATAAAATACTTTGACACACACAATACCTGTGTAAACCAAGCTGCTATGAAGTATAAATATACCTTCTTCTTCTGAAATCTGTGGATCAAGATTTTCATATAGTTCCAAACTTGAAAGTGCACATACAACAATCTGAGTACATCTTGGAACACCAACCTCCACCGATAACATCAAATGGGTAGGTGACAGTGTTCTCTGATAAAGTCATTCAAGCAGGAAGAGACATAAAAGACAAGCCTATCAAACCAGATATTGTCATTTGGAATAAACATGAAAAGACTGCATTCATTATTGATGTAGCTGTCTCAATGATCATTGAAAGAAATCAATCTTATATCAGTTTTGGTAGGTGTAATGGATTTGGTCAAGCAAAACTTTAAAATTTACCTTAACACAATAACTGGTAAACCAAGCTGCTTTGAAGTACAAATAGTATCTATAAAGGAAGAGCCTCCATCTTAAAATGAGTCTTAGAATTAGAATTTGGTGGTTTGGCAATTTATGTTTTGGTATTGATTTTGGTTTTTATTTCCTTGGCACTGAGGTATTCAGTTTGTTTTTTCATTTTTGCATTTACTACTTTTGCTTTCTAAGGAATCCATTCATTTTCTTGTGCAATGAGAGCATTCCCAGTTAATTTTTCATTTCATACAAATTTGCAATTTAATCCATTGAATTTGCAATTTCTTGTGTATTTCTGGTCCAATCTTATATGGTTGGAAGGAAAAGGAAATAATATTTCTAAATATTTAATTTGTATGTGTTTTATTCATTGAATTATGTTTTACAGCAAATTAAAATGGATTTCTTCTTTGAGCAGCAAAAATATGAATTTTGATATTTTTTTCGAGACTGAATTTTACATGTTACTTTGTTTTATATAATCAAAGTAACCAATCATACAAGAAATAGAATACCTCTTTCTTTTCATAATTTTTATTTCTTTTTCTTTTTATGGTAACCACAAAAACATTTTTTTAAACAATTTAGCATAAAAGAACATAATGAAAAAAAATTATCCTGCTGACAATGTTCAATGTTTTTAAGTTCTTTTTTTCAAAATTGAAAGTTTCACGAAAAAGCTTGACATTAAAACGTAATCAAAATTTCACATATCAAAATAATTCTGAAACTATCTTCTATTAATGAAACGTTGCTTTTTTCTTTTTTTTTTTTTAGCTTACTTTATAATATTTAAAGAAATCTGCTCGGTTGTATTTTTACTTCGACGGGTCGGAGGAGAAATAAACAACTTCCTGTTTGTAGTTTAAAGTCTCTTCTAATTGAGTGTACAATTCTTTCAAGTCTGTCAAGTTCTTCATTTATTTGTGGTAAAGAGGTGGAGGGCACATTTTCCTTTTTTTCTTAAACACTGGCTGGATGTCATCTTTTTAACTTGAATTTGCCGTCATCTTATTACATCGACCAAAGGCTCCAGAAAAAACTACCAGTAAAGTTTCTTTTAAATCTTTTATTAATTTTTAAGCCTTGGTGGTCAGGTTTTCAAGTTTTGCCAAAATGAATTAATTGGCATGTCCTACAACTTAAATTTCTCCATCCAGTCGGTGCTGAATAAATTTCCTGTATTCTTTAGTACGGACATTTTTAGTTTTAATGTTCTTCCTTGAAAGGTTACATTTCTGATAAGTTCTCCTTCAGACTTGATTTTCTCCCCTGTCACAGACCAGGCCATTTTATTAGATCTTAGCAAGGTTGGTTTTCCCAATTTTTCCCAAGTGTGAAGATTTATGATTGTCACATCTGACCCAAAATCCAACTGTGATTTGATATTTCTATTTAGAATTTTTACTTGCATGTATGTTCTAATGTTTAACCCATCTCGTTCAACCGATTTTATATTTTTTATACAGCTATTAACCTTTTTTCTCACTCAGCAATGTGATCTCTTGTGCCCGATATGGCTACTAGTTAGACACTTCTTATTCTGGTAAGGGCAATCCTTATACCAATGTAGTGACCCACAACTGAAACATGGGTTATGAGCAAGTTGTCTTGTTTCTTTTTGGATTGGTTTGAATTAGAGGGAGAACTAGATTGTTTTTTTCTTTTTTTTAACAATAGATCTGTAACAAAAGCTATTGTTCTTGAAATAATGTTTGTACAAGAAATGGATTCTGGTTATTTAACGGCTCACATTCAAGTTTAGTGTAAGTTAGTTACACTTTTTTTTTCTGTTTTCTTTTTTTTTTCTGTTTTCTTTTTCTGGATTACCAAGTATTGTTGTAGAAGAAAAGTTTTTTGATTTTTTTTTTCGGTTTCCAGTTGAACTATGTATGTCAAAAATAGTATTTTATGCATCCAATGTTGAATCAATAACTGTTGACAATTCCCACTTGTCTTTTTGGTAACCTTAAGGGACCAAGTTGTAGTGGCCTGGTTAGAATAAAGACACAATAGAGGAAATGAGTTAAACAAATATATTAACAAAGAATAGTAGTACAAACATATACAAATGAGAAGGTTACTCGCGATGTGGTCTCATCAACTATTCACTGAAATATTGACTCTCCTTTAAGTGCAGAACCTGCTACTATTTATTGTTGGAAGAGTTCATGCGTGTGTGGTAAATTACCATAACAAAGGGCATCACAGGAAATTCTTTTAAAAAATCCACAAAAGTATACTAATAATCAGATTTTTGTAAAACTTTTGGTTCATCAAGAAATAAAAAAAACTTTTATTTTAGATAAATATTTACTCTAAATTAAAAAGGCTAAGTATTTTGTCATTATTTGTGAGGTTTTTGGTGAGTTTTCAAACCTAAAGCTGAAATTAAAAACTATTTTTGTTATCTAATTTTAAGTGTATTCCCTTGATAAAACCATAAAGATATTTGTAAAAATAAAATGAATTAATTTGCTTGGTTTCTCACTCAGTAGAGTATTCAGGTAGGAATCACAAGGTTCCTGGTTTGATACCAGCCCTCACCACAGCATATGAGTAACACAGGGATCTGTGCGGTAAAATGAGGAGCAAATTGTGGGTGCTGTGCTCCACCTCAGATACTCAAAAACAATCTCCTTGGTCTAGTGCTAGGGAAAAGGGGATATACTCCCTTTCTTATTATCAATAACCCCTTTCTTATTTATCAATAAGACCATCCTGGAGGACTACTGGAAGAGAGAAAAGACACAAAAAAAAAATACATCAACCACCTTAAGAGAGAAAACTATTTTCTTGTAAAGTCTGCGGGTCATCATATTCTAGAAATAGCAGTTTGAAAATCCACATGTAAATGCACACTGGAGAGAAAACATTTTCTTGTTAAGTATGTGGATCAGCATTCTCTACAAGTTCTTGCTTGAAAAGCCATATGCAAACACATACTGGGGAGAGACTATTTACTTGTGAAGTCTGTGAGTCATCCTTTTCTAGGATTTCTCATTTGAAAAGCATAAATGATTGGAATACAACAAAATGACCAATGCAGATTCTGCCACTCAGCCATTGAAAGTCCAAGTCATCTAATGTCTGGTTGCCAGAACCTTTTGGCAGATGGCCACTACACTGCCCGCCATAACAAAGTATGCAAATACCTCCACTGGAAAATCTGTGGAGAAATGCAGCTTGAGAGAACACAGTACATCTGGGAACATGAGCCTCCACCAATAACATCAAATGGAAAGGTGACTGTGTTCTATGACAAAGTAATCCAGACAGGCAGATATATAAAAGACAAAGCCATTAAACCAGATATTGTCATCTGGGATAAACAAAAAAGCTGCTCTCATTATTGATGTAGCTGTTCCAAATGACTATGGCCTAAATAGACTGAGCGAGAAAAGATCACAAAATATCAAGACCTCAAGAATGACCTAAAAACAACTTGGTCATTGAAAGAAATAGACATCATACCCGTTGTGATTGGGGCAACTGGGCTGGTGAAACAAAATCTAAAAAAAATACCTTGAAACAATACCAGGGAAGCCAAGCTGCTATGAAATACAAATAGCAGCCATCAAAGGAACATGCTCCATCCTAAAAAGATCCTTAGGATATAAATACTATTTATAAGAAATCAAGTGTTAGCCCCAGGACAGGGGCCCCTTGACTTCTAAAAAAATCTAATAAGAAAATGAAACAAAAAAAGAGAAAAAAGGTAAAAATGTGACAGCTCCCAAACATTAGGATCCAGCAAGGTATTTTCCTGGGAGACAGCTTATCAGCTATTCTTATCTGTCCCTCTGTGGATCAACTTAGCAAACTACTTAAATGCTTCAAAGCTGCATCCAACCTCAGTAAAGACAGAAGGAAAGAAGATAATAAAAAAATTAACCATCTGCTCTTTATGGACGACCGCAGACTCTATACAGAATTGGAAAAACAACTTGTCTCTCAGATTAAAACAGTAAACAATTTCACAGAAGACATCTGCATGGAGTTTGCATATGAAAAATGTGCTAAATGCACTATAAAAAAGGTAAAAAAGTGACAGCAAAACGTCTTATGGTGAACAATAGCTATATTGAAAACCTGAGAGAGAATGCTGCATATAAATACCTAGGCATCAAAGAAAAAGCAATGGTTGAACATTGACAAATGAGAAAAAAGGCAGAAAAGGAATATATCAACCACATTTAAAAAAGATCCTCAAATTTGGATTAACACCGAAAAAGAAAATCTCTGCCAAAAAACAACTTGCAATACATGTCATTTCCTATGGATTTGGTATTATTGACTGGACACAATGCTTAACAGAAATAACAGTTCAACAAGTAAAACTATTAAGACTGTTGTTGTGAAGGAAAGGTACAAGGCAATTATACGGTTTATAATTGGGTTAACAGTTTATTTTGGGTTAGTAATAATGTGTTAGAGTATACATTTGTGTAAATGTGTTTGAGAGTTGTCAGAGGATTTCTCCTGGCGGGGATATATTTTTAGGTAATACAAGGAGTTTCAAGTACACTTATCTTATTTGTATAGGTCTTAACAATGTCTCTAAGTTGTCCGGTAAAGTCGCTGTGTTTCTGTTGTCCGGTAATGTTGCTGTGGTTCTGTTCTTCTATCGTAGTTGATGTGTTTCTCACGGGTGCCGGCTCTGGTCTTACCCTTGTGCCTGCCGTATCTGTTCTGCTGAATTTTAGGGGTCTGCCCCTGGCCTGTGATTCCAGGAACTAATAGGGGCAGATAACCCAATTTCTGATATACTACATCAATAAGCTTGATACAAAAACTAGGAAAAGGCTAACCCTGTATAAGGTTACCTACTGATATCAGTGCATGACCTAGAAGATAGGGTGGTTTAAGTCTCATTGAAATCAATCATGCATATTGAGCCACAATATTAAGCATGGGGCAGTACATCAAGAAAACTGCTCTCATTATTGATGTAGCTCTCCCAAATGATTATGACCTTAATAGAACCAAGTGTGAAAAAATTACAAAATGCCAAGACCTCAAGAATGACCTAAAGATAAATTGTGTAAAATTTTGATTTATTTTATTATTATTTTATTATCAATTTAATTGTTTTCAATACTAATAAATTTTATACATAAAAGTAACCCTTGTATATGGTTTTGTTGTTATTCTTTAAATGAATATTCAAATAGATAAACAAAATATATACAGCTACATTCCTGGATGAAACACAAAGTAACAAGGTAAAAATAAGAATTTTCCATCAGTAGTTTGATAATGGTAATGATAAAAATCTTTAAAATGTTTTAATATTTCAAAGATATTTTTTCTTATTTTTTGGTGATTAAAATAATGTTAAATAAATTACAATTATACAATATTAGATATTCCTAGTATTGCAATTAAAAATAACAGACTTAAATTATTTTCATTGTAATTTTAAAATTTTTTATAAAAAATCTATTTTAAAATTCTAAAGTAGCATTAGATGTTTAAATATACATAGGATCTTAATATCATAGGATCTACCAATTTGTTCGCTCATTTTCATTTTAAAAACGA
This sequence comes from Doryteuthis pealeii, assembly GCA_023376005.1. Classification (NCBI taxonomy): domain Eukaryota; kingdom Metazoa; phylum Mollusca; class Cephalopoda; order Myopsida; family Loliginidae; genus Doryteuthis; species Doryteuthis pealeii. Next base: position 98,074,822 of record CM042151.1, read on the forward strand.
ATTAAAATTAATTAAATCGATTATTTAAGGTCAGAATTTTGTCTAAGTCGAAAATTAGTAACATAATGTTAAAAAAAAGGAAAAATAATATTACATGTAATTTATTTTTTATACATTTAAAAAAAATTAAATTTTGCTAAAAAATATCTAAGTGAAGATTTATGATGCACTGAAAACAAACGCTTTTATAATGCTTTCTTAAAAATTAAAACAACAAATGTAAAAGTTTCTTAGAAATCAATAGGTACCACCAGACCGTTTATGCCATCTTGAATAAAACGGAAATAGATATTTCCGAACTTTGTTTATCAAAAATCTCGTAAAAAAAGATCGTACAGGGTTGTTACAAAGAAAAATAGTTAATTCAAAGATCAAATTATCCGACTGGGAAAAATTACATCGTTATCTTAAAAAATAAACAAACCTGCCCGTATTACATGCGAAAGGGTAATTTTCAGACCGTAATATAGACAGAAAAGTTACTAATTATTTCCCTTTTACGATAACCCGTAAAAGTATGGAATGAAAATTTGAATACTTTTTCTAAGAGTAAAAATGATAAAATAATCTATTATACTTACTTTTTATTTTAATTATTGAAAAAAGTTAAATAAAATAATTTTTTTCACGCTAACACTGTCAGCCTAACAGGAACAAACTTTGGTTACTTAGAAGCGTCTCATCTCTTTGTAAAACAAATGTCAGCAATGCCCTTCCGTACATTCTAAGGATCACACATTACTATTCAACAATAAAAATTACAAATTCTTTTAAAAATATTAATCGAGCTCGTATCGGACCAATGTTTAGTGCACCTGAATTATAAAATTCATATTTTTAAATATCCGTGAAAAATTCGATTTTTTGACGCAGGAAAAAAAAAATTAAATTTATTTCACGCAGAAAATAAAAATATTTAATCACTCAAAAGATTGAAAATCTCTTAAAAATTAATTTCTTAAACAAAAATTTTTTTTTGTTGACAATTTAATAGAATATAGTACATACCAATTATAAAAGCAAAAAAAAGTTTTCAAATATTAATATTATGACATTTTTTTGCACTTTTTATCTCCGATTTCATTAATTTTTCCTCAAAAAACTAGACGTTGTACATTCATACAATTTCATTGATATAGTTATTCAGACTCTTATCTTTTTAGAAAAAAAGAAAAAAATTTTTCTGACTCGTCATTTTTTTTTATTTCATAAAATAAAATAGGGGGGGGGGGAATAGACCTCGTAAAAAATATTTCCCCTAATATATTTTAGAAAAAAACTATTTCAGATGTATTTACATCCAATGGTAAACATTTATGGAAATTTTCGGGAAAATCAGATTATTAATTGATTTTTCATAGAATTTTTAAAAAATTCTCTTATCGTAACTTGTTTTTAGCTACGTTAAATTTCAGTTGATTTAACAGTGCAAAAATGAAAACATTGTTTTTCAATCATAATTTTCATTATTTTCGTAAGCTGATAAAAAATTTAAAAAATCATCAGGAGTTTGTTTAATGTTTTTTCTTTTGAATGGAAAAAATCTTTTCAAGAAAATATTATTTTTTCTGCAAGTTTCATTGCGTTAAATGTAGGGGGAGTAAATTGCACAGGGTCAAATTGGTGGTACCTAGTGTAGCATCTAGTATTCTCACAAAATTGGTCAATGTAGGTCCTTGCTGGGCAGCCCACACTAGCATGTACATGTGTTGGCTTCCACAGGAGAATGTCGCTTATGAGTTCATACTTGCTCCTCCAGCCATGTCCATCTCACTCGGAGGGTTTGTGAGATAGGGGGCAGGTGGACGTACAGCTGTTTCCTTGTGGGGTGCTGTTTCCATGACTTGTTCAAGATCTCATGCAGCATTCTTGTACAGCTCCCATCTAGCTTATTCTCAAGCACCTTGTTAGGGTCCAAGTGGTGCAGCCATACAGCAACACTGATACAACCACAGCTTGGAAAAATTGTTACTTTAACTGGTCAGTGAGATCAGATTTCCATATTACTGATAATCTGTTTATAGCCGGCCACACCTTCCCTATTTGTGTATTAATATCACTTTCTGTGGATGAGACATTACTACTTAGGTATGTGAATTGATCTACTGGCTTTAGAGGCTTACTGTCGAGTGTGGAGATGTCTCCTTTCTTTTTGAAACTCATGAACTTAGTTTTATCGGCGTTCACACAGAGGCTGTCTTCTGTAGGCTATGCAGTTGTAACTCGGCATATGCCGGTGTATCTGCAAGAAGTGCTAGGTCATCAGTGTAGTCTGCATCTGTGGCAGTCTGTGTGGGATATCACCAGCTTCTTGCCTTTTTAAGTATAAAACCTTTTTCTTTTATGGTATCTAATGATATTCAGAGTATATAATCTAGGCATATTATAAATATATATGGTGCTATTGTATCTCCTTGTAGGACTCCAGTGGCTATGTCAAAGAAATCTGTTTCACCATCAGGTGAGCGTACCATTAATTTAGTGTCTTTGTAGAGCATCGTTATAGCGGCAACTGTTTCTCTGGGGAGACCATATACTAGTAGTATTTGTTCCATTTTACCTCTGTATGGAATCAGAATGCCTTGGAAATGAATAGCAGTGTTGCCTCTAGATTCTTTGCCCAACCTCCTTCTATGATCCATTCAATAGTCAGGATCTGAGAGGTAGTAGATCGATTTCTGCGGAATCTGTTTTGTTTTTCCTAAGGATTTTCTCTATTTCAGGTCGGATGCGATTAAGAAGAAGGGTATGATACATCTTAGCTGCAGTAGCAGTAAGAGTTATGCCTCTGTAGTTCTTAGCAATTCCGATGTCTCCCTTTATAGGGAATGGGATGATGCAGCCTTTCATCCATTTATCTATTCTATTTTGTCTATGTAAATGCAAGATAATTATCTCTTGTTTTGTTCAGCCATCCTATTGCGTAGGTACAGGCACCGTTTGACACCGGTAAAAGTCACATGTTTGCGTGGCGCTGGTTTTGAATTCTTTTAGCAGCAGGATTTGAGGCGACAAGAAGGTAATTACATGCTTGGAACTTTTCCTCCTCCTTTTTGATTTTATTAGTTGTATATTAGAGAAACTACATAGCCCTTTGTATTCTATTGTTGCGAAACAGGAGGATAGGTGACAACTCCCATATTTACCTAAATAAAAAGTGTCTTCACCAGTCGACTCTGTCATTACTCATTTCTTGCTTGGGCGGCCATCACAGTCTATATACTGCATTGCATAGCCTAAGCAGTATGTCATTGAACTTTCTCATCTTCCATACCTTTGGGGGCTATTTGGCAAGACCTGCAGCTTTTCTGCCTTTCAGTTTCTTTAAGACTTCATTGAGTTCTTCTTCATTGAATGATTTATATTATATCTTACTCTAATGCTGAAGGAGGGTGTTTGTAATTATGGGGTGGGGTGGTGAGTAAAATTATATTCCAAGGGAGGCGTTTAGAGACCTGAGGGAAAGGGGAGTGAGAAAATGTGTATCTTAAAATCAGGGAAGTAAAGATATGCTGTTAAAAGGTTTAGATAACATTAAAGAGAATAAACTTTGTAAACTCAAAAATGGTTGATAAATGTCCCGTGTCAATATCCACATTTTACCATTTACAGACAGAATCACAAGATGTAGGCAAAATTTCAAAATAAAATGGCTGTGTAAGATTCAAAGTTGATAATTGAATAACAGCTCCGACACGTTGTGAGACAAAACATTTAATAGGTTTACAGCACATAGTAACGCTAAGATACATAAAGTACATAGATACATAAGATACAGATAAGATATGAGAGTAGAGATAAAAGGACACATTCATGAATGGTAAATACAAGATACAATATTTAGGTATAAACTCAAAAATGGTTGATAAATGTCCCGATTCAATATTCACATTTTACCATTTGCAGACAGAATCACAAGATGGATGCTTCCTGTAGTTTAAAATGGCTGACATTGGTCAGGTATTTTATAGTAATTGGATGATTTATTTTCTTCCCAGAATGCAGCGACAGGAAGTTGCCTATTACTTATCACCAAGAATAAAATCCAACAAATACAACTCAGCATATTGCTGTTTCTTTTTTAATGGCACTTCAACCTTTGTGGGGTTATTTACAATCTTTTGGGTATTATTTTCTATGACTTTAGAGGGTTTACACAGCAGTTTCTGTAAGTGGTCTTTCCACTTCTGAAGTCTATCTTTTTGGCTGGTTGCCTTTAGCTTTGACCTAGAGGTACTTTTCCTACCACTAATTTAATTTGCTGTTTGCCATGATAATCATGACTGTCTTCCACCAATTGTCTGATATTATTTATTTGTACTTGGATGTATTCTATTTGTTCTTTTTTGTATGTTTTGGTTGTTAGTTGGGTTTGTTTTATTATGTTGGGCTGCTTTTTTTTATATTGTTTCTCTTTTCTCTAACTGCTTCTGTCTCCCAGGGAACAGAGTGTTTGGCTCTTAGTTTAGCTACTGCTTGTAGGTGGGCACTCATTTTGTTTAATGAATAGCTTTTATTTAGATTAATTGATTTTTGGGAGATTTTTAAGATTGGTAATTTAATTTTGTTTGATTGGTCATTAATGATGGTAGGAATTATAAAAAAAAATTATTTTTTAAAGAATTTGTAATTTAAGATAGAAAAAATGAAACTCTTCTTACCTTTGGCTGGGAAAAAATTGGGCCCAAAATTGAATCTCTTTTTATAAGAGTGCAGACAGGAAGTGAGGGGGTTGGTAGGAGTGGAATAGAGTTATATATAAGCTGAATTTTTTGGCAGTCAGCAGATCGTTATTGAGAAGGCAAGCGTTTGTGAGCTGATCTGATAACAGAATTGAAAAAATGTGTTTATTTAAAAAATAAATGTAGTGTAATTCCATGTCAAATAATCCAGGCCACGTCACCCCCCACACACACACACACACGTCAAATTTTGTCCAAATGTGGATTATAATAAATTTAGACAATCCCTGAAATTTGAGCTTAAAATTCAAGAAATTGGTGGAGTTACGTTGATTTTGATAAATAAATGAAATTATCTTTTAGTTACAAATAATGTTCAATATATGTAAAAACAAAAAATAGAAAAAAATTTTTTGTCATAGACACAGTGCCACATTGGGATATTGATCTTGCTATGAAAAAATCAGAAATCATCAATAACTTAAAAGTGGTTGACTTTAAGATTTTTGATAGCATTTTTGGATTCCTTGGGCTAAAATGCTATTATAAACCAATTTTTAATAGTAGAGGGATTTCATTCTGTAAAATATGTCTATGATATCTCAATTGTTAGTACTTGATTAACTCCATAGAAGATATTCCTAATATAAAATATGTAATTGGTAAATCACTTTTATTTCAATTTATCTTTTATAACAATTAGAATTTGTAACAATAGGGCACCCAGCAAAGATTCAACTACTTTCCCAGCAACCAGGTCCAGTGCACTCTTCTCCAAAGAAGATATTCCTAATATAAAATATATAATTGGTAAATCTCTTTTATTTCAATTTATCTTTTATAACAATTAGAATTTGTAACAATAGGGCACCCAGCAAATATTAAACTACTTTCCCAGCAACCAGGTCCAGTGCACTCTTCTCCAAAGAAGATATTCCTAATATAAAATATGTAATTGGTAAATCTCTTTTATTTCAATTTATCTTTTATAACAATTAGCATTTGTAACAATAGGGAACCCAGCAAATATTAAACTACTTTCAAAGCAGCACTATCATAACTCTTATGAAACAGGTGTGTTTTTTGGAGGCGGGGGGGTAATATTTTTTAGGTGGGATCATCAAGTGACATCAAGCTAGCCAAATATAATTAAGTATTTGAGCATTTACGAAGGTTAGTCTAAATTTAAAACGTTTCATTTCAACTTAAATTCAACTTTCAATTAAACAAGTTATTTTATATTAATAATTCCTTTTGTTTTTATCTCATATTAAAAAAAAAATTTTTACATTGAATAAATCTTAATTTCTACTTGAGAAAAACATCAAAATTATCTCCCTTGTTTTCCGCTATTAAAAAAACCTTTCTTTGTTGACTGCAAATGAATAACGTGTTTTAGTTTCACTCAACTAGAAAACATTAGTTTTATTTAAAATATTATATTTCCCAAACCTTGTTGAACCCTAAGCAAGAAATCGGAAGAAAGAAAAGAGAAAGAAGTAAGTAAAACGTTCTATTATTTTCTTTCTTTACAAATAAAAAATACGTAATTTTCAGTCAAACTTTTTTTTTCCAAAAGGGAAATATTTTAAATCAGTTATGGCTAGGAAAATATCTGGAATCTTTTGAAAACTGATTTAATTTAAAGTCGTTCCCCATCGAAATCTTAGGTCAGGTTTAGCCGATTTAATTTCTGTCATATTTTTTAAAAGCTTTTTTAAAATTATTTTTTATAAACAATAATTCTATTTAATAAATACGAAACAAACCTTATCCCTAACGAGAAATCATTTGTACATTCATTAAACGGATAAAGCTAGTTAATATATGACAACAGATTTTTTTTAGACTGGACTTTATTTCAAACATGTCATTAGGTACCACCAAAATACGTCACGTGATCAGTTTATGGCATAAACTGATCACGTGACGTATTTTGTAATTAGATATCGTATTGAAGGAAGAACTGTAAATATTTTTGAACTTTTCATTTAAAAATCTCGGGAAAAAATAACGAACATGCAAGTTCCATTGTGTCAAATTAAGGTGGGGTGTAAATGTCACAGTGCAAATTGGAGGTACCTACAGGTCATTTTTGTAGTTTTTCCGTCGAATTAAATTTGTAAGATTGTTTACTAGGTATACCCAATTTGTCAAAAAATCCGTGTTTTTTTCAATAAAATTTGCCCCCCCCCCCAGTAAAAAATACTAGGTACTACCAATTTTCCCTGCGAAATTTACAACCCTCCTATCTAACACAATGAAACTTGCATAAAAATTAATATTTTCTTGAAAAAAAAATTTTCATTCGAAAGAAGAAACATTAAACAAACTCCTGATGATTTTTAAAAAGTTTTCAGCTCACGGAAATAATGAAAATTATGATTGAAAAACAATGTTTTCATTTTCGCACCGTTAAATCAACTGAAATTTAACGTAGCCAAAAACAAGTTACGAGGAGAGGATTTTTTAGAAATTCTATGAAAAATCAATTAATTCTCCCACTTTCACGAACATTTTCATACTTATTTACCTTTTAATGTAAATATGTCTGAAATAGTTTTTATATATTAGAGGAAATCTTTTTTTACAAGGTCTACCCGCCCCCTCTTATTTTATTTTATGAGATATTAAAAAAAAAAAACCGTCAAAAAACATTTTAACTTTTTTCTATAAAGATAAGAGTCTGAATAAATATATCAAAAAATTTGTATGATACTCAAGGCAGTAGTTTTTGTAGAAAAAAAAAATGAATTCTGAAATAAAAAATTGCAAAAAAATGTTAAATTATTGTTATTTAAAAACTTTAAAAAAAAACTTTTTATAATGATATGTACTATATTCATATATATGTACTATAATAAATTCTGAAATAAAAAGTGCAATAAAATGTCATAATATTATTATTTGAAAACTTTTTTTTCTTTTTTAATTGATATGTACTATATTCTATCAAATTGTCAAGAAAAAATTTTTTTAAAGAAATTAATTTTAAAAAGATTTTGAATCTTTTGTGTGCTTAAATCATTTTTTTTTTAATGTTTAAAAATCTTTTTTTGTGTGTACAAATCGAATTTTTCATGGATGTTTAAATGTATAAATTTTAGAATTCAGGTGAACTAAAAATTTGTCCAATCCACGATATATCAATATTTTAAAAAGAATTTGTAATTTTTATTGTTGTTTGATTTTTATAATATACGGAAGAGCAAAACTGACAACGTTTGTAATACTTACTGTCTCTTCTTTACTTTAGTTCTTTACTTTAATTACGCTATAAGTTCAACTAAAAAAATATTCCGGAGTTATTCTGAAACTACCACAAAAAAACAAAAAAAATCTTTCAAAAATTATGTCGAATACAGTCACCCATACATTTGAATATATAACTGTCAAAGAGAGTTAATATGTAAAAATAAAATCCTCGTTTCGACATAAGCATCGTGTTGCATGTAAAACGGACTATTTTATTCATTTTTTTTATTAACTATAAGTAATTTTCCCCAATCGTATAATTTGATCTTTGAATTAACTGTTTTTCTTTGTAACAACTCTGTATATTATTACTTTTTTTGAGAGAGATTTTTAAAAAAATTTTAAAAGACAAAGTTAAAAATATTTATTCATTTATTCAATGATCATGTGACCTGATTATGGTTATCACTAAAAATTACCAAAAATCAGGGAATTATCCGATTTTAATGAAATTTTCAGTGTTGATGAATGAATTTTATAATGCATCAGTTTATTTTATATCAAAACTGTATAATTTTTTTCAGATCACTTAAATTTGACCTCCCACTGTTTGTGGGGTACAAAATATCAGTCTGCTTAAAACTGCCCATGTTTTAATTCCCAGCTTTGAAAGAATAGTCTCATATTTTTATGATTTTTATTTCTGATGAATACAGTGTTCTGCTATGGTTGATAAATCTAGATTAAATAATAGAAAAATACTGTATTTGTATTAAATTCCATTAAATATATATCATTATTTGTTGAAAATAATTTTATGACTTACTATAATTAAATGTTGCAGTTAAATAAAATATAAACTGATTGCAATATTCAACATAAAATATGTGTCTTCTGCTTTTTATTTTCTTAATAATACTTCAATTTTTATTCCTTCACAGATAAAAGTATTTGGGAAGAACAATTTTGAAATGTAAAATGATTCATTCAAACACATGCAAAGTGGAAAAATAAAACAAACTTTCCTCCAATGTACAGATCAGAATAGACTTAAGGATTAAAAAAAGACATGGAAACGTACATTAGGAAAAATCAATTTTCTTGTGAAGTCTGTGGATCAGCATTTTCTCGCCCTTCTAAATTGAAGGAACACATGCGAACACATACTGGAGAGAAACCATTTTCTTGTGAAGTCTGTGGATCAGCATTTTCTCGGAATGACCATTTAAAAATCCACATGCGAACACACACTGCTGAAAAACCATATTCTTGTGAAGTCTGTGGATCAGCATATTCTAGCAGTTGTGGATTGAAAATACACATGCGAACACACACTGGAGAGAAACCATTTTCTTGTGAAGTATGTGGATCAGCATTTTCGCAGAAGATCCATTTAAACAGACACCTGCGTATACACATGCAGTCCAATTTGAAAACACACATTCAAACACCCACTGGAAAGAAACCATCTTGTGAAGTCTGTGGGTCAACATTTTCTTGCAGTTCTAAATTGAAGGTACACATACGAACTCACACTGGAGAGAAACCATATTCTTGTGACATATGTGGATCAGCATTTTCTAGGAGTGAACTATTAAAAATCCACATGCGCAAACATACTGGAGAAAAACCATTTTCTTGTGAGATCTGTGGATCCGCATATGCTAGCAGTCCTGGATTGAAATTCCACATGTACAAACATACTGGAAAGAAACCATTTTCTTGTGAGGTCTGTGGATCCGCATATGCTAGTAGTTCTGGATTGAAAATACACCTGCGAACACACACTGGAGAGAAACCATTTTCTTGTGAAGTATGTGGATCAGCATTTTCTCAGAAGATCCATTTAAAACGACACACGTGCATAAACATGCAGTCCAATTTGAAGACCCACATACAAACACCCACTGGAGAGAAACCATTGTCTTGTGAAGTCTGTGGATCAGTATTTTCTCGCCCTTCTGAATTGAAAATACACATGCGAACACATACTGGAGAGAAACCATTTTCTTGTGAAGTCTGTGGATCAGCATTTTCTCAGAGGTGCAATTTGAAAACCCACATACAAACACACACTGGAGGGAAACCATTTTCTTGTGAAGTCTGTGGATCAGCATTTTCTCAGAGGGTCCATTTGAAAGCCCACATGCAAACACACACTGGAGAGAAACCATATTCTTGTAACATATGTGGATCAGCATTTTCTAGGAGTGAACAATTAAAAATCCACATGCGCAAACACACTGGAGAAAAACCATTTTCTTGTAAGGTCTGTAGATCAGCATATGCTAGCAGTTCTGGATTGATATTCCACATGCACACACACACTGGAGAGAAACCATATTCTTGTGAAGTCTGTGGATTAGCATTTTCTATGAGGTCCTCTTTGAAAATCCACATGCGAACACACACTGGGGAAAAACCATATTCTTGCAAAGTCTGTGGATCAGCTTTTTCTACAAGGTACAGTTTAAAAACCCACATGCGCACTCACACTGGAGAGAAACCATATTCTTGCGAAGTCTGTGGGTCAGCTTTTTCTCGGAGTGACAATTTAAAAATACACATGAAAACTCACACTGGAGAGAAAACATTTTCTCATGGAGCCTGTGGATCAGCATTTTCTAGGAGTGACCATTTAAAAACCCAAAAGCAAACACACACTGAAGGACTGTTGGAAGAGACAAAGAAACTTATGAATAGCCAGGATAGTCTATCGGAAGGCATTTGACGGTGTGCCCCACTTCTGGATACTCCGTTCAGTGTCCATGAAGACATATGATCAATCCTCAAGAGACAAATGGGCAGAGCAGAATAAAAAAAAACACTTATCCCTCTGGTAGAAACAGTGAAAAATTTCACTGAAGACATCTGTGTGGAGTTCTGATATGAAAAATATGCTAAATGCAAAATAAATGAAGATTAGTAATTAATAGCAGAAGATTTAAAAATGAGAAAATAAGGAAAACAGAAAGACAGTTCATCAGATTTTACACAAACTTTAAGTGCGAGGTGATTTTTACCCGGATTTAAAATTCCAGGAACATTTGTGATGTTCTCATCAATGCTTACCAAGGAAAAACTATCAAGTCAAAATGGATCATCCGGGAATCCAAAAGCAAAATTCCATACACACACACACACACACACACAACCAACAAAATAAATTACAAGAAAAGAAACAGCAAAACAAACAAAAATTATTATGAAAAAAATTACAAAACAACTTTGAACATACGCCCTCATAAATCTTTGTAATTTTTGGTGGCAGTGTAACTGTCGCTCAAAGTCTGCCAATCATATAGGCATATTCTCTTCCCTTTTTAGATAGACCCACAAATTCGCCCTTTTATGTAGACAGTCTAAAGGAAATAACTATCCAGACTAATACCTATTGACACCCCATAATGTGAATTCTATTAATTTTCCCTAGACTAGAGGCAGTTTCAAAGTTTTGGATAGAAAAATTTGTCCTATGAAGAATTTTTGTCTTCGTAGTTCTTTAAACTGGTAAAGCACACATTTTTTTAATGGTGTAAAGGAGGTTCAATAAAAATATATTATTCTTTTGCATCAGTTGATTTCAGTACAATTTCTACCAAAATAAGTATCAGAGTGCTGCTATATATATATATATATATGCTACTTTTGCTTTTTAGTGCACAAGAGATAATATCAATAGATGACATATAAAAAGCATCATATTTCATGGAAATACTCGAAATATTTGAGACACTTAGTGTTAGGTTTAGGATTAGCTTTAGGCTACTTAGGGACTTTTTGACATCTAATGATATTTATACGTTATAGCCCGTATCTATTTAAAATTTTACTTGCCTTGTCTCTGCACCCACTTTTATTCCTAGGGTGCAAAATGCTTGGTTATCTGTGGAATTATTTGACAAGTGATATACAGTGAACTCATCACTCGAGATGCTGTCTTCATTTTTTCCTATGTCATCTAATTCTTTGCACTGCAATGTGTGTAGAGATTTGCACATGATCGCAAAGTGGTTGTATTTCCTACACTTTGAACATCGTTTCCCTCTTGCAGGAGACTTTTTCTCTTTTGTTTATTTTTATTTTCATATTTAGTTAATTTAACCATTGCGTCTAAATTCAAAAAAAAAAAACCCAAAATAATACCAAAAATTATACAAAAAAAAAACATTTTTGTAAACAATAAAAAACTATATTTATTCTTGACTTATTCGATTTTTCTTCTTCATTTCTCTGTAAAGTTGAACAACACTTTCTCGTTCTTTATTCAAAATGGATTTTTTGGCAAGAGACAGGTGCTTTAATTTGACTGTCTTTTTCAAAGAATATTTGTCCTTCTTTGTTGTAGTCATTTGTTTTTCTTCTGTTTGTTGTCGTTGTTGTTGTAATTCTCTTAGATGACATTTTTCAAAAGAAGATCTTTTCTTCCAGGCTAAAAAAGAAAGAAAATCAATGGTCATCTAATTCTTTGCACTACAGTGTGTGTAGAGATTTTCACATGATTGCAATATACATATGTGCACACACACATACATATGCATACACTCACACACATATATGTGCGCACACGCATATATATGTGCACACATACACACATATATATATATGTGCACACACACACACATATTCCTACACTTTGAACATTGTTTCCCTCTTGCAGGACATTTTGAATGTTCAGTATGAGAATAGTTGCAGTGAGTGCACAGAGTCTCCTGGCTTCCAATGCTCCTTTTTTTTGTTGCTATGTTCTTGTGTATTTCGGCCGTGATATACAGTGAACTCATCACTCGTGATGCTGTCTTCATTTTTTCCTATGTCATCTAATTCTTTGCACTGCAACGTGTGTAGAGATTTGCACATGATTGCAAAGTGGTTGTATTTTCTACACTTCGAACATTGTTTCCCTCTTGCAGGACACTTTGAATGTTCAGTATGAGAATAGTTGCAGTGAGTGCACGGAGTCTCCTGGTTTCCAATGCTCCTTTTTTTGTTGCACACACTCACACACATATATATGTATGCACACACTCACACACATATATATATGCACACACACTCACACACACACACATATTCCTACACTTTGAACATTGTTTCCCTCTTGCAGGACATTTTGAATGTTCAGTATGAGAATAGTTGCAGTGAGTGCACAGAGTCTCCTGGCTTCCAATGCTCCTTTTTTTGTTGCTATATTCTTGTGTATTTCGGTCGTGATGTTGGTCATCTTTATCTTTTTGGTTGGTATATGCCTGTCTAAATGGGCGGTGGTTTTAGACTGTGTCTACTTCACCTTTCATGACCCTGACCTGTTGTTGTTATATTCGTATGTTTTGGATCGCCCTCTTCAAGGTCAATCCCCTACCTTCATCGAGAAGTCTTTCACATGCCTTTTCCGAATTAATGCCAAATACAATTTGGTCTTTTATCCTGTGTCTGAGTTGGGATACTCGCAGTCCTTCACCAGTGTTTTAATTCTGGTTATAAATTGTTCAACATTGTCATTTCCTTGGTTAACGTCCCATAGTTTATACCATAGTACTATGGGGTTTATCTCTGGTTGGGCATGTTGTTTGAACCGTTGAAAATGAGTGGTCAGTCTCCCCTTTTTCTTCTGGCATCATATTAGTCCAAGTTTCGTAAATTTTCACCAACCCACAGACAGAGGTATGTTATTGTGGTCCACGGATAATTAGCTCCACAGTCGTCTGGAATTTATGGCAGAACTCAGCCAGGTTGGCACTTTCCCAATCCATGTTTGACGTTGATACACCGGTAATGTCCGCCATGTTAAAAATGATTGTTTGTAAGTACCTGTGTTTTGCTTGAATAATTTCACTTGGAGTTTTAAGGGTTCACTTTAGTCTGACACCATATTGTAGTATTGGTTATGTAATTATGTTGGGTGCTTTTTACAATGATAACTTTGACTACAAATTTAATATATAACAAGAAATTTATTAAGACAAAAATACACTCATCTTATTTGCATTGGCTTTGATTCTCCTCGCAATGTTTACTAGGGTTCTGCGCATGCATACCCCTTTTCCATTGTTAACAGTGGAAGGGAAGCAATTTATCATTTTATAAAACCGAATGGGTATTTGCCTCATACCCCACTTGTATGGGCTGGGCACAAGGCCTCGTTTTAACATGGGCCCACCCAGAAGCCGAAGCTCATGGGTGGGAAAGAACAAAAATTGCGTCGATCCCTTGGGCATTCCCCCACAAGGGGGGTGCCTCAGGAATCGACGCTATTATTAAACTCTTGACGAGTCCAGCGGACGAAGCTCGCTGGACCCCCGGCGTTATTAGCCGGAAAACCGAATGTGCAATGAGTTCATAAATGCAATTCTACTTTTATTATATCTTATGTTGCAATAGTTGGAAAAGTCTTTGCTCGTGTTACACTGGCGCATCTGCAGACCTTTGCATCTTGCATCTATCCGGAGTCACAGTGGCTTCCAAGCAAACCGGTCAACTGTGGACATGATCTTCTCACTATGCCAGCTGCAGGAAAAGTGCCAGGTGCAGCAGATGCCACTCTACACCACATTCATAGACCTAATAAAGGTGTTGGGTAAGTAAAATGGTAATTCCTGTGTATTGAGTGAGTGAGGGAGAGGCTCTCTGTGATTCGATATACCAATCACGTGATGAGCCCAGAAGTCTTGGCACAAAATACAAAAATTCTAGCCAGACAGATTCTGTGAGCAGTTCCACGAGGCAGCGACTTTAAAACCTCTCCAAGAAACCACCCTAAGATACCAGATATCTTCTTCAGCATGCCAGTAAGTCCCTTAAACTCAACTTTATACACAGGAAGGACTTTATATTGTTATTCATTGTTTCATGTGCTCATTAATAAATTGTTAGAATTAAACAAAGTATTAATTCATTTATTTGTTGCTGTTAGCCTTAGAATTAAATGCTAGACTAAACAATAAAGGCATTTGACCTGTTCAGCTGAAGCAAACTTTTTAAACTGCTACATAAGAACATAGTCTGCCCATCCAGACTTCTTGGAATCATTAGCTCCTTCTACATAAACATGCACAGCACAGCACAGTTTGTTTTAATGGTGCAACACCCGAGGCATTTCCAGTCAGCAGTGAAGTGAAGCAGGGCTGTGTACTTGCACCTACGCTGTTTGGGATATTTTTCTCCTTGCTTCTCCAGTATGCCTACAAGGACTACAGCAAGGGAGTCTCAATACACACCAGAGCTAAGAGCAAGTTGCTCAACATCGCTCGCCTTAGACCTAGGACAAAGTCAAGTAGGTCCTCATTCAGGAAATGCTATTCACTGATAATGCAGCCTTAACGTCACACACTGAGCACAGCCTGCAACAACTTGTCAGTCGACTCACACAGGCTTGCAAAGAATTTGGGCTTACCATAAGTCTAAATAAGACAAAAGTCATGGCACAAGATGTCAACACCACTCTAAATATTGTCATCAACGGGCACAGCCTGGAAGCAGTGGAGAGCTTCAAGTACATTAGGTCCACAATTGTCAATTCAATCTCTACTGACAGTGAAGTCAACCGCAGAATTGTGAGAGCAGTGGCAGTTATGGCCAAACTGAGCCAGAGAGTCTGGGACAATGCCAGCCTTACTAAGAGAACCAAACTGCACGTCTACAAAGCATGCATTCTCAGTACTCTCCTATACAGTAGCAAAGCCTGAATCACATACTCATGTCGTGTGAGGAAACTGGAAACCGCATTCTACGCA
The DNA here is from genome assembly GCA_023376005.1 of Doryteuthis pealeii. Lineage (NCBI taxonomy): Eukaryota > Metazoa > Mollusca > Cephalopoda > Myopsida > Loliginidae > Doryteuthis > Doryteuthis pealeii. The sequence goes on from CM042151.1 coordinate 98,090,432, forward strand.
TACGCTGGCAGGATAGAATGCCCAACACGATTGTGCTGGAATGAGCAAACATAAACAGCATGCCCCCATCATCTGTGAGAGATGCCTGTGTTGGCTTGGTCACGTCAGGAGGATGGACAAAGGCTGCATCCCCAAAGACCTACTGTTTATATTGTATTGAGTTAACTCCCCAGAACCTCCACTCTCTAGAGAAGGAGAGGGACAGGGAGAAGACATTCTTTTCCATGGCTTTGCCTTAATAAAACACATATAGAACAAGCTCTTCATTATCGAATTCTTCCTAGGCCTATCATACCCCTTGGAATCATTTATAACCATGATAATGGTGAATTAGTAGAGGGCACCCGACTGGTAGGGAGACCACACCTGCACTTTAAAGATGTCTGCAAGAGGGACATGAAGACATGCCACATCAACATCAACACATGGGAGGCTTTTGCAGAAGACCGTGTGACTTGGCACCTCCTCGTCAAACAAGGAATGAAAAGGAGTGAAAAAGAGAGGAAAACAGCTGGCACAGAAAAGAGAGCCAAAAGGAAGGAGAAACAACAGCAACTTCAGCAAGCATCACTGTTTGTTTGCAGTCACTGCTTCAGAGATTGTCATTCAAAAATTGGTCTGTTCAGCCACTCACGCAGTTGCAGACAAAAAATAGATAAATAAAAAAAAGTGGACCCTACACCATCGTCTTTAGTAGATAGAAGGATGCCAACACAGATTGCAATAGAATATATATATATATATATATATATATAAATACATTGGCAGAAATTTTTCTCATCTAAGAAAAAATAAAGCAGGTTTAGTTGTAGAGGACGCTAGCCTAACATACAATTTGTGTTTTTAATGCTAATAAGTTAGGTAACCAAAAAAAAAAAACACTTTTGTATATACTTTTACTTTGTAAGTTATGGATAAGTTTAAATCTTTTATATGTTTAGAATTTCATAATTATGAGGCGTAAACACTTCCTGTTGACTTTTATGAGTGCCCCTTTTAGTTTGAATTTTGTTTTGTCTCATGTATTGTATATGTAAATTTATTGTCCCTTTTTTGTATATTTTCTGACTCATGCCAAGTCCTTCATCTTAATTTCAGTTTTCATGGCTGCATTGTGTGGAAATAAAACTTATGAAAACACTATTCACAGTTTGTATAGTTCTTATGCACATATTATGCAAGTGTAAAAATTGGGCGGATGCGATTGTCTTGTGGAATTATAAATGGAAGCATAAAGTCACCATCACCTGTAACCACCACAAACACAATGGTGTGGACTGAGCATTTGCGTTTCATCACTATCAGTACCTCTTGTAGGGATAAAACAAGCCCATGGTTGTTCTGTGAATTCATCATCTTATCTTGGCAGAATTTTTTCTTATCTGAGAAAAAAGCATGTTTAGTTGGAGAGGATGCTTAAGTGTACTGAAAACCTTTGCATTGCATTCTTTCTTTACCTTTCATGGCTAGGGATAAAAATTTGCCCTTTCTCATTTTGTATGAGAAATAGTGTATATCTTCATGCATTACTGCCAAATATAAAATGATAACCATTATCCATTGCTACCTGTATATGGCTACAAAACTTGATAGAAATTTATCACAAGAGTATTACATTTTAAATTTTAAGGTTAAAACTGTATACACCTGTCCATGGACATGCAAATTAATATCATAAAATATTCTTATTATAAAATAAATGATTGTTAAATCTTATTTTTCTATTTACTTCATTGGTCTTTTGTCTTTTTATTTATGCAGAAATTAGTTTCAATTGAATATAACCTTACTGATGTTTTGCACCCAAAGAATAAGTGTATAGTGTGTGTGTGTGTGTGGGGGGGGAGTTAAGTGACCTGAAAAAAAATCAAAAAGTTTTTAAATGAAATAACTGATGTATTATAAAGTTCATTCATTGATAAATCAACACTGAAAATTTCATTAAAATCTGATAATTCCCTGATCTGGTAATATTTTTCAATCAAGGTTAGTGATTTGATTTAAAACAAAATGTCTATGATGTAGCAATTTTGGTACTTAATTAACATCATAAAATATATAATTGGTAAATGTCTTTTATTTCAATTTATCTTTTATAACAATTAGCATTTGTAACAATAGGGCACCCAGCAAAGATTCAACTACTTTTCCAGCAACCAGGTCCAGTGAACACTTCTCCAAAGAAGATATTCCTAATATAAAATATATAATTAGTAAATCTCTTTTATTTCAATTTATTTTTTATAACAATTAGCATTTGTAACAATAGGGCACCCAGCAAAGATTAAACTACTTTCCCAGCAATCAGGTTCAGTGAACACTTCTCCAAAGAAGATATTCCTAATATAAAATATATAATTGGTAAATCATTTTTTAAATTTCAGTTTATCTTTTATAACTATTAGGATTTGTAAAAATAGGGCACCCAGTAAAGATTAAACTATATTTTTAACCAGTACAGTGTCATTTAAAGTCCAACCACATCAATACATTTTATGGGGCTGAGGTGGTTTGGAAGGAGGGGTAATATTTTTTGAGGCTTCAATATAAAATTTAGAAGATGCAAGGAATGTCTCCCTATAATGATGGTTTCAAAATCCACTGAGATAGCCAGCCTGGTTTATCAAAATATCATTAAATGCAGGATCAAGTGACAACAAGGGAACCAAATATAATTACGTATTTTAGCACATGTTCGTTGGATGAGATCAAGTGACACATTTTGGTACTAGTAAGAGCAATCACAGAACATTACCCTACTCACTGCAGTGAATATATAAAATTTAAGTTTTATTAAAAAATATTCATAATTTCAGCTAATGCACTAAAATAACTAAAATTATCTTTATCATTAAGGGGAAAAAATTGCCTTAAAAAAAACCCAACTTTTATATCATTGAAGATAATGTCAGGTGTATTTCCATTAGACAAATTATTTCATATTTATAATTCTTTTTTTTTCCTCATAAATATTTCATTTTTAAAACAAGTTTTCAATTTTTTCTTTTAATTTTAAAACATTTACCAAAGATCAGTGAATTGTCCAATTTTAATGAAATTTCCAGTGTTTTATTACATTAAAGGAATGAATTTTATAATGAATATCGAATTCTATTAGAAATACTCAAAAAAATGTTTTTAATATTTGTGTTTGAACAAAAGATCGAAACCAGTAGAAAAATTCTAAAAAGGCAGCACCCAATTTTGTCGGCTGCTAGCTTTTTAAAAACTAATTAAAATTAATTAAATCTATTATTTAAGGTCAAACTTTGTCTAAAATGATAAGTAGTAACATAATGACCATCATTAAAAAAAGAAAAATATAATTACATATGCAGTTTATTTTTAATAGATTTAAAACAATTTGTTTTGGTCAATTTCGATGCGATACACCATTTTGTCTCTTTTTCAATGGTTTTAGGCGCTTGTTTACAATTTTAAAATAACATTTGGGATGGAAAAAAAAAATTACCAAAAATCAGGTAATTATCCGATTTTAATGAAATTTTCAGTATTGATTTATCAATTAATGAATTTTATAATGCATTAGTTATTTTATTTCAAAACTTTAATTTAGTATTTTTACTATAAAAAATTAATATATAAAATTCATTTAAAATATGAAAAGTCTGATGTTAAGTTTAAAATATATTTTTAGAATCTAGAAATAAATATCTATTTAATGCAATCCTTATTTTATTATTGCAAAGTATACTTTTTGAAGAAAAACTCGATTGAAAATGTACCCCCTCCCCTTTTTAAGCAGAAAAAATATCGATGTATAATTTTTTCTTTTATAAAATAATAGCCAATTAAATAATTATCGAAATGAGTAAAAAAGAAATCTCCAACAAATTAATTATTTATTATTTTTTTACATTTTATTTTTCGATTTTTGGTACTTATTTTCTCAGAAAAGCCACCGTAATTTTTTTTTGTTTTTGTTTCTATTCATAACTTCGGTCTTTTATCTCTTTATTTATACTGTAATTAGAAAACTGAAAGACCAACTCGAATAAAATGTTACGCCTCCAGCATAAGGGGGGGGGGGTCAAAATTAAATGACCTGCAAAAAAATTAGAAAGTTTTGAAATAAAATAAATAATGCATTATAAAGATCGTTCTTCCATAAATAAACACTGAAAATTTCATTAAAATCCGATAATTCCCTGATTTTTGGTAAATTATTTTCTCTAGCGGGAGATAAAGTCATTTTGTCAAAAATGCAATTTAGTCTCATTTTGGGTATAGCTAACCTAACCCTAAACAAACCACGTATTTTATGCTCTTGCCATCGCACGAGCTTCAGTTTATACGTTGCTGCCCATATTAAAATGACCCTGATTGCAGGTTAGGAAAATATGTTCTCTTTGTCATCTTTCAATTTTAAGGAATCATTTTTGCTCGTGAGAAAAACATGATAATTATTTCCCTTGTTTTCCGCTCTTTAGAAAAGCTTTATTTATTGATTGCAAACGAACGACATGTTTTAATTTCACTTAAACGGAAAACATTAGTTTTATTTAAATATTATATTTCTCAAACGTCATAGAACCCTAAACAAGAGATCGGACGAAAGAAAGTAAGTAAAACGTTCTATTATTTTCTTTCTTTACAAAAAAAAATACGTAATTTACAGTCAAACTTTTTTTCCCACTGAAGTGAAATAGAAATATTCTAAAGTGAAATTTTCTGACGAAGAGATCTTTATCTCGACATATTGAAAATAAATCAAGCGTAAACAAACGATCTCATAGTTACCTCATCTTTCTTTACACTTGCATTGTGATTGTTTTCAAAACCAACCACAAAACTAATATAAACACAATGCTTCAAGCAAATTATAAAAAAACTATTTTGAAATGAAATATTTTAAATGTGTGACAATAACTTATTCTCTAGGGCTATGAAAATATCTGGAATTTTTTGAAAACTGATTTAATTTTCTTTTGAAATCTAATTAATTTCAAGGGTTAATTTAAAAAAAAAACTATTCGTGTTAATTATTGGTGACATAAACAAAGTCGCTCCACCATCGAAATCTTAGGCTAGTCTTGTCCGATTTAATTTCTGTCAAATATTTTAAAATCATTTTATCATAAACTATGATTTTATAAAATAAATACAAAATAAACTTTAACCCTGACGAGAAAACACATATACTTTCATTAAACGGAAAACAGCGAGTTAATTTGACAATAGTTTTTGTTTTTTTTTAAAAGATCAATACGAGTTTATGACTTTATTTCAAGAATAAATAAATTCGGAATTTTTTTTTTAATTAATTTGACGACAGATTTTTATTTTTTTACTATTTTTATTATTGGACTTAAATTTAAAACAGGATATACTTGTATTTTTTTCTTCGAATTAAATTTGTAAATTCGTTTACTAAAGTTTTAAAAGATTTTTAAAAACCGAGATTAATTTTCTGTCTCTAGACTACGTGTCGTATACAAAATTTGTCGAAAAATCCGTGTTTTTACAACCCGTTAGAAAAAATTACAAAAAATTAGGGAATTATCCGATTTTAATGAAATTTTCAGTGTTTATTTATCAATGAATGAATTTTATAATGCATAGGTACCACTAAAATAGGTCACGTTATCAGTTTAGGCCATATTGAAGGAAGAAACAAATATTTTTGCATTAAAAAAATCTCGCCAAAAAGAATAACGAACAAAGAAAAACAATTAATTCAAAGATCAAATTATCCGATTGGGGAAAGATTACTCATTGTTATCTTGAAAAATAAGTAAAACAGTCCGATGTCAGTTTCTTTATTGATATTTTTAAGCTGAATTCTGTATTCATGGTTCTTTTACTAAAAAACTCTGGCATAGAAACTTAGAAAAATCATCTGATATAATTATTCAGACATTTATCTTTTATAGAAAAAAAGTAAAAATCGTTTTTGTCGGTTCATTTTTTCATATTTCATAAACTAAAATAGGGGAGGATAGACCTCATAAAAATATTTCCCCAAATACATTTTAGGAAAAAAACTATTTCACACATGATTTCATCAAAAGGTAAGTAATTATGAAAATTTTCATGAAAATCTGACGATTAATTGATTTTTCATAGAATTTTAAAAAAAGCCTCTAGTCATAACTTGTTTTTGGCTATGTTATTTCCTTAAGCTGAAAAAATTTTAAGACATCATAAGTGTTTTAATGATCCTTCTTTCGAATAAACAAAAAATTTCAAGATAAAATTTCAACCTTTACGCAAGTTTCATTGTGTTAAATATAGGGGTGGGGTAAATTTCTTAGGGAAAATTTGTTGATCTATAATGCATCAGTTATTTTAATTCAAAACTTTCTGAGTTTTTTCAGGTCACTTAACTTTACTCCCCACCTTATTTGGGGGGCACAAAATATCGGTGGTGTTATATCAAAATTATTCAAAACTAATTACAGTATAAATAAAAAGATAAAAGACCGAAGGTGTGAATAGAAGAAAAAAAATTTAAGGTTGAAAATAAGTACCTAAAATCGGAAAATAAAATGAAAATAAAAACTAAAGAAATAATTTCGGAGATCTTTTTTTACTCTTTTCGATTATTATTTAATTGGCTATTAAAAAGGAAAAAAAAAAATCATACACCGATATTTGTTCTGTTTAAAGGGGGTGCTAAATTTTCAATAGTGTTTTTGACAAAAAATTATTAGAATACTATTATAAATAGGTTTACTCCTTTTCACACACATGCAGATAAGGGGGATTACAGGAAATTCTTCTAAAAATCAAATAAAATAAACTAACAATCCGATTTTCATAAAAATTCTGTATATGAAGTAATGTAACGTAGTGCCTTTCTTTTCGCTGCAGGGTCATTCCATGTCATTTGGCACAAATATTCCCCTTCATGAGTTAGGAAAGTGTGCCAAATTATTTTGTCTTAAACCTTACAGTTCCGATTTTAGAGGGGGGGGTATAATTTTGCTATTTTGCCTCAAAATTAAGGCTGTGCGGTGTCGCAAAATCTCAGTGTTTTTTTTTAATTTTTAAAAAATACTTTCATACATTCAATATTTCTGAAATTTGGTATGTAAAGCAAATAAGGATTGTAGAATCCAAATATCCAACTATTTTAACCCTATACCTCACAGAAAATTTTATTTTGCCCACCCAAATGCATGACTCCAAAATCAACAACTTTTCACCTATGTAGCTTACGGTCAGTCTATCGAAAATATGTCTTCTTCAATTTTCATAATATTTTTTTCTTAACATCTACTATGTCTGCCTAAGTTCACCAAAGAATTTTGTGAGGGGGTCAAGTCTACTTTAGAAGATATGAACCTGCCAAGTTCAGAGTTTTTTTCCTATGTACGTGCAGGATTTCAGTGAAAGATTATAATTAAAGACAATCATCCTAATGCTCCATGAACTCTCAAATGTTGATATTGTGCTCAGTGACTTCTTAAACTATTCAATAATATTGTTTTTATCAATTAAAAGAAAAAAATTAAATACGAGGGTGAGTCAAAAAGTAATGCCATTTTGTTTAGTACAGGTATAATTACCGACACAGGAACATGTATCATGAATTAAAATGAAGTTGGTCCTCTGTGGATCACCTCCCTACTTTCCCACAGTCACTGTTTTTTTTTTCAATAGCAATGTTCCACCTTCAAATGAGAGTATGTATCACTATTCTTTGTTTCTTCCTTCAATATGCTTTACATTGCTATTTAAGTAGAATTTAAAAAAAAAAATTTTTACCCATTCATCACAGGTAGGATTTAACACAAGGTCACAAGTATAGGGCATCCAGTAAGGTCCGAACTCCCATTTCAGTAATAATAGATCTGCAAGACTAGCTTGCTAACCATTACACCATGCTGGAATGCCAAAATCAGAATTAAAGTAAATCATTAACAAAAAATTGAACTATTGAAATATGTTTACAATGTTAACATTTCAAACCATTGAAAATATTTATGTATGTAAAAGTCCTTTATTTACAACTAACTCACTTAGTGCTTTTAATTTTTAATTAAAACTTGAATGAAAATATTTAAAATGTTGTAATTAGTTTAGAGTACATTGTACTTATTTAAAACGAAAAAATAGTCCATGTCAGTACCTATATTTTAACTTAATGATTCCATCTAAATGGTGGGTTTGTAGTATGGGTCGCATGCTGAGATAGTATTAAAGGGGATTCCCAAGTACCATTATATACATGTAAAATGAAAATGTAAGTGAATCTGACGGTATGTTGAAAAGAGAAATAAAGGAAAGAAAGTATAGAATGTATAAAATAGGATATTTTAATCAATTTTACTTACACGTGTTTCGATCAGGAGTTTATCCATGTGTACATTATTCAATCTATTATTATTTTTAAATAACCAAATGAAATGAAATGAAATAATAATAGAAAAAAATGTGTACATTTTTTAAATTATATATTTGTATATATATAAATATATTTGTACATCATTTTTGTTAATGAGCAACATTTTACAAAATATATGTTATGTGTTATTAATTTTTAAATGTAAATGATTTAATATCATCTAAAAGGCTTACTAGTTTATCAATGTACAAATTCCTAATCTATTGTAAATTTTTTGATAAAAGGAACAATTTTGGCAGAGAGGTGGACGAATATATTATAAACAAATTTGGATGAGGAGCCACTGTCCAACTGTCCCTTTGGCAGCTGTGATGGCTATTTTCCAATATGGCCAACAGAATTCACTCATATTGTATGACATTAAACTGCATCTGATAGTAGCATGTCTGTCTGGGCAAGGTGTATTACTTGTGTCTACCACTGTTGAATTTGAGGTGCTGGGGAATGCTTAGTGCCACTGATGTTGTGCTTTTACTCTGGTGTTTGATGCTGGGACCTAGCAAGATCATCGTTGCCAAGGCAAGCAGAATCAGTGTTATTGGCATCCTGTTGGAATGCCATTGAACATTTTGGCATCTTCCAAGATATGTCTCACAATTTGAACAGCATGCATAATGGACAGTATCATTGATACTAGGACCTTCCAAGATTATCATTACCAAGGCAAGCAATGTGGCTGGCACAGAATCTTATTGGCATCCTGCTAGGATGCCATTAAATATTTTGGCATCTTTGATGTCTCACAATTTGACTAGCATTCACCAGTTGGACAGCATCAATCTCAGTCCATTTCATAAGCCTTTTCCAGGTCATCACCAAAGTCTTCATTAAATGCAAGAAGAACATCATACCCCTAGTGTAATGCACACATATTGAAAAAGTGAGTAAGGTGTCTCTGCTTAAGATGGGTCATACTTGATTCCTGGCCGTTGAAAAAATAGTCTCATATTTTTATGATTTTTATTTCTGATAGAGTGTTCTTTTATTGTTGATGAATCTAGATTAGATAATTGACTGAAAAAGAATATTGTATTTATATTAAATTCCATTAAATATATTTCATTATTTGTTGAACAGTAAAATAATTTTATTTATGACTTACAATGAATTATATGTTGGAGTTAAATGAAATATAAACTGATTGTAATATTATGATTCAAAATAAAATATGCGTCTTCTGTTTTCTATTTTTTAAATAATACTTCAATTATTATTTCTTCACAGATAAAAGTATTTGGGAAGAACAATTTTGAAAGTGGAAAAATAAAACCAACTTTCTTCCAATGTGCAGATCAGAATAGTCTTCAGCATTAAAAACAGACATGGAAACACACATTAGGAAAAATAAATTTTCTTGTGAAATCTGTGGATTAACATCTTCTTGCATGTCTAGATTGAAGCGACACATGCGTACACACACTGGAGAGAAACCATTTTCTTGTGAAGTATGTGGATCAGCATTTTCAGTGAGGTCTTCTTTGAAAACCCACATGCGAACACACACTGGAGAAAAACCATTTTCTTGTGAAGTCTGTGGATCAGCATTTTCTCAGAGATCCACTTTAAAAACCCACATACAAACACACACTGGAGAGAAACCATTTTCTTGTGAAATCTGTGGATCAGCATTTTCTCAGAGGGTCCATTTGAAAACACACATACAAACACACACTGGCGAGAAACCATATTCTTGTGATGTATGTGGATTAGCATTTTCTAGGAGTAACCGATTAAAAACCCACATGCGAACACACATGAGATCCAATTTGAAATCCCACATACAAACACCCACTCAAGTTAAACCGTTGTCTTGTGAAGTTTGTGGATCAGCATTTTCTTGCAGTTCTAAATTGAAGGTACACATACAAACACACAGTGGAGAGAAAACATTTTCCTGTGAAGTCTGTGGATCAGCATTTTCTAGGACATCTGAATTGAAAAGACACATGCAAACACACACTGATGAAAAACCATATTGTTGTGAACTCTGTGGATCAACATTTTCAGTCCACACAAGTTTGATACGTCACATGAGAACACACTCTGGTGAGAAACCATTTTCTTGTGAAGTCTGTGGATTAGCATTTTCTATGGCATACCATTTGAAGGCCCACATGCGAACACACACTGGTGAAAAACCTTATTGTTGTGAACTCTGTGGATCAGCTTTTTCAGTCCAGGCAAGTTGGATACGTCACATGAGAACACACACTGGTGAAAAACCATTTTCTTGTGAAGTCTGTGAATCGGCATTTTCTAGGATGTCCTCTTTGAAAACCCACATGCGAACACACACTGGAGAAAAACCATACTGTTGTGAACTCTGTGAATCAACCTTTTCTAGGAGTGACTATTTAAAAGTCCACATGCGAACTCACACTGGGGAGAAACCATTTTCTTGTGCAGTCTGTGGATCAGCATTTTCTCAGGGGTCCCATTTGAAAACACACATGGAAACACATTGAAGTGATGTCTGGAACTGTACAATGTCTATGAAGGCATATGATCATTCTTCCAGAACAAATGGCCAGATGGCAAACAGCAATCACATTGTAGGAAAAATACAGATCCCAACATTAAAATCCAGCAATGTATTTTCCGGAGACAGCCTATCTTGCTTTCTTTTCTGTCTCTCTATGGATCCAGTAAGTAAACTCATTAAATGCTGCAAAACTAGATACAACCTTTGGAAGAAAAAAATCATCTACTCTTCATGGATGACCTCAAAGTCTATATGCAGTGTTGGAAAAACAAATTGTTCCTCTAATAGAAACAGTGAAAAATTTCACAGTCAACATCTGTATTGAGTTTTGATATGAAAAATTTGCTAAATGCACAATAAAAAAAAACTGACAGTTGAAGATGTTAAGATTTAAACTTGAAAAAGAAAAATCTTAATAAGAAATAGACAAATAATGAATGAATAGATAAAATTTCCTGTTTTGATAAGATGTGATTTCCCATTTGTCAGTCAATTCAAAATTTAACAATGGAAAAAATAATAAAAACAGAAAGAAATTTCATCAGGTTTTACATAAACGTGAACTGTGAGGTGAACTTTACCTGGATTAAACTAAGGTCAGAAAGCTCTGAAGCTGAATTGGAGAAAATTATTCGGATCCTAGCAACTATTTAAACCATAATAAGCACACACACTGTAAAGATAATGCATAAAAAAAAGGTATGGAGTGTACACTACTTTTCCACACCCCATGGAATTGTAGAACATTTGCGATATTCTCATCATTGCCTACCGGGAAAAAAAACCCTCCAAAGCTATCAAGTCAAAATGGAGCATCAGGGTCTCCAAAAGAGAAATCCTATACAACACACACACACACCATAAAGAAAAAAATACACACACACAGAGCAAAAAATAAAAAGATTATTATGAAAAAAAAAACTTAGATCTTTGTAATTTTTGGTGGCAGTGTAACTGTTGCTTAAGGTGTGCCAATCATATAGGCATATTCTCTTCCCTTTTTAGATAGACCATAAATTCACCTTTTTTATGTAGACCATCTAAGAGAAATAACTATACCAAACTAATATCTGTTGACACCCTTTAATGTGAGTTCTATTAATTTTCCCTAGACTAGAGGCAGTTTCAAAGTTTGGGATGGATAGAATTTGTCCTATGAAGAATTTTTGTCTTCGTAGTTCCTTAAACTGGTAAAGCACACATTTTTTAATGGTGTAATTCAATAAAAATCTATTATTTTTTGCATCACTTAATTTCTGTACAATTTCTACCAGAAGATCAGAGTGCTACTATATATATATATATAGGTACTAATGCATTTTGGAAACAGGAAATAATCTGTATTATATATGGGTAATTCCATGTCAAATCATCCAGAAAAAAGTAAAATTGTTATCCACACCCTTCAATTTTTATGAAATTTTTTTCCAGCTCTTCAAATTTGGTAGGTTCTGCGAAAAGTGGTGACTTTTTGTAATCTATTTTTGTATGTAAAATGAGTTCTAGAGCTTGCATAATACTAAAAATTGTTTTATAAAAGCATTTTTATCCATGAAATCCACAAATGCTATCAAAAAAGTTTTAAAGTCAACCAATTTTAAGTTATTGATGATTATCCCAATTGAAGTTGAAAAATTGAAGGTGGTGGGTGACATGGCCTGGATAATTTGACATGGAATTACCCATAATTTAATTCATCATTGCTGAGTCTGAGACCTTGCAGAATTATGAATGGAATCATAATGTCACCATCGCTTGTCATCACCACAAACACCTGGAATTAGAAGCTCAAATTTTGGGGATTGTCTAACATTAAGATAGTCCTCACCTGGAAAATTTTCCAAAAAATTGAATGGGGTGGGTGACTAGTTTACTTTTTTCTTGATGATTTGACATGGTATTACCCAATAGCCTGTGACCACCACAAACAACATGATGTGGACTTGGTGTTTGCTTTTCATTACAATCGGTACCTCTTGTGGGGATAAAACAAGCCAATGGTTGTTCTGTGAATTCATCATCTTATCTTGGCAGAATTTTTTCTTATCTGAGAAAAAAGCATGTTTAGTTGGAGAGGATGCTTAAGTGTGCTAAAAACCTTTGCATTGCAATCTTTCCTTACCTTTCATGGCTAGGGATAAAAATTTGCCCTTTCTCATTTTGTATGAGAAATAGTGTATATCTTCATGCATTACCTGCCAAATATAAAATGATAACAATTTATCCATTGCTACCTGTATATGGTTACAAAACTTGATAGAAATTTATCACAAGAGTATTACATTTTAAATTTTAAGGTTAAAACTGTATACACCTGTCCATGGACATGCAAATTAATATCAAAATATTATTATAAAATAAATGATTGTTAAATCTTATTTTTCTATTTACTTCATTGTTTTTTTGTCTTCTTATTTATGCTGAAATTAGTTTCAATTGAAACTAACCTTACTGATATTTTGCACCCAAAAAATAAGTGTAGAGTGTGTATGTGTGTGTGTGGGGGGGGGGTTGAAAGTTAAGTGACCTGAAAAAAAATCAAAAAGTTATGTCCAATCTATTTTGCACATTACTTGAAAAGTTAAAAACTTTTCTAAAAGTTGTTTTATCATAAAATTTTTTGCTTTATTTGAAAGTAAATTGATTAAAGAAAACTCTGATATTTTTCCATTTTTTCATATAGAATTCCTGAAATCAGGTTTTACATTTGTATTTATGTTGAACTTTTACCGAAAATGAATTGGAAATGAAATATTCGCTCCAAATATTACTGTTTTTAAAAATCTATCTAAATTCAGGTAATTATACAATTTCAATGAAATTTACACACACACACACATATATATATATATGTGCATGTATTCAAATACATTTGGTTAAAAATAATAGAATTGTTATAAACAGAGTATGAAGTGTATGGTGGCAAGGAAAAACAAACAGATTTTAAGTTTATCAATTGTATTAGAAAAACACAAAAGGTTATAAGGTTGAAAATGGTTTAAGAAGAGTGTTTGATATTTGGTGATAGTCTGTTGTGGTGTGAGTAGCAATGTCTGCAGAAAGCTTGGTGTTCGGTGGTCGAGTCAGTTATAATGGAGGTGGGGATGTATGCAGAAGTCCCAGTGATAGTGGTCAGAAGTTGGTTATATGTGGGCAGAAGATCCAATGTTTTAGTAGTTGCTGACGATTAGCAGTTTTGTATTGTGTGACCAGAAGGCCGGTCACTGGTTGGTAAGCGTTGTCGGATGATAGTCGCTGGTTGGTAAGGGTTGTCGGATGATAGTCGGCTTCAGTTTGGTAAATTGATGATATAGAGTTGGTAGTTGTTCGCCCCTTTAAGACTGCTGGTCGGTCACGTCATGAGATTAGGGGTAGGTGAGAGATTTAGGTCGGCTGTCTTGTGGTGTGGTGTTTCATGTCTTTGGGCTTTCTCTTGTGATGTGAACTGTTCTGTTGCCACAGTATCTCTGCCGTGGTCTTCAAAAGCTGACCCTTAAATAGTTTATGGCGTGCCAAATTCGGATCAAAATTATCTAATTTGAAATGAATTATGTTTTGCGTGAGGAATATTATTAGAATTATTTTTTTCAATAGACCCTCCCACTGAATATATTGTTTTTAAATAAAAAAAAATAGTGTCTTTTTAAAGAAATAATTTACATTACTGTAAAGATAAATTTCCTAACAATTTAAAATCAGTTGAATTATTTTTCAGCATGTATACAGATCTTTTAAATTGACCTAAGTCGAAAATTAAAATTGAAAAATTAATTCATACTGTTTGGCTACTTATTTATTAAAATCCACTCCTAAATTTAAATTTAACATCTAGAGAAAACAGTGTTGATGTACACATTGGAAAGGCATGGGTTATTGTAGACAGATTATTGATCTCAGTTGGTAGAGGGTCCAACTAGGAACCACAAGGTTCCCGGTTTGATACCGGCCCTCGCCAACTTAGCATATGAGTAGCACAGTTTGATCTGTGCTGTAAAGTGGGAGGTGGGCATGACGTCCACCTCAGCAAATAAATCCGTGATCCATCGCTAAAACCGAGAATAAGCCACCCAGTAAACTTTACTTTAAAAGAAAGGGGTTTAGCTCAGTTGGTAGAGCATCCACTGAGGAATCGTAAGGTTCCGGGTTCGATACCGCTCCATACAAACAGCGTATGAGTAGTACATCTTGGGTAATCTGAGCTGTGCGATAAAGTGGGAAGCTGATGGTAGGTGGGGCTCACCAAAGAAAATTTTTGAAGGATTTTCATTAAGTTTAGTTTTTTTAAGTTTTGTCATTACTTTTAAAAAGATTTATTTTTAGAATTATAAAAACCCAAAAGTTAAAATATATTATTAAAAATTATTTCTAGAATATTTTTTAAATTTTTGGATAAATGAAAAGTATAAGAGTACTGTTACTTCTTAAGTAAAGAATTTGATATGAGAAAATTTTTTGTATCATCTATTAGGATTTAAATATGGCATACATATATCTTATAACTATTAGCAATTGTAACAATAGAGCTCCTAACAATGATTCAAATATTTTCCCAGAAACCAGGTCAACTGCACATTTCTCCAAAGAAGATATTCCTTATATAAAATATATAATTAGTAAATCTCTTTTATTTCAATTTATCTTTTATAACAATTAGCATTTGTAACAATAGGACACCCAGCAAAGATTAAACTACTTTCCCAGCAATTAGGTCCAGTGCACACTTCTCCAAAGAAGATATTCCTTATATAAAATATATAATTGGTAAATCTCTTTTATTTCAATTTTTCTTTGATAACAAATAGCAAAGATTCAACTACTTTCCAAGCAACACTATCTAATGTAATAGCCACCTCCCTAACTCTTATGAAACAGATGTGTTTTTGGAGAGGGTTAATATTTTTTAGGTGCTCTCTTTTTAGGGGCTTTAATATAAAGTTTAAAAGATGCAATGAATGTCCTCCTCCTTTTGAAAGATGCTTTGGAAAACCTCTGAGATAGCCAGCCTGACTTATCAAAACATTATTAAACGTGAGATCATGTGACAACAAGGGAACTAAATATAAATACGTATTTAAGTACTTTTTTGTCCCTTGAGATGCAAGGCTTACTGCAAACTTAAAACATTTCAATTTGCCCACTGCTGTGAAAATATAAAAATTATGTTTTATTCAAAAATATTCATAATTTCACTTCATGTACAAAAGAAAACTAAAATTGACATTATTATCATGAAGGGAAAAATTACCTTTAATTTTTTTTTATATCATTGAAGATAAGAATGTCAAATATTTTCTTTCTATTTAACGAATTTTTTTGTATTCATAATCTATGTTGTTGTTTTTTTTCTCTTTAGAATATTTGTTTTGATTTTTTTATATGAATATAGGTATGCCCAACGTAAATAAAGGAACGTAATAAAATATTTTTTCATTTTAAAACATTTATCAATAATCAGGGAACTGTCTAATTTGAATGAAACTTCCAATATTTAATTTATTTAATTATGAATATCCTTTTCTATTAGAAATACTTGAAAAACTTTTTTTTATCAGTTAATATTGTAAGGGTGGATGTTTCAACAAAAGATCGAAACTAGAAGGCCATATTAAAAAATTATTTTCGTCATCCGTAAGTTTTAAGGATTACATTAAATAAATTTTAATTTTTGCAAGAGAAAAACATCAGAATTATCTCCCTTATTTTCCGCTCTTTAGAAAACCTTTAGTTATTGATTGCAAACGAACGACGTGTTTTAATTTCACTCAAACAGAAAACTTTAGTTTTATTTAAAATATATTTCTCAAACGTCGTAGAACCCTAAACAAAAGATCGGAAGAAAGAAAAGAGAAAGAAGTAAGTAAAACATTCTGTTATTTTCTTTCTTTACAAATTAAGAAAAAAAACAAAAAAAACGTTATTTTCAGTTAAACTTTTTCCCACTGAAGTGAAAGAAAAATATTTTAAATATTTTTATCAATGGCTATAAAAATATCTGGAATCTTTTGAAAACTGATTTGATTATCTTTTGAAATCGAAACAATTTCAGGAGTTAATTCATTTTTTTTTTTATTTTAATTTATTTTTGTTACTATTCGTGTTAATTGTTGGGTGACCTAAACAAAGCCTATGAAATTCTTAGGCCAGTGTTATCCGATTTAATTTCTGTCAAATCTTTTCGAAACTATTTCATCATAAACAATGATTTTATTAAATAGATACAAAACAAACCTTAATCCTAACGAGAAGCCATTTCATACATTCATAGGAAAAAAAACTAGCTAATTTGACAACAGTTTTTTTTTTTAAACTCTTCATTACAGGACAATCTTGTACTTTTTCTTCGAATTGAATTTGTAAGATCGTTTACTAGGTACCACCAATTTGACCCTGTGAAATTTACCCCCCCCCCCTATATTTAACACAATGAAACTTGCAGAAAATTTAATATTTTCTTGAAATTTTTTTTTCCATTTTAAAGAAAAAACATAAAATAAACTCCTGATGATTTAAAAAAAATTTTTTCAGCATATGGAAA
Organism: Doryteuthis pealeii; assembly: GCA_023376005.1. NCBI lineage: Eukaryota > Metazoa > Mollusca > Cephalopoda > Myopsida > Loliginidae > Doryteuthis > Doryteuthis pealeii. Next base: position 98,107,820 of record CM042151.1, read on the forward strand.
TAATGAAAATTATGATTGAAAAACAATGTTTTCATTTTTGCACTGTTAAATCAACTGAAATTTAACGTAGCTAAAAACAAGTTACGATAAGAGGATTTAAAAAAAATTCTATGTAAAATCAATTAACAATCTGATTTTCACGAAAATATCCATAAATGTTTACCATTGGATGTAAATACATCTGAAATAGGTTTTTTCTAAAATATATTAGGGAAAATATTTTTTTTACGAGGTCTATCCCCCCCCCCCCTATTTTATTTTATGAAATAAAAAAAAATCACGCGTCAGAAAAAATTTTTTTCTTTTTTTCTATAAAGATAAGAGTCTGAATAACTATATCAATGAAATTGTATGAATGTACAAGGTCTAGTTTTTTTTAGGAAAAATTAATGAAATCGGAAATAATTTGAAAACTTTTTTTGCTTTTATAATTGGTATGTACTATATTCTATTAAATTGTCAACAAAAAAAATTTTTTTTTAAGAAATTAATTTTTAAGAGATTTTCAATCTTTTGTGTGATTAAATATTTTTATTTTTTGCGTGAAATAAATTTTTTTTTTTTCCTGCGTCAAAAAATCGAATTTTTCACGGATATTTAAAAATATGAATTTTATAATTCAGGTGCACTAAACATTGGTCCGATACGAGCTCGATTAATATTTTTAAAAGAATTTGTAATTTTTATTGTTGAATAGTAATGTGTGATCCTTAGAATGTATGGAAGAGCATTGCTGACATATTTGTTTTACAAAGAGACAAGACGCTTCGAAGTAACCGAAGTTTGTTCCTGTTAGGCTGACAGTGTTAGCGTGAAAAAAATTATTTTATTTAACTTTTTTCAATAATTAAAATAAAAAGTAAGTATAATAGATTATTTTATCAGTTTTTCTCTTAGAAAAAATATTCAAATTTTCATTCCATACTTTTACGGGTTAATCGTAAAAGGGAAATAATTAGTAACTTTTCTGTCTATATTACGGTCTGAAAATTACCCTTTCGCATGTAATACGGGCAGGTTTGTTTATTTTTTAAGATAACGATGTAATTTTTCCTAATCGGATAATTTGATCTTTGAATTAACTATTTTTCTTTGTAACAACCCTGTACGATCTTTTTTTTACGAGATTTTTGATAAAAAAAGTTCGGAAATATCTATTTCCGTTTTATTCAAGATGGCCTAAACGGTTTGGTGGTACCTATCGTTTACTATAGTTTTGAAAGATTCTTAAAATTGAGATTAATTTTCTGTCTCTAAACTAGGATCTTTAAATTGTGACGTCACACGTATTTAAAAAAATAAATTCCACCTTCCGATTGAAAAAAAAAAAAAAAAAACCAAAAAACCAGGGAATTATTCAATTTTAATGATATTTCAGTATTGCTTTATCAATGAATGCATTTTAGAATGCATCTGTTATTTTATTTCAAAACTTTTTGATTTGTTTTTCAGGTCACTTAACATATCAGTGGGGTTATATACTTTTAAAACTAATTACAGTATACATAACAAGACAAAAGACTGAAGGTGTGAATAGAAGAAACAAAACATGTTAAGGGAGTCACTGGTAGATAATAAATACCGAAAATCTGAAAATTAAAAAAAAACTAAACAAAAAAAATATTTGGAGATTTTTTTTTTACTCTGTTGTTTATCATTTATAAAGTAAGCTTGTTATTAAATAAATATTTGATTTTAGAATCTAAAGATATGAAATCTAAAACTTAGAATTAGTTTGAAATTGTTGGTACTACTGCTTACCAACAAGTGTGACGTCATAAACCAATTTTACAAAACCAAATCAGGGAATTTTCTAATTTTAGTGAAATTTTCAGTGTTGATTTACCATTGAATGAATTTTATGATGCATCAGTTATTTTATTTCAAAACTTTTTTTTTTTTTCGGGTCACTTAACTTAGACCTCCTCATTTTTGGGGTGTAAAATATCAGTGGGATCATATATAATTGAAACTAATTTCTGTATAAAATATCGAAGTTGTGAATAGAATAAAGATTCAGGAAGAAAATAAGTACTGGAAATCTGAAAATTTAATCTAAAAAAAAAAAAAAATTGGGGGAGGTTTTTTTTACTTTTGTTTATGAAATATAATTCTCTTTTAGATTATCAGTGAAAAAATTATACATTGTTATTTGTTCTGTTTAGAAGGGAAAGGGTCTTATTTTTTTTATTAAGTTTTCTCCAATAATTATTACATAATCATACTAAAGTAAGTTTGTTATTAAATAAATATTTGATTTTACAATCTAAAGATATAAAAAGATATTTAAAGATAAAAATTGATACGTTTTCACAGTATGAAGTTGTTTGGTGCCTGTTGAAGTTTGATACGTTTGCGCTGTGGAAATCCTGGTAAAAACTTTGGCACTACTGTGGAGTGGAAGCATGGCTGTGAGCATATCTTGGCTCTGGTCCCTGGTCATTGTTAGCACTCTTGCTCTCACTGTCAGCATTTCAATAGTCTGGATGTTAATGTTTAGTTTGTGTTGAAGTTTTATGGAGATGGCATCAGGGAACCCTGTGACAAAGGTCAGTGTTGTAAGCCTTTCCAATCAAACTCCTTCAAACCCTGACCATGGTCAGCTTCCTATATGTTGTAAAAAAGTCATCACTGAATGATGAATTTTGACTAACAAGAGATTTTGATTTGAATTTAAAGTTTTCTTTCGTTACCATACCAAGCTTAAAGATCTCAGTCTGCCTTACTATTTATGCATTGCTGAAGGGAGAATAGTTAGATTCATACCTTTTCCAAGAGTATTAGCGCTATGTGAAATGCAAACAGCCACGTTCAGGATTTGAACTTGTATCGTCATTTCCGTTTGCTATGACGGTAACCATTACACCATGCGCATTTATTCCTGACCACTGGCAATCCCTTTATTTATGATTTTCTATTCATTTCTATAGTTAAATTATTAGCAATGCATTTAAAAGGGCACCTATCAGATTGATATCCTTCTGGTTGTCTTTGTCCATCTCCATATAGAGAGATAGTTTCCTTCCAGATATAATGACAGCTGGCTTGCCACATCATTCACAGCCTTATTATTTCAACAGAGCAATTGCTAAATAAGCTGTTCACCTTGTATCTTTGCCTGATAACATTTTTCCTTACTACACATGTATTTTCCCTATTGTTTCTCTGTTAACCCTGTAAGATTCAAAGGTTATGACAAAGTCATAACTCAGAACGCAAACAAACTCTGACACAGGTTGAGGGACAAAACATTTTATATAAACAAGAATTAACAGGGTACATAATGCATACATAAGTAGAGATAATGACACATTCATGAATGGTAAAATACAAGATATTTAGGTATCAAAGAGATACCTAAATGTACATAAAAACATAGTTACGGATACATGACTAAAGGATAGTCATATATCGTATAAGAGACTTACTAGCAGTGAGTGGCCAGTGTTAAGGGCCGAAGCCCCAACAAGAAAGGGGTAGACCGTGTCTAACCCATGTGGTCTCGTAGGTCGAGCAGCAGGCAAAGAGAGAAAGAGAAGTTCAAATCCGCCGCTTAAATACACCAGGCCCCTAGCGGGAACCAGCGATACTATACGGGCAGACAACTCTCCAGGCAAATACGAAAATAACCCCACAACCCCAATACTCAAGTTACAACAATATCTATGATATAAATTGTATTGTTCTTGGGACCCTGAAACTGAATACATGAAATTCATTCAGTGTCATTTTCTTTTGCATTTTGAAAAAAAATTATATTCTACTTTAGTTGACAATAAGAAAAATAAATTTTCTTATGTCAGATTCAGTTTAATAATTATTTCCCACAAATACACTTGTTTTCTTTGTTAAATGATGAAGTGGAAAGAATTGTCTCATTTTTTATCATTTTTATTTCTGATAAATGGTGTTCTTTCATGGTTGATAAATCTAGATGAGATAAAGGAAGATAAGAAAAATACTGTATTTACATTAAATTCCATTAGATATTACTTGTTGAACAGTAAAATAACTAACTTACAATAAAGTATATTTTGCTGTTAAATTACATATGAACATATTTTAATATTATAATTCCAAATAAGTTGTGTGTCTCCTGTTTTTATTTACTTAATAATGCTTAATTTTTTATTTCTTCACAGATAAAAATATTTGAAACAATTTTGAAATGTAAAAAGAGACAGTCATGCCATCTGAAAGTGGGAAAATAGACCTAACCTTCCTCCAAGGTGCAGATCAGAATAAACTTCAGGATTAAAAAGAGACATGGAAATGCATTATAGGAAGAAGTCATTTTCTTGTGAAGTCTGTGGATCAGCATTTTCTCGCCCTTCTAAATTGAGGGAACACATGCGAACACACACTGGAGAGAAACCGTTTTCTTGTGAAATCTGTGGATCAGCATTTTCTAGGAATGGCAGTTTAAAAGGCCACATGCGAACACACACTGGAGAGAAACCATATTCTGTGAAGTCTGTGGATTTGTATTTTCTAGGAGGGACAATTTGAAAACCCACATGCGAACACATACTGGAGAAAAACCATTTTCTTGTGAAGTCTGTGGATTTGCATTTTCTGGAAACAACAATTTGAAAAGACACATGCGAACTCACACAGTAGAGAAACCATTTTCCAGTGAAGTTTGTCTATCTGCATTTTCAAATAGTTCTGATACTTTTGAAAAATCATATTCTTGTGAAGTCTGTGGATCAGCATTTTCTTGGAGTTCTCAATTGAATGAACACATGCGAATACACACTGGAGAGAAACCATTTTCTTGTGAAATTTGTGGATCAGCATTTTCTAGGAATGGCAATTTGAAAACCCACATGCGAACACATACTGGAGAGAAACCATTTACTTGTGAAGTCTGTGGATTAGCATTTTCTATGAGGTCCCATCTGAAAACTCACATGCGAACCCACACTGTAGAGAAACCATTTTCCAGTGAAGTTTGTGGATCTACATTTTCAAATAGTTCTGATACTGTTGAAAAAACATATTCTTGTGAAGTCTGTGGAGCAGCATTTTCTAGGAATGGCAATTTGAAAACCCACATGCAAACACACACTGGAGAGAAACCATTTTCTTGTGAAATCTGTGGATCAGCATTTTCTAGGAATGGCAGTTTAAAAGGCCACATGCGAACACACACTGGAGAGAAACCATATTCCTGTGAAGTCTGTGGATTTGTATTTTCTAGGAGGGACAATTTGAAAACCCACATGCGAACACATACTGGAGAAAAACCATTTTCTTGTGAAGTCTGTGGATTTGCATTTTCTGGAAACAACAATTTGAAAAGACACATGCGAACTCACACAGTAGAGAAACCATTTTCCAGTGAAGTTTGTCTATCTGCATTTTCAAATAGTTCTGATACTTTTGAAAAATCATATTCTTGTGAAGTCTGTGGATCAGCATTTTCTTGGAGTTCTCAATTGAATGAACACATGCGAATACACACTGGAGAGAAACCATTTTCTTGTGAAATTTGTGGATCAGCATTTTCTAGGAATGGCAATTTGAAAACCCACATGCGAACACATACTGGAGAGAAACCATTTACTTGTGAAGTCTGTGGATTAGCATTTTCTATGAGGTCCCATCTGAAAACTCACATGCGAACCCACACTGTAGAGAAACCATTTTCCAGTGAAGTTTGTGGATCTACATTTTCAAATAGTTCTGATACTGTTGAAAAAACATATTCTTGTGAAGTCTGTGGAGCAGCATTTTCTAGGAATGGCAATTTGAAAACCCACATGCGAACACACACTGGAGAGAAACCATTTTCTTGTGAAATCTGTGGAACCGCATTTTCTAGGAATAGCAATTTGAAAGCCCATATGCGAACACACACTGGAGAGAAACCATTTTCATGTGAAATCTGTGGATCAGCATTTTTATTGAGGACCCATTTGAAAGTCCACATGCGAACACACACTGGAGAGAAACCATTTTCTTGTGAAGTCTGTGGATCAGCATTTTCACATAGTCAAACTTTGAAAAAGCATATGCTAACACACACTGGAAAATCTGTGGAGCGATACAGCTTGACAGACCACACAATACATCTCTGAATATGAACCTTCACTGATAATATCAGATGGGAAGGTGACTGTGTTCTATGATAAAGTTATTCAGACAGGTAGATATATAAAGTAAGTAAAGTTGACGGGGCGGCCTAAAGTCGGTGTCAGCGAGGGAGTCTATCCCCTTTTCAATAGCGCTATACCAAGGAGATTGTTTTTAGCATCTGAGATGGAGCGCCACACCTACCATCAGCTCCTTACTTTACCGCACAGATCCCTGTGCTACTCATACGCTGAGTTGGCGGGGACCAGTATCGAACTAGGAACCTTGTGGTTTCTAGCCGAACGCTCTACCGACTGAGCTAACCTGGCCCCCTGGAATAAATATGAAATGACTGCACTGATTATTGATGTACCTGTCCCAAATGATCATGGCTTCAATAGAGCCAAGCATAAAAAAATCACAAAATACCAAGGCCTCAAGAAATCAATCTTATATCAGTTGTGGTAGGGACAACTGGGTTTGTCAAGCAGAAGTTAGAAATATCTTGATGCAATATCTGGTAAACCAAGCTGCTATGGAGTACAATTAACTGTTATAAAAGATACAGCCTCCATCCTAAAATGAGGATATAATTAGTATACATAAATAAATCAAGTGTATGTCCCAAGACAGGACCCCTTGGTTACTAAAAGAATATTGAGAGAAAAAACATTTTCTTGTGATGTCTGGGATCTTCATGAAAATCATTTTCTTGTGATGTCTGGGGATCAGAATTTTCTATGAATTGCATATTGGAAAACTTCATGAAAATGCACACTGGAGAGAAATCATGTGAAGTGTGCAAAACTGCATTTTCATGAAGCTCAAGTTTGAAAAGACGTATAGTTCAGCAGTATGTCTAGCAATATCTAACATCCTTCTTTCTTAGAAAAAAAAGCTTTTCTCTCATTTTGCTTTTCAATTTCCTGATATATCGGAATTTGGGGAAGTTGCAATCTTTAAATGTCATTCTCAGTTTATTGTGAAAAGTTTTGCTTTTACTCTCTGCCACAGCCTACTTGTTATATAAAGGGAAATTATATCTTCATTACGTTTTCATATATTTTTAACATATGGGACATCCTGAAACCATCATCTCCATGTCTTAATAGAAGCCTATCCCTCACTCAATTGATGCAGTTTAGAACATGGCATATATATATATATATATATATATGCATATTGAGTATGTTGTCTTGATTTTCCAATGAAAGTTGTCATTATATATTAGGTAAATAAACATCAATGAATTAATGATTTATTTTCTTAGCTTTTCTACACTGATTTTGCACATGAATTTTACAGAAATTTTATTTCATATAGTCAAACTAAATTTTACATGATTTAATAATGCTTTGTTGCTGGAAGGCTGGTAGTCAAAAAAAAAAGGATCATAGAGAGAGGTTGCATCTTCCTCATAATATGACATGAAACCACGAAAGTCTAGTGGTATTTCCATATGCTTTTGGGGCACTGTGTGTTAGTGTTAATGATACATTTATCCTGAAACTATGAGTTATCAGCTGATGAAGGGTTTGTTGACTGTACAGCAATTGATTTTAGCAGCATATATATATATATATATATAATAGTAAAAATTATTTCATTATATTATTTTATTTTGTGAAATCAAATCTTACATGATTTAATGCTTTGTTGCTTGAAGGTTGTTGATAAAACAAAGGATTATAGAGAGGCTGCATTTTCATCACGATATGATGGAAACCAAGAATGTCTAGTGGTATTTTAAGATGCTTTTGGGGCATTCTCTCTGTTAATGGTAATGATGCTTTGGCTCTGAAACTATAAGTGACATCAGCACTGTCATCTGAAAGCTTTGTTGACCTCACAGCAATAGATTTTAGAGTGTATATCTATATACAAAGAGTTTAATTGATACACACAAACAATAACACACATATATGTTGCTATGTTAAAAGATAAGTCACAGTCGTTTTATTTCATAGAAATTGCTAAATATATTGCATTTATTTTATCATTTTCCACCTTAATACATTTCATTTACAGGGACATGTAAAAATACCTTTTTATTTTGTTTTTTTTTGTTGTTTTAAATGACTTAGAATTACCCAAATTCCAGTCCTTATGCTCTCACTCCCATTGGTCACCTACTGGCTAAAACAAAAAAGTTATATATATATATATATATATATATAAATAATCCAAAAGTCCAGAGAAGAAATCTTCCTTACGGCACAATTTTATTTAAACAAAGCCAAGTCGCAGTTTGAGAGCTCAATGTGTGCTCTTAATGTTAGAGTCACAGAGAAAATATATAAGTAAAGAAATAACAAAAGACTTAGAGATTTAGCATTATAGTCTATTTCAGAGAGCTTAGACAAATTGTCTAAGCTCCCTGAAATAGACTATAGAGCAAAATCTCTAAGTCTTTTGTTATTTCTTTACTCATATATATATGAGGAAAAATGAGTAAAGAAAAGGAATGTAGATGGATAAAATGAATTTAATCGATATCACATTAATCGATTAAATTCATTTTATCCATCTACATTTCTTTTCTTTACTCATTTTTCCTCATATTGTCGGATTCAATTCCTTTTCCATTTTCTCATTATTATATATATATATATATATATATATATATATATAATCATTTTTAATGTCATATCTCTTATCTAGATGGGCCACCACAATGAGTGTCGTTAGCTTCCTGGTCTGGTTACACCTGCTCACAATCAAGCCTAAAACAGGCATCTCATCTGGGCCATTTTCCACATCATAATGAACAATGTTGGACAATGCAGATTGAAGGATTTTTTGACTGTACAGTGATTGATTTTTGAAACATGTGTATATAATATTATAAATGAATAAATTAGAGTGTATATCTAAGAATAATTTTTGTAAGTAAATATTTTTCTTTTCAGCTATTTTACCATTTTTTTAAATTGTTAATTGTCTCACATATGGATTTACATTCATGGCCACCTTTTTTGTTGTTAATAAATTCTTTAAAACCATATTTGCATTGGCCTTCATGAAATGTATATTTTATTTGAGAATTGTTTCCCTTTTCAGAATGGTATAAGACATATATATATATATATATATATATTATATTTATTAATTCCATTCAATATGTAGTAGATTTTACATATTTTACATTTATATAAATCAGATTTTTGATAAAATGTTAGGTATAAAAAATCTCTAAAAATTTTAAAATTAAAATTCAATTTGTTATTTTCACACAATAATTCTAAAATATGCAGTAGATTTTACATAATTTACATAAATTAAATAGGTATTTTATAGAAAATATATTGAAATCTCTGAAGAGGATGATATTTATACAGTTTATAAACTTTAAAAATTGAAAGTTTAGTAAAAAAAAAAAAAAAAAAAAAAATTTTAAAATGTATACAACTTTAAATGACACATTTTATTGAAAAAAAATTGCCAAATCAAGTGATATAGGGTAGAGCTCACTGATGTATTGGTTTTATTAAAGAAATACTTTATTCAGTTACCCTAAATCAGGTCAGATAATAATAGTAGAAGGTAAGCGGCATAGAAACTATGGTAAAGACTTAGTCTATGTAATGAAAGCTACTGTTTTAAGGAAGAGGGAAGCCTATTTTATAAGCATTGGTAAAGTGCTTCCAGCTTGTCCAACCTTCCAAATAGGAGATTATAAAAATTGAGTCCTTTCTGGTCTTGTGTTCTTAGCAATCACATGCACCCAGAAACATCCTGCAATTGAACCAGTCACTCTAACAGGTCAGTCAGGACAGTCCCAAATACTCTCCCCTCTTTTTTACTCACACATCCCGACAACAACAGGAAAGAAAAAGCAGTTTAAAAAAAGGTAAAAAGCATTACCCTGTGAGGGGACTTAACAGATAATAGGTTTAGTCCCAGGCCCATGGAAGTGACTCATACTGGGTACTCTAATTTCATCCCATAGCTGTAGGCTCCATTGAAGGTTGCACTTTCCAGTCTCACCCAGGACCAACATATAATGTGTCTTAAGCAGGGAGTGGACTCGGTCTATCCCTCTGTCTTTTGTGGGGTCACAATCAGGGCATTTATTAAATCATGTAAGATTTGATTTGACTTCAGTTGTACAACTGTAGTAAAATCAAATTTGTTGCTTTAAGGCTTATGATAAAACAAAGGATTATACAAAGAGGATGCATCTTCATCATGATGTAACAGAAAACAAAGAAAGTCTGAGGACCAAGTAACCAATAAGCACCCCCAAATCATCAACTTAATGAAAGGTTCATATTTTAACTCTACACCAGTAAGTTTCGCGTTCAGATATTTGAAAATAACTGAACAGATGGTTTTTGCAATTATATCTGACAAAAATAATTTTTTACAAATTGTGTGATACTATTTCTGAACCACATACTTTTATTTAAATAAACATAATTTTCTTAAATAAAAACTATTTTATTTAAAAAAACGCTTTCGTCTTTTTTTAAATCATCGTAAGTGTTGAAAAATATTCATAAATTTCTTATTAAAAAGCATTTATTTAAAAAAAGATTTTGCTATTGAATTTTAATTTAATTATATGTACCAACCATCTATTTATTTGATTTTTTGTGAATTCAACATCTCCATAAACTTCTGATTAAAATCATTTGTTTACAAAAATTTGGAAGTGGAAGGTGCCAGTGATGATTTAAAATATAAACCTTTCAATAAGTTGATGATTTGGAGTGCTGATTGGTTACTTGGTCCAGTTTGCTAATATTTCAAGATACTGTGGAGCAGGCCCTGACACTAACTTTTTTCATAACTGTCCTGAACAAAAATGATCAACCGTCCTGATTGGGGTTTGGACCGTCCCGAAATCGAAATATTTTGTTTAATTCATTAGCATCATCTATACTTGTCAGTCATCAGTAGCATAATAACATGTAATAAAACATTAAGAAAAGCTGAAGCAGTGATAATGCTGAATATTTGAACAAAACATCCATTTCCTAGTCACTAGGAAATGGATGTTTTGTCCAAATTTAGATTATTTTATTCAAATCTGCTAGCATTTAATATAAATTATTATAACTAATTTTGACGCCTCCTAAAATGCATTCTGGTAAAAGAAGAAAACTTGTTCAAGTTAAGTTGCAAACCTGTCCAATAAAAACGTAAATAAATAGACCACAGTTGATACTTTTTTTAGTTTGGGTCTAGATTTGTATCAAAATATGTCCATAAAAGTTTTGTGACTCAAAGTGCTATTTAAAAATAATCCCTAAATGGCTAGAAAACACTCGAGGAACTAGACCGTTTTTAGAGGTCAGCATTCGGGCAATCACTGAACGGCCAATATAGGAATGTAGTACTAACTTTTATGAAAAATTTTTACTGTCCCCGGCAAACTGTCCGGGATGAGGTATTGATCGTCCCGGATGTAATTTTTATCGTCCCTGGGACGGCGTTAATGTTGAGCGCTCCTGTGGGGACATTCTGGGTTCATGGTAAACCAGCTTCTAGGAGGCTTGTTCATGTGGATGATTTGCGAGTGGGGTACATTGTCTCCACCCAATTGTCTATTGGGTGTCTGCACTAAAACTGGCTTCAATATGATTGCTGGGAGGTTGCTCTATGTTGACTGAGGTGTACTTGATTGATTCAGGGCGTAAACGCAGTTGGGTTTGTGGTAATGATGATTTGGTTCTGAAAAGATGAGGGACATATCTACATCCATGTAATTCATTAAAAATTTTTCTTTTTAAATGGTATCATTCCTTTTATATTTTCTCAATTAAAACTGGATTTTCTAAAGAGGTTAACTGATAACATTTCTTTTTTAATTAAAATGCTTTATTCAGATCTATCATTAAATATTCGGATCATATGACCTTTAGGCATCCCTTTTACGATCTCGATTCATAAGGACATTTTTTTTCATTTACACCGTCAAAATCTGGTTGTTTGTTAGGGTTAGGGGTTCATTTTATAATAATAAAAAAAAAAACTCTAAAAATCGTCTGTTAACAAACATACGGATTTTGATGGTGTAAATGAAAAAAAATGTTCTTATGAATCGAGATTTCAAAAGGGGTGCCTAAAGGTCATATGGTCCAAATATTCTAAATGGATAATGTCAAAAAATAGACCTAACGACAACATCCAACCAAATAAATTTATGTACAGCTTTATCATTACATCATTTATTTACACAGTAATTTTGGTAAATATATAGTAGAAATGTTGATTTAATCAACAGTGGAGTTCAGAATTTCTAAGCTAAAAAATAAAATGTTAAAAAATGGTTGCCTCCATTTTTTCTTTTTACTGAAAAAATCAAAATGATGGACATCAGAGTCATCATACATGTGCCCTGGAGACTTACTGTCACTCAGACTTAAGTTAAAAACCATCAGATAAACAAAAAAAAAGAATTTATTTAGCCTTAATCCAACCCTAACCCTTAGAACAACTCCTAACTTTCATATTGAATAAGATAAAAGGGGTTACTTTAAATCGCTGAACCTAATACTGACCCTAAATCTAACATTTCACCCTATAAGTTGCACTTATAATTTGTATGCATTTGGCCAAAAACAGTAACTACAATTGTATTCTTAATTTTAAAAACAGTAAGCAAAAAATGTGTATTTGTTACACACACACACACACACATATATATATAACCTACCTAACTGATTGGCATATTTATCTTTTATAACAATTAGCATTTGTAACAATAGGGCACCCAGCAAAGATTAAACTACTTTCCCATCAACCAGGTTCAGTGAACACTTCTCCAAGAAGATATTCCTAATATAAAATATATAATTGGTAAATCTCTTTTATTTCAATTTATCTTTTATAAAAATTCACTTGTGTAACAAAAGAGCACCCAGCAATAATTCAACTACTTTATCAGGAACCAGATTTAGTGAACACTTCACCAAATACTTTTTATTAGATATATTAGGATTTAAATATGGCATATATATCTTTTATAACTATTATTATATAATAATATAATTAACAATATAGCTCCTCACAATGATTCATCTACTTTCCAAGCAGCACTTTGTTATGTAATGGGTACCCACCACCTCTTATGAAGCAGACATGTTTTGGGAGAGGGGGTAATATTTTTTAGGAGCTCTCTTTTTAGGGGCTTCAATATAAAGTTTAGAAGATTCAAGGAATGTCCTCCTTCCTATGAAAGATGGTTTGGAAAACCACTGAGATAGCTGGCCTGATTTATTAAAACACCATTAAACGTGGGATCAAGTGACAACAAGGGAACCAAATATAAATACATATTGAGCACTTACAAGGCTTACTGTAAACTTAAAACATTTAATTTCAGCTAGAGTAAGCTCTCTGAACATTTCCCTATTCACTGTAGTAAATATATAAAATTTATGTTTTATTCAAAAATATTCATAATTTCACTTTATGCACAAAAGAAAACTAAAATTGACATTATTATCATGAAGGGGAAAAAATTACCTTTGAAAAAATTAACTTTTATATCATTGACGATAAGAATGTTAAATACACTTTTCCATTTAATGAATATTTCATCTTGGGGCTCCCTCTCCCCATGAATAGGTATGCCCAATATAAATAAAGGGATGCAATAAAAACAATTAAAAATTTTTTAAAGAATTTTGAAACATTTACAATAACTCAGGGAACTGTCCAATTTTAATGAAATTTTCAACATTTTATTATTAAAAAGTTAAAAAGACCCCCCAAAAATGTTTTTTTCTTTATTAATTAACATTGTATGTGGGGTGGGTGGGTTGATGTTTAAATAAAAGTTCGAAAGCAGAAGGCAACATGAAAATATTTAAAGGAAGGCAACATTTAACCTTTGCCTAACTCTAAACAAACCTTTTATTATTGTCTTCATCTATTTGTCATTGCATCCACTTCTTTGCTTTTTGGCTAAGATACGAAATGAACCACTCATTCCGGAAGGGCGTCCCTCCAAACAACACCTGTCCCCTCGGGACAGGGCTGTGTGTATTGCTCGATGCCTGAGGCGCCCCAAATGCGAAATGCCGACGGGAACCACGTATTTTTTTTTTTGCATTAGGTATCTCATGAGCTTCAGTTTGTGCGTGGCTGCTCATATTAAAACGACCTTCTGTCGATCTCAACCTGGTTGGGTGTTAAAAAATATCTTCTTTTGTTATTTGTAAATTTTACAGATTACATTATATAAATTTTAATTTTTGCAAGAGAAAAACATCAGAATTATCTCCCTTGTTTTCCGCTCTTTAGAAAACCTCTATTTATTGATTGCAAACGAACGGCGTCTTTTAATTTCACTCAAAGCGAAAACACTAGTTTTATTTTAAATATTATATTTCTCAAACATAGTAGAACCCTAAGAAAGAGATCGGACGAAAGAAAAGAGAAAGAAGTAAGTAAAACGTTCTATCTTTACAAATAAAAAAACGCAATTTTCAGTCAAACTTTTTTTTTCCAATGAAGTGAAGGGGAAATATTTAAAAATGAAATATTTTATTCTCTATGGCTGTTAAAATATCTGGAATTTTTTGAAAACTAGTTAGATTTATTATTTATTTTTTTTTGTAATCTAATTAATTTCGGCATTCAATTGATATTTTATTTTTGTTACTATTTGTGTTATTTATTGTCGTTCCCCATTGAAATCTTAGGACCGTGCTAAAAGGTTTGATATTCCGTTAAATATTTTTAAAACTATATTATTAAAATTTTAGCATTTAATTCATATCCTTTTTTTTTATTTTATTTTTGTGGTGACCTGAACAAAACCTCTTCCCCATCGAAATCTTCTAGCCGATTTAATATTCATTAAATATTTTAAAAACTATTTTATCATAAACAATGATTTTATTTGATAAACACTAAACAGACGAGAAACCATTTATACGTTTGGAAAACGCTAGTTAATTTGACAATAGATTTATTTTTTTAGACTATTGTTATTATTGGACTTTATTTCAAACAGGACATTCTTATATTTTTTCTTCGATTTAAATTTGTATGATTGTTTACTATAGTTTTGATAGATTTTTAAAAACCGAGATTAATTTTCTGTCTCTAAACTCATCTATCACATCTGAATTTAAATAAATCATTGACAGAATGGGGTCCATATAAAATGTTTTCGGGCGAGGCAAACAAAAATATTCAATTATAAAAAATATAGGAATGCGCATAGATCGCAAAGGGAAGTAATAGAATTTTTTTTTTAATTTTTAATTTTTAAAAATTTTTCAAATTTTTACCAAAAATCAGGGAATTGTCCGATTTTAATGAAATGTTCACCATATTCTTCGTTATGGAATTAATTTTATAATGACTAGCTTATTTCATTAAAACAATTGAAGTTTTTATCAATTCAGAATTTATGGGAGATTGATCTTTGGTCATTTGAATTTCAAATTTTCCATTTCCTAACTTTTACATTTCTAGAAAGATCATATCCTGAAAATAGAAAAATAAAAATTCAATACCCGACAAAAGTAATTTTAAAATTTAAAAGTTATTTTTTAAAAACTCAAAAAACAATTTTGTAGCATGAGTTTTTTTTGTTGTAGTTTTAAAAACAATATTTTTCCTTGAATTGGTACAAAAAAAAAAAAAAAAAAAAAAAGTATTTTCTCTGATTCAATTGACCTATTATTATTCACTTAATTTTTTTATAATTGTTTATCCTACCAGTTCACTACGGGTCACAAGTATAGAGCATCCAGCGAGAATTAATCTTGCTTTCCAGTAGTAATGGATCTGTGAGATTAGCTTGCACCATGGTGGGATCCCATGATCAGAATTTAGGTAATTCTCTGACAGAAATTTTAACAATCAAACTATTGAAAATATTTATGTATGAAAAAGTCCTTCTTTTACAACTAACTTTTATTTTTTAAATTTAGACCTGAATACAGATATTTAAAATGTTGTAATAAGAAAAATTGTTTATCACTCCAAAAGTTCCTTAGACGATAAGGCTAATAATACATTGATTAAGCTAACATATTGTAATTTTTTTTAATAAAAAGACCAATTTTGGCAGAGAAGTAGACCAATATATTAAACAATAACAAATTCAGATAAGGAGCCATTGCCCAACTGCCACCTGGCAATGTTTGCTGTAAATCTTTTGATAAATAGACAAATTTTGGCACAGGGTAAACCAATATATTATTTAAAAAATATGGATATGTGGCCATTGCCTAACTGCCCCCTGGCAGCTATTTTCTAAAATGGCCTCTAGAATACACTCGTATTGTCTATCATGGTAGTCTCAAAGATTGTGCTTTTCATTTTGGGAGGGCAGACTGCCTGAATGCTCTGTACTGGCCATTTTTCTGTTGCATGTATGTATATGTAGCATTAGGCCAAAGTAGGTTGGAACTGATGTCTCCTGAATGGTGGTGTGCCTGACTGGGCAAAGCATATTGTCTTTGGTGGCCAATTAGTGCCTAACTCTGTTGAACCAACCAACCTTAGAGGATAAAATTTATAGTACAGAGAAATGTATTATAGACCAATGTATCATAAACAATTGCCCAACTGCCCACTGGTAGCTATTTTTCAAAATGGCCACCAAATGAAAACAATATTATCTACTTCCTTTCTTTTTAACAAAAATGTTTTTTTTTTTTAGATATATATTCATTGGCTTTTAGTTGATAATAACTAATGATACTAATTATCTCTTTGTTCTGATAATGTAGAAGAAGGATTTAAAGCTGTCATGTGTGGCCGTCTTGACAGACATATGTAATCTCTGCCACCTCATGACATAATCCATGCGATCTAGAGGGCTACTCAGTTTGACATGTCTGCCTTATAGGATAAAACTTATAGTATAGTCGTTAAGCTAACCTATTGTAAATTTTTAAATAAAAGAACCTATTTTGGGCACCAGAATACACACATATTTGTTGAGTTAGTATATTGTTGGTTTGAACAACAACTAAGCACAACTGAACTGGTGCCCAGAGCAGCTGGTATTTGTGGCATTCAGAAATACTCCATTACTACATTTTGGTGATTCCATTCCTTGAGTCCTGGTTGGCTGCTTGGTTTCTGTGGTGTTATGGTGCTTAATAAATAAGCTACCATTCTGCAGTAGGCTTGCAACAATTCAAGATCCATATTTAGTTACGGCTTGCTTGTTGCTTTGTCTGCCAATTTGATGATAGTTAGAATATTGCTTCTACAGTGAGTATGATGTTTATTCTACATCTCCCTTTCCTCCCACCCCCATTCATGGACATAATGTCCTTTGAAGGAAAATCAGTTCCTTTTGGCCAGGCTGATTACAAGGGAGCAATGTGGACAATGCCTGTGGGATTTTTGTCAGCATTGGCTTAGAGGGGGAAGCAACACTGGGTGAGACCGGGTCGCTGGGGGATGTTATTACTGTTCCTTTGGTTTGTGGGACATCCTCAAATCTTGGTTTAGGGGGCTCTAGGCAAAGCACTAAAAATTTGGGCAGGGACTGCTGGTGCTTCAAGCTTCCTGAGGAATCGGCAATGTATGTATATGTAGCATTAGGATGATATAGGTTAGAACAAGTGTCTGCTGCATCATGGCATACCTGGTGTATTGCTTTTGTCTGCCTTTGTTGAACTTGAGGAGCAGGGCAATGCTTACTGCCGCTGGTGTTGTGTTTTTTACTCAGGTGCTCATGTAGGTTGGAACAGGTATCTCCTGCATCATTACCAAGGCAAAAAGTGTTGCTGGCACTGAGTCCTGATGGTATGATCCATTACGAGACACACCTTTGATTTGTTTTGCTGCATGAAACAGAAAAAGAAGCCCTTTTGGAGATCCAAATTTCTGTTTATCATTGGGAATAAGAAAGCCTTTCTTGATCCATTGATACAGTTCTCTTTCATAAGACCCCCTAATCTTGCTTGACATGGCATACTCCTTGATGTGGTTTTACATCTTGCTAGGTGCTTTACCTTCCATTTCCATGACACAGTAAACACTTTTTGTCACTGATCGAATTGCATATGAAAATCAAGTTCTTCAATGGGGAGTGCTGCTGTTGTGCAAGTAAAAGCTTGCTTGCAAAGGAAGTTCACTCCTCCTCACTTTGAAATAGAAATCATCCTAGGGCCTATCTCATTATGTCAAATTCAAGAGCATCATTTTGTACTACCAGAGATTCTATTTCTTCCTAGAAATTCATCATTATTACCAAAGGCAAACATCATGGTTGGTATAATCCATAACAAGACACACCTTTGATTTGTTTTGCTGCATGAAAGCCATCAACAGAAGAAGCCCTTTTGGGGATCTTTCTTGATCCATTGATGCAGTTCTCTTTCATGACATGGCATACTCCTTGATGTGGTTTTAAAACTTCATGGGTGCTTGTTGGCTTTTTTGGTAATATAAGGCGTGTGGTAAAAGCCCACTCCTATTTATAGACTCGCCGAGAACTATGTGACCATACTCTTGGCCAATCGCTGGCAGTACTCTGCTGTTGATACAATACTTAACCAGGAAGTACTACTCATAACTGCTTGAACCTTCGTGGATGACGGACCTCATAGGATTATATCACTGGACCTTTAACAATATGCTGGATAGGACTTATTCACTTACCAAAGGATTCCATAGCTCAGGACTTACTTACTATAAGTCCTTTTCAACTGGCCAAGGATGGCGTTCAAAAACTTAAGTGCTTTGCATTCCATCCATTTCCAAGAGGGTCTTTTGTACCACCAGATCTTCTATTTCTGCAGTTCATCCTTTCACCCAAAGATCTATCTGCCCAACACTACTGATACCCATCTTTCAGCTGACAATAGTCCAAGAACAACTAGAATCTACCTTTCTTCCTACACATGTACATCTCCTAATCATCATTGATATAGCGTACTCCTTGATGTGGTTTTACATCTGGCTGGGTTCTTTGAATTCCATCCATTTCCATAAGGGGAGTTAATTCTCAAAAGGGGAGCTGTCATTTAGTACCTAAGTTATGAGAAAGAAATCGTCTGTTTTTTTCTATAAATTATGTCTGGCGAAACCTCAGAGGAAGAGAACTTTATATTTCAACTTAGCAATTGGTAAATATTCTGTTTACCTTTGTATTTTTGCCTGGTAACCGTTTACCTTACTTCGCTTTATGTTTTTTCTATTATTTCTCTGTTAACTATGATAATCAGGTTAAAACAATATTAGAGGACATTTACTTATGATATAAACTGTATTGATTACAAAAATATTGTATTTATAATAAATTCCTTTAAATATATTTTATTATTTGTTGAACAATAGAATAATGATTTATTTATGACTTACAATAAATTTTATGTTGCAGTTAAATGTAATATAAACTGATTGTAATATTATAATTACAAATAATGTGGTTTTTTATTTTCCTAATAATACTTAAATTTTTATTCTTTCACAGATAAAAGAATTTTGAAATCTAAAAAAGACACATTCAAATACATGCCAACTGAAACTGGAAAAATAAAACCAACTTTCCTCCAATGTTCAGATCCGAAGAAACTTCAGGGTTAAAAGCAGACATGGAAACACACATTAGGAAGAATCCATTTTCTTGTGAAGTCTGTAATTCAGCCTTTCCTTCGAGTTCCAAATTGAAGGAACATGTGCGAACACACACTGGAGAGAAACCATTTTCTTGTGAAGTCTGTGGATCAGCATTTTCTAGGAGTGACAATTTGAAAATCCACATGCGAACACATACTGGAGAGAAATTATTTTCTTGTGAAATCTGTGGATCAGCATTTTCTATAAGGTCCAGTTTGAAAACCCACATGCGAACACACACTAGAGAAAAACCATTTTCTTGTGAAGTCTGTGGATCTGCATTTACACACCTTTCAAATTTGAAACACCACATGCGAACACACACAGGAGAGAAACCATATTCTTGTGAAGTTTGTGGATCTGCATTTTCTAGGAGTGACACTTTGAAAACCCACATGCGAACACACACTGCAGAGAAACCATTTTCATGTGAAATCTGTGAATCAGCATTTTCTCTGAGATCCTATTTGAAAATCCACATGCGAACACACACTGGAGAGAAACCATTTTCTTGTGAAGTCTGTGGATCAAGATTTACAGACCATTCCAGCTTGAAAACACACTTACGAATACACACTGGAGAGAAACGATTTTTATGTGAAATCTGTGGCTCAGCATTTTCACATTGTAACACTCTGAAAAAGCACATGAGAACACACTCTGGTCATTGAAAGAAATTGATATTATACCAATTGGGATTGTAGCAACCAGGTTGGTCAAAGAAAACATCATAAAATACCTGGACACTATACTTGTGTAAACCAAGCTGCTATGAAGTACGAATAGTACTTTCTTGCAAAGTCTGGGAATCAAGATTTTCTCATGGTTCCAACTTGAAAATGCTCATACGAAAACAAACTGAGTACATCTGGGAACACAAACCTCCAAACATCAAATGGGAAGGTGACTGTGTTCTCCTATAAAGTTATTCAGGCAGGTAGATATATAAAAGACAAAGTTATCAAACCAGATATTGTCCTTTGGAATAAACATGAAAAGACTGCACTCATTATTAATGTAGCTGTCCCAAATAATTATGTAGTAAAGCTGAGCGTGAAAAAAATCACAAAATACCAAGACCTCAAGAATGACCTAAAACAACTTGATATTTGAGATAAATCATATTATACCAGTAGTGGTAAGTGAAACCAAGTTGGTCAAGCAAAACTTTTAAAAATACCTTGATGTACTACCTGGTAAACCAAGCTTCTATAAAGTACTAATAGCAGCTATAACAGGAAGATTCTAAAAACTAACCCTGGATATAAGTTATATGCATAAAGAAATCAAGCGTTAGCCCCTGAATGGGGCCCCTTGATTCCTAAAAGGATTATTAAGAGATTTTTAAAAACGAGAGAAAAAAAGTTTCTTGTTAAGTCTGTGGAATCAGAATTTTCTATGAATTACTTTCTGGAAAGCTGCATGAAAAGACACACTAGAGAGTAATCATTTTCTTTTGAAGTGTTCAAAACTGCATTTTCACAAAGTTCAAGTTTGAAAAGGCATAAAGTTCAACAATATGTTTAGCAATATCTAACATCCTCTTTTCTTTTTTTGAATTGGCAAAGTTGCAGATTGAAACTAAAGGACATTCTTAGTTTATTGTGAACAGTTTGATCATTTACACATATATATTTACCAACCCCTCCACACAAGCAGCATGTGACATAAGGTCAATTTCTTAAGTGTGGTTTAACAGGTTTAAATTCAGAGTTTTCTTTCTTCTAGACTGGTTGCCTAACCAAGGTGAAAGAGTGTATCCTACTATTTCTCAATTTCCAGACAAATGGAAATTTGGAGACATTTCAGAGCTCAATTAAATGTCATTCTTCATTTATTATGAACAGGTTTTCTCTATACTGTCTGCCACAGCCTAATTGTTATATAAAGGGAAATTATATCTTCATTACATTTTCCTATATTTTTAACATATGTGACATCCTGAAACCATCATCTCGATGTTCTTAGAGAGGCCTATCCCTCACTCAATTGATGCAGTTTAGAATGTACCAAATATTTATACAACATATATATGTATATATATATATATTTATATAATTGAAAACATGGTCTCGACTTTCCAATTAATCTAATGCCATTAGGTAAATTAATGCTGCAAGTATTTTTAAAAAATGAATAAAATTAGAGTATATGTAAAAATAATTTTTGTAAGTAGATATTTATCTTTTCAGCTATTTTACCTTTTTTTATTGTTAATTGTTATATGGATTTGTATTTATTTTAAATAAATTCTTTAAAAATATATATTTGCCTCAAACTTCACTAAATGTATATATTTTTTATTTGTTACTTTTTAGATAAAATTTGAGAATTGTTTCCCTTTTCAGAATGGTAAAAGACAGACATGTTTTTTTTTTTATTAATTCTGTTCAATATGTAGTAGATTTTACATTCACTAAATTGATTTTTGTGAAAATGTTAAGTTTATAAATCTTTAAAAATTTTTTTTAATTTAACGTAGAATGGTGTTATTTTCACATAATAATTCTAAAATAGTGATTTTATTGAAAATCTCTAAGGAGCATGATATTTAAACAGTTTTCGAGTTTTGAAAATTTATTTAGTCTCTGCAACAAGAGATAATGTTATAATGAAAAGGAAATCCTATTTTATAGGCTTTTTGGTAAAGTGCTTCCACCTCATCCACCAACCTACCAACAGAAGATTATAAAAATCAAGACCTTTCTAGTTTCATGTTCTTAGCAATCACACACAGCCAGAAACCTCCCTCAATTGAACCAGTCACTCTAACCAGTAAGTCACCACAGTCCCAAACACCCTCCCTCTTTTTTTTACTCACTCCTGACAACAACAGGAAAGAAGAAGTAGATTAAAAAAGGGGGTAAAAAGCATTACCCTTTGAGGGGACTTAACAGATACTGGACCCTAGTCATATACCCCCTGCAGGTGACAGTAAGTATCTTCATTTCATCCCCTAGCTGTAGGCTCCATTGATTGTTGGAGTTTCCAGTCTTACCCAGGAACAACACATAATGTGTCTTAAGTCTTTCATTGTCTCCCTAGGCTTCTCTAAGGAGCTGTTGCCTCTTGATCCAGGGCAATACCTCCACCAGGTACTTGATGTAGGCCTCCATATTTACTCTGGGATCATGCATGGAGGCATAATTTCACCACCACCCGTGACCACACATAACACGATGATGTAGACTGGGTGTTTGCTTTTTAGTTAGGTATATGCAATGAGGTATAATGAAGTAATATAATTTTTTAAACAGTTACCAAAGATCAAGGAATTTTCCAATTTTAATAAAATTTTCTGGAATTCATTCATTAATGACTTAATTTTATTATGAATAGCTTCTTTTTTTTTTTTTTAAATGAAAATTTAGATTGCAAGGGTATTTTGACCTTTGGTCATTTGAATAAAAAAAGTTTTCCAGTCCCTAATTTGTACATAAAGATTTAGTTATATACTATTTTTGATGTATTCTACCTTAGTAAATAAAAAGACCTTCTGATATGTCATAATATCATATTATTTACAATTATATTTTCCTCTGAAAATGTTTTCTTATTTTGAGAAAATCAATATTTAAAAACCCCAGTTTCCTCACTCATACTCTGTTAAAATAGAAAAAAATGTATAATGTAGTTTTATTTATCTATTTCTTTTCTGCTCAAAATAATTTTAAACAATTTTTCTTTTCTCATTAATAAATCGTAAACACCAGCAGAAATCCTCATTTTATCACAAAAATCAGCGAAAATATTTAAGTTTGTCCTGGAGAATTGCTATCACTCAGACTTCAGTTAAAAACCAGCAGTTAAAACTATAATAATTTCTTTTACCTTTATTTCACCCTTAATCCAACCCTACTCGTTACAACAACTACTAACCTTCATAGTGTATAATATAAAATGGGCAGTCAGTTAGTGATCGGTTTAATCCCTGAACCTAATACCGATCCTAAACTAGAGAGCAACAATTCAAGTGCAAATTTATGAAACCGGACACTTTGTGTGAAGTAACTTACGTACTTATAAAACCGGTCATAGTTTTTAAAATAGTTTTAAAAAACCTTATAAAAATTTCTTCATGGAAACCAATTATTACATTACTTGCTGTCCATCATATCTGATAACACCATGCAAAATCATTTTCCTCCAATTTATTCGGTCTCTGGTTGCGTCTTGTCAACTGCCTATGGGATGTTAAAGTCCTTCAGGTTTCTTTTGATGTTGTCTTTGTACCTGAGCTTTGGTCTACCGATTCCACTTGATCCCTCTCTGTTGAGAGTACAGAATCTGCTTTGGTAGTCTGTCATCCCCAAGTCTGTTTAAGTGGCCAGCCCATCTCAGGTTGCGTTGGACAAGTATTTTGTGCATGCTAGGGAGTCCAGTTCTTTTCAGGATGGTCCTGTTTGAAACATGTTGCCACCACTTGACATTTAATATACTGTGCAAGTGACACATGTAGTAGACATGTAGTCTATGGGCATCCTCTTTGTATATCATCCAGGCTTCTGCACTGTACAGGAAGGTTGAGAGAATTATGGCACGGTATACTGCACATTTATTTTTCAAGGAGCAGGCTCACCTCTTCAGCCGACCAAATGCTTTGGAAGCATTTGAAATTCGGAGATCAAGCTCTGCATTGAGTCTTTTGTTCATGACTCAATGCAGAGCTTGATCTTTAAAAAAAATTAAATACACAATACACAGTAAAATTACTCATATGTTGATATTCTATTTAATTGTAATATTTTTTTGTTCCAAAGATGAAAAAAAAAAAAAATAGTCTTATGTGCACAAAATATATGAATACTATAGTAGCCGTGACATAACAATTCATTATCAATCCTGACTGATGAACAAAAAATTACCAAAAATCAGTGAATTATCTGATTTTTATAAAAATTTCAGTGTTGACTTATTGATTAATACATTTTTCGATTCAGAAATTTAAAAGAAAGGTAAGTTCATCAATGCATCATTTATTTTATTAAAAATATTGTTGATTTCTTTCAGATTACTAGGCCCCCCACCATTTGTGGATTAAAAAATTAGGTCTGTCTTTCATTAAATTTAGATTTACCAAATATCAAAATTAATCTATTTTGAATTACAAAGAATGTCTTAATTAAAAATAGCAATAAAAAATGAACTTACCTTTCCTTTAAATTTCTGAATCATTTCAAACTGATTCTTATACGAGTCAAGGAAAACAAATCAAATTTTGTTTAGCTCAGTCAGTAGAGCGTCCAACAAGGAGCCACAAGGTTCCGGGTTTGATACCGGCCCTTGCCAACTCAGCGTATGAGTAGCACAGGGATCTATGCGATAAGGTGAGGAGCTGATGGTAGGTGTGGCACTCCACCTCAGATGCCAAAACAATCTCCTTGTGCTAGTGAAAAGGGAATAGACTCCCTTGCTGTCTGGTTGATACTGACTTTAGGCCTCCCCAACAACTTTTATTACTCTCAGCTCCATCCATTTAAAATATAATGCCCATAATTTTAAGTTTTAAAATTCTTATTTCTAGATAATATCTGATATCTAATTAATAACAAGCTTATTGGGCTGAGAGTGCTAAAATTTGGAAAATCAGGCATAATTTCTGATCTACTTCAGATGGGAATCTTAATGAAAGCTCATTAGGAGCATATTTCTATGGCTTTTGTAATGAAAAAAATCATTTTTCAGAAAAAGTATTTTTGGATGATCTAGGCCTGAATTACCATATTTGGATATTTTGGCCCAAAATCCCTATTTGGGGTGTAATTTGTCCAAAAATGGTCATCAGAAGGTAATTAAGGACTCATGGAAGAGTTATGATATTATCTTTGCAATGAAAAATTTTTTTTTTCAAAAATGTTAATTTTTAGGGACTCTGGGCCCAAATTACATATTCTTTTTATATTCTCTTCAGTAATGTGACTTTATTGTCCAAAAAAAAACATCTTATGTACATTTTAAAGAAGCAAACAAACAAATTACAATTTCTAGGGATGAAGGTATGATTATCTGATTTTTTCCCCAGTGGATATGCACATATAAGGCAGCATTTTTTTCTTCAATCTAAATGCCCCAATGCTAAATATTGATTTTCTAAAGATGCCAAAGACCAGATCTTATATCGGAAATCTGATAAAGAATTATCTCCCCCTGCCGCTAGGGGGGCAAATAGCCAACATACGAGGTTGGCGCCAAAACCAAATTTCCTCACTTATCACAAAAGTTACCAGGGAAGGACGTGAAAATAAGCGTCTCTACAGAACTCTACCACCAGTAAACTTTCTAGGATTGTATCAGCAAACATTCTAAGGCTGAAACAATAGCATACTAACAGAAGGCTGAAGAACAAGAAATGATCTGACAAAGCATTTTAACAACATTTCAACCAGCGACCAGAACACCCCTGTTATCACCACTTCTCCAATAAACAGTATTTAACCTTTCAGATAAATCTTGTAGCAAATACCATTAAAATTTGCAACAACGTTTCTGTACCTTTTGATAATATAAATGTCTGCAATTTGTTTTTTTTCTTTCATCCGAAATAGCAGCTACAGAGAATAAGGGCTTCAATGAATCCATGTAAATACTCTTACTTAGGAAAATATTTATTTCAAATCCTATGAATATGTGCTTTTAGAAAATATATAGTGTACCAAATCTGGCTTACAGCATTTGAAAATATTTACCACAATATGTTGAATTTTGACCTAAAAATTGTCAATTTTTGTCCAGAATTTCTATATTTCACTGGCAAATATTAGGAAAATAAGCCCCCAAAAATCATTCTTAAAACTAAATGCAATAATTGTTTCTCTAAAAGTAAAAATATTTTGGGGGCTGTTTTTATGTCACTTTCAAGCATAATTTCTAAATTTAGGTAGAATTTGAAAAGACTTTATAGCTGATCTTCAAAAACTGATAACTAGTAAAGTAGGCTGATGTCATGATTAATGGGAGAAATATCAGTTTAAAAGTTTAGCCCCTGCTTTTTCAAACAGAACAAATATCAATATATAATTATTTCACTGATACTAAAAAAAATATATTTCATATTCAACAGATTAATTAAAGATTCTAAAAAAATCTTTTAAAATTTTTGACCAAGTATCCAATAGGCACCCCAGCTGGGAGCCACCTCGAATGGAACACCTTTTGCTTTTCACTGCACAATTCCAATTATGGTACGAGAGGCGCATGGAAAATAAACTTTATAAATTGTGTGATACAATTTCTGAACAACATCTTTTTATTTAAATAAACATAAAATATATTTTGTAAATAAAAAAAATATTTTTATTTAAATAAACATATCTGCATTTCTCTTCTGATTAAGCAAAAACTATTTAATATAAAAATGTGTCTTTAAGATAAAAAAGTCTTTCGTTTAAAGTGTTATAATTTTTAAAAATTCCTATTGAATAACTAATTTAAAAAATTAAAATCAAAAACTATTTTAGTATAAAAACATGCCTTTGGGTTGTAAATATACACGAACAAACTTAAAAAAAAATCTTGCTGTGAAATTCTAATGCAAAAAAAAAATAATCTGTAAACAAATAACCGGGAGTTTACGGTGAAAAGCAAAAAGGTGTTCCTTTCAAAACAGATCCCAACTGGGGGTGCCTATTGGTTACTTGGTACAACATTTTTTTTCTAACATTTAATTTTCAGATTTTCGGTACAGATTTTCTTCCAAAATCTTTTCTTTAAATATTTTTTTTATTCCCACCTTCGGTATAGTTTCAATTATATAAATCTCCACTGATCTTTTGCGCTCCAAAAATAAAGAAGGGGATAAAGTTAAGTGGTAATAAAGAACTATTTGCTCGTAAATTCCTACCATAAAATAAATTGAACCCCCATTTTATTTTCGTGTTTTTGTATTAAATGTTTTATTTTTCTCGCACCCGTTATGTTACAATACAAAATATATGGGGGTTCAGTTTATTTTATAGTAGGAATTTACGAGCAAATAGTCCTTTATTACCAGTTAAGTGACCTAAAATAAATCAGAAAGTTTTTAAATAAAACAACTGATACATTATAAATTCGTTCATGGATAAATCAACACTGAAAATTTCATTATAATCGGATAATTCCCTGATTTTTGGTTAATGTTTTTGTTTTTTAATCTGAGGTAGTGATTTGATTTTACTGACCCTTAACTTTACTGAACTTAAATTTATCTTAATGAGAAAAAGGATCTGAATTATCTCCCTTGTGTACCGCACTTGCAAAAACCTTTCTGCATTGTTTGTCAATGAACCATACGTTTTAATTTCATACATCCAGAAAACATGAGTCTTATTTAAAATATCCCCCCCCTTTTCTCTAACGTAGTATAGCCGCAAGGAAAAGAAAAAATCAAACATAAGAAAAGAGAAAGAAGTAAGTAAAACGTTCTATTATTATCTTTCTTTACAAATAAAAAAATAGGTAATTTGCAGGAAAACTTAGTTTTCCACTGGCGCAGATGTGAAATATTTTTTAAAGTTTTGACAATACTTTATCCTCTACGAATATAAAAAAATATCTGGGATCATTTTAAAACTGATTTAATTATCTAGTATTAAAATCTAATTAAAGTGTTATAATTTTTAAAAATTCCTATTGAATTAAGAACATGAAATAACTAATTTTTTAATCGATGTTTTATTTTTGCTACTATTCATGTTAATCGGTGGGGGTGACAAAGACTCCCATTGAAATCTTCGGTCAGTGTTCCGATTAAATTTCCGTTTAATCTTTTTAAAACTATTTTATTTTAAAAATGATTTTATAAAAATTGATATAAAACGAAGCTCCAAGAATTTATTTTTAGACTATCACTAGTAGGAACGTCCAATCGATTTGGCGACAGAAAAAGTTGCAAAACAACCCTGTAAGTTATTTCATCGTTAAAAAATCTTTATATCATTTGAAAGAAATATGATTATTTTTAGTTTTTTTACGATTTCATCACTATTTAAAAAAAAAAATTAAATCATATAAACCTGAAATTTGATATATATTATTTTTTCAATAAAAATATTAGTTTTCTCAATTGAAAAAATGTTAATTTAGAAAAAAAAAAAAAAAAAAAAAAAATCAGACTATTTTCAAAAATATAATTTTGAATATTTTTATAATAAAGAAATACAGTTAATTTAAAACTATGGTGTTCCATAAAATAAATAATTGTCTTATTTCTCTTTGAAAGAATAATTCCTTCTAGGTTTTAAGTGTATTTTTAGTATAATTTAAAGACACTTTAAAAATTCTATTTTAAAATTTTAAAGAAGCGTTAGATATTTTTGAAAAAGTATCAATTTTATCAATAAATTCTATAACATTTTTTTTTTTTTTAAATCATTTAAAAAAATAAAATGTTATAGAATTTATTTACGAAAAAATTAAAATATGATTTTAATCAAATTACATATTACACATTTTTTCTATTTGACTAAAGAATGCTTTAAAAGAAAAATTAAATCATTCTATTCAAGCAGAAATTGTATAGAAAATATATAAAAAAATGTATAGAAAATTGAAAAAAATGATTATGTGATTATTCTTAAAAAAGTTCCAGATCCGTTAAAAACTAAAACCAAATGAACACATGCTGTGATAATTTCTTTTGGTCACCTATATTTTTAAAATGTGACATTCTCATTGGCAATAAATAGCCAATATGTCATACAGAATTTATGTATTTTCTTTCTATTTAAAAGTAAAGATTTTTTTAAGATTCATTTAATCAACAATTAAAAAAAAACATTTTGTTCATAGTTTCTATTTAGATTAATTGATTTTTTGGAGATTGAGTTTTTTTTTGTTTTTTATTGGACATTAAAAATGGCAGATGTTTTAAAAAATTGTGTTTTGATTTTATTTAAATGTTCTCCAAAGTTTTTTCTCATTAATAGAGTTTCCTTTTATTTCTGATAAATCTGATAAATTTGAGACAAATTAAAAAAATACTAAATATGTTCAATTATTTGTTGAACCAGGGAATAAAATAATCCATTAATATACTTTAATCTTTACGGTAAATATTAATGTGATTAAATCAATCACTTAATTATTGTGATGAGCTATGTGGTGATATAGGGCCGGTAGAGCGTTTGGCTAAGAGCCACAAGGTTCCTAGTTCGATACCGGCCCTCACCAACTCAGCTTATGAGTAGCACAGGGATCTGTGCGGTAAAGTAAGGAGCTGATGGTAGGTGTGGTGCTCCATCTCAGATTCAAAAAACAATCTCCTTGGTCTAGTGCTAGTGAAAAGGGGATAGACTTCCTTGCTGTATGGCTCATACTAACATTAGGCCGCCCCGACGATGACGATTTGTTGAACAGTAGAATAACAATTTAACTTATGACTTAACTATAATCTATCATGTATAATTTATATTAACTGAAATATAAATTTGTGATATTATAATTCTAAATGTAGGAGTCCATTTCTTTTTTTTTAAATAATACTTTAATTTCTATTCCTTCACAGATATCAACTCGATTTGGGAAGAACAGTTTTAGAATTTAAAAAGATACATTTATCTACATCCACAAAGGAAAAATGTAATCTTTTGGATCTGCATATTTAACATCTCACCAATTCTTTTTGTTGCAAGTCAGTACATAAGAGTTTTCTTTAAATTCATATTTCAAAGAACAAGTGGAAAATAGGTTCTAGTGAAAGACAACCTTCATCCAGCATTTTTTTTTACATAGTTCAGGATTGAAAACAGACATGGAAAAACACATTGAAGGGAAAGAATTTTCTAACAAAGTTCGTTCACATACTGGAGAGAATGAATTTCCTTGTGAAGTATGTGGATCAGCATTTTCACAGCGATCCAGTTTGAAAATCCACATGAGAACTCATACTGGAGAGAAGCCATTTTCTTGTCAAATCTGTGGATCAGTATTTTCACAGAGTTCCAGTTTAAAAACCCACATGCGGGTACACACTGGAGAGAAACCATATTCTTGTAAAGTCTGTGGATCATCTTTTTCTAGTAGTTCCAATTTTAAGACCCACATGCGAATACATACTGGTGAGAAACCATTTTCTTGTGAAGTCTGTGGATCATCTTTTTCACAGAGTTCCAATTTGATAACACACATGCGAACACACACTGGAGAGAAACCATTTTCTTGTGAAGTCTGCAAATCGTCATTTTCACAGAGTACTGATTTGAAAATCCACATGCGAATGCATACCGAGGAGAAACCATTTTCTTGTGAAATGTGTGGATCAGCATTTTCACATAGCTCCTATTTGAAAACACACATACAAGCACACACTGGAGAGAAACCATTTTCTTGTGAAGTCTGTGGATCAGCATTTTCATATAGCTCCCATTTGAAAAGCCATATGCGAACACATACTGGGGAGAAACCATTTTCTTGTGAGGTCTGTGAATCAGCTTTTTCAAAACATTACAGTTTGAAAGTCCACATGCGAACTCATACTGGAGAGAAACCATTTTCTTGTGAAGTCTGTGGGTCAAGATTTTCACAGAGTTCTAGTTTAAAAATCCACATTCGAAGACATACACAGGAAAAAACGTTTACTTGTGAAGTCTGTGGATCAAGATTTTCAGTAAGTTCCAGTTTGAAAACTCACATGCAAACACACACTCAAAATACCAAGACCTCAAGAATGACCTAAAAAAACAACTTTGGAAGAAATCAATATCATACCAGTTGTAGTAGGGGCAACTGGGTTGACCAAGCAAAACTTTTAAAAAATACCTTCACACCATAACTGGTAAATCCAGTTACTATGAAGTACAAATAGCAGCTATCAAAGAACATCTTCCATCCTAAAATAATCCTTATGATACAAATACTATACATAAAGGAATAAAGTTTTTGCCCGGGCAGGTGGCCCGTTGTTTTCTAAAAATTGTTAAAATAAAATAGAGAGATTTAATTTTCTGAGAGATTTCTGCGATTTAATTTTCTCAAAAATGAAACTAGGCATTAACAATATGATTTAAAACAATCTGTACCCAATCAGCAGCCATCTTACTATGCTCAAGGTATGTCAGACCCCACCTACAAACTACGAGATACAACCTCCTATTCCATGCAGCCTGACACAATATCACTTAAGCC
This sequence comes from Doryteuthis pealeii, assembly GCA_023376005.1. NCBI lineage: Eukaryota > Metazoa > Mollusca > Cephalopoda > Myopsida > Loliginidae > Doryteuthis > Doryteuthis pealeii. The sequence goes on from CM042151.1 coordinate 98,139,548, forward strand.
AGGCTTAAAACACCTACCACTACCAAAACAAAATTCTGTGCAAGAGAACTCTCCACTAAATGGGACAACATCTTCCCAAGAGTCCTCAACAAAGCCAGTGTAATCTGGATACAAAACCAACAAGATGGGTAACCCCCTCAAAATGTTCCCCTGGGTGTAGATCAGATGGAATTAGTGGAACAAGTGACCATCAGGATAGAACAAAATAAATTTATGGCTGTTGGAGATTGTTCATTCTGATTTGAACCAGTTTGGGTCACAGCCTTGAGGACCCTTATTATGAACATTATAAAATTATCCTTGTAACATATGGGGCAGCATGGTATATGCAGCCCAAACTCCTTCCACATTACCAAGCAATAACACAATATCACCCAAACAAACTCTGTGCCAGGGAAAACCCCACTAAATGAGACATCTTTCCAATAGTCCTCCATAAGAAATGCTCAAAAAGCCAGTGTAACAAACCTGGACACGATATATATATATATATGGGCCATTCCATGTCAAATCATCTGGGCCATGTCACCCACCCCCTTCAATTTTTTTGTAATTTTGTACAGTTTTAGACTAGGTTGGAATTAGACAACCCCCCAAATTTGAGCTTCCATTTTGAAAAATTCACCGAGTTATGTCAATTTTATGAGCAAAAACCAAACTCCATTTTTGGTACAAATAATGTTCAATATATGTAGAATAATAATTTAAAGGAAAAAGAAAATTATATGTAGTGCCACATTGTGATTTTTTTCACTTATTGATCTTGCATTGAAAAAATCAGAAATCATTAATAATGTGAAAAGCATTAACTTTATGCCTATTTTGATAACATTTTTAGATTCCTCAGGCCTAAAAACTTCTATAAACCAATTTTTAGAAGTAGGAGAGCTATAGAACACATTTTATAGACAAAAATAGATTACAAAATGGCGCCATTTTTCTCGCACCCCCCTCAAATTTTTCAAGTTTAAAAATCGACATAACCCGGTGAATATTTCGAATTGGAAGCTCAAATTTGGGGCATTATCTAATTTTAACCTAGTCTACACCTGTACAAAATTTCAGAAAAATTGAAGGGGGTGGGTGACAATTTAATTTTTTTCTGAGGATTTCACATGGAATTGCCCATATATATATATATATGAGTTAAAACTAAGGAAATGAATCCGATGGTATATGTATAGATAAAAAGAATATGAAAACACACAATATTGTTAAAATGAATATATACTTATATCATTTTCATTGCTAATATTGACAATATTTCAATTTATAAAAAGTTAATGAGAAGATAATGATAATTAGGTCCGTTTTTAGAAGTAAATGTCTTTAATTGGGACTCATCGAGAGAGAAGCAGAAAATGATTGTTGAAAATCTTCAAATTATTTTCTGCTTTTCTCTCGATGAGTCCGGATTAAAAACATTTACATCTAAAATCGGACCTAATTATCATTATGCTCTGATGATGATTTTTTTATAAATCGAAATATTGTCAATATTAGCAATGGAAATTATATAAAAATATATTTTTTAATGTTTTCATATCCTCTATATGATGGGCAAGATGGAATTAGAGGAACAACTGGCCAACAGGATAAAACAAACACAATCTATGGTAGCTGAAGATCAACCCAAATTGGTTCAAATAGGGATGAACAAAGCCTTCAAGACCCTTATTATGAAAGTTGACAATGCCCTAATGCAGCTGGTCCCATGTGATGCCCTTTTGAATGAAATTAACCATGCAACATACAGGAGCACATTACCAAAATATGAGAAAACAAGGAATTTTCAAGGTAAAACGTACCATTTTCGAAAAGAAATTGCCAACAGAAAATAGAGAAGTGCAGAAATGCCGACAAAGTTTTCAAATAGATTTGTGGCAATAGTTTGGTAGAATATATATATATATATATATATATATATATATATATTATTATATTAATGATTGGAAGGCAATTACAATACATATAAAATAAAAACAAAAAGATGTTTTTCTGAAAACCATCTCTGAAGATAAAGTTTACTTTGAAATTGATAAGACTAAAAACATCTTTTTGTTTTTATTTTATATGCATTGTAATTGCCTTCCAATCATTAATATATAATTACAAACTTATCAATGCTTCAAGCAAATTACCAATTACTATTATATATATATATATATATATATATATATATATATATATGAACTATTGTTCAATAACACATATTTTTAAGTACAATCCCACTTTTAGGAAATGTAAAATCCTAGATGGTCTTATTTTCTTTTTTTTTTTTTCAAATTACTTGCTTGGTAGTATTTTGTTTGCATTAAACAAAGTCTAGACACTCTAGCAGTATATGATTCACTGTAAATCTCTCCTGGCATGTTGTGCATATTAGGAATTCTGTGCCCTCTAGTAAACGATGATGGGGAATATAAATGTTGCCTATGTGAAGGCGGGTCAGCACAACTTGTTATCTATTATTTTTGACATACTTAAATTCCATTCTCCAATGGTAGGTTTGATGTTTTGAAGTTTGTTATTAATGAGTGCATTCCAATGATTTTGCCACTTTAATAAAAATTTTATTCAAAATCGTTTTACGGTCAGTATATGGTATTTTTGTTTTTGTTATTGTCTTTTATAGCTTTCTTTGCTTCTGAATCTGCCTTGGTAATATGTGACTCACAACGAAATACAAACATTTCCAAAGAATACACAAGTAGATAAATGTAAAGTGAGTGTGCACAATTTTGAGCAAATATTTCCTGAGATTTTCATATGTTCAAGTGTAGTCTTAATTGAATAGGTTTTTTTTTTACCTTTTTTACTTCAAAGTACCCTGATTTTAACTCTGGGGATAGCAGCAGCTCTCCATTATAATAAGATATTAAAATGAAAAATGTCAAAGAAGATGTTTAAAATGTTGCAATAAGTTTTAAGTACATTTTACAGATTTAAAATGAAAAACAGCCCATGGAAGTTCCTATATTTTAACTCAGAATGATTAAGTAAATTATTTTTTTAAATCATAGAAAAAAATTAGCTACAGATTCCATAAAAGTGGTGACAAGTGAATGCATATAAATTTTTTATTTCACAATTCAATAGGATTATATTAGGTACTTGGTTTCATTTTATGTTCCCATGAGAATTGCAGTTGCCATAAAAGTTAGAATTTTTGACATTTTTCTATTTTTCATTGTTTTTACTTAATTTTTGTTTTTCATGTCTTAGAAAAGGACATAATTCAAAAGACTAAGAAAGAAATCTCTGTTCAGCTTGTGTAAGGGAAGGCACCCAATTCCGCTTCATGAAACCATCCCTTAATAACTGATCCTTCTATTTTAGGCAGATTGTGAGATAAAAGAGTTACTTCATCAATCTCAAGCTTCATGAATGGAGGTAGTGGTGAGAATACTTCCATGATAGTCCCTGTATGGATTTTATCACCTCTTACCTCCACTTAGGAAACTGATATATATGCCTTGCTGGACAAACAGTGCAGCCACACCTTTGCTAAGAGGTATTGTAATATTAATGAATATTAACCCTTAAATAATTCCCTTCTAGAGAATGGTATTGTCTCCCCTTTGGTCACTCTCTTGTACAAGAGTAAAAAAAAAAACTGCTAGTGTGTGTCAATGGCAGATGATATGACTATGCTGTGAATTAGCTTATTAAAGCTACTTTTGTAGTATGAAATGCCCTGTTTTTATTACATGTATGGTTTACTTAATTAAGAATTAATTAATTAATTAAAACAAAGAGAAGAGCAAATCACAGCAGAAGATGAAATGGGGTCTAATTTATTTATTTTTTAATGGGTTGGCTAAAATAGATTCCTTCTTAGCTCCAATACTTAGCCTCAAAAGAGAGGGTCTAAGTGCATATGGTAGGTGGAGTGGGGATCTCATTGTAATGAGTATCAAGAGAGTGGTTTACTGACACTGAGCCGGAGGCAGACATTCTTTTACAGCATAGTTGACAGATATAAAAGGTGGGACAGACTTCATAGTTCCATTCAAAACATTTCCAAGCATGCTAACAATTCCTGAAAGTATTTCTCTGAATTTTTAGGTTCAAAGTTCCATGATGGCTCCCGATTATGACAAGAAGGTTCCCAAGCCTGACAATAAATACCTGAAGAAGGCCGGAGGGCACATCGGCTGAAACATTGTACAGATAACAATAAAGATGAGGACAATAATCCAAATTAATGAAACTACAACAAGTGAAGCAAGAACAAGTAGAACCAGAAGAACAAAAATGACACCAAGACTATATCCTATGAATATTGACAACGATGGAATTTAAATCTCTTAAAGTTGGAGGAATGTTGTAACCTCATCAATAAAGTTGATACATTTCCGGTTATAAACACACAAATACTTGACATGCACACACACACACACACACAGATAGGTGCCAATTTAAAAAAATAAAATTCAGTTATCCAGAGAGAGTTGACTTGTTTTATTCTCACTCAACAAACTCATAATTACCATTTATTTATTCATTATTTCATGAAGTCTTAACCATAAAAGATTTTTTGCTTGTAGTCAGGATTTGAACCTGCAACCTTCAGATGATTGTCATTTAGAACTGTATTAACTCAACACCTATATCTGTTATGCTATGTTGTATTACTTGACAATAAAGATGAGGATAAGTAAGTAAAGTAAAGTCGTCGGGGCGGCCTAAAGTCGGTATCAGCCAGTCAGCGAGGGAGTCTATCCCCTTTTCAATAGCGCTAGACCAAGGAGATTGTTTTAGCATCTGAGATGGAGCGCCACATCTAACATCAGCTCCTTACTTTACCGCACAGATCCCAGTGCTACTCATACGCTGAGTTGGCGGGGACCGGTATCGAACTAGGAACCTTGTGGTTTCTAGCCGAACAATAAAGATGAGGATAATAGTTCATAAAATCTAAATAATACAAAATATCTATTCCTATTTGGATGTTGTTAGACAAGATGTCTTAATGAAAGTGAATAATTTATTTTTCAATTCAATCCCCCACTTAGAAATTCGAAACAGAGCACACACTGAGCCAATCGAGACCATTCTATCGCAACGCCAACTGCGATGGTTGGATCATACCATTCACATGCCTGCAGACAGACCTCTTTTAGAGTGAACTCTAAGATGGCACACAGAGGACAGGAGGCCTCCAAAAGCTGTTCAAAGACCATATTGTTGTATACTCTCTTTACTTCTATTATTCTTCTGCTCATCTTTGGTATCTTACGTTCTTCTTCTAGCGTCTGGACTTTGTCTTGGGGACTTTGTGTCTGGTCTTCCATTGGGGATTTCTCTTTATCAGAAGCCCTGTGTCATTGGTAGTTTTTAGATAATAACCCAAGACTTTTATTTGCTTTAGATCATATTTTATTCCGAAACCCCCACCAGACTACCTGCGCAGATTGAGTCATCCATGCACTTAACACGACTTACCACCGTCGTGGTTTGGCCGATCTGACTAAAAACTCTCTTTCTAATCTAAACCAGAAGAGGGTCTTCTCCATCGATTTTCACGGTCCCCCAGAGGGAGGGTCAGACTGAGGTCAAGCCAAGTCACTCAATCCTTCAAGGCCGCATGCTGCAAATTATAATAGGCATTTTGGTTTCTACACTACTGTAAATAAGTGTTAGGTTACTAACAATTATGTAACAATATTAAGACAACGCTGAAGAAATGCACCATCATACCTTCAAGTGTGGAAGATCTGGCCTCCAACAGACAGGGTTGGCGAGACGCCTGTCGCACAAGAGCTAAGCAGCTCAAGATTTTCACCAGGAGGCTTCCCTTGCCAGAAAAAGGTGTAGTCTCTTTATTTAGTATTTGAGTAACTATTGTCCCGGAGAATGGTTGGTATTTATTTGGCTGAGTGTTGAAATAGGTCGGAAAAGTAAAACAGAAAAGTTTGGTGTGGACATAGAATTTAAGGAATTTAGAAATTACTCTAATAGACTTATTTCTTGAAAAATTCTAAACATAGCTTATTAAATCAATTAATTACGTTTTTTAACGTTTTTAATTTTACGTTTAATAATAATAAATAATTAAATAGATTTAAAGATTTAATAATAATAATAATAATAATAAATAATTAAATAGATTTAAAGATTTAATAATAATAATAATAATAATAATAAATAATTAAATAGATTTAAAGATTTAATAATAATAATAATAATAATAAATAATTAAATAGATTTAAAGATTTAATAATAATAATAATAATAATAATAATAAATAATTAAATAGATTTAAAGATTTAATAGATTTAAATAATAATAATAATAATAAAATAATAATAAAATAGATTTAAAGATTTAATAATAATAATAATAATAAATAATTAAATAGATTTAAAGATTTAATAATAATAATAATAATATAAATAATTAAATAGATTTAAAGATTTAATAATAATAATAAATAATTAAATAGATTTAAAGATTTAATAATAATAATAATAATAATATGTAGTATTATTAATTTACATTTAAACAAACACGAAAATAGTTGACAAAATTACAAAAATACCTTTTATCACCAAACTTGTCCGTTTTACTTTTCCGACCTATTTAAACACTCAGCCATTTATTCAATCCGTTCACCATGATTAGGATGTGACAAAATGTCAAGAATATGGAGTATCCAACGAGGATTGAACTCTGTTCAGTTGTAATAGATCTTTGAGACTATGGCTAACCATTAAACCACGGAACCCTAAAAATGGTATAAAAGACTCAACCTAGTGTTAAAACACACTAACTGAATCCCTTGAAGATGGGGTAAGACCCTCTTCACCTCATAAAGGGAGTTGTTGTATTTCTTCTTTGTGGAATTATTAACAGAAAATACAAACTGTTGATTTAAATGAGGTTTTATTTTTGGTTTGAGAAAATTATGCTTTTACATAAAGTTGTACTAAGCTGGGTTGTAACCTCTTAAAGGTTTACCGGTGACTCTCGTGGAAGCTGGTCTGTCTCTTCTGGGTTCTAGTCGTCAACTGACTTCTCCCACGTGTCCCTTTCAGTGACTCCTTAAAATTACTACTACATCTACCTCCTACTCCTATTATTATCTACCTCTTACTGCTACCTCTCATATTCCCATCTAAAAGAAACGGTCCTTATTTTACCGCTCCAAATTTAAATTCTTGGTGCCAGTGTGTCTACATTTTTCTATTTTTAGAACACTAGCCAAACGCCATTGTTTCAACCATTACAGAGTCCTTGATATGTCACTAAATTGGATGTGTAAGTCAGGCTCTAGTTCTGGAGATCTGGGGAGTGTAGAATAAATATTTATTGCTATTACTTCTAGACTCACTCTGGAGTGGTGGTTGATTGGTTGAATTTTATGGCATGTCAAGCATTGGGTTATTTTATGCAGAAGATTTGTTGTTTTATTTATTCTTATTGGGTATTCAAATTTTTAGAACACATTTTAAAACTAATGTTTAATCTATTTAACCCATAGATGGGACCCTAACATGTACTACCACTCCGGGTCAGCATGAATCTGGGAGTAATGGCGATAAAGGGGTACTCCATACTGGAGTTGTGGTACATTTTAGGGTCACACTTAATGCCATATAATTGTCAATAAATTGTATTAGGAATAGTTATCGAACTTATATGGTTTACTAAGAATTATCATTAGTTATTGGAAACCATATAATTCTGTGCAAACAAATGACTATTATTAAACTGAATTAATTACGTAAAAAAGGTAAATAAAAAAATTAAAAAAAGGTTTTACGAGTTTGTTTTTTCTTAACACTTCAAAAATTCATAGCGCTTCTTAAACTAAAAAATAAATCTTTATTAAACTTTATTTTTTATCATAATTGACACAATACTTTCAAAATTCACTATTAAATGTTAATATTTTAACGCTATCTGATTTTAATTCTCATTCCGCACCACAATTTCAATGTACTGGAATTTATCTAAACTATCAGAACTTTATAATCTATCTATCTATCCCAGTCTAGCCTTCCCTATATGTTCTGATTGCTTTCAATCTGTGGATATCTATCTTGCTGTTATATACACAAATATAGACATCTCCTGATTCAACAATTCAATTCACTCACAACCGCAATAAAGAGAAAGCCAACCGGATGTAAACAGGCCGAGGCGTTAAATCAAATGAGGAAATTTTGTCTTTGTGCACCCAGGCTCCGCATGGGGTAATCTTAGAATTAAAAAATAAAATTATAAATAAAGCTCGCATTTTCGTCCAATCAAAATCATTCCCGGCAGAAATAAAAAAAAGGGTTGAGGTGATCTGATTTTGGATCACAACAACCTATACAAAGTTGGCTTTGAAGAGCCGACAGCACCGAGAACATCAACAAAGGCCGACCTCGCAAACGAAACATACATCACAAGGCTTTTGAAGACCATGACAGAGATACCTGGGGCGACAGAACAGTCCACATCGCAAAGGAAACCGATGACACGAAATGCTACACCGCAAGTCAGCCGACCTATATCTCGCACCTACCCCCTAACCGACCGGCAGTCTTAAGGGGGCGGACGACTACTAAACTCTCATCAATTTACCAAACTGACAGTGACTAATCCTCAAAAACCCAACTACTAACCCACTATCGGCTGCGACTACTAAAATATCGGACCTTCTGCCCACATTAACCAACTTTTGACTACTATCACTACTATCACTGGGACGTCTGCATACATCACCACCTCCACTACATCACCGAGCACCAAGCGCTGCAGACATTGCTAATCACACAACAACAAACTATCACCAAATATCGGACATTCTTCTTAAACCATTTTCAACGGTATAACCCTTTGTATTTTGCTAATACATTGTTAAACTTAAAATCTGTGTTTGTTTTTTTTCCTTGCCACTATACACTTCATACTAACCCTGTTTATTACATTACGGTCAATCTGCTAGATCACTGACGTTAAGCAGCGATGAACCTGCTCAATATTAATAGGGTGACTACTTGAACAATAGCAGGTACTGTAAGCAATCAGAGTCCTTTGTTTATAAAAAAAAAAAACGATTTGATTCGGCATTAAAAAAAAAGAAGTCGTCGAGGTGGCCTAAAGTCGGTATCAGCCCATCAGCAAGGGGCTCTATCCCCTTTTCACTAGCACTAGTCCAAGGAGATTTTTTTTTACATCTGAGGTGGAACGTCACACCTACCATCAGCTCCTACTACACAGATCCCTGTGCTACTCATACGCTGAGTTGGCAAGGGCCGGTATTGAACTAGGAATCTTCAGCATTAAATGACCCTTAAAGGATTGATATGTCGTACAAAACAAACATGCCTGTTTAAACTATCTATTTATACCAGTTATCTTTATCGTAATATATACGAGTGCGCCATAAGTAGTGTGTGACACAAGATTGAAAGTACGGAGCATCCAGCAAGAATCAAACCCAACTTTCAGTAGTAATGGGACCGCAAGACTAGCTTGCTAACTCTTACATATTGTTTCTGGGTATTTGAGGTGGGTCAGTGCAGGATTAAGAAGGGTGAATATGCAGCTATTCATCTAGTTTTCTATTTTTTTTGTCTTCATCACAATAGGTCAGGCAGAGCAAGTGCCTATCAATCCAATTTCCCTTTGAGCTTTTCATTCATCGTTTTGTGTTAAGTGAATTACCAAACATACAAGTGTTATTGAGTTACAAAAGGACGGAATATAAGTATAGATGTTTATCACTGTTATCCAATGGACACAAAAAGAAATTTTCACGGAAGATCATATTGCACTAGTATGACAATATTCTGAATAAAGATGGTAGTAGGGCGTCCGCCTCGGGACAACAAGTTTCAGAGTTCGATACCGGCCCGTGCTCGCTCAGTGTATGAGAGGCACAGCCTTTGTGGAAAGTGGGGAGCTGACGGTAGGTGTGGCTCTCTTTCCCAGACGCATAAAATATCTTCCTTGGTTTAGTGCTAGCGAAAAGGGGATAGACTCAATCGCTATCTGGCTGATACCGACAATAGGCCACTCCACTACTTCACTTCATTATAAATATATAATATATATACCAACCTCTCCCCAGCCAAGGCTGAGTGCATCGATATCAGCTGTTATTCCGACCTGTGGTGGACCCTTCTGTTGTGATAATTTGTTAGAATGTCCAGGGAGACCCTTCACAAGAAAACAAATACATGGAGAACAAAGAACAACAAAGACTGAGTAAGGTGAATACAACATACTTTGGTCAGAGGGAGATGTGTCTCTTGCAATGCATTTGTCATTCATTCTGTTCCTATCAACTGGTCTGCTTGGGCTGACTCTTCTATACATGCATTGTGTCACACACCTTCCTCAACCATTTATTTATTTATTCCAAAATTTACAAACAAGGAAAACTGTGTATTATGACACCGCACGGAGTGGTTTGCCGGGCGCTTGGAACTGCATCCAGGGATTCACTTCCCATCCTAGTTCCTTCGAATGGTAATTTCCTTCTCAATTCCTTTCCTGTGGTCATTTCCTTTCTGCCAGTTCCGCGTGCCCATGACCTTGTGCCCCATTTATTCTAACCCTAGGATTTCCAAAGTCGGACAAGTGGCACAACAGGATACTCGGGTAGGGACTGGAGTGACAGAAGGGGAGGATAAAACATATAAAACAAGAAAAATGTACAATCACACTATCAGCAATAGTAAATGAGGGATTCAGTCACCCTACAAACATACAAAAAATCAAACAAAAATGGCCAAGAATGCACTGGGGTGGTTGTTCGTGATACAAAAATGAAAAGTTTCTACTCTCTCTTTTTGACTCGTCTCTCTCTCTCTTTTTTCTTAACGTTGATGTATAAAAATCACAAAAGGTGATACAAAATGAAAAGTTTCTACTCTCTCTTTTTTGACTCGTCTCTCTCTCTCTCTTTTTCTTAACGTTGGTGTATAAAAATCACAAAAGGTGATACAAAATGAAAAGTTTCTACTCTCTCTTTTTTGACTCGTCTCTCTCTCTCTTTTTTCTTAACGTTGGTGTATAAAAATCACAAAAGGTGATACAAAATGAAAAGTTTCTACTCTCTCTCTTTTTTGACTTTTGTATCTCTCTCTTTTTTCTTAACGTTGGTGTATAAAAATCACAAAAGGTGATACAAAATGAAAAGTTTCTACTCTCTCTTTTTTGACTTGTCTCTCTCTCTCTTTTCTTAACGTTGGTGTATAAAAATCACAAAAGGTGATACAAAATGAAAAGTTTCTACTCTCTCTTTTTTGACTTTTGTCTCTCTCTTTTTTGACTTAACGTTGATGTATAAAAATCACAAAAGGTGATACAAAATGAAAAGTTTCTACTCACCCTTTTTCTTCTGTGTTTGTGTTGTTTTTTGTTTTTTTTAATACTCAATTTTTTCCTTTTCTGTATTCTTGTTGACATTTTCAAACTTGTAAAGTTTTTTTCTGATGAAAAGAAAAAGTAAAACAATTACAAATATAACTTTTGTTTCCTGAATTTCTTAGATGAAGTTTTTTTTGTTTTGTTTTTTATTATCAATACATTTGGTTTGCTCTAAACGCAGTTTTAAAATTTGATCTTATTGGATGATTGAGTTTAGGAAATTGCGTTCATTTTACGTTAACATTCTGAGTAGTTGTTTCTTAAAAGTTTTTTTTTTCATACAATCCCAACAAATCCAAATAATTTTTATACAGATCAATTTGACGTAACCAACCAATTGATTAAAAAAGTTTCTCCGACCGCCCATCTAGCCTAAGTAACTACTGTTGCGTATTATGGACTGCTCAGTCACAAGGATTCCGTATTTGTATAAAATTCAAGCCCGTGTTTTTTGTAGAAAAAAAAAACATGAATTCTGAAATAAAAAAAGTGCTAACAAATGTCATAATATTATTTTTTAAACTTTTTAATTGATATGTACTATCTTCTATTAAATTGTCAAGAAAAAAAATGTTTTTAAAGAAATTAATTTTTAAAGATTTTAAATCTTTTGTGTGCTTCAATAATTGTTTTTTTAATGTTTAAAAATCTTTTTTGTGTGTACAAATCGAATTATTCACTAATATTCAAATATAATATAACACTGAATCTTAGAATTCAGGTGAACTAAAAACTTGTCCGATTCACGATATATTAATATTTTTAAAGAATTTGTAATTTTTGTTTTATAGTAACGTTTGATTCTTATAATATACGGAAGAGCAAAACTGACAATATTTGTAATACTTATAGGTTTTCTTTGCTTTTTAACGTTTTTAACGAGAACGAGTAGTACCAAGGAATTAGAAGTGGGAGGTAATAACCATTGATAGGAGGTTGTAGGAATGGTAGTTGTTCAAGCGAGCGTTGCAGTAGGGATTTTTTTGCGGGAGGGGACACAAGTTGTGAGAAGGAGGGGTATAGTGGAAGGATAGGCGGAAAATTATAAACATTTGAGAATATGTTGACTTATTTCAAAGTTTATTTTGTTTAAGGTAGGTTTTTTTTGTTTGATGTATAAAGCTTCGATTATTTGAAGTTTTTGTTTGTTTTTTCTTTATGTAGTGTACGTGTATTTTCGGTTAGAATTTTGCGGTAGGTAGAGGGGAGCCATGAATGTGTTTTAAGGTGTTGATTAATGGAGCCGGAATCAGATAAGTGTAATGTTAATCTGCGGGATAATGTGGTCATCGTGTGGCCAATATATATATTATTAATCGCCTACGGCACATTTGAATTCATACACAACATTATCCATTAATCAACACCTTAAAACACATTCATGCCCCCCCTACCTACCGCAAAATTCTACCCGAAAATTGGAACGGATCAACCAAAGACTTGCCCGACAGGAATTGTCTGTACAGTTCAACAAATCTTGTATAAAAGAAAAAAATGCAGCCAAAATACACTTATTTTAATATATATATATATGAAGGAAGGGTGGATGGGTTTAGGATCCGACGATATGCTGTAGACATCACTACACACTCACCCCCTTGACCTCCCCGGCACCGCCACATGTATTTAAACGTATGCTTTGCTTTAATAAAGTCTCAGATGGCTGAGGAAGTCTGTGAATACAGACGAAACGTATCACCCTGTGACTTGTTTTGAGTTGATCATTTCTTGACCACTTTCCTTCTATCTACAGCATATATATATATTATATATATATATATATATATATATATATATATATATAATCCTCTCCCCAGCCAAGGCTGAGTGCATCGATATCAGCTGTTATTCCGACCTGTTGGACCCTTCTGTTGTGATACTTTGTTAGAAAGTCCAGAGAGACCCTTCACAAGAAAACAAACACATGGAGAACAAAGAACAAAGACTGAGTAAGGTGAATACAACATACTTTGGTCAGAGGGAGATGTGTCTCTAGGAATGCATTTGTCGTTCGTTCTGCTCCTATCTCCTATTCTGCTTGGGCTGACTCTTCTACACATGCATTGTGCCACACCTTCTTCAACCATTTATTATTTATTCAAAAATTACAAACAAGGAAAAAATACATAAAATGAAACCATGTATCTCATCTGTGTATTATGACACCGCACGGAGTGGTTTGCCGGGCGCTTGGAACTGCATCCAGGGATTCACTTCCCATCCTAGTTCCTTCGAATGGTAATTTCCTTCTCAATTCCCCTTCCTGTGGTAATTTCCTTTCTGTCAGTTCCGCGTGCCCATGACCTTGTGCCCCATTTATTCTAACCCTATGATTTCCAAAGTCTGACAAGTGGCACAACAGGATACTCGGGGGGGGCCGGAGTGACAGAAGGGGAGGATAAAACATGTAAAACAAGAAAAATGTACAATCACATTATCAGCAATAGTAAATGAGGGGTTCAGTCACCCTACAAACATACAAAAAAATCAAAAACCAAACAAAAATAGCCAAGAATGCACTGGGGTGGTTGCGATCACTTATCCCTTACACCAAAAGAAATTTTTTGCTGTCTCAGTTCTTCGACCTTGCTTCCAAATCTTTAGGGGACTTCTGACTCAAACCAGGAGTACTTTTTCGGCTCACCCATGAAAATCCCAACAACCAGAAACATGTTTTTCTTGTTGGTTGTTTTGTGCAAGGGGTGATGAAAACCAACATCCAGAACCTTTTTTTTGGGGGGGGGGTAATGAACCCCAGAAACGTTGTTCTGTTGTTTTATACAAGGGGTGATAAAAAAAACCCAACAACCAGGAACGTTTTTTTGTGTGAAGCGTGCATTTATTTTATTATGTGCAGGGTGTGGTGAAAAAAAAAAACCAATAACCAGAAGCGTTTTATTTTATTATGTGCAGAGTGTGGTGAAAAAAACCAATAACCAGAAGCGTTTTATTTTATTATGTGCAGGTGTGGTGAAAAAAAAAAATAACCAGAAGCGTTTTATTTTATTATGTGCAGGGTGTGGTGAAAAAAAAAAAACAGAAGCGTTTTATTTTATTATGTGCAGGGTGTGGTGAAAAAAAAAACCAATAACCAGAAGCGTTTTATTTTATTATGTGCAGGGTGTGGTGAAAAAAAAAAAACAAAAAAAAAAACAATAACCAGAAGCGTTTTATTTTATATGTGCAGGGTGTGGTGAAAAAAAACAATAACCAGAAGCGTTTATTTTATTATGTGCAGGGTGTGGTGAAAAAAAACAATAACCAGAAGCGTTTATTTTATTATGTGCAGGGTGTGGTGAAAAAAACCTAATAACCAGAAGCGTTTTATTTTATTATGTGCAAGGTATGGTGAAAAAAAAACAATAACCAGAAGCGTTTTATTTTATTATGTGCAGGGTGTGGTGAAAAAACCCCAATAACCAGAAACGTTTTTTTGTGTGTATGGGGTGATGATAACCACAACTAGAAACGGTTTTATTTTGTTGGTTGTTTTGTGTAGGGTGATGAAAACCCAATAACCAGAAACGGTTTTATTTTGTTGGTTGTTTTGTGCAGGGCATGGTGAAAAAAACCCAATACCCAGAAGCATTTTATTTTATTATGTGCAGGTTATGAAAACCAACAACCAGAAACTTTTTTCTTCAATTGAAGGCCTTGTTTCCTCTTTTCTTTTAATGGAAGGCTGTTTCCCTCTACTTTGCCTTCTTACCACAGCAAAACAAAACCAAACAGCTAAATCTGGCTGCTGCGATCTTCACCTATTTGTACAAAACACACATAAAAAATAAATAAAATAAAACAATGGACAAAATTGCACTGGGTACGGGTGGGATCCTCACCCCTTAAAATACAAACACAAAAATAGGTACACACCCGATTTTTTCATTTTGTTTTACGGTACATCAACGTCGTTGGGTCATTTAATGCCGACAAAGTTTCGAATTCGTTTAGGAATACTCTTTTTTTTATAAACACATTTTTCTATTTAACCCATAGATGGGACCCTAACAGGTACTACCACTCCGGGCCAGAGTGGACCTGGGAGTAATGGTGATGAAGGGGTATTCCACGTTCCCCAGACCTCCAGAACTGGAGCCTCACCATCAGTTATAGTTTAACGTCATATCCAGGACATGAATACACCAGCTTCTAGCACCCATATCATAAGACTTTGGGCTTGCAACTAGTTCAATACAGTCGGGACAGTCACAGAGCTTGACGTGACTAGTCGATCGATCGTCTAGCCTATCGCCTAAGTAACCGTTTCTGGTTGTTGGGTTTTCATCGCCCCTGCAGAAAACAACCAACCAATAAAATGAAGGTTCTGGTTTTGAGTTTTCCTCACCACCTGCACAAAAAGTTTCTTTTTGGGGTTTTCATCAACCCGCCTCCCCCCACTACACAAATCAAACACAAAAAAACGTTTCTGGTTTTGAGTTTTCCTCACAAAAAAAAAAAAAAAAAAAAAAAAAAAAAGTTTCAAGCTGTTGGGGTTTTCCTCACCCCCTTACACAAAACAACCAACAAACCACGTTTCTGGTTGCTGGGTATTTCCTCACTCCCTGTACAAAACCCCCCCTAAACAAAAAAAAAAAAAAAAAGTGTGGTTCTTAGGGCTTTCATCACCCCCTACAAAAAAAAAAAAAAAAAAGTTTCTGGTTGTTGAGGTTTTCATCACCCCTACACGAAACAACCAACAACAAAAAAGAAAAGTGTGTGGTTGTTGGGGTTTTCATCACCCCCTACACGAAAAAAAAAAAAAACACAAAAAATGTTTCTGGTGTTGGGTTTCCATCACTCCCTGCACGAAACCAACAAAAAACAGTTTCTGGTTATCATCCCATGCACAAAATAACCCAAAAAAGAAAAAAAAATTCTGGTTGTTTGCTTTTTCATCACCCCTGCAGAAGACAACCAACCAATAAAAAAAAAAAAAAAAAAAAAAAAAAAAGAGTTCTTTGAGATTTCCTCATCACCTGCACAAAAAAAAAAAAAAAAAAAAAAAAAAAAAAAAAAAAACGTTTCTAGTTGTTGGGGTTTTCATCACCCCCTGCGCAAAAAACCGTTTCTGGTTACTGTAGTTATCATCCTCTGCACAAAACAACCAAAAAAAAAAAAAAAAAAAATTCTGGTTGTTAGAGTTTTCATCGCCCCCTGCACAAGACAATCAACCAATATAAAAAAAATTTAAAAAAGTAAAGGTTCTGGTTTTGAGTTAAAAATGTTTCTGGTTATCATCACCCCTGCACAAAAACAACCACCAGAAAAAAAACCCAGAAAACAACGTTTTCTGGTTGTTAGGGTTTTCACCACCCTTTGCAAAAAAAAAAAAAAAAAAAAAAAAAAAAGTACAAAAAGAATTCAATGGACAATATTGCATTCTGTGTCGGTGGGATCATCACCCCTAACAATAGAAACACACCACAAAAATGCTTTCAGCAAAGCTCATTATTGTTTTAATTTCCTTTATAATCTTATTTTCTATAGGTACACACATTTTTCAATTTCATTTGTATTTTCTTTTCGATTTCATTCATATTTCTTTTTTCAGTTTCAATAATATTCTTTTTTGTCATCAATAAAATAGAGAATGCAAAAGGAAACAGGGCCTTCAAGCGAGAAGGCAAAAGAGAAACGATACAGAGCCTTCAACCAAAAAGAGAGAAAAGGCAAAAGGAGAAAACGATACAAGCCTTCAACCAAAAAGAGAGAAAGCAAAAGAGAAACGATACAGAGCCTTCAACCAAAAAGAGAGAAAAGGCAAAAGAGAAACGATACAGAGCCTTCAACCAAAAGAGAGAAAAGGCAAAAGAGAACGATACAGAGCCTTCAAACCAAAAGAGAGAAAAGGCAAAGAGAAACGATACAGAGCCTTCAACCAAAAAGAGAGAAAAGGCAAAAGAGAAACGATACAGAGCCTTCAACCAAAAGAGAGAAAAAGCAAAGAGAAACGATACAGAGCCTTCAACCAAAAAGAGAGAAAAGGCAAAAGAGAAAACGATACAGAGCCTTCAACCAAAAGAGAGAAAAGGCAAAGAGAAAACGAACAGAACCTTACCAGAAACGATAGAGACTTCAACCAAAAGAAAAACGACACAGAGCCTTCGACCAAAAGAGAAACGACACAGAGCCTTCGATCAAAAGAGAAACGATACAGAGCCTCGACCAAAAAGAGAACAACAGAGCCTTCAACCAAAAGAGAAACGATACAGAGCCTTCAACCAAAGAGAAACGATACAGAGCCTTCAACAAAAAGAGAAAAGGCAAAAGATAAAGGAAACAGAGCCTGAAACTGAAAGAAAAAGGCAAATGAGTGTACAAACTGACCCTGGAAAGGGAAAAGACAAATTAGGTTGGTAACAGAGTCTGGAACTGAAAGAGAAAGGACAAATTAGGTTGGAAACAGAGACTGGAACGGAAATACTAAAGACAAGAGATGTAGTACGGTCGTGCTAATTTTTGTATTATTAAGTAGTGAGAGGGTTCGTTTACTTTTATAGATAGGATTTCTATCGGTGAAGTAGTAACAAATAAGTTGCCAGAAAATTTGCATCATCTTTGTATTTTTGAATATATGTTTTGATTTTCAACTGTGGTTTTATCTTCCTTCATCCGAAATTATTTGCTTGCCATCGGGGATTCTAAGAACCCCAATATCTACATTTGTTATTCCTATTAGTTGTAGGTAGGATTTACTGGCTTCTCCGTATATGAAGCAGCCATAATCGAGTTTTGATCTTATTAAAGATCTGTATAGCTTGATAAGAATTATTCTGTCAGCACTGTTACTGCTCACTGGTTTTCGAATAAAAAAGGGGACGCTTCTGTACTGACGTCATTAAGTTTATTTAATAAACACCGTGAAACTACAAACAAAATAAATAACATTTAATGACAGCGAATACTTTGCCAAATAAGAAGTAATGTATAACAGCAAATACATTTCTAAGAATCAAAAGACTTGAAGAATGTCGTGTCATCCGTCTTAGCCAGTGGCAGAATCTAAAGGGACCTTGTATAAGTGTTCCCTTTACCACTTTCCGGGTTAGGGGAATAGCAACCCGCAGAAAATGGGGGTGATGAACCCATCAAGCTATTAAAATTGGATACTATGGTTTAGTTAATTTTACAAAAAATTATCTATATAAAAATAAGATAGGATTAATTGTCCCGTTTAGCGACAGTTACAAGCACCACAGTCTGTGCGGGTACTGGCTCTCAATAGTTTGATGGCGCGATTGCATTTTATTAACTTTTATGTGGATAAAAGACAATTTTGAATCAAGGAAAATGCCAAGGAGTTTCTGTTCATGTGTTATTGGTATTTCAGTACCATTTAATGTTAGGTTAGGGTGGCTGTGCATTTTGGGGGTTGGTAATGAGAGCTTGGTGGTTTTACGTCTCTCCTCCAGTACTGCCTTTCGATAAGTGAAGTTTCTGGTATTGGCGCCAACATACGATGCCGGCGACTCGCCCCCTAGCGGCAGGGGGAGATAATTGGTTATGGAATTTCCAATAATTTGGCAGAAGCGCATTGCATTTTGATTTGCGATTGTGAATCGATTTTCTGTGGCTTATTTCTATATCTTGTTGATGCATTGTTGTATTTTTCTTTCTATTGTAGTCATAAATTTGGAACTGTAACAAATAAAGAATTCGTCTACATATCATGACTGTAAATGCAAGATAATTATCTCCCTTGTTTTGTTCGGCCATCCTATTGCGTGGGTACAAGCACCGTTTGACACCGGTAAAAGTCACATGTGCGTGTGGTGCTAGTTTTCAATTCTTATTAGCAGGCAGGAACTGGGGAGACAAGAAGGTTAGTGCGAGCTTGGAGCTTTCCTCCTTTTTCGATTTTATTAGTTGTGTATTAGAGAAACTACATAGTCCTTTATATTCTATTGTAGTTTCACGTTGAAGACCAATTGCGAGACAGGAGGATAAGTGACAACTCCCGTATTTACCTAAATAAAGGGGTGTTGCCGTCACAATGACCCTTTGATTTCTGGAGGAAGACAGGTTGCTTTATTGTTTATCTTAATCATGAATAGGATATTGACCTAGGGGACACCCACCCCTTGTTACCTCGGATCAGAAAATGTGTTTTGTGTTTGGAAATATCAATTTTCTAGGAAATGTTTGAAGATGTAGAGTCTGCAAGGTAATACAAAATCTTTTAGATCTTTAAGTATGCCGTATAGCTATGTCGTGTCATAGACTTTCTTAAGATCGAAAAATGCCACCAGATGTGTTTTATGAATTAAGTCTCTAGTAGTTCTTTTCGCTCTGAAACATTATGTAGGTTTTGGGAGAAATTTGTAGATTGAGGAAACGAAGAAATGAGGTTGAAAACAAGATACTGGAACTAAAAAAGAAAAGTCAAATTAGGTTGGAAACAAGAGACTGAGCTGAAAGAGAAAAGGCAAATGAGCGGGGGGGGGTTGAGCTGAAAGAGAAAATGCAAATTAGGCTGGAAACAGAGACTTGAGCTGAAGAGAAAAATGCAAATTAGGCTGGAAACAAGAGACTTGAGCTGAAAGAGAAAATGCAAATTAGGCTGGAAACAAGAGACTTGAGCTGAAAGAGAAAATGCAAATTAGGCTGGAAACAAAGACTTGAGCTGAAGAGAAAAGCGACTTGAGCTGAAGAGAAAATGCAAATTAGGCTGGAAACAAGAGACTTGAGCTGAAAGAGAAAAAAATTAGGCTGGAAACAAGAGACTTGAGCTGAAAGAGAAAATGCAAATTAGGCTGGAAACAAGAGACTTGAGCTGAAAAGAGAAAATGCAATTAGGCTGGAAACAAGAGACTTGAGCTGAAAGAGAAAATGCAAATTAGGCTGGAAACAAGAGACTTGAGCTGAAAGAGAAAATGCAAATTAGAAACATGAGACTTGAGCTGAAAGAGAAATGCAAATTAGGTTGGAAACAAGAGACTGAGCTGAAAGAGAAAAGCAAATGAGTTGAGACTTGAGCTGAGAAAATGCAAATTAGGCTGGAAACAGAGACTTGAGCTGAAAGAGAAAATGCAAATTAGGCTGGAAACATGAGACTTGAGCTGAAAGAGAAAATGCAAATTAGGCTGGAAGCAAAAGACTTGAACTGAAAGAGAAAGGCAAATGAGCGGGGGGGGGGCTTGAGACTTGATCTGAAAGAAAAGAGGCAAATGAGCGGGGAAGTTGAAACTTGAGCTGAAAGAGAAACGGCAAATGAGCGGGGCAGGTGTCATGGACCCAGTAGGTAGGTTGATTGCTTGGGTTTTACGGCATGTTAACCCATTCTATCATTTTATGCCGAAGACGTTAGTTTTGTTTTTCCATTCTTAATGGGTAATCATTGTTTTCAACAATTTCTGCTAATTCATTATTTCGTGACAGCATATTTTTGGTTACAGTTTTCAATGATGTAGAGCCCGGTTTTTCAAAGTGGTCTATATAAACCCTCGGGGTCTATACAACAATTTAGGATTCTTGTAAGTAATTTTCTAATTACTAAGGCCTTAGTATTTCCATAGGCTTTGTAGACCCGTAAATACTTACCAAACCCTAAATTGTTGTATAGACCCGAGGTTTATATAGACCACTTTGAAAAACCGGGCTCTACATCATTGAAAACTGTAACCAAAATATGCTGTCACGAAATAATGAATTAGCAGAAATTGTTGAAAACAATGATTACCCATTAAGAATGGAAAAACAAAACTAACGTCTTCGGCATAAAATGATAGAATGGGTTAACATGCCGTAAAACCCAAGCAATCAACCTACCTACTGGGTCCATGACACCTGCCCGCTCTTTGCCGTTTCTCTTTCAGCTCAAGTTTCAACTTCCCCGCTCATTTGCCTCTTTTCTTTCAGATCAAGTCTCAAGCCCCCCCCCCGCTCATTTGCCTTTCTCTTTCAGTTCAAGTCTTTGCTTCCAGCCTAATTTGCATTTTCTCTTCAGCTCAAGTCTCATGTTTCCAGCCTAATTTGCATTTTCTCTTTCAGCTCAAGTCTCTTGTTTCCAGCCTAATTTGCATTTTCTCTTTCAGCTCAAGTCTCAACCCCCCCCCGCTCATTTGCCTTTTCTCTTTCAGCTCAAGTCTCTTGTTTCCAACCTAATTTGCATTTTCTCTTTCAGCTCAAGTCTCATGTTTCCAACCTAATTTGCATTTTCTCTTTCAGTCAAGTCTCTTGTTTCCAGCCTAATTTGCATTTTCTCTTTCAGCTCAAGTCTCTTGTTTCCAGCCTAATTTGCATTTTCTCTTTCAGCTCAAGTCTCTTGTTTCCAGCCTAATTTGCCTTTTCTCTTTTCAGCTCAAGTCTCTTGTTCCAGCCTAATTTGCTTTTCTCTTTCAGCTCAAGTCTCTTGTTTCCAGCCTAATTTGCATTTTCTCTTTCAGCTCAAGTCTCTTGTTTCCAGCCTAATTTGCATTTCTCTTTTCAGCTCAATCTCTTGTTTCAGCTGCATTTTCTCTTCAGCTCAAGTCTCTTGTTTCCAGCCTAATTTGCATTTTCTCTTTCAGCTCAAGTCTCTTGTTTCCAGCCTAATTTGCATTTTCTCTTTCAGCTCAACCCCCCCGCTCATTTGCCTTTTCTCTTTCAGCTCAAGTCTCTTGTTTCCAACCTAATTTGACTTTTCTTTTAGTTCCAGTATCTTGTTTTCAACCTCATTCTTCGTTTCCTCAATCTAAACAATTTCTCCCAAAACCTACAAATGTTTCAGAGCGAAAAGAACTACTAGAGACTTAATTCATAAAACACATCTGGTGGCATTTTTCGATCTTAAGAAAGTCTATGACACGACATAGCTATACGGCATACTTAAAGATCTAAAAGATTTTGTATTACCTTGCAGACTCTACATCTTCAAACATTTCCTAGAAAATTGATATTTCCAAACACAAAACACATTTTCTGATCCGAGGTAACAAGGGGTGGGTGTCCCTAGGTCAATATCCTATTCATGATTAAGATAAACAATAAAGCAACCTGTCTTCCTCCAGAAATCAAAGGGTCATTGTGACGGCAACACCCTTTATTTAGGTAAATACGGGAGTTGTCACTTATCCTCCTGTCTCGCAATTGTCTTCAACGTGAAACTACAATAGAATATAAAGGACTATGTAGTTTCTCTAATACACAACTAATAAAATCGAAAAGAGGAGGATAAGCTCCAAGCTCGCACTAACCTTCTTGTCTCCCCAGTTCCTGCCTGCTAATAAGAATTGAAACTAGCACCACACGCACATGTGACTTTTACCGGTGTCAAACGGTGCTTGTACCCACGCAATAGGATGGCCGAACAAAACAAGGAGATAATTATCTTGCATTTACAGTCATGATATGTAGACGAATTTTTATTTGTTACAGTTCCAAATTTATGACTACAATAGAAAAAAAATACAACAATGCATCAACAAGATATAAATAAGCCACAGAAAATCGATTCACAATCGCAAATCAAAATGCAATGCGCTTCTGCCAAATTATTGGAAATTCCATAACCAATTATCTCCCCTGCCGCTAGGGGCGAGTCGCCGGCATCGTATGTTGGCGCCAATACCAGAAACTTCACTTATCGAAAGGCAGTACTGGAGGAGAGACGTAAAACCACCAAGCTCTCATTACCAACCCCAAAATGCACAGCCACCCTAACCTAACATTAAATGGTACTGAAATACCAATAACACATGAACAGAAACTCCTGGCATTTTCCTTGAT
>CM042151.1:98162726-98195340 GCA_023376005.1 Doryteuthis pealeii
CCTTCGCCAGGTCTTCTGGTTTTACATGCATCTGGAGAAGATTTGTAGGCCGATGTGAAACCCCAAACTAGCGCGTGTATTTTAGCATTTCTCCTTCCACGTAGAACGCCGATTTTGTGACGGTCTTTTTCGCGATGACGATTGCCAGTAGCCACTACGGATATTGAGTAATGCCGAAATAGTTTATGCCTTTGCCAATCTTGCTGAAACAAAGTGGTCCATATTGGCAATCGCGTTGGTCCAAGATCGATCAAACCGATTTGAGGGTTTCTTTTGAAGTGGCGACTATTGAATCAAACCGTTTTTCTTGAGCACGACGAACAACTATTGAAACCTTTGGGATCGATGCAAACTTTCGATATCCTCTCGTGACCATGCGCTTTATCGTCCACATCCGATGTCTGCTCCAGAGCTTTGGGCGACTGGGTGTTGTTTCTGTGCCGCGGGACTGTCGTTTAGTTGGTAGTGGACAGCTCGGATAAATGGTTCCCCTTGTCGCCGTTTTCAGTGCCGCATAATGTCGGAATAAGTAGGTTTGACCAGGGGCCTCTAATTCGTCCTGTTGGGTGTTTGATAGCGAGAGGTCCTATTCTGTTTTAGCCGTCAGTTTTCTTCTAGAGTTTGGCTGTGATTAGTGGTGTTGCGTCAGTTGACTTTCACTGCTGATCGTAGTATGGTTTCCATACACCAGGGTTGTAGTGGGTTGTGCGCGGTGTTGTGTGTTTGTATCAGTGGTGTTGTGCGTGTCCTATCCCGATTGTTTATTCGTGTCTGAACTCGACAGTCTCTAAGTTAATCTCTATCAAAATTCGAATCTGAGTGACATCTCTTTACTGAGTTGTAAATCGACACGTACATACAAAAACTTGCTTTATATATTATATATATATATATATATTATATATATATAATGGCCTCTGATTTTCTGCTTTTCAAAATTTTTCTAAATTCCGTTCACTTTTAGTCAAGTCCGTTTTTTTCCGTTTCCACTTTTGGGTAATTCCCATTTTTATAGTATTTGTGAAAAAAAGGAAATAAAATTTGCTATAATATTAAAACTGAAAACAAAAACATAATTCCAAAGTTTATTACATATAAAGAAATAGCAAATTCTACAATTTTTCTTTAAATTGTGAAAATTAAAGTCCAAAATAATATATGTAAAAATAAATATGTAACCATGACTAAATCAATAAAAACAATGAAATGTTTGCAGTGCGATAATCTATTCTTTGAGGTAGAACTTTCTTTATAATCATAGCTTCCTCCGTTTTTTGTGTTTTCAGTAAAGAACCGAATTCTTTGATTAAATCATTGAATCGCAATATCAAAATTAACAGAAAAAAATCACATTTTAAAGACAATCAACAGCAAAATATAACTTGCATCTTAACAATAGATATCTGGAGAAGTTAAAATTTTGACAAAAATTGTACCAAACAGGAACTAAAACCATTAATAATTGAATCTTTGTAACAAAATATAAAAAACAAAATTTAATTATATAATTCGAAAAATTTCGGTTCCTCAAATTTAAATTGGATATTCCCGAAATAAAGAAATTGGCAATCCCAATATCTCTTGTTCTAAATCTCCATTGTAATACAACATTGTAAGTTGCTTCGGTGCTTTCAGGATAGACTTGCACGTTGTTTATTTAGTAAATTTTTTATATTGAGAAAATGAACTTCAAACGCTGGTAACAGGCATCCATAGTGTGGACCTTATTGGCAATCTGTTTCCAGAACGGAAAATCTACTTTCTTATTTGCATTCCAAAATTGGGGGGGCTGCGGCATGTTAAAAGATTTGCGTAAAATCATCTTGTAATTCACATAAATTTGAATTTCTTCAGAAGATCAAGCAGAAGAATCTGCAATTCCTTCAATCGCTGAAAAACTATCAATGTCATGGCTTATACAGGTAGATTTCTGAGGCATCAAAATTAGACGAGATGCCCTGGTAAAAAGTTAGTATACGAGGTGAAAGCATTCAGGTATTTATTCCAGTTTTGTGAAAAAAATGTGGCGAACAAACTGGTGGAAAATTTGAGATAACTTCTGTATTTCTAGTTCAGAAGAAAACGGTCAGTTCTACACAAATGTTGATTTTGATGTACTAGTATGCAAATATTGTTTTACATCCTGCCTCTGTTATAAACAACCATGCAAGTGGAGACTTGGTTCTTCCAAAACTGTTATAAACGACTGCAGTTTCTTCATAAAATGGCAGATTTAAGGCAAATTATGGTAAAAAGCATGATGCATCTCCAGAATCCTATCTACTGCAAGGCCATGATGTTAAAAACCTTCGATAAAATTGCACCAAAGGATGAGTGATATCTGGCTGCATCATAAAACCAAGGAATTTCCAGTGTTTTGCCACTGGAATAGGTAACTTTACACTATTCCTTAACGGTTCCTATACTTCAAGCCATTTGAGGTATCATTTTTTCTCGACTAGCTTTTTTAAAAAAGGATCTGACTTATTTGATCAATGTAATGAGTGGGTAACATTATCAAATGACAGTCGGTGAAAATACTTCACGCAACAAGATTTATGATATGGACGCTAAAGTGACTCAAACACATGTCGTGAACTGGTAGAAAAAACATTTGAAAACACTTCCTTATGAGCTTTTTTTACAATAAGCTGCAGAACAGTTACAAATAGCAACAATAGTCAATCAATGAATATCCACCGTGATTACAGCGGATTGGATGCATGCCTGACTAAAGGTGTGAGAAATTGCATTTCTCCCAGAGATACAACGATCAATGAGAGAAGACCGCCACGAATGCTTGCAATCACATTCAAAAAATGCTTGGTCACGACAGCCTTATTTCATTATTATGAGTGCGGTAACAGATTGATTAGCAAGTTTGGTAACAGGAGCCAAAAGAAGAGCAAACTATTTGCAAATAAAGTTGCTAACACAAATTGACACTGGAAAAGCACCTGAACTTCCTTAGCGTCTATTTCTAGTTTCAATAGAAATGGCCTTCATTATTGTCAATTTTGTGTAGTGGAATGTCAGGCCAAAAGTACCCATTTAAAAAACGAAAATCAAGAACAAAATCATCCCATTACTTCTTACATTTAAACAAAAGTTGATTGTCTTCTGTTTCAGTTCAGAAGACTTTTTGCAAATTGATTTTTGGATTTTATATGATCTTTGATTGGGTCAACCCTAAAAATGTCAGCAATAGAAGATTATAATTTGCAAATAACATATTTCTTCGCCATAAAAGTCATTCAGGAAATTGCTCTACTTTAGTATTAGCACAAATTTACATACTGGGCATACTTGTTTTTTTTTACAGGAAGCAGGCTCCCAACTTTTGAGCGGTGAAGGTATTTTCATTATATTAATTTATTACAGCCATCTTGGAAATTCATTGCTTATTCATACAACTAGTTTTTGAAAAATAGATAATATATGAAAAACATATATATTTTTGTTTAATTTAAATTTGTTTGCAATGATGCAAGTGATACCAATTATTGAAAAACCAGAGAAACCTGTGTTGAGAGCGTGAGAACTGCGATAGTTAGGATGAGCCAGTTGTTTCATAGAAATGGCATTTTTCTTTTCCGAATCTTAAAGGAAAATAAACTCATATTTGCTAAAATCAATTAAGGAAAATAACTAGTTATGTTAGTTCTTTTATTAAAATGTTTAAAACAAAAAAATCGGAGAGACAGTCAAGTTGTTGAAAGAATTAAAACAAAAATTGAAAAACCCCAAAATCAATTATCTATTATTGAAAATTTCATTAAAAATCTCAGATTTCAGAAATTAACGATTCCGTGATTCCGTTCCACGATATCCATGATTCGCGGAAAATTGGCTCCCCCTAAATATATGTAATGGTATTACAGAATGCCAATAACACTCTGTGCACACAAATATTGCTTGCCTTGGTAAAGTCCTTGGAAGCTCCCAGTATCACAATCACAGAGTAAAAGCACAACATCAGCGCACAGAGCATTGACCAGCACCTCAAGGTCAACAGAGTTAGTAGAACACAAGCAATACAGCTGTCCCCATCAGACACCCTTACTAATCTGGAACCCCATTCAAACATCACCCAATACTACATGAAACATACAAAAGGGAATTGTGCAGTCTGGGCATACATAGGATTTCATCTCTATGATTGGTTATTGTTTTCCTCTCCACAATAGCTAGGGAACAAGGCCTGCAGTCTCTACCACCATTGAGCAAGTAGTCTTCCCTCCAAAAAATGAAAGGCAAATCTTCAAGACTGTCTTCATCGTAGACAGTATGAGTGTATTCTGGGACCATTTGGAAAAAGTAGCTTGCCATGGTCAGTTGGAATGCCCCCACATCCATACTCTACCTTTCTGCCAAAATTGGGTCCTTGTTATTAAAAAACTTACAATAGGTAGTTTAACTGCTGTACTATAAGCCTTACCTCTAAGGTTGTTTCAGTTGGTTAGTTCTATGCATGCAACCCTTGTTGGGTTATTTTCATCAAAGACACTTTTCTTATTTATTCTTGGTTCATATTCAAAATTTTCTATTTAAAATATTTTCTCTAATAATCATTATACCCTAAACAGTACTACCACTCTGTAATGGTGATGAGAGGGATATTCTATACACCCCAGAATTCCAAAATTCAACTTCCATATTAGAAACAGTTAACATTCATACCAGAACCATCAAGACCCTCAGCCACTGCTGAAGAATGGGTATAAGTTTTCTTTTTTTATTTATGCAGAATTTAATTTGTTTATAAAATATTAGTCTCCTCTGAATTTGTTTATAAGTACTGTGCTAAAAATTAGTCCTTTATACATAAATTTTACATTTACATTCATGAACTCAAACCATGTTACTTAAACCAATGTACTTATACACCTTATTCTCTAAGGAATTTGTGGGATTGATAAACAAGTAAAGCATTTTCAGTTAATATTAATTCATTTACATCCATAAATAATAACCAAGCACAACATATTTTGTTAACTCTTGACTCATGAACAAAAATTATATAATATATATATCATAATATATATACTAGAAAAAAGTACCCGTCATGACCAGGGACTTTAAAAAAGTAACACCCAGTAGTGATGTGAAGAGAAGATTAGAATAAGAGAACAATAATTTTATGAATGTAAATGATTTAATATTATTCTAAAATGCTTACTTGTTTATCAATCCCCAAATTCCTTAGAGAATAAGGTGTATAGTACATTGGTTAAGCTAACATGGTTTTGAGTTCAATGTAAATGTAATGTAAATTTTTGTATAAAAGGACTAATTTTAGCACAGCAATAGACCTATATATTATAAACAAATTCAGAGGTAGACTAATATATTATAAACAAATTCAAATTCTGCATAAATAAAAAAAAGAAAACTTAAATACCCATCTTCAGCAGTGGCTGAGGGTCTTGATGTTCTGGGTATGATGTTAAACTGTTTCTAATATGGAAGTTCGAATTTTGGAATTCTGGGGTGTATAGAATATCCCTTCATCACCATTACAGAGTGGTAGTACCTGTTAGGGTCCCATATATGGATTATATAGAGAAAATAATTTTAAATAGAAAATTTGAATATGAACCAAGAATAAATAAAGCAAAGTGTCTTTGGCATGAAATAACCCAACAAGGGTTGACATGCCATAAACCTCAACCAACTGAACAACCTTAGAGGATAAGGCTTATAGTACAGCAGTTAAACTAACCTATTGTAAGTTTTTTAATAAAAGGACCAATTTTGGCAGAAAGGTAGACCAATATATTATAAACAAATATGGATGTGGGGGCATTACCCAACTGACCCATGGCAGCTACTTTCCAAAATGGTCACCAGAATACACTCATACTGTCTACGACGACAGTCTTGAAGACTCTGCCTTTCATTTTTGGAGGGAAGACTACTTGCTCATGGTGGTAGAGACTGCAGGCCTTGTTCCCTAGCTATGTGGAGAGGAACAATAACCAATCATAAGAGATGGAAATCCCTATGTATGCCAGACTGTCAACAACTTCCCTTTTGCTTGTATGTTCATGTAGTATTAGGCTGATGTAGGTTTGAATGGGTGTCTCCAGATTAGTAGGGTGTCTGATGGGGCAAGCTGTATTGCTTGTGTCTACCTAACTCTGTTGAACTTGAGGTGCTGGTCAATGCTCTGTGCCGCTGATGTTGTGCTTTTACTCTGGTGATTGATACTGGGACCTTCCAAGGACTTACCAAGGCAAGCAATATTTGTGGCACAGAGTGTTATTGGCATTCTGCTGTAATACCATTAAATATATTTAGGGGGACCAATTTTCCGCGATCATGGAATCGTGGACGGAATCACGGAATCGTTAATCTGAAATCTGAGATTTTTAATGAAATTTTCAATAATAGATAAATTGATTTTGGGGTTTTCAAATTTTTGTTTTAATTCTTTCAAAACTTGACTGTCTCTCCGATTTTTTTGTTAAACATTTTAATAAATAGAACATAACATAACCTAGTTATTTCCTTAATTGATTTTACAAATATGAGTTATTTTTCCTTTTAAGATCCGGAAAAAGAAAAATGCCATTCTATGAAACAACTGGCTCATCTACTCTGAAGTTTACCGTTACACAGGGTTTCTCCTGGTTTCATAATTGTATCACTTCATCATTGCAAAACAAATTTAAATTAAACAAAAAATCCTCTAATATCATTAACTATCAATGATTATTTTTTCATATATTATCTATTTTTCAAAACTAGTTGTATGAATAAGCAATGAATTTCCAAGATGGCTGAATCAAATTAATATAATGAAATACCTTCAACCTCAAAAGTTGGACCTGCTCCTCTAAAAAAAACAAAAACAAAATATGACCCCAGTATGTAAAATTTGTGCTAAAACTAAAGTAGAGCAATTTCCTGATGACTTTTATGCAGAAGAAAATATGTTATTTTGCAAATTATATCTTCATATTGTTGACATTTTTAGGGTTGACACAATCAAAGATCATATAAAATCCAAAAATCAATTTGCAAAAAGTCTTCTGAACTGAAACAGAAGACAATACAACTTTGTTTAAATGTAAAGAAGTATGGGATGATTTTGTTCTTGATTTTCTTTTTTAAATGGGTACTTTGCCTGACATTCCCCTACACAAAATTGACAAAATGAGGCCATTTCTATTAAAACACTAAGGAAGTTAGTGCTTTTCCAAGTGTCAATTGTGTTAGGCAACTTTATTTTGCCAAAATAGTTTGCTCTTCATTTTGCTGCCCTGAAAACCAAACTTGCTAATCAATCTGTTAGCATCATAATAGATGAAATAACTGTCGTGACCACAGCATTTTGAATGTGATTGCAAGCATTCGTGGGGAGTCATTTCTCATTGATGTTGTACTCTTGGGAGAATGCAATTATCAAACCTTAAGTCAGGCATGCATCCAAGCTGTAACTCACGTGGATATTACATTTGATGATATTGTTGCATTTGTAACTGATTCTGCAGCTTATTGTAAAAAAGCTCATAAGGAAGTGTTATCAAATGTCTTTTCTAACAGTTACCATGTGTTGAGCTTAGCCCATATCATAAATCTTGTTGGTGAAGTATTTTCACACTGCTCATTTGATAATGTTACCCAGCTCATTACATTGATCAAGTCAGCCTTTTTTAAAAAAGCTAGTCGAAAAAAATGATACCTCAAATGGCTTGAAGGTAAGGAACCTTAAGGAATATGTAAAGTTACCCCCTATGCCAGTGGCAACCAGATGGAATTCCTGGTTTAATGCAGCCAGATATCACTCATCCTTTGTGCAATTTTATGAAGGGTTCTTTAAACAAGAGCCATGGCCTTGCAGTAGATAGGATTCTGGAATTAGTAGATGATAGTCGACTACATCATGCCTTTTACCATAATTTGCCCTTAAATCTGCATTTTATGAAAGAGAACTGCATCCGTTTAATAACAGTTTTGACAAGCTTAGAAGAAACCAAGTCTCCACTTGCATGTGTTGTTTATAACATGATGGAGGATGTAAAACAATATTTGCATACTAGTACATCAAAATCAACATTTGGTGTAGAAACTGACCGTTTTCTTTCTGAACTAGAAAATACAGAGTTATCTCAAATTTCCAAGATTTGTTCAGCACATTTTTTTCAAAACTGAATAAATACCTGAATGCTCACCCTGTATATAACTTTTACAAGGCATCTCGTCTATTTGATCCTAGAAATCTACCTTGTATAAGCCATGACATTGATAGTTTTTCAGCGATTAAGGACTTGCAAGATCCTTCTGCTGATCTTCTTGAAGAATTCCAAATTTATGTGAATTACCAAGATGATTTACCAAATCCTTTTAACATCCCAGCATTTTGGAATGCAAATAAGAGTAGATTTCCCCTTCTGGAACAGATTGCCAATAAGGTCATATGGATGCCTGTTACCAGCGTTGAACGTTCATTTTCTCAATATAAAAATTTACTAAATAAACAACGTGAAAGTCTTATTCCTGAAAGCACCAAGCAACTTACAATGTTGTATTACAATGGAGATTTAGAAAAGAGATTTGAGGATTGCCAATTTCTTTATTTCGGAAATATCCAATTTTAAATTTGAGGAATCAAATTTTGAATTAATATATTAAATTTGTTTTTTATATTTTGTTACAAAGATTCAATTATTATGGTTTAGTTCCTGTTTTGTAAAATTTTTGTCAAAATGTTTAACTTTCTCAGATATCTATTGTTAAGATGCAAGTTATTTGCTGTTGATTCTTTAAATGTGATTTTTCTGTTAATTTTGATATTGCGAATCAATGATTATAAATCAATCTGGATTCTTTTACTTGAAAACACAAAAAAGGAGGAAGCTATGATTAAAAGTTCTACCTCAAAGATAATTATGCACTGCAACATTTCATTGTTTTATTGTTTAGTCATGTTACATATTTATTTTTACATATCATTTATTTTTGGACTTTAATTTCACAATTTCAAAAAAAATTGTAGACATTTGCTATTTCTTTATATGTAATAAAACTTTGAATTATGTTTTTGTTTTCAGTTTTAATAATTATAGCAAATTTTATTTCCTTTTTTTCACAAAATACTATAAAAATGGGAATTACCAAAAGTGGAAACGGAAAAAAACGGAATTGACTAAAAGTTGAAACGGAATTTAGAAAAATTTGAAACAGAAAATCAGAGGCCATATATATATATATATATATATATATATATATATATATAAGAAGTTTGGTATGTACGTGTCGATTTACAACTCAGTAAAGAGATGTCACTCAGATTCGAAATCTTGAATAGAGATTAACTTAGAACTGTCGAGTTCAGACGAATAAACACATCGGGTATACGACACGCACAACACCACTGATACAAACACACAAACACCGCGCCACACCCAACTACAACCCTGTGTATGGAAACCATACTACCATCAGCAGTGAAAGTCAACTGACAGCAACACCACCTAATCACAGCCAAACTCTAGAAGAAAAACTACGGCTAAAACAGAATACGGACCTCTCGCTACCAAACCACCCAAACCAGGACGAATTAGAGGCCCTGGCAAACCTACTTATTCCGACATTATCGGCACTGAAAACGGCGACAAGGGAACATTTATCCGAGCTGTCCACATACCAACTAACGACCAGTCCCGCGCACAGAAACAACACCCAGTCGCCCAAGCTCTGGAAGCAGACATCGATGTGGAGATAAAGCGCATGGTCACCGAGAGGATCATCGAAAGTTGCATCGATCCCAAAGGTTTCAATAGCCCTGTGTTCGTCGTGCTCAAGAAAAACGGTTCGATTCACATAGTCGCCAACTTCAAAAGAACCCTCAATAAGGTCTTGATCGATCTGGACCCAACCCGATGCCAAATATGGACCACTTGTTCAGCAAGATTGGCAAAGGCAATAAATATTTCGCATTACTCAATATCCGTAGTGGCTACTGGCAAATCGTCATCGACGAAAAAGACCGTCACAAAACGGCGTTTACGTGGAAGGAGAAATGCTACCAATACACGCGGCTAGCTTTTGGTTTCACATCGGCCGTACAAATCTTCTCCAGATGCATAGCAGAAGACCTGGCGAGCATCTCTTTTCGCTCAAACATATCATCCTACATCGACGAAAACCTAGTCCACGCCAAGGCATTCTAGGAATATATAACCGCCCTAGAACAACTCTTTGCCACACTCCGCAAATTCAGACAAAAGCTGAATCCTGACAAATGCACATTCCTTGCATCGGAAGCGAAGTTCCTCGGACGCATAGTAAATAACGAAGGGTTCAAAGCTTACCCTGAATACGTCCGCGCTATCAGGGATATTGAGCCCCCGATATCAAGGAAGGAACTATAAGGCCTCATCGGCCGTTTGGTGTAGATCACACAATTCCTCGGGACTCGTTTACCAGAACTGATCAAGTCCGACATGTTCTTGGCTCTCATGGCCCCCATACATGAACTCAACAAAGTAAATAAGCCGTTTACATGGATAGAAAGGTCCGACAAGGCTTTTCAAAAAATCAAGAGCCGACTTTCTTCACGACTTATCATCTCGTTTCCGGACTTCTCACGGCTATTTACACTCACCACGGATGCCAGCAACGTGACATGTTGGGCCATCTTAATGCAAGAGAGCAACAACAAGAAGAAAAAACATAATAGCAGTCGCCTCTCACATATTTAACCCCACAGAACAAAACTGGTCCATGACAGAATGAGAGGCATACGCCATAAAATGAGCGATATTGAAATTAAATTACTTCCAATGTAACCGCCCATTCGTCATCTTCACTGACCATAATTCACTAACTTACCTAGACCAGCGTGAGTTCAACAACGTAAAGATACGACGATGGCAGGAAGAAATCTCATGCTACAAGTTCGTCTTAGAATTCATTGAAGGCGAATCAAACTTCTGTGCTGATATGCTTAGCAGAGGCAACGGAAATAAGGTCAAACCACCGAGCGATCCTACTCTGGCAAGCAGGACATTTAAGCTGGAAGGATCCAACCTCTACATCTACGTCCCATCGTAGTGTCTTGACGAGGTTGACAGTTTACGACTCATTCCCAGGACACACACGCCACAAAACACCCGCCAGCACAAGCGCATTGCGGCGCATTCTTCGCATACCACCCCACCTCCCATATTGAAAGGAATTGCAACCACTTTGGTATCGCAGCCGAACAGCTAAATGATGACACATTCTCAAAGGCCATCAGAGCCCTCCAATCACCGGACTAAAGCGAACCCCATATTGATCCAGAAGACCACAGAACGACAATCCTCAACAAACATATGGATCATTTTTTTCTGGAACCAGGGACCTCTGTTCTAATGATAAGGGACAGCAAACACTCTCCCAAATTAGTCGTACCATACAAGCTCTGGGCCAGATACCTTCACCAAACATATAAGGGCACCAACCATTCATACGTTAATGAAAAACGCCCTCTACATGCTATGTGAGAACAGAAACTGTGAATGGACAGACGCCCTCGAATCCGTCATCTCATCCATGAATGCTACGATCAACGGTGCTATAGGCGTATTTCCACAATACACCATTACTGGTAGACATCCCAATATCGGTCTCCCCAAACTTCACAAAAGGGAAATTTCAAACAATGACCCGGGAGCTTATGGAATGCAGATAAATGCTATTTTGAGGCAAGTTCACAACCGCGCCACCCTAGCCAACGACGAATCTGACCACAAAAAGGAAACCAGCCTAAACCGCCGCATTTGGAAGGACCTGATACAGGTCGGCGATAAAGTCTTACTCCATCGGCTGAAATCAACAACAGCCCAGTCAACTCATTTACCTTGGATTGGATACTTTACTTTCATAAAAATCAATGACATGATTAGCCAGGTAAAGAACGTAAAATGGAGATACTACCTGGATTCACCGTGCACACATTTGACGCCTCTCACTACGACCAACACACTTAACCCACACAACTAGAGATGCCCAAGGATTGCCAAGGGAGATGTTTTTTTTTTTAAATTTCTTAATTTTAAAACAATTACCAAAAATCAGAGAATTTTCCAATTTTAATGAAATTTACACCAATTTATTTTCTGACGACTTAATTTTATAACGATTAGTTTATTTTATTAAAGAAACTTAAAAAATATTTTTTTATCAATTTTTTGACAATTGGAAAGATCATATTCTGAAGAATATATAGAAAAATAAATCTAAAAAATAAAAGAAATATAAATTCAATACCCTAAAAAAGTGATTTTGAAATTTAAAAATTATTTTCTTAAAACTCAAAAAATAATGTAGCATTTTTTTTTAAGTATTAAAAAAAAGTATTTTTCCTTAAATTGATGCAAAAAATATTTATTTTATCTGAGTTTTTCACTACCTTAAAAATTTAAAGGAAAATTTTACATGTCTTACAGCATCTGGGACTATCTTAAAAAGTTAACAAAAGATAGCACTGAATTTTATCTTTCAAATAATTTAAGTTAAAAAATGCGCTATGATGTGCTGCATATTTTCCAATAATTTTAAAGATTTTTTTAATCATCAATTTCAAGTATGGAGGACAAAAGGGGCCAAATTCTCTCCCAGTCTAAATAAATTGCTTCCAAGAATAAATATATTTTAAGATGTTGGATAGAAAATCCCATGTTTATCTCTTACTTCGAAATACCCGGATGTGAAAACATACGAGATAGTAAAAGATAGCGATTTTGAGTTACCATAAAAAATTTCGACACTCTGATCTAAGGGGAATAATCGCATAAACAAAATAGGATAAAATAGGAGTTATGTCCCTTTATTTTGCACATCACTATATCTATGTGATTGATACTAATTTCTGTATAAATAGAAAGACAAAAGACCGAAGGTGTGAATAGAAGAAAGAAATGTTAAGAATCTGTTTGGGTAATAAATAAGTACCGAAAATCGAAAAATAAAATGAAAATAAAAACTAGAAAAATAATTTTTGGAGATCTTTTTTTTTAATTCATTTCAATAATTATTTAATTGGCTATTATTCTATAAAAGAAAGAAAAAATACATCAATATTTGTTCCATTTAAAAGGGGGTACTAAATTTCCAATGCAGTTTTCAACCAAAAAATATCAGTGATTGATACTAAAGTAAAGTAGTTATTAAAAAATGTTTTTTTAGAATCTAATAAAATTTTAAACTTAAAATTTTTAAATTAAAATTTTGCTGCTAATATTTTAAATTAATTTTATATATTAATTTATCATAGCAGAAATACTTGATTAAAGTTCTGAAATAGAATAACTGATGCATTACAAAATTCATTAATTGATAAATCAATACTGAAAATTTCATTAAAATCGGATAATTCCTTAATTTTTGGTAATTTTTTTTGTAATCACAAATGTTACATTAATTTTGTAAACAAGCCAATTTTAAACAGCGTCTCAGGCCAAACGCAATCAAAATTGATCGAAAAAAGCGTTTTAAATGTAGTAAAAATAAATCACATTTATAATATTATTTTGCTTTTTTTATTGATGCTCATTATGTTACTACTTTTCGACTTAAACACAAAAATTTGACCTTAAATAATTGATTTAATTAATTTTAATTCGTTTTTAAAATTCGAAGCAGACAAAAAATTGGGTAACATGTAATACATATTAAGTACATTGTACTGATTTATAAAGAAAAATAGTCGATGGAACTATATTTTAACTATAACAATGATTAAGTAAATTAAATACTACTACTACTAATAATAATAATAATGATAATGATAATAATAATAAAAATGCATCAAATAGGGTTGGGCAATAATAACCAAGGGAGATGATAATTTTTTTTATTTCCAAATTTTAAAATAATTACCAAAAGTCAGGAATTTGTCCAATTTTAATGAATTTTTCACTATTTTATTCATTGATGACGTAATTTTATAATGAATAACTGACTTTATTAAGAACAAACTTGAAAAAAAAACTATCAATTCAGAATGTAGGGTGGGGGTGTCTTTGTTCATTTGGAATAAACATTTTCTAGTCCCTTATTTCTAAAAGTTAAAATCCTGAAAAACATATTTAAAAAAATCAATACCCAAAAAAAGTTATTTCAAAATGTAAAAGTTATTTTCTTAAAGCTCAAAAAATGAATTTTGTAGCATGTTTATTTTGTTTATTTGTTTTTTTCTCATAGCTTTAAATACTGTATTTTTCTATCAATTTATACAACAACAAAAAAGATTTCCTCTGATTCAATTGGCCTATTTTTATTCATTTAAAAATTTAATATTGAATTTTAAACACATAGCAGCATCCATGTCTAAGTCATTATTTGCACCTGAGATAAAGCTCTATTTAATCTATCTAAAATGTAAGTTTAAAAAAGTGCAATTTTGCGGAACATATTTCTTGTCATTTTCACTTATTTAAAAAAGATAATTATTAACGCTCTTATTTTTGTGTATTGATCATCAAACGTATTAACAAAAGTTATTTTCTCTGATGACCTGGATTGGTGAGATACATGATAAAATTTTACATTATGGTCCTTCATAAATTTACCTCTATTTACACACTAAAATCCAGGTGATTTTTTTAACGGTATTTACACATTCATCTCTCTTACAACCCCCAAAATGCCCACGGCTATGTAAAAAGTTAAAGAACTATAAATTCTTTTTATTTTTTCATTTTCCCTTATACCATAGAACCAGTTAACTGCTTCCTAACTTAGTTTTATATTCAATGAACATTGTACACATTGTCACTAGAAATTCTCTTGATAAAAATCAAAATATTTGTGGGTGCATATTGCATAAATGCGTGCTGTCCTCCAACCCTTAAAAACGCTAAGCAGTGGCTGCTGAAAATCCAATCTGTTCTACTATATGAACTCCCTTGTTCGACAAGTAAATGTAAGTATTTTAAACCCCTCCCTCTTTAAAATATGTTTTTAGCTTTTAGCACTTTGAAGGCGTTTTTATTGACAGATAACTTTTTTTTAGTGGTTTGAAGGCGTTAGAAGTTAGCCACTACCCAGGTTTTTTATCGACAAGTAAATATGAATATTTACTCCCCCGTTAAAATATCTTTTTGTCGGTATTTTCATTTTATTTTGATTCAAAACATCTGTCATGTATTTTTAAATAGATACGACCAAGTTTCGAAAATAAAAACAATCAAGACATTATTAAACAAATCACCAATAAAAAATCAAAATAAGTATTTAGATACTCTTTTTTATTTTAAAATTTTAAGGATTATATTGAATAACCTTAATTTTTGCAAAATGAGAAAAACATCAGAATTATCTCTTGTTTTGAACTCTTTAGAAAAGCTTACACGATTGATGAGTGATTCATTTTAATTTCATTAATCAGAAGACATTAGTTTATTTAAAATGTTACATTTGCTTGTCTTTTCTTTAACATTGTGTAGCCCCAAAGAAGAAGAAATCTGATAAAAGAAAGAAGTAAGATGGCGTTAATAAAAAAAAAAGTTCTGCCACAGGCATGTCTATTAATTTCCAAGGTGATATAATTGTAGCATTGCGGGGGTTGATTTAAAGGAGATTTTTGCAATAGTAATAATTCTATACTTTATCTTCATACTGTTAAATTATTCTCTTGGCTAGATCTCGTTGGGTCTGTCTATGTCCATTGGATCTGTTGTTGGGCTTGTTGGGACTATCTTCCTATTGGCCTGGAAGAGTTATCTTCCCGCTGGGTTGTTGCTTGTTCTCACCAGGGGCTATGGTATTTAAGCGGTTGATTCAAACGCTTCTTCCTCTTTTCTCCTTCTTCTCGGCTGAACCACATGGGTTAGACTTATGTGACCCCTTCTCGTGGGGGCTTCGGCCCCCAACGCTATACTACTCCACTGGAAGCTTCGCCCCCCCCCCCATCACTAGTAAGTGATTTTTGTATGTAACAGACTCTCCAGTCCTTTTATCTCTACTCTTTATGTTATGTACGTGTATGTTATTATTTTCTGTATCTTGTCATATTCCTGTGCTGTTATAAATATGAAATGTTTTGTCTAACAAACGTGTCGGAGTTTGTTGTGTTTCAACAAGTTATAACATTGTTATAACCTTGAACCTTACAGGCTCGATGGCATTCTTGCTGTTTGAATCTAGAACAACT
Organism: Doryteuthis pealeii; assembly: GCA_023376005.1. NCBI lineage: Eukaryota > Metazoa > Mollusca > Cephalopoda > Myopsida > Loliginidae > Doryteuthis > Doryteuthis pealeii. The sequence goes on from CM042151.1 coordinate 98,178,874, forward strand.
TCGGAATCTCTTCAGATATCTTAGCCTGTGCTCTTGATAGTTTTAAAGCTCATTTATTTTATCCCAAGTAAAAATGCTTTGAAGAACACACTTATCTTATGTCTGTTCTCTTCAACCAGTCAGTCCAGACTGAGAACTCATTACTCTCTCTCTTTATCTCTTCCTCACTTTGTGCTGACTCTAAAATCGACAGGTAGCCTTTCATACATCATCTGCAAAATCCGAGTAACTTTCTGCTCTTATCTATACATAACTTAATTTTTGTTTTTTTCCATCCCATTATATTACATAATAAATAACATAGTTTATTTCATGATATCAAGTATTTGTCTAATACCAATAATTTATACTCATATATGACTTAGTACTAAAAGCAAAACTTACTGAAACTTAGTATTATTTGGATTATTCAGACAATTTTCCTTTACTGTTATCTGTACAATGTTTTGGCTGATGTGCACTCCGACCTTCTACAGGTATTTTTTGTCAGACTTTGGAGCTTTCTAGAACTCGAGAAACTTGTCATAATCGGAGCCATCATGAAATTTTGAACCCAACCCTAACCAAATAATACTAATTATCAAGCCTCATCTAAAAAATTCAGAGAAATATCTGAAACTTGTTCAAACTTGGGTCAGAATTTTTCAATTACAAAAGAATCATTAATAGATCATTGAGAAATAAGCTGATTTTTCTTTGTATAGTACATTTATCTTAAAAGATGATGAAAAATATCAACTACTAAGTTTATCAATAAATAGTTATCAAATATTATGTTTTTTATTACCTTTATTCTAAACTTTGGATAAATACAACTTTAATATATAAATTACAGTTATTCAGATTTATGACAAAAACACCCAAGGGAAGAATTATTAACTCAAATTTAATATAGTTTGCTTTTAAAAATATTAATTATCTTTTCTTATCCAAAAATAATAACTTTTCAAACAGCCTCACCACTGGATGCAGTTTAGTGTCATACCCATGACACCTTCCCCAACCGCTAGGCATGATATAACCCTGGACGGGTTGATATGCCGTTAAAATCAATAAACAAACAAACAAACATGACACCTTCAGCCGTGTCAGTTGGGTCTTTAGAATACACTGACTACATCTTTGCAAAGGGGTAAGATCCCTGTCAATGGAGCCACCTGTTGGCCATGGGTGGTGACCCATGATGCTTAAGGATAGTGGCTGAGCAGTCCATGACATGCAACACTCCACTTTGGCCCTTACTTAGGTTAGATGTGTGGTCGGAAAGGCCCCATCTGATCAATTCGCTAGTCATGCTAAACCCTAGCACCTATATATATTTACCAACCCCTCCACACGAACAGGATGTGACACAGGTCAATTTCTTAAGCAGAGTTCAACAGGTTTGAATTCAGAGTTTTCCTTCTCCTAGACCGGTTGCCTAACCAAGGTTAAAGAACCCAGTCTGTCCTACTATCTATAGCTGGAGGGAGAGTAGGATTCATACCTTTCCCAAGGGTATTAGCGCTTGTTCCAACCCTATTGCCCTTATGGCAATCCCCAACCCTTTTTATCACATATGTGCTAGAAGGCGGTGGCTGTCCTGGGTATGACATTAAACTCTATCTGATTGTTCAGATCCAGTTCTGGAGCTCTGGGGAATGTGGTTTCCAAGGCATTTATTACCATTACTCCAAAATCCACTCTGACCTGGACTGGCAGTACCTGTTAGGGTCCTATCTATGGGTTAAAAAAATGAGTTCAAAATAAAATGTTTAAAAATTGGCATAAAATAACCTAATGGTTTGGCATGCCATTAAACCCAGCCAACTGGGGCACTGTTTTATGTGGGGGGGGGGTATCTTATCACTTTGACATATTCTAAGCCTTGGTGACATAGTGATGTATATATTTGTATGTTGGTGAAAAGAAAAAATCCTTATATAATGAAATATATAATTTAAGCTAAAGTTTAAATTTTTTGTGTAATATACATTATTAGCAGGACCTGTGGATATACCACAGTATGATAATTTAATTATTACGATGTTTGATATGTTTACTTAAGAGCTATTTCAAAATAGTTCAATATGTAAAAAGTATAATAATATTGATTTAACTCTCTCTTTCTCACTCTTTTTCTTTCTTTCCTTCTTTTCATCTTTTCATCTTTTTCAATTGAAACAAATTAGTATTATTGCTTCCATGCACTCACCCCCTCTCTCTATCATTCCCCTATTCTCTTTCTTTCTTATATTTTTTCTGTGTAGCATGTCCTTTTTCTTCCCTTTCTTTCTTTATAATAAAAACGGAATGGTCCATTATTTAACTGAGGTTACAACACTCATAAGAAATAGGAATTCAGTGGATAAGCAACACTAGATAATCAGGATTTACATTTTTGCATTTCATCTTGAGTGATTTGGATGATCTCATTTTTGACGAGAGAGTGTTCCAAAATGATATTGGTCATACAATTAAGGAACATGAGTATCAATATATGACTGTAAATAAAATATATATATAAAAAACTGTTTAAAAAGTATTTTAAAACTTCATCAGCCTTCTGTTATAATAAGAATTTAGTTGTAAGTGTTTGATATTTTTCCTTTGGTTAGAATGAGTGTTTTTTTTTAAATTTCCAAAGTCATCGACATCTGGGGAAAATTTTCAGAAACAAATTCTCTTTATTTTTTATTGATTCCTCAATCTTTATTTGTATAAAGATAAACTTCTGTATAATAAAATCTGTATTTTTTCAGTTTCACTGTATATTTGTTTTTATCATTTTGAATTCTGTGTTTATAAATAATATTATGTAAGGCAGGATTTAATTTCAAGGAAGGGATGTCTGATTATCACATCAAGGTATTTTTTTAATTCTATATATATATATATATATATATATATATATATATATATTATTATTATTATTATTATATTATATATTAATGTTTTGAAGGCAATTACAATGCATATAAAAAATAAAAACAAAAAGATGTTTTTGGTCTTATTGATTTCAAAGTAAACCTTTATCTTCAGAGACAGTTTTCAGAAATGGGCACGATTTTTTTTTGTGTCGTTATATATATATATATATAATATATATATATATATATATATAATATATATATTCCTCTCTTTTTTTATTTCTTTTCTCTTTATGTTATGAATGAAATTAAGGCGGATAACTGTAGTTTCTTATTTTTGAAATATCTGTTGAGAATGGGTTTGAATTTTAAATGTATAAATATCTAATCTTGTCTGGTTAATTTCTGATGAATATTGCAACATTGTAGCTATATTGAATTCAAAATAAAAACGGTCACATAGAAGAATTTATTTACTTAGCTTTTTTTTTTCAATTTTTTTCAGTTGTAAAATAGAATAAAATAAAATGTATTAATTTAATTAGATAAATCAGTAAATAAAATAAAAATATATATGTATAAATGAATAAAATATATGTGTAAATGTATATATTTACATATAAATGTGTGTATATGTATATATATAAAGATCTGCCTTCAGCAGACAAGTTTGGTTAGACACGTGCCATACAGGAGCTGAGTGGTTCAAAACTGAGATGAATAGGGCTGCAAAGCAGTGACTTCTTCATTATCATGCACCACAGAATGCAGATGGAAGTTTCTCTTGTGTGACCAAATCTGCAAGTCCAGAATTGGACTAATTAGCCACCAGAGGGTCCACAACTGATGAATGGCATGGAGTGATGCCATCATCATCTGCAATTAGCTGCTAAAATAAAAAAAAATGATATAAATGCGTATATATAAATGTATATGTGTGTATATATATATGAGTAATTCCATGTCAAATAATCCAGGCCATGTAACCCTACCCTTCAATTTTTCTGTAATTTTGTCCAAGTGTGGATTATGATAAAGTTAGACAATCCCCAAAATTTGAGCATCCAATTCCAAAATCAATTTTTAATTTTAGAGAAGCTCTAGAACTCCTTTTACAGACAGAAATAGGTTACAAAAGTTACCATTTTTCACCAACTTTTGGAGAGCTAAAGATTGACATAAGTCCACCATTTTTTGGAATTGGAAGCTCAAATTTGGGGGATTGTCTGATGTTAACATAGTCCATAATTGGAAAAAAATTCAGAAAAATTGAAGGGGATGGGTGACAATTTTACTTTTACTAGATGATTTGACATGGGATTACCCATATATGTATTTATAAGTTTATATATATATATATTATTTCATACAACAATTTTTCATACAACAATGTTATAACCGGTGCTTCCGGGTCTTAGTATACCACATCCCTCCCCACTTAGCTTGAAACATCCATAGGTCCCCTCCCCGGAACTCCATTACTTATAGGAGGCATTGTCCGACTCTCGGACATAGTCACATCATCATCATCTGTAGCCTCTGGAGATTCCTGAACAGCAATTTCCCCATTTAAGGGGCTAGTACTGGGTCGTTTCCCTTTTGTATCTGGTTTAATGTTGGTGCGCTGTCTTTCGGGTTTATTCTCAGCATTGTTCCTTCTTTCCTCCTCTTTGCGTTTCTGAAACCGTGTTCTCATGCGAGTTCTGGGGTGTTCATCTTCCAAGCTGTCACCGGTTGTTGAAAAACTGCTATCTCTGTAGGGTGCAGGAAGCTGTGCACAAGCTGTTGAGTGCCCTGTAACTGTTTGTTCCCGACTCCCCGTGAGGCTGCCTTGATTCTTTGGGACCTCTCACAACAGGTTCTGTTGGAATATTCGTGCGAATATGATCCACATGCCTTTTCCATAATCGACCATCCTCCAATCGCACTCTAAAAGTCAATGGACCAAGCTGCTCCTCTAAAACTGCGGACAACCATTTTAGCCCCCCTTGAAAATTCACCACACTAACACTATCTCCAATATGGAACATCCTTTCACTACGATATCTATCCGTTGTTCTTTTAGTATCGTCTATTTTCGTGTGACTTGGGTAGATAAATCGGGATAAACAAGGTCCAGACGAGATCGAGGCTGACGGCCCATTAGTAGCATTGCTGGTGATTGACCCGTTGTTGATTGCGGGAATAACTGGTATTGGGCTAATACACGCAATAATCGTGTTTCCAAATCTCCAGTAACTTTTTAAAGACCACTCTTAATGGTTTGAACTGCACGCTCAGCCACTCCATTTGAGGAGTGGTATGGTGCACATCTAACATGCTTAATGCCATTTAGGGTACAGAACCTGGAAAATTCCTTACTAGTAAAACTGCTAGCATTGTCCGATAAAATCACATGTGGACTCCCATGTGTGGCAAACATGCGTCTCAACATCCTTTCTGTTTCTGAAGACACAACATGTGCATCTATATATTTACTGTGGGCATCGACAATCACTAGAATCCACTTGCCCTGGATAGGGCCCGCATAATCCATGTGCACTCTGAACCAAGGCCTTCCTGGCCATTCCCAGGGATGCAATGCACTAGCCTGAGGCGTACTTGCACTATCTTAGCACATGGCACAACTCCTCACACATAATTCAATATCTGCATCCATTTTAGGCCACCAAATGTGACTACGAGCAAGAGACTTCATCCGTGAAATTCCTGGATGACTCTCATGCAATTCTTTCAGTAACGCCTCTCGACACTTTGCTGGGATAATCACCCGTGATCCCCATAAAATACAACCCAGTTGTTCCGACAACTCATCCTTCCTGGTTGTATATGGTTGAAAGTCAGGAGATCCTTTTCCCGGTCATCCATGTAAGATCCATCTACACACTTGTGATAACACGGGATCTCTTGATGTGTAAAAAGCAACAGTTTTTGACGTGACTGGGGTTAAGTCTAAAGCTGACATGGAGAGTACTACTTCCTCCGGACAAGGTAATGGTGTAAAATGGTCCTCTATAGGTAGCCGACTCAGTCCATCTGCATTAGAAATTTTTGAACCTGGTTTGTATTCTAGTTGATAATGATAACTTGCTAGAACCAAGGCCCAACGTTGAACTCTAGCACTGTTATAACGCACTTAGCGAATAATAAGACGTGTAGCCCAGTTGACGTTTCATTTACAATAATACAAGATGGCTGAAACAGTACTTCCGTTTCATACAACAATGTTATAACCGGTGCTTCCGGGTCTTAGTATACCACAGGGACAGCCACTGGAGGTCCAGACTTTCTGAAAGATGTCATGAAGACAATCTATGATAGAATTACCACCATGCTTAAGAATTTTTGCAGGGATAACATCAGGTCCAGCAGCCTTGTTGTTTTTTAGGCTAATTACTGCCATGTGCACTTCACGGCGTGTGGGTATATTGTCCAGTTCTGGTAAGGAGGGAAGTTCAGGGAGATTGTCAAAGACTGTGGGGTCAGTGGGATTGTTTTTATTTAGAAGGTGATTATTCAATGGCAGGAAACTAAAATAATTAAAATGATCATTCTTAAATCCTTAAAGCTTAAGTCATTATGTAAATTAATGCCTTTACCTCATCTCAAATGGTGAAAACTGGTGAGGCTCCTTTAACTGTCCCAGCTACAAAGGAGGCTCAAACATGAATAATTACTCCAACAAAGACGGTTAAATATTTTGGGTCCAGTTTGATTTACTATTTTACTGATAGCATGGTGAAAAAGCTATACCTTTACCCTCATGCAGAGCATGAATAAGATTTAAATATTTTTTTCTTTAATATATATATATATATATATATATATATTTACCAACCCCTCCACATGAGCAGCATGTGACACAAGGTCAATATTTAAGCGGAATTAACAGGTTTGAATTCAGAGCTTTCCTTCTCCTAGATTGGTTACCTAGCCAGGGTCAAAGAACCCAGTCTGCCCTATTTGCCTATAGCTGAAGGGAGAGTCGTTGGATACAGACCTTTTGCAAGAGTGTTAGATGAAATGCAAACAGCCTCATTCAGGATTTGAACTTGGGTCGACAAATCTATTTCCTACCACTCTTAATATTACACCACACATCTCCATTTTTCATTAATATAGGTTGCCCTCCATGAACAGGAACCAACTGTGCCTTTTATTTTACTCATAGCTGGGAGAAGAGATGAATTTATATCTTTTCCCTAATGCAGAGCATGAATAAGATTGCACCAAGGATAGAGAGCCTACTTTGACCTAGTGTTTTGTACATCATTGGAGAAGAAGAGATGAATTTATACCTTCTTCCTAATGCAGTGCATGAATAAGATTTAATTGTTTCACCTAGATGGTTGCCCACCAAGGATAAAGAGCTCACTCTGCCCTAGTAGTTTGCACATCATTGGGAGAAGAAGAGATGAATTTATACCTTCTTCCTAATGCAGTGCATGAATAAGATTTAAATTGTTTTCACCTAGATTGGTTGCCCACCAAGGATAAAGAGCTCACTCTGCCCTAGTAGTTTTGCACATCATTGGGAGAAAAGAGATGAATTTTATACCTTCTTCCTAATGCAGTGCATGAATAAGATTTAAATTGTTTTCACCTAGATTGGTTGCCCACCAAGGATAAGAGCTCACTCTGCCCTAGTAGTTTGCACATCATTGGGAGAAAAAGAGATGAATTTATACCTTCTTCCTAATGCAGTGCATGAATAAGATTTAAATTGTTTTTCACCTAGATTGGTTGCCCACCAAGGATAGAGAGCCTACTCTGCCCTAGTGTTTTGCACATCATTGGGAGAAAAAGAGATGAATTTATACCTTCTTCCTAATGCAGTGCGTGAATTAGATTTAAATTGTTTTTTTCTCACATATTGGTTGCTTACCATGAACAGGGAACTGACATTTTATTTTAATCATAGTTGAGAGAAGAAGAGATGTATTTATACCCGTTTTTGTGAATGTATGGATAAGATTTAAACTTTGTGATTATGTGCCTTGTTTTGCTGTGTTATGTAATACTTGCATTGCCTAGAATCTTATTGTGACCTTACAACTGTTCAGCTAGAATTACCTCACTGAATATTACCCAACTTACAACTGTAGAATAATCATACTAAGTCCAATTACCATTGAATTGGCAAGACAAGACAGCAAGCAGTCATAACCCAATACGATTCTGGTATGCTGTAAAGACCACTGTAAAGTGGCAGGATTTATGGAGCCTCAGAGGATCATACAAACTAAGCAGCCAATAAGGACTCAGGGAATGGAATCACCCAAATGCATGAGTGGACTGTTCTGAATTCCCATAAGTACCAGTTGTCTTGACACTGGTTCAGTTGTGCTTGGCCAGTCACATTGTTCAAACCAATTGTTGACTGACTTCAATACCAACAATATTTTTCTTTGAATTGATGAAAAAAAAAAAAGTATTTCTCTGATTCAATTGGCCTATTTTTATTCACTTAAAAATTAACTAGTGAATATCCACATTGAAAATAAATAAATTTAATATCAATGAAGAAAAGAAAGCTAAATATATCTTTTCATTTAATGAAATAATTTATACTAGTAAGACCTGTGGATATACCACAGTATGATAATTTAATTATTATGTTTGATATATTTACTTTAGAGCTATTGCGAATTGTTTAATATGTAAAATATGATAATCTTGATCTAATCTCTCATTCCTTTCTTTCTTTCTTTCTTTCTTTTCATCTTTTTATTACATTTGATTGAAACAGATTAACATTATCGCTTCCACATGCTCATCCCTTCTCTCTATCTTTCCTCTACTCTTTCTTTCTTTCTTTCTTTCTTTCTTTTTTTCTTTCTTTCTTATTATATTTTTTCTGTATAGCATTCCTTTTCCTTCCCTTTCTTTCTTTATAATAAAAACAGAATGGTTTATTTTTTAGCTGAGGTGACAATCCTAATAAGAAATAAGAATTCGACAATTAAGTGACACCAGATAATCAGGATTTACAAATTGCTTTTCATCTTGGATGATTTAGACAGTCTTATTTTTTTTAACCAGAGGGTGTTCCAAGATGATAACAGGTGGAAGATTAAGGAACAAGTGTATTAATACATTGATTAGAAATTCATGTTTTCTTTTTCTCTGAATGAGATTTTTCATTTTTTTTACATTAATATTTGGTTTTGTCGAAGAAAATAATTTATTGAAGTTCTTTGTGTATGTACGTGTGTGTGTGTGTGTGTGTGTGCCTTAGTTATTTTTAATACCTCATCAATATTCAGGGTGAATCTTATAATTTATTTCTGAATCCTTATTTGGTAGACTACAAATTCAGGGGCACAAAGTTTTACCATAGTCTACCGGACAGATGTTAGTGGAATATGAAATGAAGTCCAGTGTTCTTATTTTAAGGGAATTGAGATTATAAACTTATCAAGTCCTATACTGAAATAAACTGAAATTTACTATTCATTGGTAATTTTGCCCAGTATTTAACAATATTTCAATTAATTAGTAGATAAAAATTAATTAAAAAAAATAGAACAGTCCACTTTTGCTGTTCTGAGGTCAAAATAGTGTATAAGAACTGAATCACTATGCAACAATTTTAAATTTGTACAACATCAATTAATACTTTTGTTCAATTTCTTTTTAAACTTTTAAATGAATTAACGTATTAAGTTATGTTTTCCTTAGAGTTTCATTTTTATTAAAAGTATTAATCCAAGTTCAGAAATTAAAAATATATACATTGGACTTTATTTCATATTCCACTAACATCTGTTTGGTAGACTATAGTAAAAATTTATGCCCCTGAATTCACAGTCTACCCATTATTTTTACAAAAAAATGAAAATGGAGTTTTATTTAAAATTCTATATGGGCACTAGTATTCATCTCCAGTCTCTCAAGCTGCTCAGGAATTGCATCAACTGATCTTCCCTGGAACTCTTGTGGAATAGCAGAAATTTTTGTATGCGTCCTTCAAGTTTTTCCGAAGTCATTGGTTATGTAGAGTAGACTAGCTCCTTCAACCAACCCCAAAGAAAAAAGTCACAGAGTGTTAAATTGGGGCTTCTGGCTGGCCACTCATACGCACCACATCTACCCATCCATCTCAAGGAAAATGATGATTCAGCCATTCATGAGCAACAATAATCAAATGTGGATGAGCACCAACAACAGCAACACAGATTTAATTGCTATATATTAAGAAACATGTATTAAAGAATCGAGAGAAATGTAACTGCATATAAAATATCATAAATAGTTTAAAATAGAGAGTTACTTTTCAATCACCCTTTATATATTTGGTGGTATGGGCACCTCACGTAGTCTAATGGTTAGCAAGCTTGCTTCACAATTCATTGTTAGTGAGTTTGATTCTCATTATGCACCCCCATACTTCTGACCTTGTGCCACATTTAAGCTAAGCTTAGTAAATAAATATATATGTGGTGATATAATTTGCATTTCATTCTGAGTGACCTGTGTTCCTCTAGCATCTGATGCTCACTGGTTTAATTTCAAGTTTTCTTTAAACTTTTAAAATTCTTGTTTCTTGTATTTATTATATTATTAGACAAAACAATATATTTTATTATATTATTATATATATTATATTAATAAACATATATTATTAGACATATATATTATTAGACAAATAATATTTTATATATTATATTATTATATATATTATATATATATATCATTATTATATATATATATATTATATTATTATATATATATTATTATTATATATTATTATTATATATATATTATATTATTATATATATTATATATATATATATTATTTATTATATATATATTATATTAATATATTTATATAATTATTATATATTTTTACATTATTTTTATTATTATATATTATTACATTAGTATTTTTATTATTATTATTATTATTATTATTATTATATTACATTAGTATTAGTATTATATATATATATATATATATATATATATATATATATATATATATATGTTATATTTTTAGACAAAAAAATATTTTCAAAAAATTATTTATTGTATATATTTTAATATTATTACTGGATGTTTTTTGTTGTATGAGAAAAAAATCAGAATTATCTCCCTTGAGTTTTGCCCTTAAGAAAATAATATATTCGCATCGCACGTTAACTAATTACGGTTTTGTGTTTTTTTTTTTTAGTTTTAGGTTAACCAAACGAATATATATTAGTTTTTATCTAAAATTTTACACTTTCTCTCTTTTCTCTAATGTTGCATTGCCCAAAGGAAAAGAAATCAGATGGAAGTAAGTATAACGTTATATTATTTTCTTTCGTTTATCATCTGCAAGAATGTGTGGTTTTTGTTTTATTATCATTCACAAACAATAATTAAGATGAAATATTTTTTAATAGATTTTTTTGAATTGATATATGAAAATCATAATCCTTATAAAATATTTCTAATTAAAGTCTCTCACCCCATTTATTTAATGTTAACAAAATATTGTAAACAAACAGTACAAACAATGAACAATGGAACATTAAACATCAGGATTCAAATTTGCAATGTATTTATTTTTTATTTTTATGACAAACTTCATGCGATTATCGTTGAATTAAAACCAGAATTAAATCTTCAAAGTTGATATTTAGATTTTGAAACATGTTTAAAAATGTAAAAACTCCGTGTACGTGTTTATATAAATAGGTATGTTCAAAATCGCAAGGGGAGGTCATAAAAAACTTAATTTTAAAAAATTATTAAAAAATCGCGAAATTGTCCGATTTTAATGAAATTTTCACCAATTTATTCATTAATGACTTAATTTTAAGATGACTAGCTTATTTTATTTAAAATTTCGAGAAAAAATGTTTTTTTTATCAATTAAGATTGGTTTTATATCTTAGGATATCCCGTTCTGACACCAGTGTTATATCTTAGGATATCCGTAAAAGCGTATGGTTTGCAAGGAAGAATAATGGACAAGATTAATTTGATAAAAATCGTTTATTGAAATAACGAGTGTGAAAATTGTTGTTGTCGCCGTAGATAACGGTAGTAGTTCTCTGGAGTGGCCGAGGGGTCGGTGAGGTGTGGGTATCGTATGAACGTCGGAATCTCTCTTGGCCTGGTGCAAGGCGTGAGGTGGTAGAAGTTGAGTTGATACCACACCTCACCGACCCCTCGGCCACTCCAGAGAACTACTACCGTTATCTACGGCGACAACAACAATTTTCACACTCGTTATTTCAATAAACGATTTTTATCAAATTAATCTTGTCCATTATTCTTCCTTGCAAACCATACGCTTTTACGGATATCCTAAGATATAACACTGGTGTCAGAACGGGATATCCTAAGATATAAAACCAATCTTAATTGATAAAAAAAACATTTTTTCTCGAAATTTTAAATAAAATAAGCTAGTCATCTTAAAATTAAGTCATTAATGAATAAATTGGTGAAAATTTCATTAAAATCGGACAATTTCGCGATTTTTTAATAATTTTTTAAAATTAAGTTTTTTTATGACCTCCCCTTGCGATTTTGAACATACCTATTTATATAAACACGTACACGGAGTTTTTACATTTTTAAACATGTTTCAAAATCTAAATATCAACTTTGAAGATTTAATTCTGGTTTTAATTCAACGATAATCGCATGAAGTTTGTCATAAAAATAAAAAATAAATACATTGCAAATTTGAATCCTGATGTTTAATGTTCCATTGTTCATTGTTTGTACTGTTTGTTTACAATATTTTTGTTAACATTAAATAAATGGGGTGAGAGACTTTAATTAGAAATATTTTATAAGGATTATGATTTTCATATATCAATTCATAAAAAATCTATTAAAAAATATTTCATCTTAATTATTGTTTGTGAATGATAATAAAACAAAAACCACACATTCTTGCAGATGATAAACGAAAGAAAATAATATAACGTTATACTTACTTCCATCTGATTTCTTTTCCTTTGGGCAATGCAACATTAGAGAAAAGAGAGAAAGTGTAAAATTTTAGATAAAAACTAATATATATTCGTTTGGTTAACCTAAAACTAAAAAAAAAAAACACAAAACCGTAATTAGTTAACGTGCGATGCGAATATATTATTTTCTTAAGGGCAAAACTCAAGGGAGATAATTCTGATTTTTTTCTCATACAACAAAAACATCCAGTAATAATATTAAAATATATACAATAAATAATTTTTTGAAAATATTTGTTTTGTCTAAAAATATAACATATATATTATATATATATATATATATATATATATATATATATATATATAATAATACTAATACTAATGTAATATAATATAATAATATAATAATAATAATAATAAAATACTAATGTAATAATAATATAATAATAAAAATAATGTAAAAATATATAATAATTATATAATATATATATTAATATAATATATATATATATATAATATATATATATATAATATATATAATAATATAATATATATATAATAATAATATATAATAATATATATATAATAATATAATATATATATATATATAATGATATATATATATATAATATATATAATAATATAATATATAAAATATATATTTGTCTAATAATATATATGTCTAATAATATATGTTTATTAATATAATATATATAATAATATAATAAATATATTTGTTTTGTCTAATAATATAATAAATACAAGAAACAAGAATTTTAAAAGTTTAAAGAAAACTTGAAATTAAACCAGTGAGCATCAGATGCTAGAGGAACACAGGTCACTCAGAATGAAATGCAAATTATATCACCACATATATATTTATTTACTAAGCTTAGCTTAAATGTGGCACAAGGTCAGAAGTATGGGGGGTGCATAATGAGAATCAAACTCACTAACAATGAATTGTGAAGCAAGCTTGCTAACCATTAGACTACGTGAGGTGCCCATACCACCAAATATATAAAGGGTGATTGAAAAGTAACTCTCTATTTTAAACTATTTATGATATTTTTTATATGCAGTTACATTTCTCTCGATTCTTTAATACATGTTTCTTAATATATAGCAATTAAATCTGTGTTGCTGTTGTTGGTGCTCATCCACATTTGATTATTGTTGCTCATGAATGGCTGAATCATCATTTTCCTTGGAGATGGATGGGTAGATGTGGTGCGTATGAGTGGCCAGCCAGAAGCCCCAATTTAACACTCTGTGACTTTTTTCTTTGGGGTTGGTTGAAGGAGCTAGTCTACTCTACATAACCAATGACTTCGGAAAAACTTGAAGGACGCATACAAAAATTTCTGCTATTCCACAAGAGTTCCAGGGAAGATCAGTTGATGCAATTCCTGAGCAGCTTGAGAGACTGGAGATGAATACTAGTGCCCATATAGAATTTTAAATAAAACTCCATTTTCATTTTTTTGTAAAAATAATGGGTAGACTGTGAATTCAGGGGCATAAATTTTTACTATAGTCTACCAAACAGATGTTAGTGGAATATGAAATAAAGTCCAATGTATATATTTTTAATTTCTGAACTTGGATTAATACTTTTAATAAAAATGAAACTCTAAGGAAAACATAACTTAATACGTTAATTCATTTAAAAGTTTAAAAAGAAATTGAACAAAAGTATTAATTGATGTTGTACAAATTTAAAATTGTTGCATAGTGATTCAGTTCTTATACACTATTTTGACCTCAGAACAGCAAAAGTGGACTGTTCTATTTTTTTTAATTAATTTTTATCTACTAATTAATTGAAATATTGTTAAATACTGGGCAAAATTACCAATGAATAGTAAATTTCAGTTTATTTCAGTATAGGACTTGATAAGTTTATAATCTCAATTCCCTTAAAATAAGAACACTGGACTTCATTTCATATTCCACTAACATCTGTCCGGTAGACTATGGTAAAACTTTGTGCCCCTGAATTTGTAGTCTACCAAATAAGGATTCAGAAATAAATTATAAGATTTCACCCTGAATATTGATGAGGTATTAAAAATAACTAAGGCACACACACACACACACACACACGTACATACACAAAGAACTTCAATAAATTATTTTCTTCGACAAAACCAAATATTAATGTAAAAAAAATGAAAAATCTCATTCAGAGAAAAAGAAAACATGAATTTCTAATCAATGTATTAATACACTTGTTCCTTAATCTTCCACCTGTTATCATCTTGGAACACCCTCTGGTTAAAAAAAATAAGACTGTCTAAATCATCCAAGATGAAAAGCAATTTGTAAATCCTGATTATCTGGTGTCACTTAATTGTCGAATTCTTATTTCTTATTAGGATTGTCACCTCAGCTAAAAAATAAACCATTCTGTTTTTATTATAAAGAAAGAAAGGGAAGGAAAAGGAATGCTATACAGAAAAAATATAATAAGAAAGAAAGAAAAAAAGAAAGAAAGAAAGAAAGAAAGAAAGAGTAGAGGAAAGATAGAGAGAAGGGATGAGCATGTGGAAGCGATAATGTTAATCTGTTTCAATCAAATGTAATAAAAAGATGAAAAGAAAGAAAGAAAGAAAGAAAGAAAGGAATGAGAGATTAGATCAAGATTATCATATTTTACATATTAAACAATTCGCAATAGCTCTAAAGTAAATATATCAAACATAATAATTAAATTATCATACTGTGGTATATCCACAGGTCTTACTAGTATAAATTATTTCATTAAATGAAAAGATATATTTAGCTTTCTTTTCTTCATTGATATTAAATTTATTTATTTTCAATGTGGATATTCACTAGTTAATTTTTAAGTGAATAAAAATAGGCCAATTGAATCAGAGAAATACTTTTTTTTTTTCATCAATTCAAAGAAAATATTGTTGGTATTGAAGTCAGTCAACAATTGGTTTGAACAATGTGACTGGCCAAGCACAACTGAACCAGTGTCAAGACAACTGGTACTTATGGGAATTCAGAACAGTCCACTCATGCATTTGGGTGATTCCATTCCCTGAGTCCTTATTGGCTGCTTAGTTTGTATGATCCTCTGAGGCTCCATAAATCCTGCCACTTTACAGTGGTCTTTACAGCATACCAGAATCGTATTGGGTTATGACTGCTTGCTGTCTTGTCTTGCCAATTCAATGGTAATTGGACTTAGTATGATTATTCTACAGTTGTAAGTTGGGTAATATTCAGTGAGGTAATTCTAGCTGAACAGTTGTAAGGTCACAATAAGATTCTAGGCAATGCAAGTATTACATAACACAGCAAAAACAAGGCACATAATCACAAAGTTTAAATCTTATCCATACATTCACAAAAACGGGTATAAATACATTCTTCTTTCTCTCAACTATGATTAAAATAAAATGTCAGTTCCCTGTTCATGGTAAGCAACCAATATGTGAGAAAAAAACAATTTAAATCTAATTCACGCACTGCATTAGGAAGAAGGTATAAATTCATCTCTTTTTCTCCCAATGATGTGCAAAACACTAGGGCAGAGTAGGCTCTCTATCCTTGGTGGGCAACCAATCTAGGTGAAAAACAATTTAAATCTTATTCATGCACTGCATTAGGAAGAAGGTATAAATTCATCTCTTTTTCTCCCAATGATGTGGCAAACTACTAGGGCAGAGTGAGCTCTTTATCCTTGGGTG
>CM042151.1:98195440-98287940 GCA_023376005.1 Doryteuthis pealeii
CGGAGAGAGATGCCATACTGGTGAATCCCTCTGGAGTCCTGAAAGATTTGCGCTCCATTGAAGGGCTAGTACTTGATGTGTCTGGTTTAATGTTGGTGCGCTGTCCTTTCGGGTTTATTCTCAGTATTGTTCCTTCTTCCTCCTCTTTGCGTTTCTCTGAAACCGTGTTCTCATGCGAGTTCTGGGGTGTTCATCTTCCAAGCTGTCACCGGTTGTGTTGAAAAACTGCTATCTCTGTAGGGTGCAGGAAGCTGTGCACAAGATGTTGAGTGCCCTGTAACTGTTGTGTCCCGACTCCCCCGTGAGGCTGCCTTGATTCTTTGGACCTCTCACAACAGGTTCTGTGGAATATTCGTGCGAATATGATTCCACATGCCTTTTCCATAATCGACCATCCTCCAATCGCACTCTAAAAGTCAATAGACCAAGCTGCTCCTCTAAAATGCGGACAACCATTTTAGCCCCCCTTGAAAATTCACCACACTAACACTATCTCCAATATGGAACATCCTTTCACTACGATATCTATCCGTTGTTCTTTTAGTATCGTCTATTTTCGTGTTGACTTGGGTAGATAAATCGGGATAAACAAGGTCCAGACGAGATTGAGGCTGACGGCCCATTAGTAGCATTGCTGGTGATTGACCCGTTGTTGATTGCGGGAATAACTGGTATCGGGCTAATACACGCAATAATCGTGTTTCCAAATCTCCAGTAACTTTTTTAAGACCACTCTTAATGGTTTGAACTGCACGCTCAGCTAGTCCATTTGAGGAGTGGTATGGTGCACATCTAACATGCTTAATGCCATTTAGGGTACAGAACCTGGAAAATTCCTTACTAGTAAAACTGCTAGCATTGTCCGATGTGGACTCCTATGTGTGGCAAACATGCGTCTCAACATCCTTTCTGTTTCTGAAGAAGATGGTGATGACACAACATGTGCATCTATATATTTACTGTGGGCGTCGACAATCACTAGAATCCACTTGCCCTGGATAGGGCCCGCATAATCCATGTGCACTCTGAACCAAGGCCTTCCTGGCCATTCCCAGGGATGCAATGCACTAGCCTGAGGCATATTTGCACTATCTTAGCACATGGCACAACTCCTCACACATAATTCAATATCTGCATCCATTTTAGGCCACCAAATGTGACTACGAGCAAGAGACTTCATCCGTGAAATTCCTGGATGACTCTCATGCAATTCTTTCAGTAACGCCTCTCGACACTTTGCTGGATAATCACCCGTGATCCCCATAAAATACAACCCAGTTGTTCCGACAACTCATCCTTCCTGGTTGTATATGGTTGAAAGTCAGGAGATCCTTTTCCGGCCATCCATGTAAGATCCATCTACACACTTGTGATAACACGGGATCTCTTGATGTGTAAAAAGCAACAGTTTTTGACGTGACTGGGGTTAAGTCTAAAGCTGACATGGAGAGTACTACTTCCTCCGGACAAGGTAATGGTGTAAAATGGTCCTATATAGGTAGCCGACTCAGTCCATCTGCATTAGAAATTTTTGAACCTGGTTTGTATTCTAGTTGATAATGATAACTTGCTAGAACCAAGGCCAACGTTGAACTCTAGCACTGTTATAACGCACTTAGCGAATAATAAGATGTGTAGCCCAGTTGACGTTTCATTTACAATAATACAAGATGGCTGAAACAGTACTTCCGTTTCATACAACAATGTTATAACCGGTGCTTCCGGTCTTAGTATACCACAGGGACAGCCACTGGAGGTCCAGACTTTCTGAAAGATGTCATGAAGACAATCTATGATAGAATTACCACCATGCTTAAGAATTTCTGCAGGGATAACATCAGGTCCAGCAGCCTTGTTGTTTTTTAGGCTAATTACTGCCATGTGCACTTCACGGCGTGTGGGTATATTGTCCAGTTCTGGTAAGGAGGGAAGTTCAGGGCGATTGTCAAAGACTGTGGGGTCAGTGGGATTGTTTTTATTTAGAAGGTGATTATTCAATGGCAGGAAACTAAAATAATTAAAATGATCATTCTTAAATCCTTAAAGCTTAAGTCATTATGTAAATTAATGCCTTTACCTCATCTCAAATGGTGAAAACTGGTGAGGCTCCTTTAACTGTCCCAGCTACAAAGGAGGCTCAAACATGAATAATTACTCCAACAAAGACGGTTAAATATTTTGGGTCCAGTTTGATTTACTATTTTACTGATAGCTTGGTGAAAAAGCTATACCTTTACCCTCATGCAGAGCATGAATAAGATTTAAATATTTTTCTTTAATATATATATATATATATATTTTTACCAACCCCTCCACATGAGCAGGATGTGACACAAGGTCATTATTTAAGCTGAATTAACAGGTTTGAATTCAGAGCTTTCCTTCTCCTAGATTGGTTACCTAGCCAGGGTCAAAGAACCCAGTCTGCCCTATTTGCCTATAGCTGAAGGGAGAGTCGTTGGATACAGACCTTTTGCAAGTGTGTTAGATGAAATGCAAACAGCCTCATTCAGGATTTGAACTTGGCTCGACAAATCTATTTCCTACCACTCTTAATATTACACCACACATCTCCATTTTTCATTAATATAGGTTGCCCTCCATGAACAGGGAACCAACTGTGCCTTTTTATTTTACTCATAGTTGGAAGAAGAGATGAATTTATATCTTTTCCCTAATGCAGAGCATGAATAAGATTTAAATTGTTTTTCACCTAGATTGGTTGCCCACCAAGGATAGAGAGTCTACTCTGACCTAGTGTTTTGTACATCATTGGGAGAAGAAGAGATGAATTTATACCTTCTTCCTAATGCAGTGCATGAATAAGATTTAAATTGTTTTTCACCTAGATTGGTTGCCCACCAAGGATAAAGAGCTCACTCTGCCCTAGTAGTTGCACATCATTGGGAGAAGAAGAGATGAATTTATACCTTCTTCCTAATGCAGTGCATGAATAAGATTAAATTGTTTTCACCTAGATTGGTTGCCCACCAAGGATAGAGAGTCTACTCTGACCTAGTGTTTTGTACATCATTGGAGAAGAAGAGATGAATTTATACCTTCTTCCTAATGCAGTGCACGAATAAGATTTAAATTGTTTTTCACCTAGATTGGTTGCCCACCAAGGATAAAGAGCTCACTCTGCCCTAGTAGTTTGTACATCATTGGGAGAAGAAGAGATGAATTTATACCTTCTTCCTAATGCAGTGCATGAATAAGATTTAAATTGTTTTTCACCTAGATTAGTTGCCCACCAAGGATAGAGAGTCTACTCTGACCTAGTGTTTTGTACATCATTGGGAGAAGAAGAGATGAATTTATACCTTCTTCCTAATGCAGTGCGTGAATTAGATTTAAATTGTTTTTTTCTCACATATTGGTTGCTTACCATGAACAGGGAACTGACATTTTATTTTAATCATAGTTGAGAGAAGAAGAGATGTATTTATACCCGTTTTTGTGAATGTATGGATAAGATTTAAACTTTGTGATTATGCGCCTTGTTTTGCTGTGTTATGTAATACTTGCATTGCCTAGAATCTTATTGTGACCTTACAACTGTTCAGCTAGAATTAGCTCACTGAATATTACCCAACTTACAACTGTAGAATAATCATACTAAGTCCAATTACCATTGAATTGGCAAGACAAGACAGCAAGCAGTCGTAACCCAATACGATTCTGGTATGCTGTAAAGACCACTGTAAAGTGGCAGGATTTATGGAGCCTCAGAGGATCATACAAACTAAGCAGCCAATAAGGACTCAGGGAATGGAATCACCCAAATGCATGAGTGGACTGTTCTGAATTCCCATAAGTACCAGTTGTCTTGGCACTGGTTCAGTTGTGCTTGGCCAGTCACATTGTTCAAACCAATTGTTGACTGACTTCAATACCAACAATATTTTTCTTTGAATTGATGCCCAAAAAAAAGTATTTCTCCGATTCAATTGGCCTATTTTCATTCACTTAAAAATTAACTAGTGAATATCCACATTGAAAATAAATAAATTTAATATCAATGAAGAAAAGAAAGCTAAATATATCTTATCATTTGATGAAATAATCTATACTAGTAAGACCTGTGGATATACCACAGTATGATAATTTAATTATTATGTTTGATATATTTACTTTAGAGCTATTGCGAATTGTTTAATATGTAAAATATGATAATCTTGATCTAATCTCTCATTCCTTTCTTTCTTTCTTCCTTTTCATCTTTTTATTACATTTGATTGAAACAAATTAACATTATCACTTCCACACACTCATCCCTTCTCTCTATCTTTCCTCTACTCTTTCTTTTTTTCTTTCTTTCTTTCTTATTATATTTTTTCTGTGTAGCGTTCCTTTTCCTTCCCTTTCTTTCTTTATAATAAAAACAGAATGGTTTATTTTTTAGCTGAGGTGACAATCCTAATAAGAAATAAGAATTCGACAATTAAGTGACACCAGATAATCAGGATTTACAAATTGCTTTTCATCTTGGATGATTTAGACAGTCTTATTTTTTTTAACCAGAGGGTGTTCCAAGATGATAACAGGTGGAAGATTAAGGAACAAGTGTATTAATACATTGATTAGAAATTCATGTTTTCTTTTTCTCTGAATGAGATTTTTCATTTTGTTACATTAATATAATAATTCATTTGGTTTTATCGAAGAAAATAATTTATTGAAGTTCTTTTTGTGTGTGTGTGTGTGTGTACATATGTGTATGTGTGGGTGTGTGTGCCTGAGTTATTTTTAATACCTCATTAATATCCAGGGTGAATCTTATAATTTATTTCTGAATCATTAATTGGTAGACTACAAATGCAGGGGCGCAAAGTTTTACCATAGTCTACCGGACAGATGTTAGATGAAGTCCAGTGTTCTCATTTTAAGGGAATTGAGATTATAAACTTATCAAGTCCTATACTGAAATAAACTGAAAATTACTATTTGATGGTAATTTTGCTGAGTATTTAACAATATTTCTATTAATTAGTATAAAAAAAAAACAAAAAAAAAATAGAACAGTCCACTTTTGCTGTTCTGAGGTCAAAATAGTGTATAAGAACTGAATCACTATGCAACAATTTTAAATTTGTACAACATCAATTAATACTTTTGTTCAATTTCTTTTTAAACTTTTAAATGAATTAACGTATTAAGTTATGTTTTTCTTAGAGTTTCATTTTTATTAAAAGTATTAATCCAAGTTCAGAAATTAAAAATATATACATTGGACTTTATTTCATATTCCACTAACATCTGTTTGGTAGACTATAGTAAAAATTTATGCCCCTGAATTCACAGTCAACCCATTATTTTTACAAAAAATGAAAATGAGAAGAAGATACATTGGAGTTTTATCAAAAATTCTATATGGGCACTAGTATTCATCTCCAGTCTCTCAAGCTGCTCAGGAATTGCATCAACTGATCTTCCCTGGAACTCTTGTGGAATAGCAGAAATTTTTGTATGCGTCCTTCAAGTTTTTCCGAAGTCATTGGTTTTGTAGAGTAGACTAGCTCCTTCAACCAACCCCAAAGAAAAAAGTCACAGAGTGTTAAATTGGGGCTTCTGGCTGGCCACTCATACGCACCACATCTACCCATCCATCTCCAAGGAAAATGATGATTCAGCCATTCATGAGCAACAATAATCAAATGTGGATGAGCACCAACAACAGCAACACAGATTTAATTGCTATATATTAAGAAACATGTATTAAAGAATCGAGAGAAATGTAACTGCATATAAAAAAATATCATAAATAGTTTGAAATAGAGAGTTACTTTTCAATCACCCTTTATATATTTGGTGGTATGGGCACCTCACATGGTGTAATGGTTAGCAAGTTTGCTTCACAATTCATTGTTAGTGAGTTTGATTCTCATTATGCACCCCATACTTCTGACCTTGTGCCACATTTAAGCTAAGCTTAGTAAATAACTATATATGTGGTGATATAATTTGCATTTCATTCTGAGTGACCTGTGTTCCTCTAGCATCTGATGCTCACTGGTTTAATTTCAAGTTTTCTTTAAACTTTTAAAATTATTGTTTTCTTGTATTTATTATATTATTAGACAAACAAATATATTTTATATTATTATATATTATTATATTAATAAACATATTATTAGACATATATATATTATTAGACAAATATATATTTTATATATATATTATTATATATATATATATATATATATTATTATATATATATATTATTATATATATATATATATATATTTATTATTATATTATTATATTAATATATATATATATATATATTATTATATATTTTACATTATTTTTATTATTATATATTATTACATTATATTAATTATTATTATTAATTATATTATTATATATTAGTATTATATATATATATATATATATATATATATATATATATATATATTAAAAAAATTATTTATTGTATATATTTTAATATTATTACTGGATGTTTTTGTTGTATGAGAAAAAATCAGAATTATCTCCCTTGAGTTTTGCCCTTAAGAAAATAATATATTCGCATCGCACGTTAACTAATTACGGTTTTGTGTTGTTTTTTTTAGTTTTAGGTTAACCAAACGAATAGATATTAGTTTTATTTAAAATTTTACACTTTCTCTCTTTTCTCTAATGTTGCATTGCCCAAAAGGAAAAGAAATCAAACGGAAGTAAGTATAACGTTATATTATTTTCTTTCGTTTATCATCTGCAAAAATGTGTGGTTTTTGTTTTATTATTATTCACAAACAAGAATTAAGATGAAATATTTTTAAATAGTTTTTTTATGAATTGATATATGAAAATCATAATCGTTATAAAATATTTCTAATTAAAGTTTCTCACCCCATTTATTTAATGTTAACAAAAATATTGTAAACAAACAGTACAAACAATGAACAATGGAACATTGAACAATAACATCAGGATTCAAATTTGCAATGTATTTATTTTTATTTTTATGACAAACTTCATGCGATTATCGTTGAATTTAAACCAGAATTAAATCTTCAAAGTTGATATTTAGATTTTGAAACATGTTTAAAAATGTAAAAACTCCGTGTACGTGTTTATATAAATAGGTATGTTCAAAAATCGCAAGGGGAGGTCATAAAAAAACTTAATTTTAAAAAATTATTCAAAAATCGCGAAATTGTCCGATTTTAATGAAATTTTCACCAATTTATTCATTAATGACTTAATTTTAAGATGACTATCTTATTTTATTTGAAATTTCGAGAAAAAATGTTTTTCTTATCAATTAAGATTGGTCATTTGAATTTTTAAAAATTCCTGTCTCTAATTTTTACATTTCTAGCTATTATTGAGGAATATTGATGATGGATAAGAAATTAAATGTTCTCTGAGCTCACCACACTGGTGGCCTTATACCATACTAGTTAATGCTTATCAAGTTTACCTCATAGTGAGCTGGGGTTTTTTTTTTTTTTGTATATTACTATAACATTGTTCCACAAATAATTAATGGTGAAGTTTTCCATAAGACTGTAATGCTTACCAAAAGGTCAATGTTGCTTACTGACCTTTGGTATTTAAGGAAGATGCCAATCAAGGATTCAATTTTTTTGGTGTGATCTGTGCATAGCCAAATGAGGGTGGTCTTTTCTCTTCTAGTCTTACTTGGATTTAGCACTCTTTCTTTTAAAATGGGTTGTATTTGGTAGAGCTAGTTGTGGATATTTTTGTTCCATATCTTTTGTCGTTTCTTAGTATTTGGCTGATTTTAGGTTCTAGGTCAGTGTATGGTATTTTGGAGTTTTTATCGGGTACCTGGAGCACCCTCATCTACTCAATCTTTTTTTTATCTGTCAGTTACCAAAGACAGAATTCTTATACCCTTTTCTTGTTATCTCTTATTTTTAAATGTATGTATTTGTGTACAATACATAACCATTATGTTACATTTATTTTCAGTTTTGCCTTTTTGTTATTTTATTTGTTTTATGTTCTTTCACTGACCACTTGGTTAACTGCTACCCAGTCACTTTGCACATGTGAGAAGGCAGAATACAAATCATTCCAGGCATCAATCAAGGCACAAAAACTGAACTTAACATAAACACCACAATTCTATCAGTTACTTTTTATTTCACTGTGTTATTGCTGCGACATTCACCCTGGGTTGGTGGAGCCAGTTTCACCAAACAAATATACCATATCCTGAATGAATGCAGACTATGCTTGTTGATCCAACATAATTGAGGTTATGAGTGTCAGCCATTTGAGGTTCCATCGACAAACGCCATAAAGGCCTGGCCCCAGGATCAGCTCAGTAAAAGAGTCAACACACATCTCTCTGGCCCTCCCTCGACCATCCTCATTCACACAATCTTTTTTTTTACCTGAGATTAGTTTATACCCTTTTCTTGTTATCTCTTATTTTTTAAATGTATGTATTTGTGTATAATACATAACTTTTATGTTATATTTATTTTCTTCAGTTTTGGCTTTTTGTTATTCTATTTAATTATTTTATGTTCTTTTGCAAACCACTTGGTTAACTTACTGCCAGATCTTCGCAGACACAATGTAGAATTTCACAGCTGCATATGTCTGTCAATGGAATAAAGTATCATTCATAATTTTCAGCAGTTGTCACTTTTATCACAGATTCTAAATTTTAGGGTGACAGCAGTTACACTAAAATCCAAAAGGTATAAATCCAATTATTCTCCCTCCAGATCTTAAACCTTGGTATGGCAACCAGTCTAGGAGAAAGAAAGCTCTGAATTCAAATCAAGGCACAAAAACTAAACTTAACATAAACACCACACTTCCATCAGAGTTACTTTTTATTTCACTGTTATACTGTTACTGCCACAACATTCACCCTGGGTTGGTTGAGCCGGTTCCACCCAACAAATTCACCATATCCTAAATGTGCAGCAATCCAACATAATTGAAGTTATGAGTGTCAGCCATTTGCAGTTCCATCGACAAATTCCATAAAGGCCTGGGCCCAGGATCAGCTCGGTATTTTGCTTGACTGTTTTGAGCTATGTTTTCAGTTGACCCCACCCCCTTGGCATTTCCTCCATCCCTGGGATGGTACTGGGTCAGTGGATTCATGGATGATATCACCGGGTTGTTATTATTGCCTTCACTGCATCCTCACCATTATACCATTGAAATAAAAGGTAACTCACACATTTTATGATTTATCATTAACCCTAGAAATATCCAACCTATACTACAAAAAGATAATTGGTGTAATGGTTACGGTCATAGGAAATGGACACAGTGAGACAAGTTCAAATCCTGGACAAAACTAATTGCATTTCACATATCACTTATACCCTTGGTAAAGGTATGAATTTATTCTCCATCCAGATATGGTTAAATAGAAGGATAAATTGGGCTCTTTAACCTTGGTATGGCAACATGTCTTGGAGAAGGAAAACTATGAATTTAAACCTGTTAAACTCTGCTTAAGAAATTAACCCTGTGTCATATCTTGCCCATGCAGAGGGGTTGGTAAATATGTATACTAGGAAAAGATTTTGGTGACAAGCTGAACCTAATTAGGAGGGTAAACATTATCCAAAACCTGGCAAGAACCAATACTCTCTACCTATAGGGTAATTCCTTGTCAAATTATTCAGAAAAAAGTAAAATTGTTACTTACCCCCTTCAATTTTTCTGAAATTTTTTCCAGGTGTGGACAATCCCTAAAATTTGGCTAACTTTATCATAATCCACACTTGGACAAAATTTCAGAAAAATTGAAGCGGGTGGGTAACATGGCCTGGATGATTTGACATGGAATTACCCTATAGAGAGTTGTTCATATAACTAGGATGTCTGTTGAGACAACTTGCCTACAACACATTACCTGTTATTGAGGCATGCAGAAAGATTTTGTTTGTCATATTCAATTAAATCAAAGTGCAATTGAACTGAATGAAGCAGACAGGAATGATAAAAAATAGTAACTCAACCAACAGAATGGGTGAGTACAATTCACATTGTACAGAAACTAAACAGAAAACTACGGATTTGCCTTGACCCACAAAACCTCAATAAAACAATCCAGTGTGAGCATTTCAAATTTCCTAGACATGAGGAAATAATGGCAAGAATGGCAGGTGCAAATTTCTTTCCAAATTGGACTGTTCTGGTAGATGAGAAAAGTTATATTTCCTATGTTTCATTCAGTTTAAGATGATTTTTTTTCCACAAGTAAACTTGTTTTCTTTGTTAAATAATGGAGAGGAAAGAAATTAGAATCCACCAAACCAAACCAACTGAAAAGCATAGGAAAATTATGAGCAGCAAAATTCAAAGATGGAGGATAGGATTAGGATTTTACAAGTACGACATAATATATATATATATATATATATATGTATGTTATGTATAAACTTTGTTCTTTTGAGTGTTTTTTGTCTTTTGAAGCATTGGAAAATATATATATTTGAAGCATTGGAATAAATATATATTTGTCTATCCCAGTCTCTGTTTCTGACTGTGTATCTCTGTCTGTCTCGATCTCTCTCTCTCC
This sequence comes from Doryteuthis pealeii, assembly GCA_023376005.1. Taxonomy (NCBI): domain Eukaryota; kingdom Metazoa; phylum Mollusca; class Cephalopoda; order Myopsida; family Loliginidae; genus Doryteuthis; species Doryteuthis pealeii. The sequence continues at coordinate 98,205,972 of CM042151.1, forward strand.
CCCCTCCCTCTCTCTCTCTCTCTCTCTATATATATATATATATATATATATATATATGAGAGTATGTAAACAAACAATGTGTTTATTTGATATGGCTTTTTTAGCCGACAATTTTTGGAGGATATGTGCTTAATTGAAGTCGTACCTAATTTTTGAAAATTAATTAATAATTAATGAATTAGGCGGGAATACCTATTCAATGTAAGGCTAAACAAATCGAGAAAAATCAATCATCAGCAGAGCTTGGCTAAAAAAAGCCATATCAAAACACATCGTTTGTTTGTTTACTTCTCATACTGTCGTGTAGTATAGTCACCATAAAGTGGAATATAACCTACTTCTAAACAAAATGAAAAATCAGGTAAAGGCCTGCTGGTGTAACGGTTAGAGTCCCTGCCTGTCAGCTTGACAGTCAGGTTTCGAATCATACACAAAGTGGTCTTGCTGTCTATAGCTCTGCTGATGAGGCCTAATAGGCTGAAATGTACATACAGAGATTGATTTTTCTCGATTTGTTTAGCCTTACATTTGAATAGGTATTCCCGCCTAATTCATTAATTATTAATTTTCAAAAATTAGGTACAACTTCAATTAAGCACATATTCTCCCAAAAATTGCCGGCTAAAAAAAGGCATATCAAAACACATCGTTTGTTTACTTCTCATATATATATATATATATATATATATATGTATGTATGTTATGTATAAACTTTGTTCTTTTGAACGTTGTTCTTTTTGTCTTTTGAAGCATCGGAAAAATATATTTAGATCAGTCTGTATTTGTCTATCCCAGTCTCTGTTTTTGACTGTGTATCTCTGTCTGTCTCTATCTCTCCCTCCCTCTCTCTCTCTCTCTCTCTCTCTCTCTCTCTCTCTCTCTATATATATATATATATATATATATATATATGAAATACTATGAAAATTTTTTTCGCCTACGCTGCAGTGTTTCAATCTGTTTCAATAGATCTTCATCAGCGCTTTTGTTAGTTTGAGGAAAAATAAATTTATTACAGAAAATAAAAATCTGCTCTTTTGCTTTGTCGATCAGTCTATTTAAATATTGTTGAATGAAAAGCAAGCATTTGTAGATGTTTAAAACATAAAACGAACGCTGAAAACGGTTGCCGTTGATATATATATATATATATATATATATATATATATATATATATATATATATAAATTGGCAGAGAGGCCTCTTGTCAGTATCAGCTGGCCAGGGTAAAATTCCAGTTGATGCACTTTCATGTCCGCAGTACATTGCACTTATCAACAGAGATAACTTACAACAAATACTTGAAAATCTGTCATGCTAGCATAATGACATTGGCTTACTTTTTTAGTCAGAAATCTTACATACTCTATTGAAGATGTTAAAAGACTGTGTACAAAATGTATCCTGTGTGTTAGATGGAAACCATAATTCTGTACAACAGAAACAGTTACTAACTCAGAGATTCCAACTCCTTCATCAGCACAAGACAAGTTATCCATCTATATATTAAGCTATATCAATAAAAACAATATCTATCTATCTATCTATCTATGTCAATCTCTTTGTTTCTTTGTCTTTTAGCCTATCTATATATCTATCTATCCCGTTTTGTTTCTGTGTCCTCTTTTGCCTTTTAAAATCTATCTATCAGACTATCAGGGAATTATCGGATTTTTATTAAATTTTCAGTGTTGATTAATCAATGAACGAACTTTATAATCCATTATTTTATTTCAATACTTTCTCATTTTTTCCAGGTCACTTAATTTTGACGCCCCCACCACTTTGGGGGTGTAAAATCTCATGCAAGTTGGTTAGTGTTCGATATTAATTACAGTATAAATAAAACCTTTTTATTTATATATAGATAAAAGACCAAAGTTGTGAATAGAAAAAAAAATTTTGAGTGGAATATTCTATGAGAAAATAATTTAACTCTTCAATTTATCTAAGGGAGGTAATTCATATTTTTATTCTTGGTGGCTTGCATAAAATTAATTTTCGAACATTATGTGTTTATATTGAAAATAAATTTAATTGTTTTAAAATATGATAAGCCTTATTTTAAGTTTAAAATGTTATATTTTTAGATTCTAGAATATCTATTTAATGCAAACCTTATTTTTTCTGCAAAAAGTCTACTTTTTGAAAAAAAGCTCGATTGAAAATGTACCCCCCCCCCTTTTTAAGCAGAAAAAATATCCATGTATAATTTTTTCTTTTATAAATAATAGCCAATTAAATAATTATCGAAACGAGTAAAAAAGAAATCTACAAAAAATTAATTATTTATTATTTTTTTTACATTTTATTTTTTGATTTTCTGTACGTATTTTCTCATAAAACAGCAACTGTAAAAAAAAATTTTTTGTTTCTATTCATAACTTCGGTCTTTTATCTCATTATTTATACTGTAATTAATATCGCAAATGACCAACTCGAATAAAATGTTACGCCCCCAACATAAGGGGGGGGGGAATTAAGTGACCTGAAAAAAATGAGAAAGTTTTGAAATAAAATAAGTAATGCATTATAATGATCATTCATTGACACATAAACACTGAAAATTTCATTAAAATCCGATAATTCCCTGATTTTTGGTAAATTATTTTCTCTAGGGGGGGATGAAGTCATCTTGTCAAAAATGCAATTTAGTCTCATTTTGGGTATCCCTATTATATACATATATGACATTCTATGGAAGTGTGTAGTGCAAGGTTATCATCATAGGAAATGGGCATGATGAAATGAGTTTACATCCTGGATGAGCCTGTTTACATTTCATATAGCGCTAATACCCTTGGGAAAGGTATGAATCTAAGTAGTCCCTCTCTAGTTATGAGTAAATAGGAAGGCAGACTGGGCTCTTTAACTTTGGCTAGGTAACCAGTCAAGGAGAAGGAAAAGTGAATTCAAACCTGTTAAACTCCGCTTAAGAAATTGATCTTGAGTTGTATCCTGCTCGTGTGGAGGGGTTGGTAAATATATATATTATATTCTTACCAATCAAGTGAGAGTTGTCTACCCTGGACTATATTTGTGTCTTTTCTTTATTGTTATATATGTAATTACCTCCCTTACTGGAATTTTCAATCAATCAAGAGAGTATCTTGTTCAATAAAAAATACATCTCACCAAATCATATTAGAATGTGTTTCTCTTGAACTCTCAAAGCGAATAAATACTTTAAATTATTTCAGGATCATTTTTTACTAGTTTAAAAAATCTTTTGTTACCTATATTCCACTTTTTTTGTAGATGAGAAAAGTTATATTTCACATTTTCAAAAGATTATTTCTTTAATTCTATTTCTTGAATAATTCACATATTTCAAGATTTTAAATGCATTAATGATATAGGCAGTTTTGCATTAAATCTAAATCAGCAAGACTTTAATTAATAAATGAAATGCTAATTAAGATTAAATAATGACTATTTCATAATCATTGAAATTTGGCTTAAATACCTAAAGAAATCATGACATCAATGGTGATGTAGTTTCAGTTACAAATGGACAGTTACATAATATCCATTATATTAAGCTAATGTATTTATTAAATTCCATTGAATATATTTCATTATTTGTTGAACAATCTTATTTTTTTTACTTATGATGAATTATGATTAAAAAAGTAATCTTGTTGTAATATTATAATTCCACACAATGTATGAGCTTTCTGTTTCTTTTATCTTTTCAATAATACTTTGATTTTTATTCCTTCACAGATGTCAACTACATTGAAGAAGAATATTTTTGAAATTTAAAAAGACCCATTCGGACACATACTAAAGGAAAAATATGTGGACAGCTCACAAGACAATTGGTTTTGTTGTAACTCAATACCTAAATGTTTGCCTTAAATCCTTATTTCAATGAACAAGTGTGAAAATAGGCTCTAGTGAAATCCAACCTTACTCTACTGTACAGATCAGCATTTCCCATAGTTCAGGATTGAAAAGAGACATGGAAAGTCACATTGAAGAGAAAGAATTTTCTAACAAAGTTTATGGGTCAACATTTTCAGAGTGTTTCAGTTTGAAACCACACATACAAACACATACTGGAGAGAAACCATTTTCTTGTCAAGTCTGTGGATCAGCATTTTCACAGAATTTTAATCTAAAAAGACACATGCAAACACACACTAGAGAAAAAACATATTCTTGTGAAGTCTGTGGATCCACATTTTCACAGAGTTCTCATCTGAAAAGCCACATGCGAACACACACTGGAGAGAAACCATTTTCTTGTAATGTTTGTGGATCAGCATTTTCAGAATGTGGTACTTTCAGAAGACACATGCGAACACACACTGGAGAGAAGCCATTTTCTTGTGCAATCTGTGGGTCAACATTTTCTGACAGGTCTGGTTTGAATTGCCATATGCGAACACACACCGGAGAGAAACCATTTTCTTGCGAAATCTGTGGATCAGCATTTTCCAAACATACCAGTTTAAAAAGTCACATGCGAACACACACTGGAGAAAAAACATTTTCTAACAAAGTTAGTGGATCAGCATTTTTAGAGAGTTTCAGTTTGAAACAACAAATGCAAACCCATATTAGAGACAAACCATTTTCTTGTGAAATCTGTGGGTCATCATTTTCACAGAATTTTAATTTGCAAAGGCACATGCGAACACACACTAAAGAAAAACCATTTTCTTGTGAAGTCTGTGGATCAGCATTTTCACAGAGTTCTCATCTGAAAAGCCACATGCGAACACACACTGGAGAAAAACCCTTTTCTTGTGATGTTTGTGGATCGGCATTTTCAGAGCGTGGTACTTTTAGAAGACACATGCGAACACACACTGGAGAGAGACCCTATTTTTGTGCAGTCTGTGGGTCAGCATTTTCAGACAGATCCACTTTAAATTGCCACATGCGAACACACACAGGAGAGAAACCATATTCTTGTGAAATCTGTGGATCAGCATTTTCCAACCATTCCAGTTTGAAAAGTCACAAGCCAACACACACTGGAGAAAGACCATTTTCTTGTCAAGTCTGTGGATCAGCATTTTCTATGAGATCTCATTTGAAAATCCACATGCGAACACACACTGGAGAGAAAGCATTTTCTTGTGAAATCTGTGAATCAGCGTTTTCACAACGTTCTAGTTTCAGAAGACACATGCAAACACACACTGGAGAGAAACCCTATACTTGTGAAGTTTGTGGGTCATCATTTTCAGACAGGTCAACATTGAATATCCACATGCGAAAACACACAGGAGAGAAACCATATTCTTGTGAAGTTTGTGGGTTAGCATTTTCTGACAGGAACACTTTGAAAAGCCACATGCGAACACATACTGGAGAGAAACCATTTTCTTGTGAGGTCTGTGGGTCAGCATTTTCACAGAGATCTAATTTGAAAAGACACAAGAAAACACACAGTAAAGATTTTCCTTGACACAATACCTGGCAAAAGAATCTCCTGCAAAGTACAAATAGCAGCTATCAAATGAACATCCTCCATCCTAAAATGAATCCTAGGATGGCCCTTTGTTCTCTAAAAGATTGTTAAAAGTAAATTTATAAAAAAGATAGTTGGCATATAGATGGGACCCTAAGAGTTACTATCTCATTGGGTCAGAGTAGACTAAGAAATAATGGTAATGAAGGGGTATTAAATACACTCTAGATCTCGAAAACTTGAGCCTTACCACTGGGTGTAGTTTAATGTATTGTGTGTATATTAAGGATCATGTAGTTGTAATAATTCATGGATTTGAGAAATACACAAAAATGAGAAAAAAGATAGATTACAGTACCCTGCATCATAAAGGCAAACAAGTAAAAAAAAAACATGGCACCCGAGATGATATTGACATGACTAATAAGGGGTAAACTTAACATAGAGGATATTTTCTCTTTTTGAGGGAAATAAAATTATACCATAGAATATAGACATGAAACAAATCAATGCCATACAATATAATCCCCAATAATGCTAACACATTGTTAAAACCAATTAATAAAAGTATATATATGTATTACACCCTAACCGTTAGGCATGATATAATCCCGGACGGGTTGATACACTGTTAAAATCAATAAACCAACCAACCTAAGGGGTAAACTAAAGTGAGAAACTGAATCTCTGTTAATAGTAGGACATAGAATGCCATAAGGCTAATAATATCGAAAGCCAATAATGCACAAAAGAACAGCAAATGTAGCAAATGGAGATTTTCGTTGAGTCGGATCTGACACTTGTTTTTGACTATATCTTGAATCCACAGGTGATCCCAGTTTTTCTATATCACACAAACTTTTTGAGCTACAGTATATCATCGATTTTCCTCAAAACCCACAAAAATACATCATCTAATAAGTTTGTGTATATTTCATCAAATGATTTAAACATTTACAAATACTGTAAAATAATAGAACACTACACTGAGCAACACATTATTTTTGTTGAGTAAGAACTTACACCTGTTTTTTACTTACTTTTGGACTCCAAAAAATCCAAAAACTACCTCGGTTTTTCTATATTACATCAGTTCTTTGAGAACCTTACGTGGTCACAAAAACCATTAAGATACTGCATGTATCATATGTATGCCTATTTATATAATTATTAAAAATTTTCCAAGAAAGTAATAAACAATTGCTTGTCTGTAATGTTTTGCTTGTCATGATTATTCAATTATTTCAATTCAAATTTCTCAGACTTGGAAATGAACAACATCCCTCTATTTCTCCTCTAACCATGAACCAAAATGGTGGCTACAGACATGTATCCACACAACCAATTCCATCTTCAGCTCAACCCCAATCCTACACCAGTGAGAACAGTACCTACATCTCACCCTGACTCTTACTGGACAGCCAGAACACAATCACTTTCACATGTGACTCTCAATGAATTAACTTTTTAAACTTTCATTCGGTGCAACATTTTTTTATGTGAATATATCTTCCCTGTTTTAAATGATTTCTTGTTGTTTGTCTTCCTTTATCATTTACCTTTTTCTTTTCTCTTGACCCTGTATCCCATGTATGCATGTAAAACAAGTGTCACACATCTGAGCAAATCTGAGGATAGAATTTGATTCCTTTTTAGTAACATCCAGCTTGTCTTCCTTGTGACTATATGCAGTAATAGTAGTAATAGCATGTGCATGTATTTATGTGTCTACTTTTGATATAAGTTTTTTTAGGGACATAAGAGACTGGAGGTATACATAAGAAGATGGATGGTGTAATAATGACAGTCAAAGATTATTCATTGAATTTAAAACTGTATTTAATAGACAAATTGTAATAATACTAATCCCCATTTTTTTTTTTTACATAGAATAAAGAAGTTTAAGGAAGAGAAGAAAAAACACAAAACATGATTTATATAAATAAAAATGTTTGTAAATATATAGAGAGAGTTTTTGGTTCTACATTTAACTAACAAAATGAAAATGAGATAGTAATTCCTTCACTAAATCCCCAAATATGGCTAACAGAAATCAATAATCAAGAACAATATCCCTGTCTGTCTGTCTCTCTTTCTACATATATATATATTTACCAAACCCTCCACATAAGTAGGATGTGACACAAGGTTAATTTCTTACCAAAGTTAAAGAGCCCAGTCTGCCCTACTATTTACCCATAGCTGGAGGGAGAATAGTTAGATTCATACCTTTCCCTAGGGTACTAGCACTAAGTGAAATGTAAATAGCCTTGTCCAGGTATATATATATATAGTAGATTTGACTACTGGTTTTTAAGATCTCAACCTTTTGACTCATCTGAGGATTGCATAACCATGAAACTTTAAGTTATGAGTCCAAATCCATAATATTACTATTGATTATATATATATATATATATATATATATATATATATATATGTTTACAAGCAAACACAATATTCTTATAAATAGATAATATAGAACTATAAAATCACTGTAGTGTATAGCTAACACCAGTTAAAGAGCAGCACTAGAGCCTGACTATTTAGAACTTTGAAGACAGGAGGAAGACACTTCACATCCGGGCTAAAAAACATACACAAGACACTATCAGTCTTGCTAGCTCCCTAAATCCAGGGACACTAACCATCCATATGCGTCCTCACACATTCTCACTTAAAGGATTAAATATCACAATCAGGTACATAACAATAACATTCAAAGTGTCAGGAATTTTATCCACGAAAGTAATACTGGTTAAACCCAAAGTTTTAAAGGGTTATAAACAGTAGTTAAGTGTGCAAAACAAGTAGGGTTGACAGCTTTTGAAGAAAGGTGTTGGGTCAGTAAAATACATTTATTTCTGTGTGTGATTTCAAGAGAAGGAGAGTTCCTTGGACATTGCAATCACATGATGTGCCCAGGAGTTTTGGCACCAAGATCATATATATATTTACCAACCCCTCTGCATGAGCAGGATGCGACACAAGGTCAATTTCTCAAGTTTACCTTCTCCTAGACTGGTTACCTAGCCATGCTTAAAGAGCCCAGTCTGCGCTGCTATTTACCCAGAGCTAGAGGGAGAATTGGATTCATACCTTTCCCAAGGGTATTAGCACCATGTGAAATGCAAACAGCTTCGTCTAGGAATTGAACTCAGTTTGAAGATTCCATTCCCTACGACTCTAACCATTAGACCACACATCTCTGAAAATTGGCAGAATTATGTCGATTTTAACTTTCCAAATTTGAGTGGTTGGTCGCAAAAAATGGCAACTTTTTGTAACCTATTTTTGTCTGTAAAAGGGCTCTAGAGCTTTCCTACTCCTAAAAATTGGTTTGTAAAAGTATTTTTGTCCGAGGAATCCTAAAATGCTATCAAAAAAGTCTAAAAGTTAACCAGTTTTAAATTAATAATGATTTTTGATTTGCAAAATTTTAACTGATGTTTTAGTTTTGGTTCTGGGCAAACATTAAACTATCTTTTTGGTACAAATAATGTTCAATATATGTGAAATAATTATAGAAAAAAAAATTATCTTAGATTCAGTGCCACATTGGGATCTTGCTAGGAAAAAATCAGAAATCAGGAATAACTTAAAATTGGTTGACTTTCAGACTTTTTTGATAGCATCTTTGGATTTCTTGGGTAAAAATGCTTTTATAAACCAATTTTTAGAAGTAGGGAAGCTCTAGGATTTATTTTACAGACAAAAATAGGTTACAAAAAGTCGCCATTTTTCCTGCCAACCCCACCAAATTTGGAGAGCTAAAAATCGATATAACTCCACCAATTTTTTGAATTGGAAGCTCAAATTTTGGGGATTGTCTAAGTTTAACACAGTCCACACCTGAACGAAATTGAAGTGGGTGGGTGACAATTTTACTTTTTTCTGGATGATTTGATATGGAATTGTCCATATAGATTTTTGGGTGTGTTCCAGAAACAGTTGACCATAAATTATTTCTGAGAATTGACTAAAACATCAGATATCCTCAAACTCCACTCCATCACACTGATAAGTTTCTCAAACTTGACTCTATACATAGGAAGGATGTTTATATTGTTAGTCATTGTTTTGTTGTTAAATAAACTATTAGAATTGAAGTAAGTTTTAATTCATTTATTTGTTGCTGTTAGTCTTAGAAGAAATCCTATACTAACACAATAAAAGAAAACATGAAAACCATTTGTTTATACAATAGAAAGAAAAGAGATGCAATGAAATGTTTTGCAGTTAATGTGTCTGCAGACTTATCTTTAAAGATGCTTCATCTTGGTAACTGGACCGCATATGGTATGGCTTAATGGTTGTAGCAGCTGTTGTATTAGTTATGTCCCTTAAACCAATCCTTAAAAAACCCTAAATTTATATGCCCCTGATTTTATGTACTTCTGTAATGTCTACCCATAAATAAACATATATTAAACATAGCTCCTTGTTCAAGGTCTTAATCTGAAGGCATCCTTGTGAACTAACCCCATATAACATAACAGCAGTTTCTTTTAGATTGTTGCCAGAATGGAAGTGAGGATTGTGTCTAGTACCCTGTCTTCAACTTCTGTCATGAGAATAGTTTTTAACTGTCTGGTGTTGGACACTGGACTGCCAGAGGTAAACAGAGCAAGAATAGGGGATCTATTAGTTATATAGAGGGTTTCAAGGAGGGCAGGGATTGGTTGATTGGTCAGATGGTTGGCTGGATTTTACAGCATGTCATCCCATTGGGTTATTTTATGTCGAAGATGTTTTGTTTTATTCATTCTTGGCAGGTAGTCAATTTTTTTAAAACTCAATTTTTTCTTCAAACCCTTTTTTAAAAACACATTTTGTTCTATTTAACCCATAGATAGGACCTTAACAGATACTACACTCCTGGACAGAGTAGACCTGGTATTAATGGTGATGAAGGGGTACTCACCATCAGATAGTGTTTAACGTCATACCCAACACATTAAGACTCTCAGCAAATGCCTTCTAGCACATGTATGATAAAAAGTGTTGGAACTTGCCATAAAAGCAATAGGGTTAGGACACTCATATAGGAGCTAGGGCTTGACATGACCAGCCAATTGATCGGAGGAGGCCTCTCTGACTGCCCGTCTAGTCAGGGTCAATCACTAGGGTTTCATCCTTAAGCATCACAGATCACTATCCACAGTCAACAGGTAGCCCCATTGGAGAAGCGGTCTTATCCATTTGCAGAGGTGCAGTCGGCGTATTCTAAAGCCCCAGATGACAGGGCTAGATATATATCTTCATTATTAACCTTTCTGTTTAGAAAGACAACCATATCATAACACAAAATAAAAAAAAGTTTGGTTATTTGCTATAACTCCAACCTAAAAAAGGGCAATCACTCTGAATGAATTTTATCTGTTAATTAATCTACCCATTATTTCCCATTAAACTAACCCTAACCCCTAACCCTAACCCCATCTTCTTTTTTCTAGTAGATCAATAAATAATTTATCAGTCAATCAGAGTGGTTCCCCTTTTTTAGGTTGGAGTTATAGGAAATAACCAAAAGCTTTTATAGGGTTAGTTCAGTGGTTCTCAACCTGGATCCACATGGATCCAAAATTGGGGGTCCACAGTGATTTTAGTTGTCCATAGAGCAATTCCACTAACAACTGTTATTACTGAGAATTAAATTTCTACAGTAATCTGTTCCATATTGGAATACTAAAAGTAGAAATATTCATGCAACTATAAATGTTTTTTGGTTATTAAGTAGAAATAAACTTCACATTTTACAGGATCATAAATTTAAAGTTACCAAGAATTGTTGAATATGTTTATTTGCAATAAATTACTTTTCCTTCAAAATAAAACAATCATTTACTATTTCTTAATTTTTTGTTAAAATTTCTTTACTTTTTTATTAGTGAAAAATATAAGAAGCTTTCTTTTTATATTGAATTACTTGTTGAAATTCACTTTAGTCAGTACAAATTAACACTAACACACTCTAATAATAATAATAGGGTCAGAAGTTATCTGCCCTAATCCATTTATTGTACGGGTGAGTTACTTGCCCTTTGACCTATTAATTTTAGTCATTGTTTTTAAATGAATAAAACACCTCGTGTTATGAAAAACAGTCCTAATGTGTTGCCTCATTAATCCAATGGAAGGTATCTCAATTGGAATATGTCTCAATGAATAACTGCGCTTGCCAAAGACAAAAAAGGTATGTCTCTTTTTCTGTGGGATTAAGTTTATAAATTCCCAACATTACTGTAGAGGTCCACAAAAAAAAAAAACATGAAAAGGGGGTCATGGGTTTAAAAAAAGGTTTTGTTTTGTTTTTTTTTTTGGTTGATTTTGTTTTACGGCATATCAACCTCAGTGGGTCATTTAATGCCGATAAAGTTTTGAAATAAATCAATTCTTAATGGATAATACAATTTTTTTATAAATACATTTTTCTATTTAACCCATAGATGGGACCCTAACAGGTACTACCACTCCGGGTCAGAGTGGACCAGGGAGCAATGGTGATGAAGGGGTGCTCCACATTCCCCAAACCTCCAAAACTGGAACCTCACCATCAGATAGAGTTTAACGTCATTCCCAGGACATGTAGACCCTCAGCCCCCGCCTTCTAGCACCCATATGATAAAAGGGGTAGGGGCTTGCCATAAGGGCAATAGGGTTGGGAAAATCATATAGGTGCTAGGGCTTGACGTGACCAGACGATTGATCGTAGGGGGCCTCTCCGACCGCCCGTCTAGCCCAAGATAGGACCAAAGTAGAGTATTGCATGTAATGAATTGCTCATCCACCTGGGCTCTATCCTTAAGCATCACGGGTCGCCACCCACGGCCAACAGGTGGCCCCATTGGGGGGAGTCTTACCCCTCTACAGAGGTTCAGTCGGTGCATTCTAACGTCCCAGCCGACAGGGCAGGTTAAAAGGTTGAGAATTACTAGGTTAGACAATGATTAAATATCTTCTGTTGTGCTTGTTAAACCTATTATGTTTTGATATTTAAATGATAAGAAAAAGTATTTGTATGATTAATCAATGGCTGGAAAATAGAATAATTATTCTTAAAGCCTAATTAATTATTACCTTTACTGCATCTCAAAACTATTGTCCCACCAGATGAGAATCATTCAATTGTCAAAGCTTCAAGGAAAGACCAATTATGAATATTCACTTTAACAAAGATGGATAAATATTTCATTGGCCCAGTCTGACTTAGTATTTTACTAATAGCTAGTAAAAGAAGAAATGAATAATTATCTTTTCTCTGGTGCAGTGGATGAATAAGATTTAAATGATTTATCTCCTAGATTGGTTGCCCAACAAGGATAGACAAATCATAGTGCCCCATCACATTAGCAGAAGAGAAGAAACCTTTTCCTTGTGAGTGTGAGGATTAAATTTGAATTTTTTTTCAGCGTGATTTTTTTTCTTTTTCGTTGTTTTGGTTAGACAAAGATTAAATGTTGTGTGCTATTGTTCTTGTTAAATTTGTCATGGTAAATCTCTTTTATTTCAATTTATCTTTTTATAACAATTAGCATTTGTAACAATAGGGCACCCAGCAAAGATTCAACTACTTTCCCAGCAATCAGGTCCAGTGAACACTTCTCCAAAGAAGATATTCCTAATATAAAATATATAATTGGTAAATCTCTTTTAATTTCAATTTATCTTTTATAACAATTAGCATTTGTAACAATAGGGCACCCAGCAAAGATTCAACTACTTTCCCAGCAACCAGTTCCACTGCAAATTTGTAAATCTCTTTTATTTCAATTTATCTTTTATATCTATTAGCATTTGTAACAATTGTAACCTGGCAAACATTCAATTATTTTCCCAGCAACCAGTCCTGAAGATGTTGATGGTGTACTGGTGCTCTGTTGTAGTTGCTTGACTTCATGGTGGCATGCCAGCATGACTTCAGACACGAATAGCCCAGTACAGAGAGCCTGCTACTACCGAGGGTGGTCCTGAGCCAAATTTCACCTGCTGGAAGGGGTGATGTTAAAGTACTTGAGATTATCCTTGAATTGCAGCCTTTGCAGATGAAAAGGATGTCCTTTGGGATTCATCCATTATCCATTAGGTGGACATGGCCCTGCTAATGAAGATGACTGAGTAGAGAGTTGGGAAGCTGTGCTCTCTAGAACTGCTGTGTTAGTGATCCTGTTCATCCTGGTGATGACCAGTATATATAAGGCAGCGATGGTAGAAGTTATTTAGCTGCTACTCTTGGTAGGTGTTCCAGGTCCATGTTTCGTTGCCTTAATAACAAACACAAGATGTTTTTATTTTTTCTTAGCGTGTTTTTTTTTTTCATTAACCCTAGTCGGAGATTTGAGTATCAAACAGGCACACCGCCATTGTGATGCATATCCTCCAAAACTTTTCATTCTCTCTTTCCCTCTTGTCACTATTGACATTTTTTGACCAATTAGAAGCCAGCAAGTCAGTCATTAAGATGTCATCCTTTATTCTAGTTAATTTCTAATGCCGGTTTAGCTCAGTTGGTAGAGTGTCGAACTTTAATAGGAACCACAAGGTTACGAGTTCGATACTGGTCCTAGCCAACTCAGTGTATGTGTAGCACAGGGATCTCAGTGGTAAAGTGAGGAGCAGATGGTAGGTGTGGTGCCCCGGCTCAGACACCAAAACAATCTTCTTGGTCTAGTGCAAGTGACAATGGAATAGACTCCCTAGCTGTCAACTTACATAATGTATAACTAAAATCTTGGATTTTTACACATTTCATTACTTTACACTTATAGATTGGCCATTGAGTAGTTCTGCGGGTAATTTGAGAGCTCCTCCTCATACTATGATGTTTTCATTTTAGTGTGGTGGGTTTGGTGCACTATCAGGTGTTGTGTGTCATTGCAGCCCTGACAGGTCAGAGGAATTGTCACTCTCAATGCATCGTACCATACCCATTCCACCCTCTCACTCCTCCTCTCACCCACTTTGCCTCATGACACTTCACAACCAATTGAAAAAAAGGCCTTGTGGCATTATGATGATTCATCCTTAAAGTTTTCCATGCTAATTTACACATCATTATTACATTGCTGGCTATCCCCTTCTCTTTGTGGAATTGATTTGGAGTGTGTGTGTGTGTCCGATCATTACTTTCAATATGTGACTAATTTACACATCATTATTACATTGCTGGCTCTCCCCTTTTCTTTGTGGAATTGATTTGGAGTGTGTGTGTGTGTCCGATCATTACTTTCAATATGTGACGTGGCATCAAATGGAAGAAGTATGTAGTTTCTATACTTATCTTATATTGTTCTACTTATCTCTGGACTGGATCTGGTTGGGTCTTTGCTATTTTGTATCTGTTGTTGTGCTGGCTGACTTCTCTACATTCTTTGTGGGGTCTGGAACACTCGGGCAGGTCTGAGGAATTGTTGGTTCCTGTGAAGGACACCCACATTGTTGTGTTTTACTAAGTACAATCTCAGCTCCTTTGTGGCTTGTATTATGACACTTGGTTCCCACAGTTTTGTATTTTGGTCTTGTGTATAGACTTGTTGACCTGCAAACAGTGCTACATGCTGTCATTATTCAGTTTATCATGCTGTCATTTATTCAGCTTTACTTACCTTAAGAATTACATCCCTTAGCAGCTATTTTTAACAGTAAGACTAATATCCTAATTGTCACCATTTTTTTTTCTTTTGGAAGCATATAGAATTTCAACCCTGAGTTAATTCTAATAACAGACCTAAAACTTTTTACATTTCTCAATGGGAAACAAACCTGTTGACAATAGAAATTCGTCTTCAGAGTCATCTAAATCTGAACCATGTATCTTTGAGAATCTATGTTATGCCTCAAAGATACGTGGTTCAAAGTTAACTGACGTGAAAAAAAGATGATAATACTTTCACCTCCATGCCTCTGTGTGTTAAGAAAAATGTATTATTTTTATTATTATTATTACTTGCTGTTCATCATATCCGATGATGACACCACGCAAATAACTTTTCTCCAATTTATTCAGTCTTGCCAACTGCCTATGGGGATGTTAAAGTCCTTCAGGTTTTTCTCGATGTTGTCTTTGTACCTCAGCTTTGGTCTAGATTCCATGTGATCCCTCTCTCAGTTGTGAGTACAAAATTTGCTTTGGTAATGTGTCATCCCCAAGTCTGTTTAAGAGGCCAGCCCATATCAGGTTGTATTGGACAAGTATTTCGTGCATGCCAGGGAGTCCTGTTTGAAACATGTTGCCACCACTTGGGAAAGAATGTAACTAAGCATCATAAAGACGATGCTGACACTTTGAGGAAACTAGGATTGTCTATAATGTGCATTAACCCAACCCCTCTACCACATGCAGGATATGACAGAATTAATTTTTCAGTGGAGTACTGCTGGTTTTAAATTCAGGGTCTTTGTTCTCCTAGACCAATTGCTGAACCAAGGTTAAAAAGCCCAGTCTGTCCTACTATTTACCAATAACTGTGTCAAAGAGATAGATTCATGCATTTCCCAAGGTGAAATACAAACAGCTTCATCCAGGATGTACACACTTATATAGATATTTGTAACCCTGACCATTTCCTTTTCTGAAACTAAAATCATAATTCACCCTTCCCTGGGGTTAATGTTACAAAATATTATGGCAACATTGAATGTTTCAACTTTTCTGAAACTAAAATCATAAATCACCCTTCCCTGGGGTTAATGTTACAAAATATTATGGCAACATTGAATGTTTAAACTTTTCTGAAACTAAAATCATAAATCACCCTAACTTGGGGTTAGGGTTACAAAATATTATGGCAACATTGAATGTTTAAACTTTTCTGAAACTAAAATCATAAATCACCCTACCTTGGGTTTAGGGTTACAAAATATTATGGCAATATTGAATGTTTAAACTTTTCTGAAACGAAAATCATAAATCACCCTACCTTGGGGTTAGGGTTACAAAATATTATGGCAACATTGAATGTTTAAACTTTTCTGAAACTAAAATCATAATTCACCCTTCCCTGGGGTTAATGTTACAAATATTATGGCAACATTGAATGTTTAAACTTTTCTGAAACTAAAATCATAATTCACCCTTCCCTGGGGTTAATGTTACAAAATATTATGGCAACATTGAATGTTTAAACTTTTCTGAAACTAAAATCATAAATCACCCTACATTGGGGTTAGGGTTACAAAATATTATGGCAACATTGAATGTTTAAACTTTTCTGAAACTAAAATCATAAATCACCCTACCTTGGGGTTAGGGTTATAAATATTATGGCAACATTGAATATTTCAACTTTACTGAAACTAAAATCATAAATCACCCTACCTTGGGGTTAGGGTTACAAAATATTATGGCAACATTGAATGTTTCAACTTTTCTGAAACTAAAATCATAAATCACCTTACCCTGGGGTTTTAGTGTTAGGAAAGGCTACAAAATAATTAGGTGTCAATTATTTTACTAATTATTTTTTTAGTTTAGATGAAAACAATCCGTGAGTCAACATGTTGTTTACAAAAAAAATGTAATGGAATGAGAGTTTACACATTACATGAGCCAGTAATCAGCTAATATTTTAAGTTCTATGCTGATGTGGAAATAACCGTTAACTGAAAATTATTAGGTAATTTAAAAACTGTGTTCTGAGATAAGAAAGAAGGAAAGGCATCCACTGGAAAAATAATGTGCACAACAAGTTGGTGATGAGTGATTAATGATAGTTGTCTGCTTTCTCTGTCTGGTCACTATTGGCATAAACTGCAGCTCTCTATCTGATTTGGTGACTACTACTATAGATGGACACTGGTGAAAATAAATTTGATACTGGCAGATGAGTTAAGTGATTGATGTTTGATTCCTTTTAATGCAGGTTACCATAGGAAATGAGAAAGGATTTATTAAGAAAGTAATGCTACATCTCTTAAGATGGGTCATAATGCAACAAGGCTGGCAATACTGAATGTATTCATCTTTCAAGATAAGGTTGAGAAAGAAACATTTCTGCTAATTAATATTTCAGAATACAAGTTGATAGAAAATAATATTTGCCCTTAGTTGTTAGGAGAAAATCCTAACCATAAAAAAAACACTTGATAATCAACAATAGCACTTTATAACTCATTGAAACAAATATAATATTTGTATAGTATAACAGATTTATTGAATATTTCTTATGTATAATCCTTCCTATGGTGACAGTATTTTCCAGCTTAACATGGCTTCCACCAAGTCCTGTATCAAAAACTTAGCTTGAGACACAATGTAACTGGATTGAATTATGTGTGTGCATGTGTGTAATGTCAGTTTTGTATGAATATATATACACATACAGATGAGAGATGATATAATAAGATTTTATATATGCTCATACTTACAAACACACGCAAATATATGTATAAATTACCGTATAGAAATGTATGTTAAAATACAAACTCTATTATGTAGATAATCTCGTTAATGTCTTTATCAATTTTCTTTCCTTTACATACCTACATACATATTTATAATCTCAGTTATGTATGTATATATATGCATACATATATTTGCAATTTGTTATATATATAACAGAATAGACACAAACACAGACACACATTTTTTTGGTCCTTGAAGTGACCATTACAACCCAAAATTGAAGACTTCATAACTGAAATCTTAGCAATGATAAGGGATCAGTAATTGTGGTCATGTAATAGCAGGTACAGTGGGAAGGTGTGTTCGCAAATGTCTTTTTAAATTAGAGCTCACTGAAAATGCTGATCCACAGACTTCACAAGAAAATGGTTTCTCTCCAGTGTGAGTTCGCATGTGGGTTTTTAAAAGATATCTTAGTGGAAATGCAGTTCCACATACTTCACAAGAAAATGGTTTCTCTCCAGTATGTGTATGCATGTGGTACTTCAAATTAGAGCTTGCAGCAAATGCTGATCCACATATTTCACATGAAAATGGTTTCTCCCCAGTGTGTGTTTGCATGTGCTTTTTTAACCTAGAACACACTGAAAATGCTGATCCACACACTTCACATGAAAATGGTTTCTCTCCAGTATGTGTTCGCACGTGTCTTCCCAAAGTGGAAGAGTCTGCAAATGCTGATCCACACACTTCACAAGGAAATGGTTTCTCACCAGTGTGTGTTCGCATGTGACTTTTTAAATGGGCACTCTGTGAAAATGAAGATCCACAAACTTCACAAGAAAAGGGTTTCTCTCCAGTGTGTGTTCGCATATGATTCTTCAAACAGGAACTGGTAGCAAATGCTGATCTGCAAACACCACAAGTAAATGGTTTTTCTCCAGTGTGTATTCGCATGTGGGTTTTTAAATGAAAACTCGCAGAAAATGCTGATCCACAGACATCACAAGAAAAGGGTTTTTCTCCAGTGTGTGTTTGCATGTGCATTTTCAAATGGGGACTTGTAGAAAATGCTGATCCACAGACTTCACAGGAAAATGGTTTCTCTCTAGTGTGTCTTCGCATGTGTCTTTCCAAACTGGAACTCCTAGAATATAGTAAACCACAGACTTCACAAGCAAATGGTTTGTCTCCAGTGTGTGTTTTCATGTGGTTCTTCAAACAGGAACTTGAAGAAAATGCTGTTCCACACACTTCACAAGGAAATGGTTTCTCTCCCGTGTGTGTTCGCATGTGGATTTTCAAATAGGAGTTCCTAGAAAATGCTGATGCACACATTTCACAAGAAAATGGTTTGTCTCCAGTGTGTGTTGTCATGTGTTTCTTCAAACAGGAACTAGTAGTAAATGCTGTTCCACACACTTCACAAGGAAATGGTTTCTCTCCTGTGTGTGTTCGCATGTGGATTTTCAAATTGGAACTCCTAGAAAATGCTGATGCACACACTTCACAACAAAATGGTTTCTCCCCAGTGTGTGTTCGCATGTGTCTTCTCAAATGGGAACACTGTACAAATGTTGATCCACACACCACGCAAGAATGTGGTCGCCCTCCAGTATGTGTTTGCATGTGTTTTTTCAAAAGATACCTCTGTGAAAATGCTGATCCACAGACTTTACAAGGGAATGGTTTCTCTCCAGTGTGTGTTTGCATGTGGATTTTTAAATTATATGTCCTCAAAAATGCTGATCCACAAACTTCACAAAAAAATGCTTCCTTTCCAGTGTGTGTTTTCATGTGTGTTTTCAAACTGGAACTCTCTGAAAACGCTAATCCACAAACTTTGCAAGAAAATGATTCAGCTTCAGTTTGTGTTTCCATCTCTGTTTTCAATTCTGATGAAATTGTTGATATGCACAGTGCAGCCAAGTTGAATTTTACTAGAGTAGATTTTCCAAGTTTTTACTTCTCACATTATCAAGAATACATATTTTCTTTGGCCTTTGTTTGAATGTCTTGGCGAATTTCAAAACTGATCTTCCTCAATGCAGTGGTAATCTGTGAATGAATTAAAATTGAATTATTGAAAAATTAAAAACATGGGAATTATGATATTACAATGAGTTTATATTTATATATCATATAAGATTCATGCTAAGTCAGGAATAAAATTATTACACAACTTTTCAACAAATAATGAAATATATTTAATATAATTACAGGTTTTTTTTAAAGATTTTGTAAACACAATTTATCAGAATGAAAGGGCCATCATTGCTTAACTTCAGTGACTTGGCAGGATCTTTAAAAAATAATTTTATAAACCAAAAAGCATTCAAAAGTATCAAACTTAAAGTTGCATTTACTAAAAAATAAATCCATCATGAATTTTCTTCAAAATAGTCCTCTTAAAATTAACACATATACTAGTGAATTTTCAATTGGTAAAATATCTCTTAAACTCTTAAGCCATGTCATCATAAAATAAGATATGTCTCACTCATACAGAAAACAAATAGAATTAATTTTATTTAACAATCATTATCATATTGAAATGACACCCTCTGGTTAAAAATAAGACCGTCCAAATCATCCAAGATGAAATTAAAAAATATAAATCCTGATTATCTGGTGTTGCTTTTCTGCTAAATTCTTATTTCTTATGAGTGTTGTCACCTCAGCTAAAAAAATGAACAATTCAGTTTTTATTATAAGAAAGGTAAAAAAAGGACATGCTACACAGAAAAAATATAATAATAAAGAAAGAGTAGGGAAAAGATAAACAGTGGGGTGAGCACTCTGAAATGATAATGCTAATCTGTTTCAATCAAACATAATGAAAAGATGAAAAGAAGTAAAAAAAATAAAAATAAAAATTAAAAAAAGTGAGAGAGCTAAAACAAGATAATTATACTTTTTACATATTGAACTATTTGCTCTTAAGTAAACATATCAAATGTTGTGATAATTATCATACTGTGGTATATCCACAGGTCTTGCTAGTTAATGATAACTTCTCCAAACTAAATGATCCAATCCATTCCCAACACAATGTGCTACTGGTATTATGTAACCAAGTACCATCTGTTTCATAGTCGGATCGTTGGCAACCAAACTGTTAACCCTACAGATTTTGTCTGTTTTGTGATGTTAGTTCAACAGTAAAAAAAGAAGTCAAGTCGAGGTAGGGTAAAAAGAGACAAGTGTATTTACAATAAGGTACAAGAATGGCTAGCTTGCCGCTAAATAGTAACAGTACAACCTTTTCACTCGGTGTCTCACTATTTATAGTGAGAACCGGTGTATATTCTCCACTGTAGGAACGGCCGGTACAACACCCCCCTTTGAAAATATCCCGTCTGGGGATTAATAACGTTTTTGTTTGGGGTTCACCATAATCAACTCAGTCGATTTCCGTTTTCTTTTTGATCTCCTATTCTCAGGAGTAGTCTCTGGTATGGGCACCTGAAAAGTATCAAACACTGTGTCCATGATGTCCTCCTCGGGCGATCTGGTCACCTCACTGTTCGAGTATCTTTTCCGGATTTGGTTAGTGTGACGTTTGTGCACGAAATCTGGTCCCTTAATCATATAGACCATGTTGCCTATTTGTTTATCCACAGTGCCGGACTCCCAGAAAGTCCTATTGTTTTTGTGAATCTTAAAAAAGACTTTTTCACCAACTTTATACCGTTTTTTTTGTTATCGGTTTTTCTCGGTTTGTCCTATCCTGGCTTGGTAACAACTTGTGGAAAATCGATCTAACCTTGCGTCCGAACATAACCTCAGCAGGTGTCTTCGACGTTTCGATGTTTGCATTCGGAGTGACCCTGTAAACTTGCAGAAACTGTTGGATTGACTTATCCGTCAGTGATCCACTAGCTTTTTTCAGAGCTCTCTTGAATGTTTCCACGAATCTCTCTGCCTGTCCATTGCTTCTTGGATGGTATGGCAGGATGGTTATATGCTCAATGAGATGATCCTCGCAAAGATGTTTAAATTCAGTAGACGTGAATTGAGTTCCATTGTCTGTGACAATGCAGTCTACTACTCCAAACCTGGCGAATAGTTCGTATAGGAAGTTTATAGTTACTTCAGATGTGGGGTTCTTGCATTTTAGTACTTCCGGCCACTTAGATAGGCTGTCTACAACAATGAGATAGTAGAAACCATCCAGTGGTCCCGCAAAGTCTAAGTGAATTCTAGACCAAGGTCGGTCCGGTTTAGTCCACGATCCGAATTGAGTTGGAGGAGCTTTCATAGCTAAGGCGCATCCTCTACACTCCCTGACTTTTCCTTCAATATCCTTATCCATGTTTGGCCAGTAAACGAAAGAGCGCATAAGGCTTTTCATTCTCGATATGCCTGGATGTCCTACATGGAATTCCTTGAGCATTCTTTTCTGTAATGTCATAGGAATTACAACCCTGTCGCTATATAACAGGACGTTGTCGCAAATTGAATAAATTCCCTCATTCAGTTGGTTATTGTTGATTTTTTCTTTCGTGCTTATGATAAATTCGTCCACTTCTGCCTTACTCTTAATCTCATCAAGCGTTACTGGAAGTTCTCTTACCGTGTCACATAAAGTATTTTTTACCTCGGCTTCCGCTTGAATGGCTGCTATCACCATATCCTCCAATGGTTCTGTCTGCTTAGATATCAATCTTGATAACCCGTCTGCATGACCAAATTCTTTAGATGGTACATACACCATTTTAAAATTGTAATTCAGAAGAATGGTACCCCATCTTTGGAGTCTATTCGCAGTATGTTGTGGTAGTCCCTTTTTTATCCAAAAATCGTTAATAAGGGTTTGTGGTCTGTTTGTAACAGAAATTGTCTACCGTGCAGGAAACGATGAAATTTCTTTACCGCGAATATGATGCTTAGAGCCTCTTTCTCAATTTGAGAGTAGTTCTTTTCGGCTGGTAGAAGTGTCCGGATGCATGGGCTATTGGTTTTAATTTTCCATCATCCATTTTGTGCAATATGCACGCTCCTATGCCATAGGAGCTGGCATCACTTGCAACTACAATATCACGCTTGGGATTATAATGTGCCAGAAACAAGTCGGACGTTAAGATATTTTAATTTTCTGAAACGCTTCTTCGCACTCTTGCGTCCATACCCATTTTTGGTCCTTCCTTAATAGTTCATTTAAGGGTGATCTTAGTTTATGCATATTTGGCACGAACACATTATAGTAATTCGCCAACCCCAAGAAGCTTTGTAGGGACGCCATATTTTCTGGAGCAGGCATGTTCCTTATTGCCATTGTCCTATCTGGGTCTGGCCTTCTTCCTTGTTCATCGAGGATTTGCCCCAAGTATTTTATTCTTCTCATGAAAAAATTGCATTTTTCATCTTTTATTTTAAACCCATAATCCTGGATCCTTTTGAATACTTGGTTCACATGAGCCTTGTGTTGTTCTTTGCTAGCGCTGTTTATTAACACATCGTCCAGGTATCCTACTGCGAAATCCATCCCATTTAACATAATGTCCATAATTTGTTGAAAGATCGCAGGGGCGACCTTGACCCCAAAAGGAAGTCGGTTAAATTTGTATAATCCCTTATGGGTATTGATGCATAGCAGTTTTGAACACTCCTCCTCGACAGGATTTGTAAATAGGCATCACTGAGGTCGATTTTAGAAAAATATTTTCCTCCCCTCAGTGTTGCGAAAATTTGTTCAGGGCTCGGAAGAGGATAATGGTGATCCTTTAATGCATTGTTCAAGCCTGTGGAGAAGTCGGCACAAACCCGAATCTCCTTGTTCTTTTTCTTAACATAAACTGTAGGTGAACTCCACTCACTGTGATCAATTTTTGAAATGACACCCATGTTTTCGAGTCTTTCTAATTCACCGTTTATTTGCTCTATAGCAGCGTATGGAACATTTCTTTTCTTTCTGAACACTGGCTGTTCATTCACTTTGACTTCAAATCTTGCAACCGCTTTCGTACACCTTCCAAGACCCCCTGAAAATACGTCTGGAAAATTTTCTTTTAATTCCCTCTTGAGTTTTTCTGCCTCCACATTTGAATCCTCAACCTTTTGGCAAAAAGAACTTAAAGGCAGATCCCATAGTCTAAACTTTTCGATCAGATCAGTTCCAAAGAGGTTATTTGATTTTCGCATGACGAAGATTTTGGCTTTTTCGGTCTTATTCTGGAAAGAAATATTCGTCAATAATTCCCCTCGAAGGTTATTTTTTCACCACTGACACTTCTCGCCGTTTTTTGTGATTTGATCATAGTGGGTCGCCCAAGCTTCTTCCATGTCTGTACATTAATGATGGAAATGTCAGACCCACTATCAAGCTGTAGTCTTACTTTCTTTTTAAACATTTTGACCTGTACATATTTCCGGATATTTTGTTCCTCAGGTTCAATTTTTGTCAGTTTAATGGATGTCTTTCTACCAGATTTTCTTTTACAACATGATGCCTTATGACCCTTCTGGTGGCAGTGGTCACATTGTTTAAATTTGTAGGGACACTCATTATACCAATGTTTGTCTCCACACCTCCAACATGGTCCCGGTGGATTTTTACCATGTTTTTTTCTCTGGTTATTCATTGAAGTCAATTTTTTCTTCTGATGGATCCTTTTAATGTGCGACACTCCGCTTTCCTCTATGTCACGACTGTCCTGTTTTAACGCAACAAAACGTTCACAGTGTTAGATTCGGTACACTTTCGAGTTTATATAACACACAACGTCTGATTTCAGAGTCTTTATTTAAGACCAGACCTTGCACGAATATTAAACATTTAAAATTATCTGATGATAATTCCTCAAGTTTGAAATCGTCGCAATGCTTATTCACTATACTTGCATACGTAGTGTAGTCGTCTTCCTCTCTTCTAGTGACATTCATACACTTATATCTCCTGTGAAAAAGAGAAGTTTTTGTCGAAAACAGTTCTGTTAGTAAAGTAACTGTTTCTTGGAAGTTCAACTCACTGGTCTTTTTTGGAAGGATAAAATTCACGAACTTTGTATGCTCGGCAGCCCCTAATTTTCTTAGCAAAAATCTAACTTTTTTAGAGTCTGTCCATGTACTGCAGTCCGATACAAAAATATCCTCATATCTTCTATAGAAGTGCTCAAAAGTGACATCGTCTTCTGGATTATATTTGAAATTTTGAATAGCGTTCCACACAGCCGTCTGGGAGAATGCATTATGATTCTCGCTTGCTTTCGATAACTGTGTTGCCTCTAAAAATTTCCTCTGTTCCTCCTGTGTTTTTACCAAAAGTTCTTCGAAGTGTCTCTGCTGTTGTAGCAGTCTTTCTTGGAATTTTTCTTCCAGTGTGGTCGCAAGCTCTTTTTGTTCAGCATGCATTTTTCTTTGGGCTTTTTGCTGGTCCAAAAGCTCTCTTTTAAATTTCTCCTCACTTTCAATTTGTTTTCTTTGCAGTTCCATTTGTTGTTCCATTTGCTGTCTTTGTAATGCAACATTTTGTTCCGTTTGGAATTTAACTAATTGAAAAAGAGAATCTTTGAATTCAGTGTCCATCGTCACCACACAATTTACACTTGTACAAAATCAGTTTTCCACACAACGTGCTTAATATAATTAGTTTGCTCAACTAATACAATTTAGTTCCAGTTCTTTTGTTCGAAAAACAGAAACTAATAAAAAGTCTTTTTTTTTCTTCTTTCTTTTCTGCACGTAAAAAAAAAAAGTCCGACCAATAGCAGTTGTTCAACAAAAAAAAACACAGCTTTTTATTTTTTTAGATTTTTATTTATACGTGGTTTTACGTAGCAAAATAAAGTCCGTCGCTATAAGCATAATAGACTAGTTTTATCGGAAATCTTTTTAACCCTTTTTTTTCTGACTTGCTTATTTAACTTCTTTGTTAGAAGCACAAATGACTTACGCGAATATATTTTTTTCTTGCCTGGTAGACCGTTTTAATAACTAGTCAAGCGAATTTTGCTCAAAACAATTATCTTAACGCGTCAGTGAACTTGCCGAAAAGAAAAAATAAAGTCTACCGTGAAAACGATTTCTCGACAAACCAGGGGAAGGCAGTCAAGCCTTTGTTTTTCTTTTTGAACACTTAAGGTGTCCGTGTATTCAATTATTTTAATAATTGAGAATGTTTTTCGCGTTCTCTAGTTGCCGATTTTTGGTAGCAAGTTTTGAAGTTTTGGGGTTTTTTTTTTTTTTTCGCCTAAATTACTATTGTAGTAATTAATTTGCTGTTAATCCTTGCGAATCCAAATATCGTTTTGAAATGACGAAGATGTTTTTCCGTGAAGATCTTGCGAATCCTTGTATATTAATCACTTTGGGTGATTTTTTGCAATGACTTCGTTTCGATTTCCCGTCGCCAATCTGTTGTGATGTTAGTTCAACAGTAAAAAAAGAAGTCAAGTCGAGGTAGGGTAAAAAGAGACAAGTGTATTTACAATAAGGTACAAGAACGGCTAGCTTGCCGCTAAACAGTAACAGTACGGTAACAGTACAACCTTTTCACTCGGTGTCTCACTATTTATAGTGAGAACCGGTGTATATTCTCCACTGTAGGAACAGCCGGTACAACAGTCTGGCAATGAGGACAGTGATTAGACACCCTGCAGAATGAAAAACAAGACCTGTAAAAAGGTAGAGGAATCTCTTTGCTCAACGGCCATCTAGTGCATTATTTCTAAAATCCAACCCTCCTCATTGCAGCAGGGCTGTGTAAACTTTGTAGTGTCAAAGCCATGCTGTCAGTAACCTAAGTTTCTTGTAAGGCCACCCAAGGTAGACGGGTGTGGCACCCAGCGGTATTAGAGTCACAACCCAGCCAAAGGGGCTATGGTGAAACTCCAAAGGGTGTCTATCAATCATCAGGAATCAATGGCTTTTGGCAAACTTATTACTGTGGAAAATCTGCAGCAAGCTAGGGTGTCTCCTTCCCCTGACCAAGATATGCACGTGGGGTTTCCGGACCATTTGAAAATTTGATATTTCCATGTTACTCCTTCCAGAGGTGAATTCATTGGATGGAGCTGGCTCAACCATCATCATCATGTCACACTATTAGCACAGATATCCTAGACAATCATTCATTGTCCCCAGGAGGTCCTCTGCGCAGCATCCAGTATCTGTGCAGAGCTGGTCAATGTAGGTCCTTGCTGAGCAGCCCACATTGGCATGTCCATGTGCATGTTTCCACAGGAGAACGTCGCTTATGATTTCGTCCTTGCTTCTCTAGCAGTGCTCTGCATGTCTTGTTTGTCTCACTTTGGATGGTTTGTGAGATAGGGGGATAGTGACCATACAGCTGCTTCCATGTGGGGTGTTGTTTTCACGACATGTTCAAGATTGCACACAACATTCTTGTTTAGCTCCCATCTAGCTTATTCTCCAAGTGCCCTGTTAGAGTCCAAGTGGTGCAGCCATACAGCAGCACTGACACAACTGCAGCTTGGAAGAATTGTCATTTTAAAGTAACATTTATTTAACCAACAACATGTTTATTGAGAAATATATATAAAAAAAACACGTTTCCTTGTTTCTAACCGTTGTTGTTTGTTATTCATTTCTTTATTATTTATTATGTGGTTAATTCCACATCAAATCATTCAGAAAAATAAAATTCTCACCCACCCCCTTCAATTTTTCTGAATTTTTTTCCAGGTGTGGACTAATATTAGACAATCCCTAAAAATTGAGCTTCCAATTCCAAAAATTGGCAGAGTTATGTCGAGTTTTAGCTCTCCAAATTTTGTGGGGTTGGTGAAAAATGGCAAATTTTTGTGATCTATTTTTGTCTGTAAAATGAGTTCTAGACCTTCCCTACAACTAAAAATTAGTTTATAAAGTATTTTTGCTTAAGGAAATGCTATTTAAAAAGTATTAAAGTGAAGCAATTTTAAGTTATTAACTATTACTGTGTCACTGCATCTATGACAATTTTGTTTTTCTATTATTATTTCACATATATTGAACATTATTTGTACCAAAAAGATACTTAGATATTTGCTCAGAACCAAAGCTTCAAAATCAGTTGAAATTTTACAAATTGTAAATCATTAATAACATAAAATTGGTTAACATTAAGACTTTTTTTAAGCATTTTTGGATTCCTTGGGCTGAAATGCTCTTAGAAACCAATTTCTAGGTGTAGGGAAGCTCTAGAACTCATTTTACAGACAACAATAGATTATAAAAAGTTGCCATTTTTCACCCCACCCAAATTTGGAGAGTCATGTTGATTTTTAGAATCAACATAACTCCACCAATTTTGCGGATTGGCTAACTTTAAGATAGTCCACACCTGTACACAACAAAATTTCAGAAAAATTAAAAAGCAAAATTTTAGCAAATTTTTGCAAAATGTTTTAGCTTTGGTTCAGAGCAAATATCAAACTATCTTTTGGGTACAAATAATGTTCAGTATATGTGAAATAATAATTTTAAAAAATTGTTGTCATAGACGTAGTACCACATCATGATATTGATCTTGCTATGAAAAAATCAGAAATTATCAATAACTTAAAATTGGTTGACTTTAAAACTTTTTTGATGGCATCTTTGGATTCCTTGGGCAAAAATGTTTTTATAACCAATTTTTAGTAGTAGGGAAGTTCTAGAACTCATTTTACAGACAAAAATTGGTTACCAAAAGTCTCCACTTTTCGCAATCTCCCCCCTCAACCAATTTGAGGAATTGGAACCTAAAATTTTGGGGATTGTTAACTTTAACAAAGTCCAGACTTGGAAAAGGGGTGGGTGACATAGCCTGGAGGATTTGACATGGAATTACCCACCTTCTCTTTGTTTCCTCCCTTGTATTGCAATGCCATTTGTCAAGGGTAGCCACCGAATCAAAGTGAGAAAAAGAGAGAATGCCACAAAAACTGCAATGCTGCAACAGAACCAACAACTTCTCAGACCTTCCGCTCTAACAATTATTGAAGCCCTCATACAGCACAGCAAATGTAATTGCATTAACAAAGCAAAATACACCTTTTCATTAGTCATTGATTTCTTTACTCTCATCACTTTCCCTTTGTTTCCTCTCCTGCAAAATACCATGCCTTATATAGTATTGTAAAAAATCTCAAGTAAAATCTTTTTTCATTTAATTTTCCGAATATTATTATTTCTTTCTATTCACACCTTTTGTCTTTTTATTTATACTGTAATTAGTTACAAAAGTATATAACCCTACCGATATCTTGCCCCTCCCCCCCAAAAAAATAAGGGGGTTAAAGTTAAGTGACCTGAAAAAAATCAGAAAGCTTTAGAATAAAATAACTGATGCATGATAAAATTCATTAATTAAATCAACACAAATTTTTTTATTAGAATCGGATAATTCCCTGATTTGAGGGGGGGGGCAATCGGGGGAAGTGAAGGGGTGGGTAAATCCAGATTGACAGTCCCTCGCATTTACAGATGTCAATAAGGCCACCATTTTGATGGAATCTGTAGTTCTTTCCTTTTTTTTTTTTTTTTTACATTTCCTATAAATATTTTTCTAATTTATTTAATCATCCTCGGGTACGTGCATGGACTATTTTTCCTTTTAAATCAATACAAAACAATACTTAAAACTTATTACATTTTTATTTTTTAAAATAAAGGTACAAAATTAGCTGTAAACGAAACTTTTTTTTTTTTTTTTTTACATATATGAATATTTTGAAAGGTTTGAAATAAATGATGTAATTGATAAGTAACGAAAATTAAAATCGGGTTTTAACAATCTTTTAAAATTATACTTGAAATTTAACTCAAAGAATTTTCCTTTTGATAGTCTAAAAAAATAAGATAAACTAGATTTTTCCATTTAATAAATCCGTAAGTCTTTTCACGTTAGAGTTAAGCTTCGTTTTGTATTTTTTTGATAAAATCGTTGTTTATAATAAAATAATTTGAAAAAAGATTTGACGGAAATTTAATCGGCAAACACTGGTCAAATATTCCAATGGAGGGAGGGGGGTTGGCTTTTGTTTATGTCACCTCCACCGATTAACAAGCATAGTAGCGAAAATGAAATATGAATTAGAAAATAATTCAATCAGTTTTCAAAAGATTACAAATACTTTTATATCCAAAATATAAAAGTAAAGTATAGTGACAATTAAAAAAAATATTTCACTTCTTCGTCAGAAAACTAAATTTTCTTGAACATTACGTATTTTTTTTTATTTGTACAAGAAAAATAATGATATAATGTTATACTTACTTCTTTCTCTTTTCTTACATTTGATTTCTTTTCTTTGGATCTATACAACGTTAAAGAAAAGGGGAAACAATATTTAAAATTAAACTATTTTTTGGTTGAACTGAATTGAAACACTTCTTTCATTTGCAATCAACATAGAAATAACTTCTATAAAACTAGAAACAAGGGAAGATAACTCCGATTTTTAATTGGATTTATTTCTTAAAATTGACATAAATAATAAAAGATGACAATGATAAAGGGTTTGTTTAGTTTATTATTTGTATGTTTGTTTAATATTTAACAAAGGTTAAATGTTGCTTTCTGTGGAATATTTTAAATTCTAGATGATTTGACGTTTAAATAAAAGTAAATATGTGATTAATCAATGATATGAAAAGAAATATTCTTAAAATATCGTTTTAAATTTAATGTAAAAATTACGCGCACCTTTTTTAGACGTCTCGTCTAAAAAAGGTGCGCGTAATTTTTACATTAAATTTAAAACGATTTTAAAATATTTAAATAGATTCTTTAAAGTAAAAAAAATAAAACATAGCATAAAATTTATCACAATTTAAGAATATGCGTATTTTTCCATTCAAACTAGTTTTAAAACTTTCTGTTTTTTTCGGGTCCTTAATTTTACCCCCTCATTTTTGGAGGCACAAAATATTGGTGGGTGATATAATTTTGAAACTAATTACAGTATGGATAAAAAGACAGAAGACCAAGGCAGAAATAGAAGAAAAAAAGTACCAAAAATCTACAAATTAAATGTTTAAAAAAAGTTTGAAAATGTTAAAAAAAAGTTTTTAAAAGTTGAAAAGAATTGGGGAGATTTTATTTTACTCTGTTATTTATGTATGTAATACCCTTTTATATCATATTATAATTATACATCAATATTTGTTCTGTTTAAAGGGGTGGGTGCCTAAATTGCAATTAAGTTTTCTCCAAAATTATTTGATAACAATACTAAAGTAGGCTTTTTATTAAATAAATATTTGTTTTTAGAAATCTAAAAATATGAAATTTGAAACTTAAAATTTGGTGTTTCATATTTTAAATTAATTTTATCTATTGATAAGGTATATAAATTGTTGCTCTCAAGGTGCATATGGATAGTGCAAATGGAATATTTATTTTAAAGAATTTTGATTTATTTCCATTGAATCAAATTGATTGAAACGATTCAGTAATTTAAAAGAAAGAATTCATTGATTAATAAGTCAACACTGAAAGTTTATTAAAATCAAATAATTCCCTCATTTTTGGTATTTTTTTAGCAACCTCAGCCCACCATAGAAAACAGATGATATGACATTTTCCCCTTGTCAATTCTGTTCTAAACAACCCACAAGAATTAGAGTGTTTTTTTTTTCTGTGTATTTAGACCCCCACCACCATCAAAAAAAAGATATTTCATTTAAAAGCTAGTAATCTTTCTGTATATGGTGTATTTAATGTTATTGATTTCTAAGAAGAATCTGTTAAAAATGTTTTGAAATAATGATAAAATGCTGATAATAGGGATTCTTTAGAGCAACTGCATAAATCTTCCCACAGTCATTTTTTGGCAAATTTAATTGTATAAATGTATTAAAGATAAATTACATATGTTACATATGTAATTTATTTTAACATAATGAATATCAGTAAAAAAAAAAGTGTTTGTCGACCTCTCTCTCTCTCTCTCTCTCTCTCTCTCTCTCTATATATATATATATATATATATATATATACAAATTATATGCAGAAATCACAAAGGGAGGTAATAAAAATTATTTTGAATTTTCAAACTGTAACCAAAACTTAAAGAAATTTTCTACATTGTTAATGACTTAATTTTATTATAAAAAAAAAAAAAAAAACTTTTTAAAAGTTTTTTTTCCTGAATACAGAATGTGGGGGGGGGGGAGGTAGATCTTTAGTCATTTAAAGAAAAATCATTTCAGTCCCTAATTTTAACATTTCTAAAAAGATCAAATCCTGAAGAATGCATAAAAAAATTTTTTAAACAAAAATTCAATACCCCAGAAAAGTTATTTTCTTAAAACTCAAAAAAAATTATTGTATTGTGTTTTTTTTTTTTACATAGTTTTAAAAACAATTTTTATACATGTAGCCTTCCATAACTTTACCAAGATCATAAATTTATATTTATTAATATTTTTTGAAAAATAAATTCCTAATAAAATGTTGAATTATCCCTCTTTTTTCCCAACCCTCCTTCTCTCTCTCTCTCCCTCTCTCATATATATATATATATATATATATATATATGTGAATAGATTGTGGTACGAGCAAAACTTGAAAATGGTTTTAAAAAGCGTGTACATTGTGAGATGTTATAATAAATACAATTTCACAAATTTTTTTTTTTTTCCCCTCTGAAAAAGATATCTTTTTTTCGGTCACGTCTCATCAGAGAAGCATACCGTGACACTAATGTTTGTACGAGGAATAATGTGTAAAATCCGCAGATGTGGAAGTAAAAAAAAAAAAATATATATATATACGTAGCAAAGTTGTGAGAACAGGCAGAGTTATTATCAACAATATTATTGTTGGAGGAGTGGTTGTTGGATCCGAATAACAGTAAATTGAAGGATTGTTTTTGTATACAGAGATTGGAGATTCCAGTTGGCACAGCCTCCCTAGGAATAATTGTCCCACAATTCCCCTGCGTCAACCTCCACTTCTGCTATTCACCTACTTGATAATCCTGCATGCGCAGCGTCTTAGTTCACTATATTAGAGGCCGCTGACAACGAATTACGTCTTTCAATTCTTGAATCCTTATTGATCAGCAAATTCCGTCCTGAACTCTGTATACAAAAACAATCCTTCAATTTACTGTTATTCGGATCCAACAACCACTCCTCCAACAATAATATTGTTGATAATAACTCTGCCTGTTCTCACAACTTTGCTACATAATATATATATATATATATATATATATATATATATTTTTTTTTTACTTCCACATCTGCGGATTTTACACATTATTCCTCGTACAAACATTAGTGTCACAGTATGTTTCTCTGATGAGACGTGACCGAAAAAAAGATATCTTTTAGAGGGGAGAAAAAAAAAAAATTTGTGAAATTGTATTTATTATAACATCTCACAATGAACACGCTTTTTTAAACCATTTTCAAATATATATATATATATATATATATATATATATATAATATATGCTGAGAATTTCATTGAAATTGGAAAATTCGATTTTTGTTAAATGTTTTAAAATGAAAAATTTGAAAAATTGTTTTATTATGTCTCTTTATTTACATACATATATTCATGTAAAAAAATATCTTTTTTGGAGAAGAGTGTCCTGGACCTGATTGCTGGGAAAGTAGTTTAATCTTTGCTGGGTGCCCTATTGTTACCTACCCAAGGCTGAAGGGCCCAGTCTGCCCTACTATTTAACCCATTGCTGGAGGCAGAATATATGGATTCATACCTTTCCCAAGGGTATTAGGGCTATGTGAAATGCCAACAGCTTTGTCTAGGAATTGAACTCGAATCGATGAGTCCATTTTCCACGACTCTAACCACTAGCCCACGCGCCTCCATGAAATAGAAGGGCATACAGAGTAACATCCAGTATATATATATATATGTTGAAAAAATGAATAAAGGAAAGAAAGTATAGAATGGATAATATAGGATATTTTAATCAATTTTACTTACACATGTTTCAGTCAGGAGTTTATCCATGTGTACATTATTCAAACTATTATTATTTAATGTACACTTGGATAAACTCCTGACCAAAATACGTGTAAGTAAAATTGATTAAAATATCCTATATTATCCATTCTATACTTTCTTTCCTTTATTTATTTTTTCAACATACCATCGGATTCACTTCCAGTTTCATTTTTACATATATATATATATATATATATATATATTCTAAATTGTGTCAGTTGAATAAGGGAGATTGAAAAAATCTTTTATCATTCTGAAAAAGGAAACAATTCTCAAATTTTATCTAAAAAATAACAAATAAAAAAAAATTAAGTAAATCTTGAGGCAAATAAAGTTTAAATAATTTATTTACAATGAAAAAAGGTGGCCATAAATATAAATCCATTTATGAGACAATTAACAATTTAAAAAAAAAAGGTAAAATAACTGAAAAGATAAATATTTATTTACAGAAATTCTTTTTAGATATACACTCTAATTTTTTCATTTTTTAAAAATATTTGAAGCATATTCAATGGCATTAATTTAACTAATATATGAATCATTTATTAGACAATGTAAGATTTGATTTGACTACATGAAATCATATTTCTGTAAAATTCCT
Source organism: Doryteuthis pealeii (assembly GCA_023376005.1). NCBI lineage: Eukaryota > Metazoa > Mollusca > Cephalopoda > Myopsida > Loliginidae > Doryteuthis > Doryteuthis pealeii. The sequence continues at coordinate 98,240,254 of CM042151.1, forward strand.
GAGCAAAATCAGTGTAGAAAAGCTCAAAAATGAATTATTAATTCAATAATGTTCATGATGATACCACATTCATTGAAAAGTGGAGACAACATATTCAATATATATATATATATATATATATATATATATATATATATATATGCGTGTGTCATATTCTGAACTGCATCAATTGAGTGAGGGATAGGCTTCTCTAAGACCATGGAGAGGATGGTTTCAGGTTGTCACATATGTCAAAAATATATGAAAACATAATGAAGATATAATTTCCCTTTACATAATAATTAGGCCGTGGCAGACAGTAAGAGAAAACCTGTTCACAATAAATGAAGAATGGCATTTAGTTAAAGTCTGCAACTTCTCGAAATTGCCATTTGTCTGGAAATTGGGAAGCAAAATGAGAGATAACTTTTTTTTTAAATAAAGAAAGATGCTAGATATTGCTAAAAATATACTTGAACTATATGTCTTTTAAAACTTGGGCTTCATGAAAATGCAGTTTTTCACCCTTCAGAAGAAAATGATTTCTCTCTTTTTAAAAATATTTTCTTTTACCAATATTTAGGAATAAGGTGCTAATACTTGATTCCTTTATGACTGGTATGAATATCCTAGGGCTCATATTGGAATGAAGAATGTTCCTTTTATAGCTGGTATGAATATCCTAGGGCTCATATTAGAATGAAGAATGTTTCTTTTATAGCTGGTATTTGTAGTCCGTAGCAGCTTGGTTTACCAGGTATTGTGTCTAGGTATTTTTAAAAATTTTGCTTGACCAACCCAGTATAATATTAATCTATTTCAATGACAAAGTTCTTTTTAGGTCATTCTATAGGTCTTGGTAGTTTGTGATTTTTTTCTCGCTTGGTTCTATTGAGGCCAGAATCATTTGGGACAGGTACATCAATAGTAATTTTTTCATGTAGTTGCAGTCTTTTAATGTTTATTCCAAATGACAATATCTAATTTAATGGCCTAGTCTTTTATACATCTACCTACTTGAATAACTTTATCATAGAACACAGTCATCTTCCCATTTTATATCATCAGTGGAGGTTTGTGTTCTCAGATGTGCTGTGGTCTGTCAAGCTGCATCTCTCCACAGATTTTCCAGTGTGTGTTCGCATATGCTTTTTCAAAGTGTTACTATGTGAAAATGCAGAGGCACAGATTTCGCAAGAAAATGGTTTCTCCCCAGTGTGCGTTCGCATGTGTTTTTTCAAGTTTGAGTGGTTTGTAAATCTTGATCCACAGACTTCACAAGAAAATGGTTTCTCTCCAGTGTGTGTTCGCATGTGAGATTTCAAGCTGGTATCAAACGAAAATCTTGATCCACAGACATCGCAAGAATATGGTTTTTCTCCAGTGTGTGTTCGCATGTGGGTTTTCAAATGGGACCTCATAGAAAAAGCTGACCCACAGACTTCACAAGAAAATGGTTTCTCAGCAGTGTGTGTTCGCATGTGGGTTTTTAAATGGTGACTCCTAGAAAATGCTGATCCACAGGTGTCACAAGAATATGGTTTTTCTCCAGTGTGTGTTCGCATGTGCATTTTCATGCTGGAACTGTGTGAAAAGGCTGATCCACAGACTTCGCAAGCATATGGTTTTTCTCCAGTGTGTGTTCGCATATGTAATTTCAAATCAGAACGATTTGAAAATGCAGATCCACAGACTTCACAAGAAAATGGTTTCTCTCCAGAGTGTGTTCGCATGTGGTTTTTCAAATGGGACCTCAGAGAAAATGCTGATCCACAAACTTCACAAGAAAATGGTTTCTTTACAGCGTGTGTTTGCATGTGCAATTTCAAACTTGTATCAAATGAAAATCTTGATCCACAGACATTGCAAGAAAATGGTTTCTCTCCAGTATGTGTTCGCATGTGGGTTTTTAAATGGGAGCTCATAGAAAATGCTGATCCACAGACATCACAAGAAAATGGTTTCTCTCCAGTGTGCGTTCGCATGTGGGTTTTTAAATGGTCATTCCTAGAAAATGCTGATCCACAGACATCACAAGAATATGGTTTCTCTCCAGTGTGTATTCGCATATGGGTTTTCAAGCTGGAACTGTGTGAAAATGCTGATCCACAGACATCACAAGAATATGGTTTTTCTCCAGTGTGTGTTCGCATGTGAGTTTTCAAATCGGAACTATTTGAAAATGCAAATCCACAAACTTCACAAGAAAATGGTTTCTCTCCAGTGTGTGTTCGCATGTGTTCCTTCAATTTGGAACTCCAAGAAAATGCTGATCCACAAACTTCACAAAAAAATGGATTCTTCCGAATTTTTTTTTCCATGTCAGATTTTATTCCTGAATTCTATTCTGATCTGTACATTGGAGGAAAGTTGGGTTTATTTCTCCACTTTCGGTTGGTGTGTGCTTGAATGTGTCTTTTTACATTTCAAAATTGTTCTTCCCAAATACTTTTATCTGTGAAGGTATAAAAATTTAAGTGTTTTTAAGAAAATAAAAAAACATACCTTATTTGGAATTATAATACAACAATCAGTTTATATTTCATTTAAATGGCAACATATATATATATTTCATTGTATGTCATAAATAAAATTCAACTGTTCAACAAATAATAAAACATATTTAATTAAATTTAATATGAATACTTGATTTTCTATTGTAGCTTTATCTAGATTCATCAACCATAAAATAACACTGTATTTATCAGAAAAAAAATTATGAAAATTCTTTCCACTCAATCATTTAGCAAAGAAAACAAGTGTATTGTTGGGAAAGAATTATGAATTTCTATCTCCTATGATTAGTTTCTGTTCTTTTCCACAGAGGTAGGAAACAGGGCCTGTTGCCTCTACCACAAGGAGCAAATAGTTCTCAAACAAGATAAGAAGCAGATTCTTCTTTTGTAGATAATATGGGTGCCTCCTGGTGGCCATGGGGCAGTTGGTAATAGCTCTACATCCAGATTTTTTAATAATATATTGGTTTACCTTTGTGCCTCAATTGGTCCTTTTATCAAAAGAATTACAATAGGTTAGATTAATCACTGTACTATAAGCTTTATCTTCTAAGGAACTTGGGGACTGATAAACAAGTAGGCATTTTAGATAATATTAAATCATTTACATTCACAAATTAATAACCACACAACATATCTTTTGTAAGCTGTTGATCATTAACAAAAATATATATATATATATATATATATATATATATATATATGACAGTTTCTGTTTCAAGTCAAACTTCTTTGTTACTTTTTACGGATTGCTTGTTTTATTGATGATTTCACTTTAAACATTCTTATCATGACATGCAGAAGACTCCTTAGTCCATCACAAACTAAATTTCACACAACCCCCACCACAAAAAATTTAGGCTTTTGATAAAATTATTTGTAATGTTCATGGAAGTTAAGTCGATTAATTCTCCTCGGAGCTTTTCTTGTTATCACTATTAGTTTTTATTTAATTATTCTTCACCCGTTCTGTAACGTGTTTTAGTCATAGGTGGGCTCTATTACTTTTCAAATCTACTACTCCTTTGAATTAAGTTTTCCTTCTTCTTGATCACTTGCCATACCAAAGTTAGACCCCAATCTGTCCTACTGTAGGGGCTAGAACTCTCCTGTGCCCAAGAAGTGGAGAGATTAAGGTTCCTTGTCAGGTGGTAAGAAATTCCTGTTAACTGGTTTTCAGTCCTGACGAGTAAGCCTCGTGAGATCGGGCTCTCACCACTCAGTCAACCCTGACTGAAGAAAACCCCTCAGTGAGGGAGAATAGCCACATATACCACCTGAGCATCCCCTCAGCGAGGGAGATAAATAGTACTCGTTATATTGTTGTGTCTAGTTGTATTTTACATGTTAATAAATTTAGTTTTTCCAATGGAAACAACTACATAAATGTAAATATAAACATACAATGAATGTCATTCTGTAGACTTTATTCATAACATCAACTTTCTTTTCCCATTTCGAAAGTTAGGTGTATAAAGTAAGCAAGTCGATGGGGCGGCCTAAAGTCGGTATCAGCCAGTCAACGAGGGAGTCTATCCCCTTTTCAATAGCGCTAGACCAAGGAGATTGTTTTTTAGCATCTGAGGTGGGGCGCCACACCTTCCATCAGCTCCTTACTTTACCACACAGATCCCTGTGCTCTTCATATGCTGAGTTGGCGAGGACCGGTATCGAACTAGGAACCTTGTGGTTTCTAGCCGAACGCTCTACCGACTGAGCTAACCCGAAAATAAATAGCTACACTGTATGATTTACTTTTTCTTATATATTTTTTAATTTTTGACTATAGGCTGATTTTGAAAAATCTATATACAAGCCATAAAATAACTCAACAGATTTAAATTGTTTGGGCATCTATCTTTATAGGAATCTTAATTATTTATTAAAAAGAAGACTAGCTTTTTTTATTTTCAAACAAAAATATTTGGGGTGTTCTATTGACAAAAAAAAAATTTTTTAACAATATTTCTCACCCAAAATTTATTTTAAAAAAATGATGTATTTATAAATAAGTAGTGAAAATTTCATTAAAATAGGATAAATACTCGATTTTAGAAAGATATTTTTAAAAAAATTATATCTATAGACTAAAATTTGATTTACTATTTTCTTATGGTAATTATTATGTCCCCTTTTTTGATTTTTGAATGGTCAAAATTCAATGTAAATCTTAATTTAGAACACGATTTCAGGTATTCTATGATATGAAGAAATATATAAAAATAATGGAGTTTTCTTTATTCTGATTTCTAGGATATGAAAAAATATATAAAAATAATGGAGTTTTCTTTATTCTGATTTCTAGGATATGAAGAAATATATAAAAAATAATGGAGTTTCTCTAGGATATGATATATAAAAAATAATGGAGTTTTCTTTATTCTGATTTCTAGGATATGAAAAAATATAAAAAAAAATAATGGAGTTTTCTTTATTCTGATTTCTAGGATATGAAAAAAATATATAAAAATAATGGAGTTTTCTTTATTCTGATTTCTAGGATATGAAGAAATATATAAAAAATAATGGAGTTTTCTTTATTCTGATTTCTAGGATATGAAAAAATATAAAAATAATGGAGTTTTCTTTATTCTGATTTCTAGGATATGAAAAATATAAAAAATAATGGAGTTTTCTTTATTCTGATTTCTAGGATATGAAAATATATAAAAAATAATGGAGTTTTTTTATTCTGATTTCTAGGATATGAAAAAATATATAAAAATAATGGAGTTTTCTTTATTCTGATTTCTAGGATATGAAGAAATATATAAAAAATAATGGAGTTTTGTTTATTCTGATTTCTAGGATATGAAAAAATATAAAAATAATGGAGTTTTCTTTATTCTGATTTCTAGATATGAAAATAAGTTTTCTTTATTCTGATTTCTAGGATATGAAAAAATATATAAAAAATAATGGAGTTTTCTTTATTCTGATTTCTAGGATATGAAAAATATATAAAAAATAATGGAGTTTTCTTTATTCTGATTTCTAGGATATGAAAAAATATATAAAAAATAATGGAGTTTTCTTTATTCTGATTTCTAGGATATGAAGAAATATATAAAAAATAATGGAGTTTTCTTTATTCTGATTTCTAGGATATGAAAAATATATAAAAAATAATGGAGTTTTCTTTATTCTGATTTCTAGGATATGAAGAAATATATAAAAATAATGGAGTTTTCTTTATTCTGATTTCTAGGATATGAAAATATATAAAAAATAATGGAGTTTTCTTTTTCTGATTTCTAGGATATGAAAAATATATAAAAATAATGGAGTTTTCTTTATTCTGATTTCTAGGATATGAAAAATATATAAAAAATAATGGAGTTTTCTTTATTCTGATTTCTAGGATATGAAAAAATATATAAAAATAATAGGAGGAGTTTTCTTTATTCTGATTTCTAGATATGAAAAAATATATAAAAAATAATGGAGTTTTCTTTATTCTGATTTCTAGGATATGAAAAAATATATAAAAAATAATGGAGTTTTCTTTATTCTGATTTCTAGGATATGAAAAAAATATAAAAAATAATGGAGTTTTCTTTATTCTGATTTCTAGGATATGAAGAAATATATAAAAAATAATGGAGTTTTCTTTATTCTGATTTCTAGGATATGAAAAAATATATAAAAATAATGGAGTTTTTTTTATTCTGATTTCTAGGATATGAAGAAATATATAAAAAATAATGGAGTTTTCTTTATTCTGATTTCTAGGATATGAAAAATATATAAAAATAATGGAGTTTTCTTTATTCTGATTTCTAGGATATGAAAAAATATATAAAATAATGGAGTTTTCTTTATTCTGATTTCTAGGATATGAAAAAATATATAAAATAATGGAGTTTTCTTTATTCTGATTTCTAGGATATGAAAAAATATATAAAAAATAATGGAGTTTTCTTTATTCTGATTTCTAGGATATGAAAAAAATATATAAAAATAATGGAGTTTTCTTTATTCTGATTTCTAGGATATGAAAAAATATATAAAAATAATGGAGTTTTCTTTATTCTGATTTCTAGGATATGAAGAAATATATAAAAAATAATGGAGTTTTCTTTATTCTGATTTCTAGGATATGAAAAAATATATAAAAAAATAATGGAGTTTTCTTATTCTGATTTCTAGGATATGAAAAATATATAAAAAATAATGGAGTTTTCTTTATTCTGATTTCTAGATATGAAAAATATATAAAAAAATAATGGAGTTTTCTTTATTCTGATTTCTAGGATATGAAAAAATATATAAAAAATAATGGAGTTTTCTTTATTCTGATTTCTAGGATATGAAAAATATATAAAAAATAATGGAGTTTTCTTTATTCTGATTTCTAGGATATGAAAAATATATAAAAAATAATGGAGTTTTCTTTATTCTGATTTCTAGGATATGAAGAAATATATAAAAAATAATGGAGTTTTCTTTATTCTGATTTCTAGGATATGAAAAAATATATAAAAATAATGGAGTTTTCTTTATTCTGATTTCTAGGATATGAAGAAATATATAAAAAATAATGGAGTTTTCTTTATTCTGATTTCTAGATATGAAAAATATATAAAAAAATAATGGAGTTTTCTTTATTCTGATTTCTAGGATATGAAAAAATATATAAAAAATAATGGAGTTTTCTTTATTCTGATTTCTAGGATATGAAGAAATATATAAAAAATAATGGAGTTTTCTTTATTCTGATTTCTAGGATATGAAAAATATATAAAAAATAATGGAGTTTTCTTTATTCTGATTTCTAGGATATGAAAATATATAAAAAAAATATTAAAAATATATAAAAAATAATGGAGTTTCTTTATTCTGATTTCTAGATATGAAAAATATATAAAAATAATGGAGTTTTCTTTATTCTGATTTCTAGGATATGAAAAAATATATAAAAAATAATGGAGTTTTCTTTATTCTGATTTCTAGGATATGAAAAAATATATAAAAAATAATGGAGTTTTCTTTATTCTGATTTCTAGGATATGAAAAAATATAAAAAATAATGGAGTTTTCTTCTGATTTCTAGGATATGAAAAAATATATAAAAAATGGAGTTTTCTTTATTCTGATTTCTAGGATATGAAAATATATAAAAAATAATGGAGTTTTCTTATTCTGATTCTAGATATGAAAATTATATAAAAAATAATGGAGTTTTCTTTATTCTGATTTCTAGGATATGAAGAAATATATAAAAATAATGGAGTTTCTTTATTCTGATTTCTAGGATATGAAAAAATATATAAAAAATAATGGAGTTTTCTTTATTCTGATTTCTAGGATATGAAGAAATATATAAAAAATAATGGAGTTTTCTTTATTCTGATTTCTAGGATATGAAAAAATATATAAAAATAATGGAGTTTTCTTTATTCTGATTTCTAGGATATGAAAAAATATATAAAAAATAATGGAGTTTTCTTTATTCTGATTTCTAGGATATGAAGAAATATATAAAAAATAATGGAGTTTTCTTTATTCTGATTTCTAGGATATGAAAAAAAATATAAAAAATAATGGAGTTTTCTTATTCTGATTTCTAGGATATGAAAAAATATATAAAAAATAATGGAGTTTTCTTTATTCTGATTTCTAGGATATGAAAAAATATATAAAAAATAATGGAGTTTCTTTATTCTGATTTCTAGGATATGAAGAAATATATAAAAAATAATGGAGTTTTCTTTAATTTTATTTCTTTCAAATGATATAAAGATTTTTTTACAATAAAATAACTTTTAGAAACGTTTTGTAGCTTTTCTCATCATATGTAATCAAGGATGTCCAATATGATGTGGAAAATTTAACGGTATGAAAATGTAAACATTGTTTTTTGTTCATAATTTTCATTATTTCGGTAAGCTGAAAAAAATTTTTTTTTTTAAATCATCAGAAGTTTTTTAATATTTCTTCTTTCGAATTGACAAAAGATTTTTAAGATAGTATTAACCTTTATGCAAGTTTCATTGTGTTAAACATGACGTAGGGGTAAATTTTACAGGGAAAATTGGTGGTACCTAACGTACGCAAAATAACGCACAATCGATTGGTCTTCACTATCAAATTAACTAGCTTTTTCCGTTTAATGAATGTATAAATGGTTTATCGTTAGGATTAAGGATTGTTTCGTATTTATTTGATAAAATTATTGCTTATGATAAAATAGTTTTAGAAATATTTGACGGAAATTAAATCGGCTAACACTGAATTTCGACGGGGAACGGCTTTGTTTGTCATCCCAACAATTAATACGAATAGTAACAAAAATAAAATATCAATTAAATGCTAAAATCAATTAGATTTTTTAAAATAATTAAATCAGTTTTCAAAAAATTCCAGATATTTTAATACCCATCGAGAATAAAGTAGTGTAACAAATTTAAAATATTTCATTGAAGAAAATGTTTTACTGAAAATTACGTATTTTATTTGTAAAGAAAAAAAAACATTTTACTTACTTCTTTCTATTTTCTTTCGTCCGATCTCTTGCTTAGGGTTCTACGACGTTTGAAAAATATAATATTTTAAATAAAATTAATGTTTTCTGATTGAATGAAATTAAAACACACCGTTCATTGGCAATCAATAAAGAAGGCTTTTTGAAAGGGCGGAAAACAAGGGAAATAATTCTCACGTTTTTCTCAATGAGTTTCATTGCTACTGGCAAAAAAAATTGGATACTACGAGTTTTAAAAGCGAATTAAGAATAATTAAATCTATCATTTAAGGTTAAACTTTGTCTAAATCGATAAGTAGTAGCATAATAACCATCATTAAAAAAAAGAAAAATATAATTACATATGCAGTTTATTTTTTAAAAGATTTAAAACTATTTCTTTTGGTCAATTTCGAAGCAAAAAATACTAAATTAAAGTTATGAAATAAAATAACTGATATGCATCAGTTATTTTATTTCATAACTTTAATTTAGTATTGTTAAATCAATACTGAAAATTTCCTTAAAATTGGATAATTACCTGATCTTTGGTAAAAAAAATTTTCCATCCCAAATGTTACGTTAAAATTGTAAACAAGCGCCTAAAACCATTGAAAAACAGCCAAAATGGCGGATCGCGTCGAAATTGACCAAAACAAAGTTTTAAATCTTTTAAAAATAAACTGCATATGTAATTATATTTTTCTTTTTTTAATAATGGTTATTATGTTACTACTTATACTTATCGATTTAGACAAAGTTTAATCTTAAATAATAGATTTAATTATTCTTAATTCGCTTTTAAATCTCGTAGTATCCGATTTTTTTTGCTAGTCCCTAGTATAATTATACACGCGTCACGGATTCGAACCTATTAACTTATGTACCCAGAACACAGTGAAAACAACAACAACAACAGTTTTCCCCAAAACCCAGGGTTTTTATTTCTCTTTGATCCCTCCGTAATAAGAATAACGACAATTTTTAATTCAAACATTATTTTCAAAAATTTATAAAATAAAAACCGACATATATTATGTCATTATTTTTAGCAAGATATTTTTTATACAATATTTTCTTTGATTAAATAAATACGATTTTGCTGTACATTAAAGAAAAGTATTTATTTTACATTTTAAATTTTTTTAAAAATCCCTGAAAAATAAAATAAAAATGTAGACAATAGGAACTTTTAATATAAAATTCTTTTGAAAATAATCTAACAATTAAAAAAAAAAAAAGAAAAAGATACATATTTTTTCTTATTTACGAGATTTAAGTTTCAATGTTTAAGATGCCCTATTTCCAAAACTGATTTATTAGCGAATTATCTTTTTTTACATATGTTCCGTCATTAAATTGTCTTTCGAAAAATGTAAAATTTATTTATGTACAAAAAAAAAAAAAATCTTAGTACGGGGGATCAATGCACGAAACAAAAACTAACGAAAAAAATTATTAGCCTTTTCAATTTAGTAAACATTTATTTACAATAAAAGTTTGTCTTTTATTACTTCATATACCAAAAGTTTTATTAAAAACGGATCATTAGTTTATTTTATATGATTTTTAGAAGAATTTCCTGTGATCACCCTTTTATAGAGCCAGCGATATTTTGCACATAGCTAATTAGAATTGACAAATGACAAAGATATCATATTTTCCTAACCTCCCACCAGGCCAATATTGACACAAGGTCATTTTAATATGGGCAGTACATATAAACTGAAGCTCATGCGATGGCTAGAGCAAAAAAAAAGTGGCTAAGGTTAAATGCTGCCTTTTTAAAAAAAAATTAATGTGATCTTCTGGTTTTTATCTTTTTTTTATACATCCCCCGCTTAGAGAATTTTAATTGATAAAAAACATTTTTTTTTAGTATTTTTAATAGAATTCGATATTCATGATAAAATTCATTCCTTTAATATGTTAAAACGCTGGAAATTTCATTAAAATTGGACAATTCCCTGATTTTTGGTAAATGTTTTAAAATTAAAAGAAAAAAATTAAAAACTTAAAAATGAAATATTTATGAGAAAAAAAAAAGAATTATAAATATGAAATAATTTGTTTAATGGAAATATAATATTTAACATCCTTATCTTCAATGATATAAAAGTTGTTTTTTTTTCAAAGAATATTTTTTTCATTTAATGAAAATAAAGTTAATTTTAGTTATTTTAGTGCATTATGTGAAATAATTAATATTTTTGAATAAAACTTGAATTTTATATATTCACTGCAGTTAGTGGTGTAAGGTTCAGTGAGCTTACTCTAACTGAAATGAAATGTTTTAAGTTTGCAGTAAGCCTCGCAAGGTTGTCACTTGATCTCATGCAACAAAAGAAGTGCTAAAATATGTATTTATATTTGGTTCCCTTGCTGTCACTTGATCCCACGTTTAATGAGGTTTTAATAAATCAGGCTGGCTATCTCAATGGTTTTTCAAACCATCTTTCACAGGGAGGAGTATACTCCTCGCATCTTCTAAACTTTATATTGAAGCCCCTAAAAAGAGAGCTCCTAAAAAATATTACTCCCTCTCCTAAAACACAACTGCTTCATAAGAGATATGATTGGGGGTGGCCATTCATGACACAGTGCTGCTTGGAAAGTAGATGAATCTTTACTGGTTGCCATAGTTATAAAAGATAAAATAAAAGAGATTTACCAATTATATATTTTATATTAGGAATATCTTCTTTGGAGAAGTGTTCACTGGGCCTGGTTGCTGGGAAAGTAATTGAATCTTTGCTGGGTGCCCTATTGTTACAAATGCTAATTGTTATAAAAGATAAATTGAAATAAAAGAGATTTACTAATTATATATATATATTAGGAATATCTTCTTTGGAGAAGTGTGCACTGAACATGGTTGCTGGGAAAGTAGTTGAATCTTTGCTGGGTGCCCTATTGTTACAAATGCTAATTGTTATAAAAGAAAAATTGAAATAAAAGTGATTTACCAATTATATATTTTATATTAGGAATATCTTCTTTGGAGAAGTGTTCACTGGACCTGATTGCTGGGAAAGTAGTTGAATCTTTGCTGGGTGCCCTATTGTTACAAATGCTAATTGTTATAAAAGATAAATTGAAATAAAAGTGATTTACCAATTATATATTTTACATTTGCAATATTTTATGATGTTAGTTTTTTTCACACCCACATAAGCCAACAATTGTGACATCAAAGACATTTTTTACAAAATCAAATCACTAACCCTGATTGAAAAAAAAATACCAAAAATAAGGGAATTATCAGATTTTGATGAAATTTTCAGTGTTTATTTATCAATGAAAGAAATTTATAAACATCAGTTAATTTATTTCAAAACTGATTTTTTTCAGGTCACTTTACTTTGACCTGCCCCCTTATTTTTGGGGCACAAAATATTGTTCATGTTAGTTATAATTGAAACTAATCTTTGTATTAATAAAAAGACTGTGAATAAAAAATTTTTTAAATGAGATTAAAACAATTATATATTCTATATTAGAAATATTTTATGATGTTAATGCAGACAAGTGTCAGCAGTTTTAACATTTAAATTTAAAATGATTTATAATAATTTAACTAGATACTTTCATGAATAAAACATAGCTTCTATCCCAAGATAGCATAAAATTAATCAAAATTAAAATAAAAAGTTAGATTTTTCCTATCAAACTAATATTAAAATTTTAAATACTTATTTTTTCAACTTAAAAATTCTTTTGAAAAATTCCGCCATTATCAATGACCAATACAATAAAATTCAATCACCAAAAAATCTCACAACAATCTATTAATCTAAATAGAAATTCTTTCATTTAATTGTCAATTAAAAAAAATGTTTACTTTGAAATAGAAAGAAAATACATCAATTCGATATACATATTGGATATTTTTTACTCACACCCACATAAGCCAACATGGGATTCACGGTCAGTGATTGTCTTTTTAGAAGTATGGATAACCAAAATGAAACTAATATAAAATATGTTTGTTTTTAGTTTTTAACAGATCTAAAACAAAAAATCATTGCGTTATAATATTAAAATCATTTTTTCATAAATAAAATGATTTAATTTTTCTTTTAAATAGTTTTAGTCAATGTTGAAGGACAAATAAAATTCAAGCTAAAAAAAAAAAAAGGCTTTGTTGAAGGGAGGGGGTCCAAAAATTAAGTCCAATGATTACTGGCAGACTAATCGATCCTTTCCTTTTTCTTCTCCATTTCCTGTCTCATTGCAGTTGACATCTACTACTTGTTGTTGTTTCTTCTTATTCTTTCAAGCCTCTCACTGCTACTGTCTCTCTGATCTCATAACACATATTTTTTCTCGCTTCCACCTGGGTTTCTGCTAGTCTCTTTATACACCCAGTGCCCACATGCTAGTAGCTGTCATACGGGCATCTGGTTTGAACATACTGAGCAAAAATCAAACTATCTTTTGGGTACAAATGATTTTCAATATATGTGAAATAATTTTTAAAAATTGTCATAGATTCAGTGCCAACTTGGGATACTGATCTTGCTATGAAAAAATCAGAAATCATCAATAACTTAAAATTAGTTGACTTTAAAAATTTTGATTGCATTTTTGAATTTCTTGGACAAAAATGCTTTTATAAACCAATTTTTAAGACTAGGGAAACTCTAGAACTCATTTTACAGACAAAAATAGATTACAAAAAGCTGCTAAAGAAAATCAATGTATATATATATATATATATATATATATATATACACATATATATGATACTATTGCACTCTAGCACGTGAGAGATAATAAAATTAGAATTGCATTTTATATATAGATATCATTAGATGTCAGAAACTCACAAAGTTGCCTAAACCAAATCCTAAACCTAACACTAACTATAGTGTCTCAAAGGTTTAAGATATTTTCATGAACTGTAATGCTTTTATACACCATTTAATGATATTATCTCTTAAGCCCTAAAGTGCATTAGTACCATATATATATACAGCAACACTCTGATGCTTCTTCTGATAGAAATTGTACAGAAATCAACTGATGCAAAAGAATAATATATTTTTATTGAACCATCTTTACACCATTAAAAAACAATGTGTTTTACCAGTTCAAGAGACTACTAAGACAAAAATTCTTTATAGGACAACATTTCCATCCAAAATTTTGAAACTGCCTCTAATCTAGGGAAAATTAATAGAACTCACATTATGGGGTGTCAACAGATATTAGTTTGGTATAGTTATTTCTCTTAGACTGTCTACATAAAAAAGTGAATTTATGTGTCTATCTAAAAAGGGAAAAGAATATACCTAAATGATTGGCACACCTTAGCAACAGTTACACTGCCACCAAAAATTACAAAGATCTAAGATTTGTTAAAAGTGTCTCTATTAATCACTCTCCCATCTCCCCTTCACTTGCATAGATAGACTAACACATTTAACATGGAGGTAATCAAGAAATAGATAGAGAAGAAAAGAATATGCAGAATGTAAAGACAGGGATGGGTCAGTTTTTGACTTAATTGCAAATTAAAACTAATCAAAACAAATTAAAATGGAATTTTTTCAAACATAATTTAACAGAACTCACATTAAAGGGTGTCAACAGATATTAGTTTGGTATAGTTATTTCTCTTAGACTGTCTACATAAAAAAGGTGAATTTATGAGTCTATCTAAAAAGGGAAGAGAATATGCCTATATGATTGGCACACCTTAAGTGCCAGTTACAGTCACCAAAAATGAGAGAGTCTGAGTAAGTTCAAAGTACTTTTGTATTTTTAACATTTTTTTACTGTGTGTGTTTTTCTTTTTTTGTAATTTCTTTTGTTGTTCATGGTGTGTGTGTGTGTGTGTGTTTATAGAATTTCTCTTTTGGAGTTCCTGATGCTCCATTTTGGCTTGATATTTTTGGGAGGGTTTTTCCCTGGTAAGCATTGATGAGAACATCGCAAATGATCCTGGAATTCAATGGGGTGTGGAAAGGTAGTGTACACACCACACCAAATTTTTATACACTGTTGTTACTGTGGATGTGTTTTTATGTTCGGTCAGAACATCGGTATTTGTAAAATGCTCCGAGCACAAGCTGCATAGATGCTTAATGTTCAAACATGACAGATTGTGATGGACTATTTTCATATGATTATTCAAAATACACACATTGGAATATGGAGCATTGCATGGAAATTTCTACCCATTTAGAATCTGAACATGCAGATGCCTTGGTCTTTCTTGAAGACATTTGGTATTCCCAGCTGCTACTCAAACTGAGAGTAGACACATCTGAACCATAAATGGACCTGATATTTTTCTTCCGTAATAACTGGGAGAGGGATGTTTTAATGGCAGCTGGATCAGATATTTTGTTAGATTCTCTCCATCATTCCTCTAAAATTATTATTACTTCAGAGGTTACTGAGGTACAGGTATCCATTTTTTTTAATATTAGGAAGTGATGAAGTCAATGTTTAAAAGTTCAGCTTCAGAACACTCTCACTTTAGTTTAATCCAGGTAAAGTTCACCTTGCACTTAAAGTGAAAAAAACATGTCTTCTGTAAATTTTTCACTGTTTCTATAAGAAGGACAATTTGTTTTTCCAATACTGCATAGAGTTTGAGGCCATTCATAAAGAGTAGATGGTTATTTATTTTATATTTTATTCTTTCCTTATAAATTTACTGAGGTTGTATATAGCTTTGCAGCATTGAAGGAGTTTGCTAAGTTGATCCATAGTGAGACAGAAAAGAAGAGATGATAGGCTGTTTCCAAGGAACATATCTTGCTGTCCCTAATGTTTTGCATCTGTATTTTTCCTACCATGTGATTGATGTCTGCCATCTGGCCCTATGTCTTCACGGACATGATTTCAGTTCCAGACATCAGCGTATCAGGGTGGGGCACACTGTCAAATAACTTCCTATAGACTATCTTGGCCATTGATAAGTTTCTTTGTCTTGGCTGGTGGTCCTTCAGCGTGTGTTCGCATGTGGATTTTCAAACAGGACCTCCTAGAAAATGCCGATCCACAAACTTCACAAGAAAATGGTTTCTCACCAGTATGTGTTCTCATGTGACGTATCCAACTTGTATAACTGAAAATGCTGATTCACAGACTTCGCAACGATATGGCTTTTCACCAGTGTGTGTTCGCATGTGGGCCGTCAAATGAGATGTCATAGAAAATGCCGATCCACAGACTTCGCAAGAATATGGTTTCTCTCCAGTGTGTGTTCGCATGTGTATTATCAATCCTGAACTGCAAGAATATGCTGATCCACAGACCTCACAAGATAATGGTTTCTCTCCAGTGTGTGTGCGCATGTGGATTTTTAATTGGTCACTCCTAGAAAATGCTGATCCACATACATCACAAGAATATGGTTTCTCTCCAGTGTGTGTTCGCATGTGGGCTTTCAAATGGACCCTCTGAGAAAATGCTGATCCACAGACTTCACAAGAAAATGGTTTCTCACCAGTGTGTGTTTGTATGTGGGTTTTCAAATTGGACTTCATAGAAAATGCTGATCCACAGACTTCACAAGAATATGGTTTTTCAGCAGTGTGTGTTCGGATGTGGGTTTTTAGATGGTCCCTCCGAGAAAACGCTGATCCACATACATCACAAGAATATGGTTTCTCTCCAGTGTGTGTTCGCATGTGGGCTTTCAAATGGACCCTCTGAGAAAATGCTGATCCACAGACTTCACAAGAAAATGGTTTCTCACCAGTGTGTGTTTGTATGTGGGTTTTCAAATTGGACTTCATAGAAAATGCTGATCCACAGACTTCACAAGAATATGGTTTTTCAGCAGTGTGTGTTCGGATGTGGGTTTTTAGATGGTCCCTCCGAGAAAACGCTGATCCACAGACTTCACAAGAAAATGGTTTCTCTCCAGTATGTGTTCGCATGTGTAGCTTCAATTTAGAACTGCAAGAAAATGCTGATCCACAGACTTCACAAGAAAATTGATTCTTCCTAATGTGTGTTTCCATGTCTGTTTTTAATCCTGAAGTCTATTCTGATCTGTAGATTAGAGGAAATTTAGGTATTTCTTCCACTGTCATTTGGCATGTGCTTGAGTGTTACTTTTTAATTTTCAAAATTGTTCTTCCCAAATATTTTTATCTGTGAAGAAATAATAATTGAAGTATTATTTAAAAAAGTAAAAAACAGAAGACGCATATTTTGTTTTGAATTATAATATTATAATCAGTTTATATTTCATTTAACTCCAACATATTCTATCAGAAATAAAAATCATACAAATATGAGACTATTCTTTCAACGGCCAGGAATCAAGTGACCAACCTATTGGCCAACCACTGGCAGTGCTCTGCTGCTGATATTATTATTTATACTGGCTGTTCTGATCTTAGCCACTCAATTGCCTTTGAGTCTTCATGGACGATGGAACATAGGATTATATCACTGAGCCTTTTGACACTACGTAGGATTCCAAACCTTAGGACTTATTCACTTACCAAAGGATTCTATAGTTCAGGACTTATTCACTTACCAAAGGATTCCATAGTTCAGGACTTACTTACTTTAAGTCCTTTTCAACTGGCCAAGGATGGTGGTCAGAAACTTAACAGCATCCTAGCAGGATGCCAATAAGATTCTGTGCCAGCCATATTGCTTGCCTTGGTAACGATAATCTTGGAAGGTCCTAGTATCAAGCCCCAGAGTAAAAGCACAACATCAGCAACACTAAGCATTTCCCAGCATCTCAAGTTCAACAGAGGTAGACACAAGCAATACACCTTGCCCAGACACACTACTATGGAGGAGACACTTGTACCAACCTACATCAGCCTAATACTTCATGAACATACATGCAAAAGGGAAGTCGTTAACAGTCTGGCATACATGGGGATTTTCATCTCTTATGATTGGTTCATGTTCCTCTCCACATAGCTAAAGAACTGGGCCTATGGCTTCTACCACCAGGTGAAAGTAAAATGATACTTGGAAGACTGAATGTCTTATCTCTCACTGATAAAATATTGACTGGTTCACCAATAGTCTGCCCTGCCAAAATGAAAGGCACTTCTTTGAGACTGCCACAGTAGACAATATGGGTGTATTCTGGTGGCCATTTTGGAAAATAGCCACCATTTTGAAGCAAATTTGATGTTTTAAATGTATTAAAAATAAATTGCATATGTAATATTATCTTTCTTTTTTATGATGTTCATTATGTTACTACTCTTCGACCTACACAAACATTTGACCTTAAATAATCAATTTAATTAATTTTAATTCGTTTTTAAAATAAAAAGCAGACAAAAAAATGGATATCCCTAATAATATACAGTAGTACACACTTTTAAAATCTCATGTATGCATTTATTTTTATTCAATTATGTAGTGACATTTTTTAAAAACCTTTTTAAATTAAGTGGTGTCACTAAATGAATTTTACCATTTGAACCCCCAATTCAATTCTTTATTAAAGAATTTAATACACAGCATTACAATGGACTCATCACCAAATTTTATTAAATCTTTAAAACACAAAAATAAAATGAAGTGTATGAGTCAAAAGAACACTGATTTGAAAACAAGTGAGATAATTAAGATTATTTTTGTGTAATTCAAATTATTTTTCTTGTGTGTTTCCATATAAATAATCGGGTATCACTACTTAAATAAAATCAAAATCAAAATAAATTTAATAAATTAAAATATGAGTATCATGATGTTAAGTATAAAATGTCATATTATTAGATTCTAAAGTTAAGAGACCTGAAAAAAAATCAGAAAAATCAGAAAATTTATTCATTGAACACTGAAAATCTCATTAAAATCGGATCATTCCCTGATTTTTGGTAAAAATCTTTGAAACAGAGGGAGGGGGTAAATATTAAGTAATTATATTTGGTTCGCTTGTTGTCACTTCATCCCACGTTTAATCATGTTTCTAGGGACTGGCAAACGGAGCCTAAAATTTGTTTTTGACAAAATGACTTTAGCCCCCCTACAGAAAATAATTTACCAAAAATCAGGAAATTATCGGATTTTAATGAGATTTTCAGTGTTTATGTATCAATTGACCAAAACAAATCCCTTTAAATGTATTAAAAATAAACTGCACATGTAATGATATTTTTATTTTTTAATGATGGTCACTTATCGATTTAGACAAAGTTTGACCATAAATAATAGATTTAATTATTTTTAATTCGCTTTTAAAACTCGTAGTATCCGATTTTTTTGCCAGTCCCTAGAATAAAGTATTGTAACTAATCTTAAAATTTTCATTTTAAAATATTCCCCTTTCACTTCATTGGAAAAGAAAAGTTTGACTGAAAATTACATAGTTCTTATTTGTAAAGAAAGAAAATAATGGAAGATTTTACTTACATCTTTCTCTTTTCTTTTGTTAGATTTCCCTATTGTATGAATATTACCATTATAATTCATGGTTAGAGCTCTACGACGTTTGATGAATACAAGAATGTCCCGTTTGAAATAAAGTGTAAAAATAAAAATAGTCTAAAAAATAAAATCTGTTGCTTTTCCCGTTTAATAATATATGAATGGTTTCTCGTTAAGGTTAAAGTTTGTTTTCTATTTACTTAATATTAATAAAATTATTGTTTATGATAAAATAGATTTAAAAATATTGGACAGAAATAAAATCAGCTAACACTGACCTAAGATTTCGACCGGGAACGACTTTGTCACCACAAAAATGTACACAAATAGAAACAAACAAAAAAATATCAATTAAATGCTGAAATTAATTAAAACATTACAGATATTTTAATAGCCATAGAGAATAAAGTATTGTCACACATTCAAAATATTTCATTTCAAAATCGTCATAAGATTTTATTTTAGAATATTTCTATTTCACTTCATTGGAAAAAAGTTTGACTGAAAATAACGTATTAGAAAGAAAATAAAGAAAATAATAGAACGTTTTACTTACTTCTTTCTCTTTTCTTTCTTCCAATCTCTTGCTTACGGTTCTATGACGTTAGAGAAATATAATATTTTAAATAAACTAATATTTTCTGGTTGAGTGAAATTAAAACATGTCATTCGTTTACAATCAATCAATAAAGGTTTTCTAAAGAGCGGAAAACAAGGGAGATAATTCTGATGTTTTTCTCTAGCAAAAATTAAAAATCATTTAATGTGAAAGTAAATAAATTATATATTTATAAAAAGAGAAAACTTAAATTTTATATATTCACTGCAGTGAGAAGGTTACTCTAAGTTTACAGTAAGCCTCGTAATTGCTCAAATATTAAGTAATTATATTTGGTTCGCTTGTTGTCACTTCATCCCACGTTTAATGATGTTTGTAAGGCAAATGCCTATGTCGTGTTACCAGAACTACATGATAACATTAGTACGTGACGACCACTGGCGCCATAAGAATTGGCGTGTATTTCGTTTTCCTTTTGTCTCATTCTGTTACGTGAAGTAAAGCAACGTGTAAGCACGTGTATTTTGTACCTCCGTTAAAATACGTCTTATGTTCTCATTCTACTAACACTATGAATCATCAGAGACCTTTAAGCTCAACACAATGTTAATTGATTAAAAACATATTTTCAAATCTTTTTAATAGCATCGAATATTCATTATTAAATGAATTACTTAATAAATAAAATACTGAAAATTTCATTAAAATTAGACAATTGCCTGATTTTTGGTGAATGTTTTAAAATGAAAAAAAAAATTAAAATTATTTTATTACATCCCTTTAATTACAAGACGTGTTAAAAAACGTAATTATATTTGGTTTGCTTGTTGCCACTTGATCCCACGTTTAATGATGCTTTGATATATCAGGCTGGCTATCTCGGTGGTTTTCTAAACCATCTTTAACAGGGAGGATATTTCTTGCATCTTCTAAACTTTATATGGAAGCCCCTGTCCCAAAACACATCTGTTTCATAAGAGTTATTGGATTATGGGTTGGATTAAGGGTGAAATAAAAGTAAAAGAAATTATTTTAGTTTTAACTGGTGGTTTTTAACTGAAGTCTAAGTGACAGCAAGTCTCCAGGACACTTATATAATAACTCTGGTGACACTACAAATCATCATTACCAGAATACAACATTTTGAAAAAATTTGTTAATGAAAAATAAATAACCATAAATCAATTTTTGGGGGACTATTTACCAATTTCATATAAAAATGGTATCGGAAATTGGGTTATTAGTTCCTGGAATCAGACACCAGGGGCGGACCCCTAAAATTCCACAGAACAGATACGGCAGGCACGAGGGTAAGACCCAAGAACAGCCTGACAGGCAAAGGGTGCAGTACTAGCTGAAACTAGCAGAACAACAGAAACACAGCGACTTTACCGGACAACGTAGAGACATTGCAAAGATTAATATATAATCAAGATAAGTGTATTTGAATCTCTTGTATTACCTTTATATATCCCGCCAGGAGAAATTTCTCTGGCAACTCTGAAAGACAATTACACTACTCTTAAAGACATTTACAAAAGAAATGTATACACTCTAACACATTAATACTAACCCAGAATAAACTGTTAACCCAAATATACATACCATATTTGCCTTGTACCTTTCCTTTATACAACAGTCTTAAACGTAACTATTTGTCTACTTTATTTCTGTTAATGGCAAGCAATTGTGGTAAGAGTTTCAGGTATATTGGGTTTGAGTTAGGGCTAACCTGGATCTAAATTTTAGTTTGAAAAGACTGGTCCTGACCAAAAAAGAAATAAATAGAAACCCACTAACTTATGGTGAATTTAAAAATCTCATATTGCCACAAACCCAGAATGTCCCCACAGTATCAAAAATACCACTAGACTTGCTTGATTTTTTGTTATATCATGATGAAGATGCATCCTCTTTGTATAATCATTTGTTTTATTAACAACTTTCCAGCATTTATTAAATCATGTAAGATTTGATTTGACTACAGTGGTACTGCCTTAATTGTGACCCCTAAAAAGACAGAGGAAGAGACCAAGTGGGTTACTTACTTAAGTGTTGGTAAAGGGTAAGACTGGTTTAGCAAACTGCTTCCTTCAGGTTATCAGTGGTGCCGAAACCCGGGAATGAACCAGGGACCTTCAGATTATCAGACAGTCGTAGTCGTCGTAATTGCTTTGCTCTCCCAGCAGTTCTAGGCTTCTCACTAGCACTATCCAACTATATCTTCTCTTCCACTCGTTTCGACAGCCAAAATGCTACTGCAGACTTTCTCTCCGATCTGGGAGGGCAGGTCCCTAAATATCCCATTTCTATGTTTCATCCAGGCTCCTCACTCTGAATTGCACGTTTGACATTCATCAGCACGTGTCAATCCTCACGACGAGACTTTACATACGGGTTACTCTGCACAGCTCGTGCGGAATTTCATCAGCATTTCAGCAACAAAGAGGTGACAAGTTCAATTTCTGTGGTCACGCACCACACTCCTCCCCCTTGCACAGGCTACACATATCTGGACTCGTTTCGTTCGTGGGGGCTCGGAATCTGCTCATCCACAACTGGCTACTGCAATCATCAATGGAGCCTACAGCTAAGGGACGAAATGAGGGTACACTACACCACTGTCATCTCCAGGGGTCCGTGACTAAGCCTAGTCTCTGTTAAGTCCCCTCACTGGGTAATGCTTTTGTACCATTCTTTTTTGTGTTGTTGGGAGTGGGTAAAAAACACAGAGGAGGGTGTGTGGGACTTTGGGGACTAACCTGTTAGAGTGACTTGTTTAATTGAGGAAGGTTTCTGACTGCATGTGACTGCTAATAACACTAGGCCTGAAAGGACTTGATTTTATAATTTACTGTAGGATGGTTAGATGAGATGGAAGCACTTTACCAATCCCTATAAAATAGGTTTCCCTCTTCCCACAGAGACTTAATCGTTATCATATTTTCTACTGCACTTATCTTCTACCATTGTTATCTGACCCAAGGCAGGGTCACTGAAGAAAGTACTTCTTTAATAAACCCTATAAATCAATCAGCTCTATCCTGGGTCATCAGAGTTAGCAATTTCTTTTTGTTTTGACAAAATATATGCAATTTAAAGTTGTATACATTTCTGATTTTTTTAAATTAAAGTTTCAATTTTTAAGCTCAAAAATGTAAAGATTTCAATAGATTTTCTATAAGATACCTATTTTACAATTATTATGTGAAAATAACATTCTACATTAAATTCTAAATTTTTTTAGAAATTTTAAAACTTAACATTTTAAGAAAAATCAAATACACACATTTTATATAAATATGTAAAATCTAGTGCATATTGAATTGAATTAATTAATAAAAAAACATGTTTGTCTTTTACCATTCTGAACAGGGCAACAATTTGCAAATTTTATCTAAAAAGTAACAAATAAAAAATGTACATTAAGTAAAACTTGAGGCAAATAAAGTTTAAATAATTTATTTAGAATGAAAAAAGGGTGAGACAATTAACAATTAAAAAAAAAGGTAAAATAACTGAAAAGATAAATATTTATTTACAAAATTTTTTTCAGATATACACTACTTTTTTCATTTATAATATTATATACACATGGTGCAAAAATCAATCACTGTGTGGTCAAAAATCTTTCATATGATGGCTCTGATGTCACTCATTGTTACAGGGTCAAAGCATCCTTATCACTGACACAGGATGCCCCAAAAGTATCTTAAAATATCACTAGACCTTTTTTGTCTTTCCATCATATTAAGATGCAGCCTCTTTGTATAATTCTTTGTTTTTGTTATAGGGTGATACACCCTATAAGACTAATGGAATGCGTCAACAGGTTACTATAAATAACAGGGATAATTGTGGCTTAGCAGTAAGCCAATGTGAGTATGCCAATAACTCTGTTCGTCGGACTTAATTTCCACATCTCTCTGTTGTATTTGTCTACTTTCTGTTAATACATTTTTCTACATTTGTTACCCGTCGTTTTGTTCTTATTTGACCCCTTAAAACCTCACAACAGTTTTCTTAACAACCTTCTAGTAACAAAACATTTATCATGGGACCATATTACCTTTAGGCACCCCTTTTTTGATTTCATTTCATTAGGTAATTTTTTTTATTTACACTGTTAACATCCATATTTTTTTAATAGACGATTTCTAGACACATTTTTACAACTTTACAACTAACCCCTAATCCTAACCAAATATTTTTTAAAAATAAATACTTTTTAATATTAACTATCCGTAGAGCACATGGAAAATAAATAAACATGTCTTTCATTTTAAGTTTTATCTTTTAAAAGAATAACAATATTAGTTTATCTTTAGTGCTAAATTAATTTTTCATATAGATTAACAACAGCAACTATTCCCATGTAAACTATTTTTTTGTTTAAAGTTTTTGTAAATAAAAAAAAACATTTTTATTTAAAAAAAAAAACTATTGAAATAAACATATCTGCATGCATTTCTCTATGATTAAATAAAACTATCTCAATATAAAACGTGTCTTTCATTTATAGTTTTATCAAAAAGTGTTTTTTTAATATATTTTTGTTAGTGTTAGGGGTTAGGGGATAGTTTTATAATTTAAAAAAATCTATAAATCGTCTGTTAACAAAAAAACAAACATTAAATAAGTAAAAAGAAAAAGTGTAGCTAATATAAAAATGTGTTCTTACGTTTAATTAACAACAACAAAAACGTAAAAAAGAAAAAGTGTATTTTCTACTAAAAAAATGTCCCATAAAACTGTTAATTATTCTCATGTAAGGATGATGATGGTCTAAATGAAAAAAATGAGCTAATGAAACAAAATCGAAAAGGGGTGTCTAAAGTTAATATGGTCCAAATCATGTAGGATTTGATTTGACTACATGAAATAAAATTTGTGTAGAATTCATGGTATATGATGAAATCAGATTCATATTATTATAGCAGATTGGTTTACCAGGTAGTGTGTCAATGACCAGTGTGTGTTTGCATATGCTTTTTCAAATTGCAATTCTGTGAAAATGAAGATTCACATATTTTACAAGAAAACGGTTTCTCTCCAGTGTGTATTCGCATGTGTGTTCTCACAGAAGAACTTGTAAAAAATGCTGATCCACAGACTTCACAAGAAAATGGTTTCTCTCCAGTGTGCATTCGCATGTGTTCCTTCACATGGGACCTCATAGAAAATGCTGATCCACAGACATCACAAGAATATGGTTTCTCTCCAGAGTGCGTTTGCATGTGTAATTTCAAGCTGGTATCATATGAAAATGCTGATCCACAGACTTCACAAGTAAATGGTTTCTCTCCAGTGTGCATGCGCATGTGTACCTTCAAACTGGACTTCATTGAAAATGCAGATCCACAGACTTCACAAGAAAATGGTTTCTCTCCGGTGTGTGTGCGCATGTGCTTTTTCAAAGCAATATTCTGTGAAAATGCTGATCCACAGATTTCACAAGAAAATGGTTTCTCTCCAGTATGGGTTCGTATGTGCTTTTTCAAGCAGGAATGGTTTGTAAATCTTGATCCACAGACTTCACAGGAAAATGGTTTCTCTCCAGTGTGTATTCGCATGTGGGTTTTCAAAGTAGATCCCATAGAAAATGCTGATCCACAGACTTCACAAGAAAATGGTTTCTCACCAGTGTGTGTGCGCATATGGGTTTTTAAATGGGACCTCATAGAAAATGCTGATCCACAGACTTCACAAGAAAATGGTTTCTCTCCAGAGTGTGTTCGCATGTGTTCCTTCAATTTAGAACTCCAAGAAAATGCTGATCCACAGACTTCACAAGAGAATTGATTCCTTGTAATGTGTGTTTCCATGTCTGTTTTTAATCCTTAAGTCAATTCTGATCTGTACATTGTAGGAAAGTTAGGTATATTTTTCCACTGTCATTTGGCATGTGCTTGAATGTTATCTTTTAATTTTCAAAATTGTTCTTCCCAAATACTTTTATCTGTGAAGGAATAAAAATTGAAATATTATTAAGAAAATAAAAAACAGGTGACACATATCTTACTTGGAATTCTAATATAAAAATTGGTTTGAATCAACTGCAAAGATATTGAATATAATTCATTGTAAGTCATAAATAAAATTATTTTACTGTTCAACAAATAATGAAACATATTTAATAGAATTTAATATGAATACAGTATTTTTCTATTGTAATCTACCTTTATCTGATCTAGATTTCTTAATCCTAAAAGAACACTGTATTTATCAGAAATAAAAATGATAAAAATATAAGATAATACTTTCCACTCCATAGTTTAGAAAAGAAAACAAGTATGCTTATAAAACAGGCTTTCTGCCTCTACCACCAGGAGAAAGTAGTATACCCATCCAAAATGAGAAGCAGAGTCTTCACAACTGTCACAGGTGACAATATGGGTGTCTGCATGTTGCCATGGTGCAGTTAGGCAATGGCTCTATATACAAATTAGTTTATAATATATTGGTTAACCTCTCTGCCAAAATTGTTCCTTTTATCAAAACAGTTACAATAGGTTAACTTAACTGCTGTACTATAAGCCTTATCTTCTAAGTAATTTGGGGACTGACAAACAATTAAACCTTTTAGATATTAAATCATTTACATTCGCAAAAAAACACACAACATGTTGCTCATTAACAAAAATAATATATATATATATATATATATATATATATATATATTGAAAGATAAATGGAAAGAAAATGTACGGATAAAAATTCATTTATTGAAATGCAGACACATGTTTTGACCAAGAATTTGTCTTTGTATACATTGTATCCTATTTAGTATTATTTTAGATACTAAATAAAAATAGAATAAAATAATAATAATAATAATAATAATAAATGTATACAAAAGGCAGTCTTCTTCAGGGCAGGATATTTTGATTTTTGTAAACCTCCCTCAGGGCCGTGAGCACCTGTTGTCTGTTTGCTGTGCATCTACTGCATTACTTGCAACTTTACTGGCCATGATCATCTGCTACTTTCACCTAGGACCTACACTTGTGTCTGTAATTCTGCCTCAGGGCTCATCCAGGGGGTTTACAATCAACAACAAAGAGAGAATAAAGACAAGACAAGACAATTTCAGGTGAACATTAAAAATGGTCAGAGATGAGGTATATAGTTCACATTCATTCTCCCTATCGACTACAGTTCCATTTGCTCCCATCGCTGTTCCTTTGGGGACCTCTGCTAAGGCTAGCATCTAGTGGGCAACACAACTGATCTTACTTCCTTGGTCTCCAGAACTCAACTAACGTCTACAGGGTCTAGAAAACTAACTGACTTAACTTCCAAAAAAATCACAGAGGTCCCAATTCTCGCAATCAAATCTCGTCCATGAGATTTGTGCCTATCCCCCGTGTGATTTGAAAAGTTCTTTGTTCCAAAATGGGTCATATTCTATTACTACTCTAAATCTTGTTTAAAAACCAGACCCTCTGTCTCCCAAGAAGAGATAATATTCATTCTTGAGCTTTCCTAAGTTTTAATGGGTGGACTGTGCTAACAAACAATATAATACAATACACTACACCTTCTTACACATACAATATATATGTATACACACACACACACATGTATGTATACATACGCACATATGTATCCATACATATATATACACACACATTATCCACCTGAACACACACACATATATACTTATCTTATATGTGGGTTTTCTTACTACTTATACAGTATACTAGGTAGAATTATATATACACACTTACACCCGTATGCACAGATGCACACTGCACTCATGCATTGTGCTATATTTTTTTATTGCAACACGTGTCAGCATTTCAATAAATAAATTCTTATCTATACATTTTCTTTCCATTTATGTTTCAACATAATTGTTGGATTCACTTCCATTTTTCACACATACATACATACGTGTATATATATAAGAAAATTCTCTTTACTTAATCATCGTGATAGTTAAAATATAGGAACTTACAAGGATTCTTTTTCCTTTTAAATCAGTTTTAGATATATTTATTCAGATTTTAATTAAAAAATAAATGCACTAAGTGAGTTAGTTGTAAATGAAGGACTATGGAAGCCTATAAAATGAAATTATATTAGTTATTCTTAATCTGGGTTATAAAGAGAGATCATTTTTTTTCAATATATTTGGTGATCCATAAACAAACAAACAAAAAACATTAATAACAATTCTAAAAATATATAAAAATCTAAGAAACTATGTTGTGCAAAATTGCACATTTTTAAATAGATTAAATAAAGCACTATCTATGGTAAAAATATTGACTTTTGACCTTTAAAATTTGCAGCATTTTCAAGTGAATAAAATATTGACTTTTAGACCTTTAAAATTTGTTATTTTATTTAAAATTTGTTTTAGACCTTTAAAATTTGTAGTACATTTTCAAGTGAATAAAATATTGACTTTGACTTTTAGACCTTTAAACATTTTCAAGTGAATAAAATATGACTTTTAGACCTTTAAAATTTGTAGTACATTTTCAAGTGAATAAAAATATTGACTTTTAGACCTTTAAAATTTGCATTTTCAAGTGAATAAAAATATTGACTTTTAGACCTTTAAAATTTGTTAATACATTTCAGTGAATAAAATTTTAGACCTTTAAAATTTGCTACAAGTGAATGAAAATATTGAGACCTTTAAAATTTGCTAGTACATTTTCAAGTGAATGAAAATATTGACTTTTAGACCTTTAAAAAATACATTTTCAAGTGAATAAAAATATTGACTTTCAGACCTTTAAAATTTGCTAGTACATTTTCAAGTGAATGAAAATATTGACTTTTAGACCTTTAAAATTTGCTAGTACATTTTCAAGTGAATAAAAATATTGACTTTTAGACCTTTAAAATTTGTTAATACATTTTCAAGTGAATAAAAATATTGACTTTTAGACCTTTAAAATTTGCTAGTTTTTCAAGTGAATAAAAATAGGCCAATTGAATCAGAACATTTTTTTTGCATCAATGCAAAGAAGTTTTTGAAACTACAGAAACAACAAAAAAAAAAAAAATGCTAAAAAACTTTTAAGAAAAAAACTTAAAGATTCAAAAATTTTTTCATGTATTGAATTTGTATTTTTCTATTTTTTGTTTGTTCATCAGGATTAGATCTTTTTAGAAATGTCAAAATTAGGGACTAGAATTTATTTTTTAAATAACCAATTCAGAATGTGTTTGGGGAGTTCATCCCCCAAACACATTCTGAATTGATAAGAATTTTTTTTTTTATAAAACAAAAATAAAATAAACTAGTCATTATAAAATTAAGTGATAAATGAATAAAGTACTGAAAATTTAATTAAAATTAAACAATTCCCTGCTATTTAGTAACTGTTTTAAGATTAATTCTTTATCATCTCCCTTAATTAAATCGAATTTTTTTTTTAATTACTGAATCGTTTCAACAAATATTACTATTAACACCATTCGTAATAGTGACTAAATTTAATATTTTTAGATTATAAAAAAATATATTTATTTAATAACTAGTCTACTTTATTTTTTTTATCTAATATTTTTTTGGGAAAGTTAGGCTCCCATGTTTTTAAACAGAACAAATATTGATGTATAATTTTTTCACTTAAAATATAAAAGGCAATTATATGGTACTTATTTTCTACCAGAGTAGCTCCCTTAATTTTTTTCTTCTATTCACACATTCGGTCTTTTGTCTTTTCATTTATACTATAATTAGTTTCGAAAGTATATAACCCCACCGATATTTTGTGCTCCTGCCCAAAATATGGGAGGTTCAAAGTGACCTGAAAAACATCAGAAAGTTTTGAAATAAAATAACTGATGCATTATAAAATTCATTCATTAATAAATCAACACTGAAAATTTCATTAAAAACGGATAATTCCCTGATGTTTGTTTTTTTGTTTTTTTTCAATCAGCGGTGGGTTAAATTTATTTTGTAAAATATGCATATGACGTGAATTTTGGCAGATCCTACAACATATATACTTTGAATGGTTTGAAATGTTAACATTTCTGTCAATAATTTATTTAGATTTCAATAATGTTGTCCCGTCATGTTGCAATGGTTAGAAAACTAGTCTCACAGATCCATTACTACTGAAAAGGAAGTTAGATGCACCATACTTGTGACCTTGTATCAAATCCTACTCATAGTAGACCGATTGGTAGGTACCACCAAAATACGTCACTTAATCGGTTTAAGCCATATTGAAGGAAGAAATTTAAATATTTTTAACTTTATCTTTTTTTAAATCTTGCAAAAAAGAAATAACCAACATAAAGAGTTGCTACAAAGAAAAAGAGTTAATTCAAAGATCAAATTACCCGATTGGGGAAAAATTACTCACCGTTATCGTGAAAAATAAGTAAAACCGTCCGTTTTGTTTTTTTGTTGTTTTTTTTTAGAACTGGGCCAGTTTGTTTGCTGATAATTCTTAGCAGAATTCTGTATTCATGGTTCTTTTACTAAAAATCTCTTGCTTCTAAACTTATAAAACACTTCTGATATAATTATTCATACTCTTATCTTTATACAAAAAAGTAAAAATCGTTTTTTGTCGAGGCATTTTTTCATATTTCATAAAATGAAATAGGGGGGTAGACAAAAGAAATATTTCCCCAAATATATTTTAGGAGAAAATCTATTTCAGACATATTTTCATCAAAATTCAATTAATTATGGAATTTGTTAATGAAAATTGAAACATTGATTTTTCATAGAATTTTTTTAAAAAGCCTCTAGTCCTAACTTGTTTTTGGCTACGTTAAATTTCAATTGATTTAACGGTGCAAAAATGTAAACATTGTTTTTCGTTTATAATTTTCATAATTTTCGTAAGCTAGGATTTTTTTATGCAAGTTTCATTGTGTTAAATATGGAGGGAGGGTAAATTGGTGGTACCTACCGATTGGGTAAGTATCTTTTTTTACTTAAATTGCGATATAATGATTGATATCAACACAGAAAATTAATCTATGTTTTTCTATCTAAAAAAAATTAATTCAAGAAAGAAAAAATCCTGAAGGAATTGAAATAAAGTCCTAGCCTCGTGATGATCTAAAAAATAAAAATAAAAAATAACTATTGTCAAATTAACTCGCTTTTCTTTTTCCTTTTTTTTCTTTTTTTTTTCTTTTTTTTTTTTGTTTGTTTAATGAATGTATAATTTCTGGTTTTGTAAACTTTATTTAATAAAATCATTGTTTATGATGAAATAGTTTTAAAAATATTAAACAGAAATGAAATCAGCTAGCACTGGCCTAGGATTTCGACCGGGAACGACTTTGTTTGTCACCACAAAAATTAACACGAATAGTAACAAAAATGAAAAATCAATTAAATGCTGGAAAACAAATTGACTGAAAATTACGTGTTTTTTTTTAAAAAAAGAAGAAAATAATATAACGTTTTACTTACGTCTTTCTCTTTTCTTTCTTCCGATCTCTTTTTTAGGGTTCTACGACGTTTGAGAAATATAATATTTGAAATAAAACTAATGTTTTCTGGTTGAGTGAAATTAAAAACATGTCGTTTGTTTGCAATCAATAAACGTTTTCTAAAGAGCGGAAAACAAGGGAGATAATTATGATGTTTTTCGCCTGAGAAAAAATTATATTCCTTAACACATGACAAAGACAAGAAGATAATGATAAAAGGTTTGTTATGTTTAGGCAAAGGTTAATGATTTTCTTTCTGTGGAAAATTTTCATTTCAATATCATTTGAAATTCAAATCAAAGTAAATATGCATTTAATCGCATGTTTACTTTGATTTGAACATCAAATGATATTTCAAGCTTCAAGCTTTTAAGAATATTTATTTTTAATCATTAAAACGCATATTCATTGATTAAACGCATTATGATTTAGCTACTGACAAAATGAGCCTAAAATGCGTTTTTGACAAAATGACTTTATTTACTGTAGGCCTACAGAAAATAATTTACCAAAAATCAGGAAATTATCGGATTTTACTGAAATTTTCAGTGTTTATGTATCAATGAATCTTCTTTATAATGCATTATTTATTTTATTTCAAAACTTTCTAATTTTTTTCAGGTCACTTAATTTTGACCCCCCTTATGCTGGGGGCGTAAAATTGTTTCGAGTTGGTCCTTACCTGATACTAATTACAGTATAAATAATGAGATAAAAGACCGAAGTTATGATTAGAAACAACAAAAAAATTCATGGTTACGCTTCTATGAGAAAATAAGTACCGAAAATCGAAAAATAAAATGTAAAATGTCGAGGTTTGGTAAGTAGCAGAGGAGTGCATAGTGCGTGCTGGGCCCATAACCTGTTGAGGTTTGGTAAGTAGCAGAGGAGTGCATAGTGAAAATAATGCGTGAAATAATAATAGAATTTACAATAGGTAAAATTATATAGTGAGGAGCTGGTCACACAGAGTAGAATAAGGATAAGTCAGCAGAGGTTAACACACGAGGTAAATTCAACAATGATTTATTACGAACTGATTCAATTTCTTGCAAGGGTTAAAAAGGAACAAACCTTTGGGCGGAAGTGGGCGGAGTCTGAGCTCCTGCTGATGTCACATCAAATATATATATACTAATAATAGAAATATAAGCTTATAAAAAAACTTAACATAAAAAAATAATAAATAATTAATTTTTTGGAGATTTCCTTTTTACTCATTTCAATAATTATTTAATTGGCTATTATTTTATAAAAGAAAAAATTATACATCGATGTTTTTTCTGCTTAAAAAGAGTGGGGGTACATTTTCAATCGAGTTTTTCTTCAAAACTTCTTACTTTTGGCGCCTAAAATAAGTTTTGCATTAAGTAGATATTAATTTTTAGAATCTAAAAATATAACATTTTAAACAACATCAGGATTTTCATATTTTAAATGAATTTTATATATTAATTTTTCATAGCAAAAATACTAAATTGAAGTTTTGAAATGAAATAACTGATGCATTATAAAATTCATTAATTGTTAAATCAATACTGAAAATTTCATTAAAATCGGATAATTACCTGATTTTTGGTAAATTTTTTTGCAATCACGAATGTTAGAGTAAAATTGTAAACAAGCACTTAAAACCATCGAAAAAGAGGCTGAATGGCGGATATCGTCAAAATTGGCCAAAACAAATAGTTTTAAATCTGTTTAAAATAAACTGCAAATGTGATTGTATTTTTCTTTTTTTAATGTTGGTTATTATGCTACTACTTATCGATTTAGACAAAGTTTAAGCTTAAATAATAGATTTAATTATACTTAATTCGCTTTTAAAACTCGTAGTATCCGATTTTTTTTGCTACTCCCTAATCTTTATAATGCATTATTTTATTTCAAAACTTTCTCATTTTTTCCAGGTCACTTAATTTTGCCCCCCCTTATGTTGGGGGCGTAACATTTTTTTCAAATCGGTCTTATATTGTACTAATTTCAGTATAAATAAAGAGATAAAAGACCGAAGTTATGAATAGAAACAAAAAAAAACAAAAAATTTTTTATGGTGGCTATTCTATGAGAAAATAAGTACCGAAAATAGAAAAATAAAATGTAAAAAAATAATAAATAATTAATTTTTGGGAGATTTTTTTTTTACTTATTTCGATAATTATTTAATTGGCTATTATCTTATAAAAGAAAAAATTATGCATCGATATTTTTTCTGCTTAAATAGAGTTTTTCTTCAAAACGTATACTTTGATGCAATGAAATAAGGTTTGCATTAAGTACATATTTATTTCTAGAATCTAAAAATATAACATTTTAAACTTAAGATCAGATTTTTCACATTTTAAATGAATTTTATATACTAATTTTCCATAGCAAAAATACTAAATTAAGGTTTTGAAATAAAATAACTGATGCATTATAAAATTCATTAATTGTTAAATCAATACTGAAAATTTCATTAAAATCGGATAATTACCTGACTTTTGGTAATTTTTTTGGTAATCGCGAACATTACAGTAAAATTGTAAACAAGCACTTAAAACCATTGAAAAAGAGACAGAATGGCGGGTCACGTTGAAATCCCTTTAAATGTATTAAAAATAAACTGCATATGTAATAATATTTTTTTTTTAACGATGGTCATTATGTTACTACTTATCGATTTAGACAAAGTTTGACCTTAAATAATAGATTTAATTATTTTTAATTCGCTTCTAAAATTCCTAGCAGAAGACAAAAATGCCAGTGGCTATTATGATTCATGTTAGTTGTTTGTATTTTAAATTTCTTAAACAATTTACAACTAATTTCAGTGAAAATGAACGTATGCAACATATAATTCATGCTGTTTTGATATCACCTAATAATTCTTATTTTGAGCTATTTTAAATAAAAATCAATCATGATTTATATATATATATTTTTTTTGGGGGGGGGTGAGAATATGTGCTTATTTGAAGTCGTACTTAATTTTGAAAATTAATCATTTGATAATTTATGAATTAGGCGGGTATACCTGTTCAAATGTAAGGCTAAACAAATCAAGAAAAAGTCAATCCCTTTATGTACATTTCAGCCCATTAGGCCTCATCAGCAGAGCTATAGACAGGAAGACTTCTCTGTGATGAGGCCTAATGGGCTGAAATGTACATGTAATTTAAGCTGATTAAAAAAAATAAGTATGATTTTTGGATTCAGCATAAAAAAATGCCTTAAAATCAGTTATTACATTTTTGACCTTGAAAACATTGTAATCAATATATATATATATATATATATATGTGAAGAGAAATGGAAATGAATCCGACGGTATGTAGTATAGTGAGAAATTCGAAGAAACACAGGTTTAAATAAAATGAGTGGTAAGTTATTCGTTATTCTGTGATTAAAAAAAAACAACTTTTACTCTTCCATATATCAACAAATGCCCTGAAGAAGATCTACTTAACAGATTGAAACACTGCAGCATAGGCTAATAGATTTACCACTCATTTTATTTGAACTTGTGTTTTTTAAAATTTCTCACTATATTACATATATATATATATATATATATATATATATATATATATATGTGAAGAAAGGAAGTAAATCCGACGGTATGTAATATATCAAGAAAAATGAAAAAACACAGGTTTAAATGGGTTAAGTGGTGAGTTTATTGGTCGACGCTGCAGTGTTTCAATCTATTAATTAGATCATCTTCAGGGCATAAGATAAGAAATTATTTATCACAGAATAATGAGAAAAGCGAGTGGTAATCCTTGTCATTCAGTCTGTTTAAAAAAAATTTCTGAAGTTTGAAAAAAGGAGACGGTTTTGAAATATGACATCAAATATTCTATTTTATGGCGTGAGTATGTAGCGCTGTAAGTGTGTGTATTGAAAGGAAACATTGTGCATTTTTTTAGGTATGTGGTTGTGTATGTGTGTGTATAAATTTTTTCTATTGCGATAAACGACAGCGGAAGTGAAAACTCAAGGTTGTGTGTGTGTGTGTGTGTGTGTGTGTATTGGTAAGAGGTAAGGGAGAGATGTCATGAAAAGAAATTTTCATGTTTAATATTAAGAGAGGAGAGGGAAGTTTGGGTGTGTGTGTGGGGGTTGGGGATTTAAAAAATGAAAAGTTTTTATTTTATTTTATTTTATTTTATTTATTTATTTTTTTTTTTTTTTATTAGAAAGAGTTTTCTAACACACACACACACACACACACAACCTTGAGTTTTCACTTCCGCTGTCGTTTATCGCAACAGAAAAAATTTATACACACACACACACACACAACCACATACCTAATTCACCACTTAACCCATTTAAACCTGTGTTTTTTCATTTTTCTTGATATATCACATATATATATATATATATATATATATATATTAAGCACATAATCTCCCACAAATTGTTGGCCTTCGCCATTTCAAACACATTGTTTGACTTCTTCATACTGTCATGCCGTAAGTCACCCAAAAAGTGCGATATACATATCAGTTTAAAATAAACGAGAAATTCTGGGGAGTCAGCTAGTGTAGTGGTTAGAATGTCCGCCTGTCAGCCTGACAGGTAGGGTTCGAATCACGCACAAAGCACTGCCCAGTCTATAGCTCTACTGATGAGGCCTTATAGGCTAAAATGTACATACAGAGATCGACTTTTTCTTGATTTGTTTACGCTTTACATTTAAACTGATATGCACGCGTAATTCATTTAATCATAATTAATTAACAAAATTAGGTATGACTTTAATTAAGCACATAATCTCCCACATATATATATATAGGTAATTTGAACATTAGCTACATAAATGAGAGTATTCTCCCCTTGTTTCTTTTACTTTGCGGAAGCTGTATATTTTGTTTTGTAAAAACAGATTTTTTAAAAATTGGGTATACCTATTCTTTTCTAATATACTGGTATTCTCATAGAAATATTAACACCTTTTTTTAAATGACCTGTGGGATATTCTAAGCCTATGTTGGTAGGGACGGTGAACATGTGGAGACTTTTTGAAAATATATTAAAGGTATTCCTATAAGGGTGTTAACATTTTTAATCGATTAAAAAAAAAGATGTTAATATTTTTATGAGAGTACCTGTATATTAACAAAGTATAGCTATACCCAATTGGTCGAAAAATCTGTGTTTTTACATAACAAAACATGTCTTTCTCAAAGTGAAAAAACAAGGGAGGTTAGTCTCATTTATGTAGCTAATGTTCAGATTACCTAAATATATATATATAACATGATCCAAGTTTATAGTTTTCTGATCTAAGAATAAAATTATCTATTAATTTTTTAGCTAGAAAAAGCAAACAACTTCAGCTATCCTGTATTTATCACCTTTCTCCTCCTTTTCCCTCCTGTTCACTGAGTGGCTTCGCCCCTGGCAGGGTAAGCAGGTGTCTTTGTGAAGACACCTTTCCTCTCTACCTGATTCTCCATCTGACAGTATGCTAGTGAACACTACCTGACCACATGTTTATAGAAAGATATGCAAGAAAGACATGTTCACAGCCGCTTTGATCCATGAGGTAAGTCTTCTCTCTCACTACATTATCATTATATTTTTAAAGGAAAATAAAATTGGTTATAGTTTTTATATAGGCTGAACCCCCCCCAAAAAAAACAGAACCCACAAATTTTGTGGATCTCTGTTACAACACACAGATAAATCAAGATGAACAATGGTTTCAACAAGATGGAGCTACACCCCACACATCAAATGATTACCTAACCTAGCTTAGAGAATGGTTTCAGGAGAGGCTGATCAGCAGGAAGTGTGACATTGAATGGGCACCACACTCACTGGACTTGAATCCACCAGATCTTTATCTGTGGGGGCACCTCAAGAATAAGGTGTACTAGAACAACTCTCAGGCAGCAATTACAGCAAAAAGCAGAGAAATCCCAAAAAATAAATGTCTTTGTGTGATTGACAATTTTGCGCGATGTGTGCAAGTTTGTCTCCAATACTAAGGTGCCCATTTGGAGCATATTTTAGAGAGAGAGAATTCCTTTAAAGTAAAGCAACCAAGATAAGTGAAACTTTGAGAAATGATTGTACAAGACTGAAGTTTCTGGAAATTTTATAGATGTTGATAAGATTAAATAAAATCTATTTGGGTTCTGTTTCTTTTTGGTCACCCTGTTGATAAAAGATGGGTCTCAAATACCCAAACATAGTTGCAAATCAATTCTTTTTCTGAGTGGAGACAGTTCTAGGTAGAGATGGGGATTCCCCCAATAAAAATTATATCCCCCTTCAAATGAGTATTTTCACTTGAAAAATTATTTTATTAAGATCGGATTAATAATTCAATTTTGTTGACACTTTGAAAAATTTCCTGTGATCTCTCTTATTGACAGGTGTGTTGATTAGTTCGTTCACCTGGCTATGCAGCAAAGTATTAAATGTATCTAGCAGGATTGTGGATACCATGCCTACGCTTTAAAGATGTCTGCAAGAGAGACCTGAAGACATGCCGCATCGACATAGACACATGGGAGGCTTGTGCAGAAGACTGTGCAACCTGGCACCTCCTCGTCAAACAAGGAACAAAAAGAAGTGAAGAAGAGAGGAAAAAAGCTGCCACAGAAAAGAGAGCTAAAAGAAAGGAGAAACAGCAGCACCCCAACACCTACAGAAAGCATCACATTTTGTTTGCAGCCATTGCACCAGAGACTGCCATTCGAGGATCAGTCTGTTCAGCCACTCACGTAGCTGTAAGTGAGAGAGAGAGAGAGAAAAAAAACAAAAAACTACGCCATTGTCTAAAATAGACAGAAGGTTGCCAACCATGTGGATATACCACAGTATAATTTAATTATCACAATGTTTGACATGTTTACTTAAGAGCTATTGCATAATACTTCAAGATGTAAAAAGTATGATAATCTTGAATTAACACACTCTCACTTTTTTCTTTCTTTCTTTTCTTCTTTTCATCTTTTCATTATGTTCAATCAAAACAGATGTTATTGCTTCTGCGCGCCTTCACCTCCTCTATCTTTGCCCTAGTCTCTTTTTTTCTTTCTTATTATATTTTTTCCTGGGTAGCGTATACTTTTTCTTCCCTTTCTTTCTAATAAAAACAGAATGGTCCATTAATTAACAGATATGATGACACTCATAGAAAATAAGAATCTGGCAATTAAGCAACACCAGATAATCAGTATTTACATTTTTGCATTTCATCTTGGACAACTTTGGTGGTCTCATTTTTAACCAGAGGGTGTTACAGGATGATAACGGTCAGAAGATTAAGGAACAAGAGTATAATATATAGATTTATGATTTTGAACAAATAATTTTTTTCATTATTCCTTTTGTAATTGAAATAGAATTGCATTTCATTAACTTTTTTATATAATAGTCAAGATTATTTTGTTACACATATACTGTGTAAATATCATTGTTTCACTCCTGTTAAATTGTGTGTGTGTGTGTGTGTATAGAAATAACTTTTTTTCAAATCGAGTATTTTACTATTGCAATAGAGTTTTTTATAGAATTATTTTTAAAAACAAGAAAAATTTTTAAGGTAAATCAAAATTAATACATTTCATTATGATAAATTAACAGGTCTTTATCACATATAAGTAAAAAAAGTTTTAAAGTTGACAGAGTGGCTAATTGTTGGTATCAGCCAGACAGCGAGGGAGTCTATACCCTTTTTGCCAGTGCTAGGTCAGGAAGATTTTTTTGTGGTGGTGTAGAGTGCCACACCTACTGTCGGCTCCCAACTTTATCACACAGATCAGAATACCCAAGCTGTGCTACACATATGCTGAGTTGGTGGGTTATACATATATAAGTATATTATTATATTATACTAGTACAAAATAAAAAAATGCCCTCTGGGCAATGTAAAAATATATTTTTGAAACATATTGCCAGAGGGATGGGAGTTAAAAATTCAATGTCAGCAAGTTTGTACCCTAAGTAAGTAAAATCATCAAATTCATTAAAGGATTAAAAAATAAAACAATTTGAAATATAAACCTTAAATATGTATTAAAATAAAACAAACTATATATAGATATATAATACCAGTCATGTATTTATTCAAACTTGTTTTAAAAAACAATGAGGACTGTCTAATGTTGCATGTTCAAATTTTGAGTGTATTTATTCTGTTATGACAATTTTGAGTAATGTGACGTAAGCAGTGATATAATTTTTGTTACAGACAAAAACCGGAAGCGAATCTCCATTATTAATAGATAGATATTTATGTGTGATGAGTCATTTCATGTTCCAAAAGAATGTCAGTGTGTGTTCACATGAAAATGCAGATCCACAGACTTCACAAGAAAATGGTTTCTTTCCAGTGTGTTTGCATAAGTATTTTCAAACTGGAACTAGTAGAAAATGCTGATCCACGGACTGTGCAAGTAATTTTCCCTCTCCATTGTGTTTTTGCAAGTGATTTCTCAAACTGGTAGAATCTGTATATGCTGATCCACAAACTTCACAAGGAAAAGGTTTCTTTCCAATGTGTGTTTGCATGTGTGTTTTCAAGCTTGAACTACGAGAAAATGCTGATCCACAGACTTCACAAGAATATGGTTTCTCTCCAGTGTGTGTACGCATGTGGCGTATCAAATGGGAACTACTAGAAAATAATGATCCACAGATTTCACAAGAATATGGTTTCTCTCCAGTGTGTGTTCGCATGTGTGATTTCAAGTTGTAACTCTGTGAAAAGGCAGATCCACAGATTTCACAAGAAAATGGTTTCTCTCCAGTGTGTGTTCGCATATGGATTTTCAAGCTGGAACTACAAGAAAATGCTGATCCACAGATTTCACAAGGAAATGGTTTCTCTCCAGTGTGTGTTCGCATATGGATTTTCAAGCTGGAACTACTAAAATATGCTGATCCACAGACTTCACAAGAATATGGTTTCTCTCCAGTGTGTATTCGCATGTGGTGTATCAAATGGGAACTACTAGAAAATGCTGATCTACAGACTTCACAAGTAAATTGTTTATCTGCAGTGTGTTTTTTAAAGTGCCTTCTTAAACTGGAAGAATCTGAAAATGCTGATCCACAGATTTCACAATTAAATGGTTTCTCTCCCGTGTGTGTTCGCATGTGGCATATCAAATGAGAACTCCTAGAAAATGCTGATCCACAGACTTCACAAGAATATGGTTTCTCTCCAGTGTGTGAATGCATATGTATTTTCAAGTTGGAATTCATTGAAAAACTTGATCCACAGACTTTACACGAAAATGGTTTCTCTCCAGTGTGTGTTCGCATATGTGTTTTCAAGGTGGAACACTGTGAAAATGCTGATCCACAGATTTCACAAGAAAATGGTTTCTCTCCAGTATGTGTTCGCATATGGCGTATCAAATGGGAACTCCTAGAAAATGCTGATCCACAGACTTCACAAGAAAATGGATTATCCCTAATTTGGGTTTCCATGTCTGTTTTCAATCTTGAACTGAATTTTAATATGTGCAGTGGGGAAATCTGGATTACACTAGTACTATTTTCCCCACTTCTTCTTGGAAATATGGATTTAAAGAAACACTGCAGTACTGACTTGCAACAAAATTGCCTTGGACATTGTCAATATGCAAATCCACACACTTTGGTCTTTTTTTTTTGGTATGTGTTTCAATGTGTCTTTTTAGATTTTTAAATTGTTCTTCCCAAATACTGTTATCTGTGAAGGAATGAAAATTTAAGTATTATTAAAAAGATAAAAACCACGAGACACATATCTTGTTTGAATATTATAATCATTTTATATTTGAATTAACTGCAACCTATCATAAAATTCATTATATGTTATAAATAAAACTGTTACTATATTGTTCAACAAATATTGAAACATATTTACTGTAATTTAATATAAATATAGTCTTATCTAATCTAGATTTATCAACTAATACCTTTTTTTCATCTACAACAAAAGTGAAATATAGGTAACAAAATATTTATCTAAAACAAAATGCAATAGAAAATGACACTGAAAGAATTTAAAGTAAACATTCACTTTGAGAGTCTTAAGAAAAATGTAGTTATCATTTATTTTCTTTATAACAACACCCAACATGGATTTGTAATTGTCTTAATCTCAGTGGATTATTCCAAGCAGTTATTAGAATTAAAGAAATAATCTTAAAATGTAAAAAGATTAAAATCTTTCACTCACTGCAAGTGATTGGGATTTTGTTAATTAATATAAAATACTGAAAAGTTATCAATAGAACAAGCAAAAGTATGCATCCTCTGGGTGCAAGTATTTAATGTAATAAAATATTACATTAGATTAGAAAGACTAACAAAACTAAATAAGAATATAAAAATATTGCACTTATTTTAATTGATTTCTATATAAAATTATATTTAGGATCGCTTTTAATACGTTTGAAAATAACATGACAGTATTGAAAATCAGTAACCACAAATAACCATGTATTAAACCCAGTTTTGTGAAAATCATTATGCAAATTATTCCATCCATTTATAATGTCAATTTTTATTTATTATAGATATATAACACATATTTCAGTATTTCAAATGCATTAATGATATAGGCAGTTTTGTGATAAATATAACTCTGCTAAACTTTAATAGAGATATCATTAATAAATAAGGTGCTAATTAAAATTGAATAATCATTATTTCATATTCATTGAGAATAAAACTTAAATAACTAAGGAAATTGTGATGTAAATTTCAATGAAAATTGTTCTTTCTTTGCTGTTATAAAGTTTGAAAAATTGAAATAGTTCTTTTACACTATGAAATGAGACAAAGAAATCAAGGGAAGATAACCTGACCACTCCAAAAGGGAGGTAATCACGTCTTTTTTATCACATTCTCCCCTCCTGTTTTATATCCTATAAGTCTGGACGCTGGCAAGGTTTTACCTTTCTAGAAGATCTGCTGAGACAGTGGAGACAGGTTCAGCTAGTGGTGAAGCATGTATCTCATGCTCTGCTGGCTGGGATTGGGATTGTCCATCAATCACTGACTGAGATGGAGACTGTTCAGTTGATTAAATTGAAATGAGACAAAGAAAATGTAACATAACAACTAAACTTTATTCAACTGAATACAGCTCAGCAAAGACGCAACTACAATGGCTGCTATCTGTTGAATTTATATAGTCTCAATCAAGGGAAGATAACCCAACCACTCCAAAGGGAGGTAATCACGTCTTTTATTATCACACACTATAAACTAATAAAGAGTAAAATGATAATGCCAATGTATATTTTAGACCTACAAGCAAAAAAATAAGAAGAATACGAGACAGTTTTGTCCACTCCATCACTTGATGAAGAAAGCAAGTGTACATGTAGGAAAAAATTATCATCTTAAACTAAATGAAACGTTATTCCAAGGAATAATTAAATTAATTTATTTCAATACAAAACAAAGTGCAATAAATAATTTAAGGTAAAATATAATTCAAAATATTGGATAAACATTGAAAAATACTATTCCCTGGAAAATCAGTTAGTTAAAACAATTCTTTCTCATGCATTTGATTTATTTTAAATTTATTACTGCAGAGATGCAGTCAGTGTATTCTAAAGTTCCAGCTGAGAGAGCAGAGTGGATATTTTCTGTTTTGACATTGTAAGAATAGCTGTCTACGAATATAATGTATAAGAAACAAAATATAGGTTCACAGAATGTAATGACGAAGGGGAAGGCACATGTACTTTTAACCTTATTTATTAACATGTAAACTCAACAACAGACAATATAACAAGTACTTAGAGGCAGTACTTACAGTTCATATATCTCCCTCGTTGAGGGGGGTGCTCAGGTTGAGTCTTCAGTTGTATCTCCCTCACTGAAGGCAAGGTTCCTTCAGTCACAAGGGACTGAGACAAGGGCTCGCTTCTATGAGGCTCACACGTTGGTATCAAAACCGTAAAGAGAATTCTTCACTCAATCTGACAAGGGACATTACCTTTTCTACTTCCTGTCCAAAAGGCACAGGAGAGTTCTAGTCCCTACAACATAATAGAAATGTCATAAACAGGAGACACATACATTGACTGGAATTATAAGTTATATTTGATTTAACTGCAACATATATACAATTCATTATCAATCATAAATAAAAAATGTTATCCTACTGTTCAACAAATAATGAAATATATAATCATAATAATTATCTCAAGGAATAATTTAGGTCTAATAAACAAAGAAATTAATCAATTTCAACACAAGACATACAAAGTGCAACAAATAATTTAAGGCAAAATAATTTACTGGGGAATATAATGTGGCAAAACATAACAATATACTTTAAAATTTTAATTCATATTGAATAATATGATTGCCAGGAAAATCACAAAGTAAAAGAAAGTTCTTTCCCATGCACATATTTTTTGTTCATTAAAATCAAATCAAAATTATATTTTTATAAATAGACTCAAATTTTTTTCTAAAATAACAATGTTTGAATTGTGAAAACTATTTTTTTTTTTTTTTGATTGAGAAAATAAAATATATCAATTTTCTGGTTTACATAATTTAAAAATGGATTTTCCAAAAAATAGTGATGAAATTGTAAAAAATTAAAAATGATAAAGAAATTTCAAAAATTTATTTTCAACATTTTAAGTATTTTTTAAAAAACATTTCAAAATTTAAGAGTATATTTTAATAAAATAAATAGCTAAACTGTTTAAATTGACTTTTCTTATATATTTTGTTTTCAATATTGATTTTCAACTTTGGGGTGATTTTTAGAAAAATTTATATATGGGGTATTACATAACTCAACAGAGTTATATTGTTAATACAGTATTAACAATATAACTCTGTTGAGTTATGTAATTATTATTATAATTATTATTACTATAAAGATAGAAGTATTAATAATACTTCTATCTTTATAGTAATAATAATTATTTGTTAAAATGAAGAGCTGATTTTATTATTATTATTATTATTACTATTATTATTATTATTTGAAATAGGCTTTGTCTGAGAAATATTACTATAATTATTTTTAATTTTTGTCGGTAGATTTAGATAGATTTTTCTTTTGAATTATACTTTTGCATCAAAATTCGATTTTGTATATTTTAATGGTAATTATTACGCCCCCTTTTTGAGAATTCAAAATTCAACGTAAACATTAATTTAAAACATGATTTCAGGAAT
Organism: Doryteuthis pealeii; assembly: GCA_023376005.1. Classification (NCBI taxonomy): domain Eukaryota; kingdom Metazoa; phylum Mollusca; class Cephalopoda; order Myopsida; family Loliginidae; genus Doryteuthis; species Doryteuthis pealeii. The sequence continues at coordinate 98,284,727 of CM042151.1, forward strand.
TCTATATGAAAAGAAATTTTAAATAATTCATTGTTTTTTTTTAATCTTATTTTATCAAAAAAAAATCTTTGTATCATTTGAAAGAAATAACATTTAGAAACATTTTGTAACTTTTTACACAATGTGTACATTTTATTGTGTTAAGTTCATTGGTCGTCTCTAATGGATGCTAATAAGACCACAACTTTGGAAATCAGTGGATAATTTTATTGCGCAAAATTGCGCATTTTAAATCATACATTTTATGATAAAAATATTTTTAAAAGATTTGACGGAAATTTAATCGTCTAACACTGGTCTAAGTTTTCGATGGGGGACTTTGTTTATGTCACCCTTACCAATTAACACGGTTAATATCGAAAATAAAATATTAATTAGAAAATAATTCGATCAGTTTTCAAAAGATTACAAATATTTTATATTCAATGAGAATAATGTATTGTCACGCATAAAAAAATTTACTTCTTCGTCAGTGTAAAACACAGCTTTCCTGGAAAATACGTTATTGTCCTTTCTTAACAAATAAAAAAAAAACTACTGTCACTAACATAATATACTTTTGTTAAGAAAGATAATAACAGAACATTATACTTACTTCTTTCTCTTTTCGTCTGATTTCTTTTCTTTAGATTTATACAACGTCAGAGAAAAAGGAAAAATAGTAATATTTTAAATAAAATTAATGTTTTCTGGTTGAATTAAATTAAAACGATTCGTTCATTTACAATCAATACAGAAAAGACTTCTATAAAACTGCAAACAAGGGGAGATAATTCCAATGTTTTTCTCATTTAACAAAAATTCAAAATTGGTGAGGATCTTTTCCGGGAATTTCAACTGCCTCCCTAGATCGACTTGGAGGTCCCAGTCCCTTGCAGTTGCGAGCAGCCCCCCCCCCCGCTATGTGTGGTTTTTGATGAATCCTCTCCCCAGCTTTTATAAATCTGATCTCTTGTTGTGGGGTGCGCTGATTCTTGCTTTTTAGGAGTGCCTCACTGACTGATTTCTGAGTACTTGGTCGTGCCGCCAGCGGTATCGCCCTTCTCCCAACACCCTTGGGCAGCTGCTAAGAATATGCTCCAGAGTGCCATTTCCATGGCACAGTTGACAAACTGGAGAATCTGCTAAATTCCACAGGTATAGATTAACTGGACTTGGCAGAACATTATATGTTGATTGAACCAGAAACCGAATCCTTGTAGGATCTGATCTCAGAGTTCTGACCATGATATTTTCCGTTGGTCAACGTTTTCCCAACGAGTCCAGGCCCCTTGATGACTCATAGCAATCATTTTGGTCAGGCGAATTTCATCCTCCTCCTTTCGTATCTCGTCCTGCACCATTTTCCTTTTCTCTTTCTTTGAGGCCTTGTTGTACAGCTGTCTGTGGTAGCTGCCCAGCCCTTCCCACTACCACGTTTCCAACAATGACACTGTGTTGCAGCCGTGCCTCTGCTCTCTCAACTGCCCCATGTGCACTCCATTTCCTCCCAGTCTTTACTTTAATATTAGCTGATGAAACCCTAATATCCGTCGAATTGCGGTATAGCATCACCTCCCTTGCGCGTGTGACTTTAAACTCTTCCGTAACACTGCTGAGAGGGAGTTGCAGTGTTGTTGAATTGCTGTATGGGCTATGCTACTTAAAGACCGGGGTAGCCCCAACCACCTCCTCACGAACTGACTGATGGATCTTTCCAGTACCATCCGTGGTAATTGGCACATCATAGACTAGGAGGGGCCATAGAAGCCGTGGAAGGATCCCGTGTTGATACATCCAAGCTATATACATACCGGGAAGTCCTGTTTTTCAATTACATTCAGCCAATCCCTAAGATCATCTTTCATTTATTGGACAGATGAGGTGTCCTTCAGGAAGATATTAAAGATCTTTCCCAAGCTTTTGTCTGGTTTTTCTCTGATGTTGGGATTGTAACACCTCCTACAGCGAATCGATGCTTATCGACCACTTTTCCTTTTTCCAGGACTGGCTTAAAATTCATCCTCGCCCATGAGATTAGCCGTTGTAGTCCACAGAGAAGCCACCTGCAGCCATGGACAGATGGGGCTGTTACAGTGAGGTCATCAGTAAAAGCTCTTATGGGGGGCTGCCGGGTTCCTGAATTTGAAACTGGACCCCTGCACTCTGTTTCAGCTGATTTAACCAGTATATTGATGGCTAGAGTGAAGAGTGACACTGAGATGGTACAGCCAGTAATTATCCCCTTTTCCAGTTGTTGCCGGTTGGAAGTTGTTGATCCTGAATAAACTCTCAGTTTAAAATTGTTGTAATAATTCATAATGAGGTTCTTAATGCCTTCTGGGATGAGGTGTTTAATTAGAGCAGTCTTGACAAGCTTGTGGGGAATAGAGCCATATGCATATATATATATATATATATATATATATATATATATATATAAAACAAACAACACTCCATTAACTCAACAAACCCTAACAGCATCCTTACCACCAAATACATCACACTACCTCAAAGTCCTATTACACCATTAATTGAAAAAAATCTTAATCACCTTGGAATTAAAACTGTCACCCGCACAAGCCAAACAATTAAACACTTATTAAAACACTCCACAAATAAACATGAATCCAATGCCGGTGTCTACAAAATATGTTGTGAACAATGCGACAAGATTTACATTGGAGAAACTGCCAGAAATCTAAAAAAATGTTTATATGAACACTCTAAGGACCTAAAATTCGGAAACACATCCAATTCGTTAGTAACACACAATTTACTAACAAATCACAATTTTACCTTAAAAAAAATCATCAATGATCGCCTTCATTCACAATCGAAACACACGCCGTATCGTAGAATCCTCGGCCATTTCGATCCTTAATACCTTACCCCAAAGACCTGGTTTTTATAAAATATCACCATTCCTTGCTAAAATTATATTAAAAAACTTTAATATACACCATTAAACTTCACATTATTTACTTACACTAAAATTTCCTCCTCACTCTCTTCCTATCAATATAAATTAATTAATTTATTGATGTTCTCTAACTTTTCAAACTGTTACCTTGATTTGACTCAAACTACTTTTTTTAAATATCACCATAATGATCTTATCAACAAAATCAATAAAACTAACTATCAACTATCCATACTCCCATATAAATTTCCAATCTAATCATTAAATAATTAAATAAACTATTAAATAATCTAATAATTAATTAAACAATTC
>CM042151.1:98292940-98474912 GCA_023376005.1 Doryteuthis pealeii
AGGGCCATAGAAGCCGTGGAAGGATCCCGTGTTGATACATCCAACTATATACATACCGGGAAGTCCTGTTTTTCAATTACATTCAGCCAATCCCTAAGACATCTTTCATTTATTGGACAGATGAGGTGTCCTTCAGGAAGATATAAAGATCTTTCCAAGCTTTTGTCTGGTTTTTCTCTGATGTTGGGATTGTAACACCTCCTACAGCGAATCGATGCTTATCGACCACTTTTCCTTTTTCACTAGGACTCGACTGGCTTAAAATTCATCCTCGCCCATGAGATTAGCCGTTGTAGTCCACAGAGAAGCCACCTGCAGCCATGGACAGATGGGGCTGTTACAGTGAGGTCATCAGTAAAAGCTCTTATGGGGGCTGCCGGTTCCTGAATTTGAAACTGGACCCGCACTCTGTTTCAGCTGATTTAACCAGTATATTGATGGTAGAGTGAAGAGTGACACTGAGATGGTACAGCCAGTAATTATCACCTTTTCCAGTTTTGCCGGTTGGAAGTTGTTGATCCTGAATAAACTCTCAGTTTAAAATTGTTGTAATAATTCATAATGAGGTTCTTAATGCCTTCTGGGATGAGGTGTTTAATTAGAGCAGTCTGACAAGCTTGTGGGGAATAGAGCCATATGCATATATATATATATTATATATATATATATATATATATATATAAAAACAAACAACACTCCATTAACTCAACAAACCCTAACAGCATCCTACCACCAAATACATCACACTACCTCAAAGTCCTATTACACCATTAATTGAAAAAAATCTTAACACCTTGGAATTAAAACTGTCACCCGCACAAGCCAAACAATTAAACACTTATTAAAACACTCCACAAATAAACATGAATCCAATGCCGGTGTCTACAAAATATGTTGTGAACAATGCGACAAGATTTACATTGGAGAAACTGCCAGAAATCTAAAAAAATACGTTTATATGAACACTCTAAGGACCTAAAATTCGGAAACACATCCAATTCGTTAGTAACACACAATTTACTAACAAATCACAATTTTACCTTAAAAAAAATCATCAATGATCGCCTTCATTCACAATCGAAACACACGCCGTATCGTAGAATCCTCGGCCATTTCGATCCTTAATACCTTACCCCAAAGACCTGGTTTTTATAAAATATCACCATTCCTTGCTAAAATTATATTAAAAAACTTTAATATACACCATTAAACTTCACATTATTTACTTACACTAAAATTTCCTCCTCACTCTCTTCCTATCAATATAAATTAATTAATTTATTGATGTTCTCTAACTTTTCAAACTGTTACCTTGATTTGACTCAAACTACTTTTTTTAAATATCACCATAATGATCTTATCAACAAAATCAATAAAACTAACTATCAACTATCCATACTCCCATATAAATTTCCAATCTAATCATTAAATAATTAAATAAACTATTAAATAATCTAATAATTAATTAAACAATTCAATAATTAAATAAATAAATAATTATTAATCTATTTTATACAAATAAATAATTAAATAATTAATTCAATAATTAAATTAAATAAATATATTATAATAATAATTATATATAATCTATATATATATAATTCTATATATCTATAATAATTTAATATATAATATAATAAATAAAAAATATAAAATAAATAAATAATAACAGAATATATATATACATATATAATATATATATATAATTCTTTATATATATTATAATAATAACCAATATATCTACTTTAAACCAATAATAATTAACAATTTAAATAAAATAATTCAATGTATAAATAAATTAAACAATTATATAATCTCTTTTCATAATATTTTAACTATCAACTACCCTCACCTACATATATATTTCCATTTCCTATATAAACTAAATAAACCAATATATAATCTAATATTAAATAAACATTTCAACTAATATATAATTAATCTATTATATAATCCACTTTAACCTAACAAATAATCAATAACAAATTAAACAATTTATAATCAAATAAATGATTATATTATAATAATAATAAATAATATGATCTATATATATAATATATTTTATAATTCTATAAATATATATATTACAAAAAAAAAACATACATACTTATAAAATAATATAATTTAATATAATTAACAAATGTAATATAAATCTATAATATTTATAATAATATTCAAATATAATCTATTTTAAACAAATATATAATTAAACATTTAAAACTAATAATCCAATAAATAATAAACAATCAATCATATAATCTATTTTAATACAATATATTATTTAATAAAACTAATGAAATAAATTCCCTCTCCATCTTCACTATATAATGAATGATCTAATATTTACCTAATTTCAAATACACTACATATAATACTAAACAACAAGTGAAAATGAACCATTTATTCAACTATTTCATCTATCGAATAACTATCAAATTTTTACTACATATAACTATCTACCACTAATTTTATAACATATCTATAATCTTCATTTTCCTTCACTCATACACATATTTTAACATATTAATACATACAAAAATTTTATATATCAATTTATTTCACTATCTTCATATCACTTATATATATTTATACTGTAAAATCAAATATATTAAACTGATAATTTTTCCATAAATAAATAATTAAATATTAAATAATAATTTTTAAATAATATAATAAATATTTTAATGTAAATTCCCATACCTCATACACCTATAATAAAATAATACACTACCTTTACTACTTTACAAACAATTATTCTATAATTAAATATTTATATAATCTACAATTTAAACAACTAAATAATATAATTTATAATATAAATTTTCCCCACACTTCAATCACCTAATATAAAATTAATCTACTTTCACTTATTTCAATCAATTAGTTACCTTAAATTACCATACCACAAATATTTTATTCAAAAATCTTTTAGATCTTCATTCAAACTTCCCTACTTTTATTTACTATAAATTACCACACCACAAATATTTTATAACTTATTAATAATTCCACACTCATTATATAACGCAACATGTATTATACCTAATTCTTCTTTAAACATTAAACATTAATTTAAAACATGATTTCAGGAATTCTATATGAAAAGAAATTTTTAAAAAATAATTTTTTTTTTTTTAAATCTTATTTTATCAAAAAAAAAATTTTGTATCATTTGAAAGAAATAACATTTAGAAACATTTTGTAACTTTTTACACAATGTGTACATTTTATTGTGTTAAGTTGATTGGTTGTCTCTAATGGATGCTAATGAGACCACAATTTTGGAAATCTGTGAATCATTTTATTGTGCAAAATTGCGCATTTTAAATAATACATTTTATGATAAAAATATTTTAAAAGATTTGACGGAAATTTAATCGTCTAACACTGGTCTAAGTTTTCGATGGGGGACTTTGTTTATGTCACCCTCACCAATTAACACGGATAATATCGAAAATAAAATATTAATTAGAAAATAATTCGATCAGTTTTCAAAATATTACAAATATTTTATATTCAATGAGAATAATGTATTGTCACGCATAAAAAAAATTCACTTCTTCGTCGTCACACTTTCCTGGAAAATACGTTATTGTGCTTTCTTAACAAATAAAAAAAACTACTGTCACTAATATAATATACTTTTGTTAAGAAAGATAATAACAGAACATTATACTTACTTCTTTCTCTTTTCGTCTGATTTCTTTTCTTTAGATTTATACAACGTCAGAGAAAAAGGAAAAATAGTAATATTTTAAATAAAATTAATGTTTTCTGGTTGAATTAAATTAAAACGATTCGTTCATTTACAATCAAAAAAGACTTCTATAAAACTGCAAACAAGGGGAGATAATTCCAATGTTTTTCTTATTTAACAAAAATTCAAAATTGACAGATTAGATGACAATGATAAAAGGTTGTTTAGAGTTGGGTATGGATGTACAAAATGCAGACAAAAAAGTGAGCAAATTTTTTAAAAATATTTCAAAACGTTAATAAAAATCGAGAATTATCTTTTTACTGTTAATTCCAAGTTTATGTTTTAAATTAAAATTATTTTTTCATTACATTTTCTCAATTCAATGTATGTTTCTAAATATGGCAATTAAATCTGTGTTGTTTTCTTTTCAGATTGATTATTTTGTTTCAAAATTCGAAGCCCGATAAAGATGTCTGGACAACTCTATGGAGTGTGCCTTTAAGAGTCTGGAGGTAAATGCTGATTCCCATACAGAAATTTAGATAAAATTCAATGTTATATGTTCTTCTTATATTCATCTTTGTAAAAATAAGGATTCAGAAATAATTATAAGATTTTTAAAATAGGGAAAGGAATTACTTTAGAATCACCCTGTACTTTGTAAAAATTCAATTTAAGAATTTTAATTCTGGTGAAATTCCTTGGATTTTCTGTCTTGAGGTATTTCCTTGGAAAGATAGTGGTAACATTTATAACATTGGATATCTGGTTGGTTGGTTGGTTGGTTGGTTGGTTGAAATTTTCAGCATGACAATCTCTTGTGTTATTTGATGCCGAAGATATTCTTGTTATATTTATTCTTGATGGGTTCTCAATTTTTTTTAATCAATTTTTAAACACATTTTTTAGAACTCATTTTTTTCTATTTAACTCATAGAAGGGACCTTAATAGGTATTTACTGTAACGGCTGCCCCAGTCTGGATGAAGTGAAAGCATGACAATTCTTACTGATGTAATTAATTTTATTCAATTAACACTGTGAAACTGTAAGAAAACAAATAGCATTTAATAAGAACAATTTAAAAGAATCTCAAAATACAGAAACTTCAACAAATAGACATATCAAGAGATAGAAACTCACAGCTTGTTCCTTCATTCCGACCAGCCTGGCAGCGATAATCTAACTAAAGGTCCCCTTTCCACTCTTTGGTTAGGGTTCATAGACCACAGAAACTAGTGCTCTGCATCAAATGATGTTAACTCTTAAACTACCCTAAATTTAATACTCTTGGTGGTAGTTAATTTATACAAGTTTGCCACCTAGTGGCACTTATCCAAACATCGCTCCTGCGGATCCAGAGCCATCTCGATGCTCTCTCAGCAACTTCTGTTATTTCTGTTATGGCTCTCCTACTTTGCTGGCCCCTAATGCCAAGGGTCTTAAACATCTTCAAAAGTAACCTGCCAGCAAAGCCACGGCATCCAGCCTCAAAAGGTTCATTTCGGGCCTTCCAGCCATTTGACCTGTATTCGACCAGTAGTTCTTGGTATTTGGCTGTCTTCCTACAATTTGCCTCCTCTATTCTATCTTCCCACGGGACTGTAAGTTCTAATATCACCATCTGCTTAGTTGCCCCCGATGTCAAAACCATGTCTGGCCGTAAAGAAGTGGTGAGAATCTTTTCCGGGAATTTAAACTGCCTCCCTAGATCGACTTGGAGGTCCCAGTCCCTTGCAGTTGCGAGCAGCTCCCCCCCCCTCCGCTCTGTGTGGTTTCTGATGAATCCTCTCCCCAGCTTTTATAAATCTGATTTCTTGTTGTGGGGTGCGCTGATTCTTGCTTTTTAGGAGTGCCTCACTGACTGATTTTGCCACGGCCCTGAGTACTTGGTCATGCCGCCAGCGGTATCGCCCTTCTCCCAACGCCCTGGGACAGCTGCTAAGAGTATGCTCCACAGTGCCATTTCCATGGCACAGTTGACAAACTGGATAATCTGCTAAATTCCACAGGTATAGATTAACTGGACTTGGCAGAACATTATATGTTGATTAAACCAGAAACCGAATCCTTGTAGGATCTGATCTCCAGAGTTCTGACCATGATATTTTTCGTTGGTCAACGTTTTCACAACGAGTCTAGACCCCTTGATGACTCATAGCAATCATTTTGGTCAGGCGAATTTCATCCTCCTCCTTTCGTATCTCGTCCTGCACCATTTTCCTTTTCTCTTTCTTTGAGGCCTTGTTGTACAGCTGCCCAGCCCTTCCCACTGCCACGTTTCCAACAATGACACTGTGTTGCAGCCGTGCTTCTGCTCTTTCAACTTCCCCATGTGCACTCCATTTCCTCCCAGTCCTTACTTTAATATTAGCTGATGAAACCCTAATGTCCGTCGAATTGCGGTATAGCATCACCTCCCTTGCGCGTGTGACTTTAAACTCTTCCGTAACACTGCTGAGAGGGAGTTGCAGTATTGTTGAATTGCTGTATAGGGCTATGCTACTTAAAGACCTGGGTAGCCCCAACCATCTCCTCAGGAACTGACTGATAGTTCTTTCCAGTAACTCCACCGTGGTAATTGGCACATCATAGACTAGGAGGGGCCATAGAAGCTGTGGAAGGATCCCGTGATGATACATCCAAGCTGTTTCAGCTGATTTAACCAGCATATTGATGGCTAGAGTGAAGAGTGACACAGAGATGGTACAGCCAGTAATTATCCCCTTTTCCAGTTCTTGCCGGTTGGAAGTTGTTGATCCTGAAGAAACTCTCAGTTTGAAATTGTTGTAATAAATCATAATGAGGTTCTTAATGCCTTCTGGAATGTGGTTTTTAATTAGAGCGGTCTCGACAAGCTTGTGGGGAATAGAACCATATGCATATATATATATATATATATATATATATATATACACACACATGCATATATATATATATATATATACACGCATATATATATACACACGCATATATATATATATACACATGCATATATATATATATATATACACACACACGCATATATATATATATACACATGCATATATATATATATACACACGCATATATATATATATATACACATGCATATATATATATATATAGATATATATATACACATATATATATATATACACACACGCATATATATATATATTATATATATACACGCATATATATATACACGCATATATATATATATATATATACACGCATATATATATAGATATGTATATATATATATATACACGCATATATATATATATATATATACACACACGTATATATATATATATATATACACACGCATATATATATATATATATATATATAGATGCATATATATATATACACGCATATATATATATATATATATATATATATATATATATATATATAAAGGCATATATATATATATATACACACATATATATACACTCATATATATATATATACACGCATATATATATATACGCATATATATATATATACACGCATATATATATACACGCATATATATATATATATGCATATATATATATGCATATATATATATACACACGCATATATATGGCAATACATGGCAATAGCATAATCTTTACAGATCATTGCCGTCCCTCACAATCCCACAACTCCACCACCAGAACCCTTCCTTGCATGAGCCCTCAAATGACTCATCAAAATATATATATATATATACACGCATATATATATATATACACACACGCATATATATATATATACACACGCGCATATATATATATATATATATACACACACGCATATATATATATATACACACACACGCATATATATATATACATGTATATACACACACACGCATATATATATATGTATATATATATATATATCGCAGAGCTGATAAGAACGTTGACTCCGCAGACTTTTGTTATGAAGGAATTGAATGACACAAACCAGGTAAAGGAGGACAAATGAGGAGATTTGATTAACAAGAAACAGAAATCTTTATTTGCCGAACTACAGAAGATGAATGTTTAAAGCTGAAGGATATTGGTCGGGTCATTGATATCTCAGGTTGGGAAGGTGTCGGTTGCATCAGAGGATTGGTTGTGGAGACGAATGGGTATGTGCGCAACGGGCACTCCGTGTTGAATGGTTGATGTTGATCGTAGCTGACATGATGGGTCTTCTTGAGGCTGGAGATATGTTGATGAACCAATGTGAAGATGCTAGTAAACGAAGGTAGTAGCTGGTCGCTGAAGGAAGAGTCGGATGAGGAGATGACTGGATCGAAGCTTGATCAGCAGTAGCCAGGGTCGTCGGTTGTCTGGAACGTGTGCAGTTTGCCGGTACGTTGGGATACACACATAAACATACACAAAGAGACTTACACATACATATATGCAAAGAATTTGGAAGATTTCACCAGGCATACAACAGAATAGACAAATCCTAGCAACAAGGCTTACTTGTTATTTAACTTTCAGAAATCTTCTGACGAAGGGATCTTTATCCCGAAATATTAAGAATAAATTAAAGGTAAACAAACATCATAACTACCTCATTTTTCTTTACACTTGCATTGTAATAGCCTTCAAAACCAACCACCAAACCAATATATATATATATGCATGTATATATATATATCAATCTCTTTCTATATGAATAGATATATACTCTAATTCCTTTACTTATAATATAATATACGCATATTGCAAAAATCTATTGCTGTGTAATCAACAAAGCTTTCATATGATAGCGCTGGTATCCTTATCATTTCAGAGCCAAAGCATTATTATCACTAACATAGGATGCCCCAAAATCATCTTAGAATACCACTAGACATTTTTGGTTTTCTGTCATATTATGATGAACATGCAGCTTCTTCATTTTTATAAGCAAATTTCCAGCAACAAGTTAAATAATGTAAGATTTGATTTGACAACATAGAATAAAATATAATGAAATAAATTTTAATATTATGCATATAGATAAACACACACACACACACACACACACACATATATATATATATAAACATACAATTTAATTCCTTCATTTATAATATGTATACATGCGCTACAAAAATCAATTGCTGTACCGTCAACAAAACCTTCATCAACTGATGACTCATCATTTCAGGACAAATGTGTCATTACCACTGACACGGGTTTGTCCCAAAATTTGTTTTATTCTCAACCTTTGAGCAAAATAACATTAATCAAATCATCTATGATTTCATTTGACTACATGAAATAAAATTTAAAGAAATAATTTTTACCATTATATATACATATAATAACATATATTATAGTTTTCTATATATTATACTTATATATTTTATAAATGTCATTAGATGTAATGAAAGAAAAATGCATCACACTAAAAATGCAAGAAGCAAGGAATATCCTACAAAATCTATGACAGATGTAGACTATGTAGATAATCTAACATTTCTTTCAAATACATCCACACAAGTTGCAAAACCTAGTAAAGGTGACAAGAAAAATTTACATCTATGTAAACTCAGATAAAATGTGGTTCAAGTTAATGTGGTACTAGGAGGACGTCGACTTTTCACTTTTTTAAAATATCAAATCGTCCATCTATGTAAAAGTTATGTGTTAGTATACTGAATACTGATACCAAAAATTAGATCTTTTACTTGCACCATTGTTTGAGGAAATAGCATCTAATATTGTCTATTAAAAGGCACTAAAAATCCTCGTTTTCAAAAGATTAAATTTTGCGAAAATGAGGATTTTAAGTTCATTTTAGTAGACAAACTTTGATGCTATTTCCTCAGACAATGGTGCACGTAAAAGATTTAATTTTTGGTATCAGCTTTTGGTTTGGTTTGTTTTGTTTTACGGCATATCAACCTCAGTTGGTCATTTAATGCCAATAAAGTTTTGAAAAAAATAATTCTTAATTGATTCACAATTTTTACAAATGTATTTTTCTATTTAACCCATATATTGAACTGTGGTTAAAATTGGATTACAAGGCTCTGGAATTAGTAGATCAGTTCACATAGCTAGGTAGTTATATCTCATCCCCAGGAAGCAAAATCAATATACACAGTATACAAGACAATGTGGCAAAGTAATTTGATTTAGAAACCTAAGCTTTCGTCTGGGAGTGATATTGGAGTCTTAGTAAGCATCCACAGACCTCACAAGAAAATGGTTTCTTTCCAGTGTGTTTGCATGAGTATTTTCAAACTGGAACTAGTAGAAAATGCTGATCCATGGACTGTGCAAGTAATTTTTTCTCTCCAGTGTGTTTTTGCAAGTGCTTTCTCAAACTGGTAGAATCTGTATATGCTGATCCACAAACTTCACAAGGAAAAGGTTTCTTTCCAATGTGTGTTTGCATGTGTGTTTTCAAGCTTGAACTACTAGAAAATACAGATCCACAGACTTCACAAGAATATGGTTTCTCTCCAGTGTGTGTACGCATGTGGCATATCAAATGGGAACTACTAGAAAATAAGGATCCACAGATTTCACAAGAAAATGGTTTCTCTCCAGTGTGTGTTCGCATATGTATTTTCAAACTATACCTCTGTGAAAATGCAGATCCACAGACTTCACAAGGAAATGGTTTCTCTCCAGTGTGTGTTCGCATGTGTGATTTCAAGCTGTAAGTCTGTGAAAAGGCAGATCCACAGATTTCACAATTAAATGGTTTCTCTCCCGTGTGTGTTCGCATGTGGCGTATCAAATGGGAACTACTAGTAAATGCTGATGCACAGACTTCACAGGAATATGGTTTCTCTCCGGTGTGTGAATGCATATGTATTTTCAAGTTGGAATTCATTGAAAACCTTGATCCACAGACTTCACAAGAATATGGTTTCTCTCCAGTGTGTGAATGCATATGTATTTTCAAGCTGGAATTCATTGAAAAACTTGATCCACAGACTTCACAAGAAAATGGTTTCTCTCCAGTGTGTGTTCGCATATGTTTTCAAGTTGGAACACTGAAAATGCTGATCCACAGATTTCACAAGAAAATGGTTTCTCTCCAGTGTGTGTTCGCATATGTGTTTTCAAGTTGGAACACTGTGAAAATGCTGATCCACAGATTTCACAAGAAAATGGTTTCTCTCCAGTGTGTGTTCGCATGTGGCGTATCAAACGGCAACTCCTAGAAAATGCTGATCCACAGACTTCACAAGAAAATGGATTATCCCTAATTTGTGTTTCCATGTCTGTTTTCAATCTTGAACTGAATTTTAATATGTGCAGTGGAGGAAATCTGGATTACACTAGTACCTATTTTCCTCACTTCTTCTTGGAAATATGGATTTAAAGAAACACTGCAGTACTGACTTGCAACAAAATTGTCTTGGGCGTTGTCAATATGCAAATCCACATACTTAGGTCTTTTTTCTTTTTTTGGTATGTGTTTCAATGTGTTTTTTAGATTTTTAAATTGTTCTTCCCAAATACTGTTATCTGTGAATGAATAAAAATTTAATATTATTAAAAAAATAAAAACCAAGAGACACATATCTTGTTTGGAATATTATAATCATTTTATATTTGAATTAACTGCAACCTATCATAAAATTCATTATATGTTATAAATAAAACTGTTACTATATTGTTCAACAAATATTGAAACATATTTACTGTAATTTAATATAAATATAGTCTTATCTCATCTAGATTGAAAACTAATTTTTTTTTATTGAGAAAATAATATATATCAATTTTCGGGTTTATATAATTTAAAAATGGATTTTCAAAAAAATAGTGATGAAATTGTAAAAAATTAAAAATAATAAAAATCTTTCAAAAATTTATATATAATTTGGCAAAACATAAGAATATATTTTAAAATTTTAATTCATATTGAATAATACGATTGCCCAGAAAGGCACAAAGTAAAAAAAATATTTCTCATGCATTTATCCAGATAAAAAGCATATACACAACTATACACAGTTCTTTCTAATGCACATATTTTTTGTTCATTAAAACATAATCAAAATTATATTTTTATAAATAGACTCTGATTTTTTTCTAAAATAACATTGTTTGAATTGTGAAAACTATTTTTTTTTTTTTATTGAGAAAATAAAATATATCAATTTTCTGGTTTATATGATTTAAAAATGGATTTTCAAAAAAATAGTAATGAAATTGTTAAAAATTTAAAAATAATAAAGAAATTTCAAAAATTTATTTTCAACATTTTAAGAATTTTTTTTTTAAACATTTCAAAATTTAGGAGTATATATTAATAAAATAAATAGCTAAACTGTTTAAATTGAATTTTCTTATATATTTGTTTTCAATATTAATTTTCAAATTTGGGGTGATTTTTAGAAAAATTTATATATGGGGTATTACATAACTCAACAGAGTTATATTGTTAATACTTCTATCTTTATAGTAATAATAATTATTTGTTAAAATGAAGAGCTGATTTTATTATTATTATTATTATTATTATTATTTGAAATAGGCTTTGTCTGAGAAATATTACTATAATTATTTTAATTTTTGTCAGTAGAATCCACTGACAAAAATTAAAAATAATTATCATAATATTTATCACACAAAACCTACTTAAAAAAATGTGAAAATTTCATTAAAATTGGACAATTACCTGATTTTAGATAGATTTTTCTTTTGAATTATACTTTTGCATCAAAATTCGATTTTGTATATTTTAATGGTAATTATTATATTACGCCACCTTTTTGAGCATTCAAAATTCAACATAAACATTTATTTAAAATATGATTTCAGGAATTCTATATGAAAAGAAATTTTAAAAAAAATAATTTATTGTATTTTTTAATCTTATTTTATCAAAAAAAATCTTTATATCATTTGAAAGAAATAACATTTAGAAACATTTTGTAACTTTTTACACAATGTGTACATTTTATTGTGTTAAGTTGATTGGTCGTCTCTAATGGATGCTAATGAGACCACAACTTTGGAAATCTGTGAATCATTTTATTGTGCAAAATTACGCATTTTAAATCATACATTTTATGATAAAAATATTTTTTTAAGATTTGACGGAAATTTAATCGTCTAACACTGGTCTAAGTTTTCGATGGGGGACTTTGTTTATGTCACCCTTACCAATTAACACGGTTAATATCGAAAATAAAATATTAATTAGAAAATAATTCGATCAGTTTTCAAAAGATTACAAATATTTTATATTCAATGAGGATAATGTATTGTCACGTATAAAAAAAATTCACTTCTTCGTCAGTGTAAAAACACAGTTTTCCTGGACAATACGTTATTGTTCTTTCTTAACAAATAAAAAAACTACTGTCACTAACATAATATACTTTTGTTAAGAAAGATAATAACAGAACATTATACTTACTTCTTCTCTTTTCGTCTGATTTCTTTTCTTTAGATTTATACAACGTCAGAGAAAAAGGAAAAATATTAATATTTTAAATAAAACTAATGTTTTCTGGTTGAATTAAATTAAAACGATTCGTTCATTTACAATCAAAAAAGACTTCTATAAAACTGCAAACAAGGGAGATAATTCCAATGTTTTTCTTATTTAACAAAAATTCAAAATTGACAGATTAGATGACAATGATAAAAGGTTTGTTTAGAGTTAGGTATGGATGTACAAAATGCAGACAAAAAAGTGAGCAAATTTTAAAAAATATTTCAAAACATTAATAAAAATCGAGAATTATCTTTTTACTGTTGTTATATCTTAGGATATCCGTAAAAGCGTATGGTTTGCAAAGAAGAATAATGGACAAGATTAATTGGATAAAAAATCGTTTATTGAAATAACGAGTGTGAAAATTGTTGTTGTGGTAGTTCTCTGGGGTGGCCGAGGGGTCGTAAGTCATGAATGGCCCAGTGGAATAGTGATGGTCAGGGAAGGTATTAGTGGCCGAGGGAGTTGAGTTCGTGCCGGTAGGATACCGTTGTAAGTGGATACGGTCACTTGGTGCGGGAAATAGGAGTGGCCTAGGGGCCGTAAGTCGGGAATATCTCAGTAGAATAGTGATGGTCAGGGAAGGTAAGGATATCGGCCGGCCGTGGTAATGAGTTGAAATAAGTGTCGGGTAGGTGCGGGAAATACGTGGTAGTGGAAAATAGCGGCCTTTTGATCCTGCCCGCCTGGTGAAGTTCTCGGTTCCAGGCCGTCCGTCCAACTGCCGATTCTCAAAATACCCGAGCTTATATGCTGGTAGATGGGCTCCAGAATGCTTTTGGGGTTTTTAGCGGGAGAGTTTTTTATTGGCTGAAAATCCGGATTCCTTACAATATTATTTTTTGTTTATTTTGGAATTCCTCTCAAGCGTAACTCAATCCGAGCCTATGCGCAGAACTGCGTCGAATTGGTCACTTCGTGAGAGGGTACCATTGAGTTCACTTCCGTTTGTTGCCTCCGACTTGAGTTTTGATGTTTTATGCTAGCGAGGTGTATTTTGTGAGTAAGCATTGTGAATCAAAAGAGATATCTTCTCTCTGATATAACACTGTTAATTCCAAGTTTATGTTTTAAATTAAAATTATTTTTTCATATGCAGTTACATTTTCTCAATTCTTTAATGTATGTTTCTAAATATGGCAATTAAATCTGTGTTGTTTTTCTTTTCAGATTGATTATTTTGTTTCAAAATTCGAAGCCCGATAAAGATGTCTGGACAACTCTAATGGAGTGTGCCTTTAAGAGTCTGGAGGTAAATGCTGATTCCCATACAGAAATTTAGATAAAATTCAATGTTATATGTTCTTCTTATATTCATCTTTGTAAAAATAAGGATTCAGAAATAATTATAAGATTTTTAAAATAGGGAAAGGAATTACTTTAGAATCACCCTGTACTTTGTAAAAATTCAATTTAAGAATGTTAATTCTGGTGAAATTCCTTTGGATCTTCTGTCTTGAGGTATTTAACATTGGATATCTGGTTGGTTGGCTGGTTAGTTGAAATTTTTCGGCATGACAATCTCTTGTGTTATTTGATGCCGAAGATATTCTTGTTATATTTATTCTTGATGGGTTCTCAATTTTTAAAAATCAATTTTTAAACACATTTTTTTAGAACCCATTTTGTTTCTATTTAACTCATAGAAGGGACCTTAATTACTGTAATGGCTGCATGTGATTGACTGCTCAGTTACCAGGGTTCCATCCTTAAGCAACACATCTCCACCCACAGCCAACTGTGGCTGCCACTCTGTTAGGCAGATTAGTAGTAATTGTATATTTTTCGTCTTGTCATAGTCATCCAGCCTGGTTTATGCTTCCCCTCCCATTTTCCTCCCCTTACCCCTGTAAAGGTACCCCGTGACCTGGTCATTCCCACTGGTAAAAATGGCTCCCGTATAAGAAATAATTCTTGGGTTTTAAAAAACCCTAAAATATGTGTAATTTTTTAGATTGTTTGGAGTATTTTTTTTGCCTTTGTGTTGTTATGTAAAAGAGAACATTGCCTTAGGAAGTAGAGCAAAAAGTTTAAATAAAAGATAAAAGTTTGTAGGGTCTTGGACTGTGAGTAGTAATTTTGGTATTGTCAGGTCTAGGGATTCCTGGCAAGAAGCTTTCTTTCCCTTTGAGGTGACCACCTTGAGCAGGTCACAAACCTTGAGGCTCTCTCAGAGCAAATTTTTGGCGGTTATTTTGGAACCGCATTCTTAGTATAAGAATTAATAAGATATTTGGTCTCGTATATGTCCAAGTCCCTACGTGCCAACAAAGGTAGGCAAATTCTCCAGCAAATGATATTTACATGTGTTATTCTTCATCTTAATTTGTAATTTCTCTAAATGAGAATTATCCTTTTCTCTAGTTAAAATACTGTTTGTGTCTTTTGTGGCAAATGAGTTTAAATACCCCTAACCCCCTTTGTATGTTTAACTGGTAATTCATAGTTTTAGCTTTGAATGTTTTTTATAGTTAGAATTTTCGGTAGAATTACAAGACGTAAACATTGCCTGGTAACTTTGTTTTTATCCTTTTGTATAATATTTGTCTATTTTATTGTTTTGTAAATTTATTGTATTTTGTGTGATATTGTGTCTTACACGAATTCTTTTCGTTTAATTCACAGTTTTCATGGCATGTGCCGTATGAAAAATAAAGAATATATTTGAATTACGGTGTGGCCTGTACGTCCTTTGAGTGCACGGTGTGGCACAACCTCTTTGAAAATTAATTCAGGAAGGCCAAACTGGTTGTTAGCATTATTGCGGGACCTAGCATTCATACAGCCAACAGGTGGCCCCATTAGGGTGATTTTACCCCTCTGCAGAGGTGCAGTCAGTGTATTCTAAAGCCCCAGCTAACAGGACAGATTGAATACTTGGTTATTTTCTGTTTTGACATGATAGAAATAGAAATATCATAAACTAATTGTTAGTATTATTTGAATTATTCAGACTATTGTCCTCATTTATGTTGTTATTTGTACAATGTTTCGGCCAATGTGCTTTCCAACCCTCTCCAGATATTTTTTGTCAGACTCGGGAACTTTCTTTGTGAACTCTGGAAGCATCTTGTCATAATCAGGAGCCATCACAGAACTTTGAACTTAACCCTTTATTCAATTCATGAGGTATACTGTTCTCCTTCTGCTAACCATGACTGTGTTAATTATTATTCTATGTTACTGTTGCTTTTGACCTGGATTGAACCTGCAGCCTAGAAATAACAGTCACTTAAAACTGACTAATATTGCGGGGCGAGGGGGGGGGGTGTTCTGAGTCTAGGTAAAATTAATCATACATCATAAATATAAAGGTAAATATTTTAGGTAAAAAGAAGACATTAGGTTTATAAATTCTCAAAATTCACACTGAATTGTCCAATTGGACACATAGCATAGTGGATTTAGGCTTTGAGATAATACAGTTCTAAGTGACAGTTATCTCTAAGCTGCAGAAGGCACATCAGCCGAAACGTTGTACAGATTACAATATAGATGAGGACAATAGTCCAAAAAATACAAATTGTCAAGCCTCATATAAAAAATTCAGAGAAATAACTGATTGTTACTATTTCTCTGAATGTTTGAGATGAGGCTTGAAAATTAGTATTATCTGCATTATTCAGATTATTGTCCCCATCTTCATTGTTATTTGTACAACGTTTAGGCTGATATGCACTCCGGCCTTCTTTAGGTATTTCTTCTCAGACTCGGGAACCTTATCGGGCTTGGGAACCTTCTTTTCGAACTCGGGAACTTTCTTGTCGTAATTGGGAGCCATCACGAAACTTTGAACCTAACCCTTTATTTAGTCCACGGGGGTATCCTGTTCTCATTCCGCTAACCATAGCTGGGGTAGGAGTTGTGTTAATTATTTTTCTAACTGCCTCTACTCAGGGTTGAACTCAGTATCCAGAGATAACTGTCACTTAGAACTGTCTTAACCTAACTACCTTATCCACTAGGCCATGAGTCCAAGAAGGTTCCCGAGTCCGACAAGAAATACCTGAAGAAGGCCGGAGTGCATATCGGCCAAAACGTTGTACAAATAACAATGAAGATGGGGACAATAGTCCGAATAACGCAGATAATACTGATTGTTACTTTGAAAGTTAACAACTTTAAGATACTACTGTAGTGCTCTGGGTTAGCAGTAATAATGCTTTAGTATTGAGAATTCTGTGGTATGAGGGTTATCGTCCTTGTCTATGAGCCTCTGTTTCAAACCAACCAATCACGAGCCAGTATACTTTGGCGGCAAAGCTGAATAGGCAAACTCGCCCTCTTTTGATTCAGCTTTCAATGGGAATAGACCTAAAAAAAAAGGGATCGCTCCTCTTCCTCAACAACCAGCATCAGAGTCAGAAGTCAAAATAGAAGTCTATCACATCCGAACTATCAGAGCGCTATAGCTAGGGCTCCAATAATAACCTATCTCAGAACTCAGATGTGACAAATTATAAACATTTGTGCAGATGAACTAAAGTTTTCAATCCTAATTGTTATATGTAATACACGTCTTTTATTCCTATTTCTAGTTGTTTGGTTATTTCTTTAACTCTTAACCTGTCTGCCACACTCGTGGTTAACTCCATATCATCAAACTTGGAGTACTGTCATTTCATGTTTAGTTTCTTTAACTCTTAACCTGTCTGCCACACTCGTGGTTAACTCCATATCAGCAAACTTGGAGTACTGTCATTTTATGTTTAGTTTCTTTAACTCTTAACCTGTCTGCGACACTCGTGGTTAACTCCATATCAGCAAACTTGGAGTACTGTCATTTCATGTTTAGTTTCTTTATATTAGCCATAAAACTGTGCTTGACCCCAGATATATATATATATATATATATATATATATGGATAGATAGATAGATAACAGCGAGACTGTGATTATGCAGTAGTTTACTTCCATTCTTGTTAATTAATCTCTTGATTAATTTAATTAATTGCAGTTAACCTTGAAGATCCAAATGGTGAAGTGTGAGTAGGTTATTTGACTATAGTATTTTACTAAATCCACTCCATAAACGTATTTAGCACTCTTATATTCTTTATAACCTAGACTTATTCAGTTAATTATTTTATTGACTGTCGAAGTTGCGACTAACTTGATATTTTATATTCCCTTATAAGTCACCCACTTTTTATTCTTCTATGAATAGATATATGAGTCAATCATTCACTTTCTGTATACATAAATATACACTCTAATTCTTTCATTTATAATATGTACACATTCTGAAAAATCAATTTGGATGGTCCAAAAGATTCAAGATAATATTAATCTTTTGCAAGTCTCTCTAGCAAACGAAATGTAATTCCTTTCCCAACTGAGCACGTTACTCTCACTTCAAATAGCAGTCGTCAGATTTCACTTGCCGTCCAAACACTTTCTTCCTCACTCCCCGTGTCAGCGACAGTCCGTCTTATTTCTGCTCATTTGGCTGCGCTTATGCAAATTCCAATCTACTTCATCCAGGTATACATAAATATACACACTAATTCTTTCATCTATAATATGTACACATTCTGCAAAAATCAATTGCTGTGTGATCAACAAACACTTCAAGTGATGGCGCTGGTGTCACTTATAGTTTTGGAACCAAAGGATCATTACTACTAACACAGGGTGCCCCAGCATTATCTTGAAATACCACAAGATTTTCTTGGTTTTCCATTATATCAGATATGATGAAGATGCAGCCTCTTCATATAATCCTTTGTTTTAATAAAACAACCTTCCAGAAACAAAGCATTTATCAATTCATGTAAGATTTGATTTGACTACATGAAATAAAATTTCTGTGAAATTCATGTGAAAAATCAGTGTAGAAAAGTGTGGATGAGCAGATTCCCAGCCCCCACGAACAAAACGAGTCCGGATATGTGTGGCCTGTGCAAGGGGGAGGAGTGTGGTGAGTGACCATGGAAATTGATCTCGTCACCTCTTCGTTGCAGAAATGCTGGTGAAATTCCGCACGAGCAGTGCAGAGTGGCCCAGATGTGGAGTCTCGTTGTGAGGATTGATGCGTGCTAATTTTTGCGGGATATTTAGGGACCTGCCCTCCCAGATTGGGGAGAAAGTCTGCAGTAGCATTTTGGCTGTCGAAACGAGTGGAAGAGAAGATATAGTTGGATAGTGCTAGTGAGAAGACTAGAACTACTGGGTGAGCAAAGCGATTACGATGACTACAACTGTCTGATAATCTGAAGGTCCCTGGTTCATTCCCGGGTTTCGGCACCACTGATAACCTGCAGGAAACAGTTTGCTAAAAAAAGCTAAAAAATGAATCATTAATTTAATGATGTTCATCTACCTAATATTTGATGATATCAGATTCATTGAAAAGTCTAGAAGAAAAACTAAAATGAAACCTGTTAAATTCTACATAAGAAATTGACCATCACCATCAGGGAGTTTAACGCTATTCCCAGAACAT
Source organism: Doryteuthis pealeii (assembly GCA_023376005.1). Classification (NCBI taxonomy): domain Eukaryota; kingdom Metazoa; phylum Mollusca; class Cephalopoda; order Myopsida; family Loliginidae; genus Doryteuthis; species Doryteuthis pealeii. Next base: position 98,312,517 of record CM042151.1, read on the forward strand.
GAAGATCCTCAGCCACTGCCTTCTAGCACATATAGGATAAAAAGGGTTAGCGCTTTCCATAAGGGCAATAGGGTTGGGGCAATCACATGACCAGCCGATTGAAATAGAAAGGTAATTGATGAGGTGAAAAATGTACCTTGAGTGAATCTTACAATGGCTTATATTACAAACTTATAGGAAGCGCGTGGTGTAATGGTTAAAGTCATGGGAAATGGACTCGTCACCCAGAGTTCAAATCCTGGACGTGGTAATTGCATTCCACTTAGTGCTAATATCCTTGGGAAAGGTATGAATCCTACTCCCTCCAGCTATGGGTAAATAGCAGGGCAGACTGGGTTCTTTAACCATGGCTAGGTTACCAGTCTAGGAGAAGGAAAACTCTGAATTCAAACCTGTTGAACTCTGCTTATTATTTTTAGTGATCAACTAGGTATGATAAATATTATTGTAGCTTTCACTTAAATTAGTTAGACATGTTCCTTTCCATTTTTAGATAGACCCACAAATTCACCCTTTTTATGTAGATAGTCTAAGGGAAATAATAATGCAAAGACTAATATCTGTTAACACCCAATAATGTGAGTTCTAATAAATTTCCCAAGATGCAATATGACTTCCATGCTAGACTAGAAACAGTTCAATGTTTTGGAGGGAATTTGTCCCATAAAACTGGTCAAGTGCACAGTATTTCATGGTGTAAATGAGGTCTAATAAAATTCAATGTTAATTCTTACATCATTTGAGTCTCGAGGAAAAATTTGTGGTAAATACCAAGACAGGATATAGGTATAGGTAACAATGTGCACAACAAGGCTTATAAAACGAAATGCATTTATCAACAGCAAGAATGTGTAACATTATACAAAATACAATGTGTAAATTGTGATACAAATGGATGTTATAATACAATATTATATATCTTATATATATTATATATCTTATATCTTATAATACAATGTGTAAATTGTGATACAAATGGATGTTATAATACAATATTATATATATTATATATCTTATATATATATATATATATATATATATCTTATAATATAATATATATTATATATCTTTATATATTTATATCTATAATACAATGTGTAAATTGTGATACAAATGGATGTTATAATACAATATTATATATATTATATATCTTATATATATTATATTATATATATATATATATCTTATAATATAATATATATATATATCTTATATATATTATATATCTTATAATACAATGTGTAAATTGTGATACAAATGGATGTTATAATACAATATTATATATATTATATATATATATATATATATATATATATTATATATCTTATAATATAATATATATTATATATCTTATATATATTATATATCTTATAATACAATGTGTAAATTGTGATACAAATGGATGTTATAATAATATTATATATATATATTATATATATATATATATATTAATATATCTATATATTTATATTATATATCTTATAATACAATGTGTAAATGTGATACAAATGGATGTATATATATTATATATCTTATATATATTATATATATATAATATATATATATATATATATATATATATATTATATATATTATATATCTTATAATACAATGTGTAAATTGTGATACAAATGTGTGTGTTTACAAATGAGTTACAATTGAAAATGTAGATGCAAAAGTATGGTTTAGGTTGCAAGATAATGCTTGCGTGACTTATCTGTCCAGGTAGGAATGTCTTACTAGCTTCATTTGTTTGATTATACACATCACCAGCCATTTCGTTAGCTGTTTCAAGTCCCATCATTCTCGACATCCTTGTCAGCAAAAGACACATGTCATTCCTCATCAGTGGTGTCAGCGAAAAGAAGCTGATAGAAGGTATCAACCCTCAAAATTTGTTGGCCAAACTGAGCCTCATAATATGTGCTCTGATTTTCGCTGACAAAGGCACTTAGCCAATCGCATGAGGTTTCTCATCAGGTTATGGCTAAGAGACACTTGGGCTCTGTTTGGCAATGGTCAAAGGGAGGTTACTGTGTAGGAAATATTATTTTCTATAAGTCTGTTTAATTTCTACCAGAAAAAGCATCAGGGAGCTGCTATAATTATCATGATATTTGCTTACTCATCCACGCAAAGCAATGTCACCCAATTATTATAACATAACCAACCAATCATTGTTTACCAATGTTGAATGCACTCTATTCTGTCTTTTATTACATAGTCATCTTTTTGCAATGCCTCTCTCATCTCCCTTTGCCCTAAGAGTGTTTATCTTTAGTTTCAATTTACATTTTTCTCACCTTTTAACACAAGTTTCATTCCCAGAATTAATTTTCTTTTGTCCTTTCTTATTTTCAAGCTAATCTGTCTTAGTCAGACACAGTCATGAATAAGAATAATCTATCTAGAAATGTGTTTTACTATTTAAAAAATGCATTGGAAATTATGTTTACTATAAAAATTCATTGGCCAATGATTTATGCCATAAAAATATATCGGAAATGATTTTTACTATAAAGATGCATTGGAAATGATGGGAAATATATTGAAACATTGTCTGAGATGGACTTTTTCATAGTGTAGTAAAGAAAGTAAAAGAACAGGTATATTGCATAGATTCAATACTTACTATATATATATATATATATATATATATATATATATGGACTTGAGCTTTTGGAAGTTAATTATTTATAACTAGCAGGACCTGTAAATATACCACAGAATGATAATTCAATTATTACAATATTTGATATGTTTACTTAAGAGCTATTGCAAAGTAGTTCAATATTTAAAAAGTATAATAATCTTGATTTAACTCTCTCTCACGCTTTTTTCCTTCTTTTTATCTTTTCATTACGTTTGATTGAAACAGATTAGCGGTATCACTTCTGTACACTTACCCCTCCCCTCTCTCTCTCTCTCTCTTTTTCTTTCTTATTTCTTTAGTGCAGTATGTATTATTTCTTCCCTTTCTTTCTTTATAATAAAAATGGAATGGTTCATTATTTAGCTGAGGTGATGACACACATAAGAAATAAGAATTTACCAATTAAGCGACACTAGATAATCAGTATTTACATTTTTGTATTTCATCTTGGACAATTTGGAGAGTCTCATTTGTAACCAGAGGGTATTGCAGGATGATAACAGTTAGAAGATTAAAGAAGAAGAGTAGTTATATAAAGATGATAAGTACTAATTATTATTGGAGTCTTGGTAAGGATGAACTGTCACAGTTTGTAGTTACATAATAACAGAAGAAGTGACATGTTGTGTTTGTAAATGTTTTGTCAAACTTGAGCTCCGTGAAAATGTAGCTTTGCACAATTCACAAGAAAATGTCTTCTCTCTGGTATGTGTTCCTTTATGATTTTTTAAATTGGAACTTGTAGAAACTGCAGTTCCGCAGACTACGTGAGTAAATACTTTCTCTCTAACGTGCTTTCGCAGGTGGTTTCTTAAAGTGGAAGAATCTGAAAATGCTGATCCGCAGATTTCACAAGAAAATGGTTTCTCTCCAGTGTGTGTCCGCATATGCCTTTCCAAACCAAAACGACTAGAAAATGATGATCCGCAGACCTCACAAGTAAATGGTTTCTCACCAGTATGTGTTCGTATGTGTAGATTCAAGCTGGAACGCACCGAAAATCTTGATCCACAGACTTCACAAGAAAATGGTTTTTCTCCAGTGTGTGCTCGCATGTGTATTTTCCATGTTGACTTATGTAAAAACCTGGATCCACAGACTTCACAAGAAAATGGATTCAACCCAGTGTGTTTTTGCATATGGGTTTTCAAATTTGAACTCTGTGCAAATACTGATCCACAGATTTCACAAGAAAATGGTTTCTCTCCAGTGTGGCTTCGTATGTGTATTTTCAAGCTGGAACTACTAGAAAATGATGTTCCACAGACTTCACAAGAAAATAGATTATCCTTAATTTGTGTTTCCATGTCTATTTTCAATCTTGAATTAAATTTTGATCAATGGAGGAAATCTAGGTTACACAAGTGCCTATTTTTCCCACTTGTTCTTGGAAATATGAACTTAAAGAAAACACTTCTGTCTCGACTTGCAACAAAATTGTCTTGGGTGTTGTCAATATGCAGATACACATGCTTACATTTTTTAAGGTTAAATGAAAACTACAAATCAATGACTAATTGCCATGTCAGAGCCAAATAAATACCTGACCAAAGTAATAATGATAATATGGTGCAGTTTATACAATGTAATCTTTAATGAAATCTGTTGATAATTCAATATCATCTAACCACCTTCCCTCAAGCTATGAGTAAATAGGACAGACTGAGCTCTTTAACTTCAGCTAGGTAATCAGTCTAGGAGAAGGAAAACTCTGAAGCCAGCCCTGTTAAACTCTGGTTAAGAAATCGTCCACATCATGCTCGTCTATTTTTCATGGTTTTTCTAAACATCAAATTGCAGGAAATACTGAAAGTTGTGTATTGGTCTATTAAATACAGATCCCAAAAATTAAATCTTGGACTTGTGTGAATTTTTGAGGAAATGGCATCAAAGATCGTAGATAAAAATTCACTGAAAAATTATCGGCTTTGCAAAAATTGATCAGTAAATCCATCAATTTCAGTATTAATCCATGAAATCTTGTCCTTTTATTTTATCAAAAAGAAATTGAATGAATAAGTGTTTTTGGATTTTATTTTTTTCAAGTGGTACTCTGCACTCCCTAGATCTCTAGAATTAACACTGTGTTGAAATTAATTGTTTTTCTTGTTGGTTGATTATAATTATGATAATATATAATGGTGTAGTTTATACAATGTAATCTTTTAATGAAATCTGTTAATAATTCAATTTTCCTTTCTGATTTTATCTATGATTTCTGTTAGCTCTTCAACTCAGCATCCATCTGTAAAAGTCCACAGGAGAATGTCACTTACTTCATCCCAACTTAGACAGCAGTACCCAGTATATGATGTTCATCTGACTTGTATGATTTATTTGATGATAGGAAGTAAGTAGTCATAGAGCAGCTGCTTTTTGTGGGATGCTGCTTCTAGGATCTGTTCCAAACAACATGCAGTATACTTGTGTAATTACCGTTTAGCCTTTTTTTTTCTAAGCATTTTGAATGTCGTTTTAGATTTCAAAATTGTTCTTCCCAAATACTGTTATCTGTGAAGAAATGAAAATTCAAGTATTATTGAAAAAATAAAAAACAGTAATTATAATCAGTTTATTTTTCAAATAACTGCTACCAGTTTCAGATAGATAGATAGATAGATAGACAGGGAACAGTTTCAGATAGATAGACAGATAGATAGGGAACAGTTTTAGATAGATAGGGAACAATTTCAGATAGATAGATAAATAGGAAACAATTTCAGATAGATAGATAGACATGCTCATACAGGGTGTCACAAAATTTTTTTTCAAAAACTAGTGAAAAATTTCAATAATGATGAAAAAATTTCATCCAATTTTTTCATAAAATCATAAAAAAATGACATCATTTCATAAACTAATGTGAAATTGTTTTGGGGGGCACCCTGTATAATTCATCATAAGTCATGAATAAAACTGTTATTCTACAGTTCAACAAATAATGAAATATATTTAACTAGAAGCAGCTACCAGGTATTACCTGGGTAGAAAAGAGGGGCAAAAAAGTTAATCACGCAGATTCATTATTACTAAATTGTGACTTGGATCCTTGCATAAAAAAGAACTTGTAGTGCATCAAAAATAAACTGAAAAGAAAAATAAATGTCGCCCATGGAAATATAAAATGCAAAAAATACCCATGCTGTTACTATCTAAATTCTTTTTTTTTAATTTCATTTATCTTCATGAATATAAATCAAATCTTCATCATTTTTCCTCAAAAAGCAAGATCTGGTGATGGGGAATGTGTATATATATTTGTTGTTAATTATTTTATTTTCATAGTTTCATCTGGACATACATACACACATACTAGCTGCCCTTTATATATGGATAGATGGAATTTAATATAAAAACAGTATTTTTAAAATGTAGCTTTAACTAATCTAGATTTATCAAACAAAGGAACACTATATGAGACAATTCTTTCCCCTTCATCATTTAGCAAAGAAAACAAGTGTATTTGTGGGAAAAAATTAATCATTTTAAACTGAATGAAACATAGGAAAAATAACTTGCCCAAACACAACAAAAAGTGGAATGTAGGTAACCACAAATTTATTTTTTTTAAATGAAAAATACAATGACACTTAAAGAATTTCAAGTATCTATTCACTTTGAGGTTCCCAAGAAAAATAAAGTTTATGTCATAGTTAAATGCATTCTAATATTCATTCATAAACCATTGTTAGAAATTTCTTTCTTTTTGTATTTCACTGACAATTAACACCAAAAATGGATTTGTACTTGTCTTAATCTCACTGAATTATTCAAAGTAGTTATTCAAACAATAGAATTTTTTTTAATCTTTTAAAAATGAAAAATAAAATAACACTTAAATAATTTCAAGTATCTATTCTCTTTGAGGTTCCCAAGAAAAATAAAGTTTATGTCATAGTTAAATGCCTTTTAATATTCACTCATAAACCATTGTTAGAAGTTTCTTTCATTTTGTATTTCACTGGCAATTAATAGCAAAAATGGACTTTTACTTTCCTTAATCTCACTGAATTATTCAAAGCAGTTATTCAAGCAATAGAATTAAAGAAATGATATTTTAAAAAGGTAAAAAGATTAAACTCTTTCATTCACTGCAAGTGGTGGGGATTTTGTTAATTAATGTAAAAATACTGGAAAAATAATCTCAAATTTTATTACCTCCACTAACAAAATTTTACATGCATAAATATTTTGAGTGGTTTGGATCGTTAACATTATTAAAATTTCTGTTAATGATTTACTTGAATTCCATTATAACGGATAGGTATCAACAAAATTTGTCCAGATGTGGACTATGTTAAAGTTAGACAATCCCCAAAATTTGAGATTCCAATTCTAAAAATTAGCAAAGTCATGTCGATTTTGGCTCTCCAAATTTCTTTTTTGTTGGGGGAGGGGGCGAAATTTGACAATTTCCTGATTTTCTTTTAACGGCTTTAAGATTAAGAAATTTAAAAAAACTTATTGCCTACCTTTAATTTTTTCAGATACCAAATTAAAGATATATTTAGGTACCATCAAAAATGCTGTATTTCACTTAAAAACTAATTAAAATTAGTCAAATCAATTCCTAAGCTGTCATATTAGGGTGCACCAATCAGTTAGGCATATTCCTTTTCCCCTTTTAGAAAATAACATCTGAATTTTCAAATTACTTTTTGGGGTGTTGAATTTTTTAAAAATTTTTATGTAGTCAAAATTATCACTGATTTCTATTTTTTTTAAATTCCAGAACTAAAACTACATCACTTAAAATTTTGCAAATCAGAAATCATTAACTTAAAAGTGGTTAACTTTAAGTCTTTTTTAATAGCATTTTTTGCATTCCTTGAGAAAAAATGTTTTAATAAAATAATTTTTAGTAGTAGGGAAGCTCTAGGACTCAATTTAGGGACAAAAATAGATTACAAAATGTTGCCATTTTTTGCAACCTCCCACCCAAATTTGGAGAGCTAAAAATCAACATGACTCCAACAATTTTTTGAATTGGAATCTCAAATTTGGGGGATTGTCTAACTTTATCATAGTCCACATCTGGACAAAATTTCAGAAAAATTGAAGTGCAAAATTTTAACAAATTTTTGCAAAATTTGTAGCTTCAGTTCTGAGCAAAAATCAAACTATCTTTTGGGTACAAATAATGTTCATTATGTGTGAAATAATAATAGAAAAAAAATTGGCATACATGCAGTGCCACACTTTAAGGATATTGATCTTACTATGAAAAAATCAGAAATCCTCAATAACTTAAAATTGGTTGACTTTTTTTTTAAAGCATGTTTGGATTCCTTGGGCAAAAATGCTTTTGTAAACCAATGTTTTGGTGTAGGGAAGCTCTAGAACTCATTTTACATACAGAAATAGATTGCAAAAAGTCACCATTTTTCATGACCCCACCCCCCACCCCCTAAAAAACATTTGGAGATCTAAAAATCAAATAACTCCACCAATTTTTGGAATTGGAAGCTCAAACTTTGGTGATACATAAACGAAAAAACAATCATTAGTAATAATTTTTAAATATATAAAACTCTTGGAAAATATGTTGCTCAAAATAGTAGATTTTAAACTTACATTTTGATATAGATCGAATAAAAATTAATTTATGGAGAAAATATTGAATGCAACATGCTACCTTCACAATTCACTATTAAACATTTAAGTAAATAAAAATAGGTCATTTAAATCAGAGAAAATATTTATTTTTGCGTCAATTCAAAAAAAAAAAATATTGCAGTTGTATTAAGCTAACAAATACAAAGCTGTCATTAATAAATGGTGCAAAAATATTTTCTAATGAGCATAATTCAAGGGAGATAATTCTGACTATTTTTCTTCATAGGTATCTACTGAATCAGTCCACCATGTGACACAAGGTTACAAGTATGGGGCATGCAGTGAGGATCAAACTCATTATTAAGTAGTAATGATCTGTGACTTTAGTTTGCTAGCCATTAGACCATGATTTTTTTATATAACAAAATTAAAATTCAATAATCATGTTAAAACATACAATTTTATTTTCTTAAAGGCTTTATTTGTTTTGGTTAAATTAATGAATACAAGAAATAATCCTTTTAAAAAGATTAAAGAAAACTTAAGATGAAACCAGTGAGCATCAGATGCTGGATGAACACAGGTCACTCAGAATGGCATACAAATTATTCCACCACATGAACCAGTGAGCATCAGATGCTGGATGATGGCATACCAATGAGCATCAGATGCTGGATGAACACAGGTCACTCAGAATGGCATACAAATTATTCCACCACATAAACCAGTGAGCATCAGATGCTGGAGGAACACAGGTCACTCAGAATAGCATACAAATTATTCCACCACATGAACCAGTGAGCATCAGATGCTGGAGGAACACAGATCACTCAGAATGGCATACAAATTATTCCATCACATAAACAAAAAATCGACTGAACCCTTAAAACTACGAGGATTCTGTGATGCTGACTGGGCAGGTTCAAGTGACCGAAAAAGTATATCATGATACTGTTTTAAATTATTGGATGAAAGTTTGATTATTTCTTGGAAATCTAAAAAACAACCAGCTGTTTCTTTGTCAACGTGTGAAGCTGAATTTGTCAGTCTAGCATCGGTAAGTCAAGAAGCACTCTATTTAGAGACATTACTTAAAAGTGTCGTAGAACCAGGGGTCGTTAATAACCCTGTAACTATTTATTGTGATAATCAATCCAGCATATTACTGGCAAAAAAACCCCATCATACATCAGTGATCAAAACATATTGATATAAAATATCAATTTATAAGGGATGAAATTAAAAAAGGATCAATACTCTTGCAGTATATAGAATCGGAAAAGAATATTGCGGATCTGTTCACAAAACCATTGAATAAGATAAAACTTAATATTTTAAAAAAAGATATCATGGGGGGGGGTTAAATTAAATGAACTTATGATTTTCGCCCTGTCGGTTTGGGATGTAGAATAGCCCAACTGTATTCCATGCAGAGGGGTAAGACCCCCCCCCCAAATGGATGTCTTGGACATGACATTAAACTTGTCCAACCAAAATACTAACTCACTAACTTGTATTGCATTGTATTGTATTTTCTAATTAACAAAAAAAACATAAAATTAAAAAAAAAAGAAAAGGGGACAATACTAATATTAACAATAATATAGACAGTAATGTTATATCAGAGAGAAGATATCTCTTATGATTCACAATGCTTACTCACAAAATACACCTCGCTAGCATAAAACATCAAAACTCAAGTCGGAGGCAACAAACGGAAGTGAACTCAATGGTACCCTCTCACGAAGTGACCAATTCGACGCAGTTCTGCGCATAGGCTCGGATTGAGTTACGCTTGAGAGGAATTCCAAAATAAACAAAAAATAATATTGTAAGGAATCCGGATTTTCAACCAATGAAAAATCTTCCCGCTAAACACCTCAAAGGCTTTCTGGAGCCGATCGCGTAGCATATAAACCCAGGCATTTTTGAGAATAAGCAGTTGACGGACGGCCTGGAACCGAGAACTTCACCAGGCGGGCAGGATCAAAAGGCCGCTATTTTCCACTACCACGTATTTCCCGCACCTACCCGACACTTATTTCAACTCATTACCACGGCCAGCCGATATCCTTACCTTCCTGACCATCACTATTCCACTGAGATATTCCCGACTTACGCCCCTCGGCCACTCCTATTTCCCGCACCAAGTGACCGTATCAACTCACTTTCTACTACCTCACGCCTTGCACCAGGCCAAGAGAGAACTGACGTATTATCATACGCTACCCACTACAACTCACTGAGATATTCCTGACTTATTTCCCGCACCAAGTGACCGTATCCCCTTACAACGGTATCCTACCGCACGAACTCAACTCCCTCGCCCACTACTACCTTCCTGACCATCACTATTCCACTGGGCCATTCATGACTTACGACCCTCGGCCACCCCAGAGAACTACTACCGTTATCTACGGCGACAACAACAATTTTCACACTCGTTATTTCAATAAACGATTTTTATCAAATTAATCTTGTCCATTATTCTTCTTTGCAAACCATACGCTTTATGGGATAACTAAGATATAACACTGGTTTCAGAAGTGGGATAACTAAGATATATCATTGGTGTCAGCGTGTTGCAATGGAGAATATGGACTATACAAGATTAACTCGCTCGGAAATTCTCGACTTTATTAGAGACCAGATGAAGTTCCTCCAAGAATTAAGAACTCGCCCACACCCCAAAACCAGAACATATACAATTTTTGAAAGCCGACTTACACAGGATGATGGAAGCCCTGGATCATGCCAAGCCGACAATACCACCAATAGCCCAGATAGTCGACATCCAAGATAGATTAAGGCGTCACAAATCCATACTTGACGTTATGAGACTGAAAAACGAATTCAGTCCGGGAGATGATGTGAATCAATTTATCACAAGCCTGAACGTGACCTATACGACCACGTCACGCCGAGATTGCCGTGTATCCTGACCTTGAGAACGAATTCGTCAAGGCTGCCAAGGATTTACTCGACTACAGCATATTTGAACAGATGATAGAGTCAAGCAGGACACATCCACCTTTGAACAACTAAAGGCATACCTCATAGCGACCCATGGCAACAAGATTGACAACACAGCCTCACACAACACTGCACACACTGCAAAAGATTCACAACCAGCACAGTGATTGAAACTGACGTAAATACCATAGCGACCCATGGCAACGAGACTGACGACAGCAGTACAACCAAAATAATGACCCTACTACTACTACTGACGAAATACCAGAACGGGATATCCCGTACAAACGATTGCCACACCACACCACAGGAATGCGAGCACGCTAAAGAACCCGCTATAAGCAAGAATTACTTGGACCCACTCGCTCACACGGACGCGACTGCCCATATTCACAACCACTACTAGCTCGGACGGATGATGACAAACCATCCATAAGCATCAGGACTGTATTCCCCATGCCTTACCCAACTCCATAATCGCCATCCAGACAATACCTTCAGGAAAAACTCACACCATTTTTTCCAAATCCAGGTACATCCACTCTAGTGTTAGCGAACGAAAAACTCCTTCCAAAAGTAGATGTACCATATAAAATAGCCTTCGTCTTCGTCGCTCTGCGCTACACGTTAGCCATCATAATTAGCTTCAAGCGATACTTTTCTACCAACCAGGCGAAAGAGACACACGACCAAAGCTATCGGTGGGGTAAACCAGCAAATATCTCTCCACCACAGAGAAAGACGAAAATTATCCCACATCTTAGCTCCAACTTCAATCTCCCAAAACACGTGAAGAGAAAACCACGAATATCAACCCAATGATGTCGATAAACTATCTCCCAAGCAAAATCACCATTCAACGCACGCCACCCTAACCAACGAAGGGACTGACCTAAAATGGAAGCGAAACAAAAAATTTTGTACTAAGAACATTCTCACCATTTTCATCATGTGACACTCACATGAATGCACATTATCTCCCACCTCCACCTCGTTATGGGGCAAATAAGTCAACTCACAACCCACATCAACAACATAAAAACAAACTAAAACTATATCGATAATACTAATATTAGGCCTATTTCATACACGTCTTAAAAGTTCTAATTTATTCAACATTGTGAATCAAATTGATATCTTGGGGAGCTTTGTTATATCAGAGAAGATATCTCTTATGATTCACAATGCTTACTCACAAAATAACCTCGCTAGATAAACATCAAACTCAAGTCGGAGGCAACAAACGGAAGTGAACTCAATGGTAACTCTCACGAAGTGACCATTCGACGCAGTTCTGCGCATAGGCTCGGATTGAGTTACGCTTGAGAGGAATTCCAAAAAAACAAAAAAATATTGTAAGGAATCCGGATTTTCAACCAATGAATCTTCCCGCTAAACACCTCAAAGGCTTTCTGGAGCGATCGCGTAGCATATAAACCCAGGCATTTTTGAGAATAAGCAGTTGACGGACGGCCTGGAACGAGAACTTCACCAGGCGGGCAGGATCAAAAGGCCGCTATTTTCCACTACCAGTATTTCCGCACCTACCCGACATTATTTCAACTCATTACCACGGCCAGCCGATTCCTTACCTTCCTGACATCATATTCACTGAGATATTCCGACTTACGGCCCTCGGCCACTCCTATTTCCCGCACCAAGTGACCGTATCAACTCACTTTCTACTACCTCACGCTTGCACCAGGCCAAGAGAGAACTGACGTATTATCATCGTACAACTCACTGAGATATTCCTGACTTATTTCCGCACCAAGTGACCGTATCCCCTTACAACGGTATCCTACCGCACGAACTCACTCCCTCGCCCACTACTACTGACCATCACTATTCCACTGGGCCATTCATGACTTACGACCCTCGGCCCCCAGAGACTACTACCGTTATCTACGGCGACAACAACAATTTTCACACTCGTTATTTCATAAACGATTTTTATCAAATTAATCTTGTCCATTATTCTTCTTTGCACATACGCTTTATGGATACTAAGATATAACATTAATGATAAGGTTTAGAATTTGATTATGAATAAAATAATAACAATAATAAAAATATTAATAAAAATAGGATTAATTAATAAAAATAGGATTAGTAGTAACAAAATAAAATAAAACAAAAAATAATTTTAATATTTCTGAATGAAATAATGATTTAATGTTTCTGAATGAAACAGCCCACCTTATATATCAAAATGTGTTAAGATTTTTCAGCATATAAGGTGTGTTAAAAGCCCACTCCTACTTATAGATTCAGCCATAATCATGTGACCCATCTCTTGGCCAATCACTGGCAGTACTCTGAGGTTGATACAATACTTAAACCAACCCTACTGGACATAATTACTTCTGACCTTCGTGAACGACGGACATAGGATTAAATCACTGGACCTTTACCAATACACAGGATAGAACTTATACGCTTACCAAAGGATTCCATAACTCAGGACTTACTTTAAGCCCTTTTCGACTGGCCAAGGATGGCATTTAAAAACTTTACATGTACTTTGTACCAGCTTGGTTTACCAGGTATTGTACCTAGGTATTTTTTAATCTGTTTGTCCCTACCTCAGTTGGTATAATATTAATTTATTTCAATGATCAAGTTGTTTTTAAGTCATTCTTAAGGTTCTGACATTTCAAGATTTTCTTACAATTGGCACTATTAAGGCCATAATAATTTGGGACAACTGCATCAATAATGACTACAGACTTTTCAGGTTTATTCAAAATGACAATATCTGGTTTAATGGTCGTCTTTTGTATACCAGCCTGAAAAACTTTATTATCCCAGACAACAATATCTGGTTTGATGGCCTTGTCTTTTATGCATCTACCAGCCTGTATCTTTATCGTAGAACACAGCCACCTTCCAGTTTGATATTATCAGTGGAGGTTCATATTTCTAGATGTACTGAGATCAGTCAAGTCATATCTCCCTGCAGATTTTCCAATATAGATATTTGCATAAATTGTTGAGGCAGACAGCGTAGATGCCATCTGCCAAAAGAATGTGGCATCTGGAAATGAGGTGGCTTGTACTTTCAATGGCTCTCCCCAGTATGTGTTTGCATGTGGGTTTTCAAAGTGGAATGCATGTAAAATCTTGATCCACAGACTTTACAAGAAAATGACTTCTCGTGTGTATGTGTTTGCATGTGCTTTTTTAAATGGGAACTCTGTGAAAATACTGATCCACAGATTTCACAGGAAAATGGTTTCTCTCCAGTGTGTGTTGACATGTGGGTTTTTAAATAAGAACGTGCAGAAAATGCTGATCCACAGACTTGACAAGAAAATGGTTTCTCTCCAGTGTGTGTTCGCATGTGTACTTTCAAGTTGGAACTACAAGAAAATGTTGATCTACAGATTTCACAAGTAAATGGTTTCTCTCCAGTATATTTTCGATGGTGGTTTTTCAAACTGGAAGAATCTGAAAATGCTGATCCACAGATTTCACAAACAAATGGTTTCTCTCCAGTGTGTGTTCGCATGTGCTTTTTCAAATCGGATCTACTAGAAAATGCTGATCCACAGACTTTACAAGTAAATGGTTTCTCTCCAGTGTGTGTTCGCATATGCATTTTCAAATCAGATCTACTAGAAAATGCTGATCCACAGACTTCACAAGAAAATGGTTTCTCTCCAGTATGTGTTCGCATGTGTAATTTCAAACTAGAACTCTGTGAAAATGATGATCCACAGACTTCACAAGGAAATGGTTTTTCTCCCGTATGTGTTCGCATGTGTGTTTTCAAGCCGGAACTACTAGAAAATGCTGATTTACAGACTTCACAAGTAAATGGTTTCTCTCCAGAGTGTGTTCGCATGTGTATTTTTAGGTTGGACTTCTGCGAAAATGATGATTCACAGACTTCACAAGAAAATGGTTTCTCTCCAGTGTGGGTTCGCATGTGGCTTTTCAAAGTAGAACTCTGTGAAAATGATGATCCACAGATATTACAGTGAAACAGTTTCTCTCTAGTGTGTGTTTCCATGTTTGATTCTAAACTTGAACTGAATTTTGCTGTGTAATGGAGGAAAGTTGGTTTATGCAAGTGCTTATTTTCCCACTTTTTCTTTGAAATTTAAATTTAAAGAAAACATTTCTGTATTGACTTGCAACAAAATTATCTTGTGAGCAGTCACTATGCACATCCACACCTTGTTTCATATGTGTTTGAATTTGTCTTTTTAGATTTCAAAATTGTTCTTCCCAAATACTGTTATCTGTGAAGGAATGAAAATTCAAATATTATTTAAAAGAAAAAAAAACAGGAGATTCATATCTTATTTGGAATTGTCATATTATAATCAGTTTATATTTCAATTAACTGCAACCTATCATGAAAGACAACTGTTTCATGTTTAGTGATCACTTTTAATGAAGTGACTTGCCTTGTCTCAAGATTTTTATCTAAGAGAAACTGTTTGGGAGTAATGATAGTGTAGAGTAACAAGTAGTTGTCTTATCTTGGTTTAGAGGTGTGTTTTCCCAGATCTGAAATCTCTTGAGATATTGCTTCCCACATCTTGTGTCTGTTATCCACATGAAAAACAAGGCTCCTATGGTCGACTTCTCTTTTGGTCATGATTTTGGTGAAGAGAACACTTATTCTTTATCTCTCACTGATGAAATATCGACTGGTTCATTAATACAGTTCATAATTTGAGATAGAACTCTTCTCCTATATTACCATACCAATGTGTTAAATGGGTTTCCAACCAGATCTGTGCTGCCAACACTGCTTACCTTGGTAACTATGATGTTAAAAGATCACAGTATCAAGCACAACACCAGTGGCACTGAGCATTGCCCAGCTCAAGTTCAACAGTTAGGTGCCAACCAGCCACCAAAGGCAATATGCCTTGCCCAGTCAGACACCCTACCATGCAGGAGACAGCAGTTCCAACCTATTTTGGCCTAATGCTACATATACATACATGCAACATAAAAATGGCCACCAGAGGGCAGTTGGGCAGTCTGTCCTCCCAAAATGAAAGGCAGGGTCTGTGAGACTGCCACAGTAGATAATATGGGTGTATTCTGGTGGTCATTTTGGAAAATAGCTGCAATAGCTGCCAGGGGACAATTGGGCAATGGATTCTCATCTGAATTTTTAAAGCAAGTTTAAATTTCAAGAATCACCTAATTTATCAAATTTTGATTTTTGTCATTAAAAAAAAAGATATATACAGGAATTTTAATTTTGTATTTTAATAAAGAGAATCTCTTATGTAGGATTTTCGGTTTGATTGAAAGATAATTCAATGAACAATATAAATTTGTCCAAGTTGTAATTTCAAGGGATGGAAGAAAAATAGTAACTGACAAAATTGGTTCTTTTATCAAAACAGTTACAATAGGTTAGCTTAACTGCTGTACTATAAGCCCTATCCCCTAAGGACCTTGGAATTTATATACAAATAAGCCTTTAATATCTAAGGCTTTACATTCACAAATTTATAACCACACAACATATCTTTTGTAAGCTGTTGATCATTAACAAAAATAAATAATAATAATAATAATAATAATAATAATAATAATATACAAATTTGTGATGTAAACCGCTCTCATAAAGTTTACTTTAAAAATGATTTTCAGTATTTTTTCATGCAATTTTTTCTTTAATTTAATAAATACCTATGTCAGAAAGTGAATGGGAGAATTATTTTACATTCATAAATTTTAAAACATCTCTAAAATAAAAAATAAAAAGGTAGATAAATTACTTTTAATATCACATTCCTTAGAAAAATAAGCTAATGATTTAAAAAAAAAAAAAAAAAAAGATAAATATTTTTTTCTTATTTATGAGACTTAAGTTTCAAAATGTAAGACATCCTACTAATAACTTTATTAAAACATCTATATGTTCTGTCATCAAATTATCTTTCCAAAAATGTTAAATTCATTTTTTGCCACCAAAATTACAAAGAAACTTATTTACATGAAACAATAACTAACGAAAAAATACTTAGCCCTTTTAATTTAGAGAAAGCATTTATAGTGGAACCTTGTTCTTGCATAACTCTGAACTCGAACAATTCAAAGTTTGAACAAAAAAATTGAGTAAAAAGGACACAGTTGTCAAACAAATTTTCAGATTTCAAACACACAAGTAGAACCAATAAAAATGGAAGTCATGTGAGTGACTGCTAACACAAACCAAAGACAACTGGTCAAATTTACCCAGCCAGCATCAGTTAGTGTCAGTTGTTATCTTGAACAAATGTCTTATATTGGTTTTGTGCAAATTCTTCTCTTTATTTGTGTTTATTCTACAGCTACTTTAACTCATATTCATTTTTTTTTCAGCTACTTTAACACTTATTCATGGATGCTAAAAAAAGGAGCAGTAGTGAGAATTGAAGGAGATTATCACCAAGACATGATAAAGGCAGTTGATATTGTGAAAGGAATGACAAGTGTTGTTAGCAAGGAAGCAAAGGCCATTGATAATGGACAAAGTTGAGAAGCTACTGCTAATATTTATTAAAGAAAAATAAATAACTGGTATTAGTGAAAAGGCACTGGAAATTTACAAAGATATCCTAGAGGAAACTCCTCACATCATAGCCAAAAAGGTAGGAAAAAGTGACAAAGAATTAGGTCAAATATTACTTTTATTAGGCTCTTCTTTTTTTGTATTCACATTTTTATGTGCAATATGTTATTTAAATACATGTCTTTCCATATAATATATAACTGGAGGTACATAAATAGGTATTCATCTAATGGTCAAGAAGGCATAAATCCACTTTACACTATTTCTCATAGGAAATATTGTTTCAGTTTTCAAAGTTCTCAAACATAATTTTGAAATGAATTTTGTTCAAGAACCGAAGTTCTACTGTTTTTAGAATAAAAGATATTCTTTTATTACTTCAGATACTAAAACATTTTTAATAAAATTGGATGATTGATTTTTGTTGATTTTTCTGAAGAATTTCCTCTTATTGACAGTATACATCCCTATATATATATATATATATATATATATATATATATATATATATATATATATAAGACAAGTGATGAACAATTCAAGCATTAAAGTCAAATTTGACAGTACTAGAGTCACTACCACCCACCAAAGAAAAAATACCAAAAATCAGTTTAATTTTTCAATTTTGAGTATTTTCTTCCAAATGCTGTCAATTAAAAAAAAATATTTTTCACATCCCCAATATATGTGTTGCTCCCCAAAGTTAACTGACCTGAAAAAATGTAAACGGTTTTAAATAAAATAACTGGTGCATTAAATATAAAATAAAATAGAAATTGAAATTAAACAGAAATTAAATAAAATGAATGTAAATAACTCAAAGTTTAGATTTTTTTAAATAATAAAAATTACATTGAAATACAATTAAGCAAAATTAATTGTCCTGAAACTACAGAAATAATTCTAAATGCAAAGAAAAAAGATAAGATTTTTTTTAAATAATAAAAATAGAAATAAAAGAAAACAATGAAAGAAAAGAAAATAAAATAAAGAATTTAAACTTTACTAGGGGTGCTCAAATGTGTGCAAATTCTTAAAAAAATATTTAAAAATGTCAATAAAAAATGGAAAAATAACTTTTTAATGTTTTCCTTTATGTGTTAAAGAGAGAAAAAACAAATTTCTGTTACATATAACCTAAATTCCCGTAAATTCTTAATCTTTGTTGACATAGTTATCACATCTTGATGCGAACAATTAGACCTGACTAATTTTCTATGGAGGATTGTACATGTTATAATTTTTTAAATACCTTTTATTGTTGATTTCAAAAATAATTAATTTCTTCAAACAAAGAGCTGTTTGAGCTCTACAGGTGTCACGGATTTGAACTTATTTGAAATTAATCACAGCAGCAGCAGCAGCAGCAAAAACAGTTTTCCAAAAATAAAGAATAGAATATTATGGTCCCGACATACTTCCATTAATAAAAATGACAACAATTTTTAATTCAATCATTATTTTAAAAAAATTTTTTATAAAGTCTGTACTATATTATGTCATTATTTTTAGCTAAATATTTTTTATACAATATTTTCTTTAATCAAATGAATACGATTTTGCTATACACTAAACAAAAGTATTTATTTTACATTTTATAAATTTTTAAAAATCCCTGAAAAAAGAAAATAAATAAAATAAAAAAGTAGACAACAGGAACTTTTAATATAAAATTCCTTAGAAAATAATCTAACAATTTAGAAAATAAAAAGATACATATTTTTTTTCTTATTTACGAGACTTAAGTTTCAAGGTTTAAGATGCCCTATTACCAAAGTTGGTCTGGTTTCGATTTATTTATTTATATTTATTTTATCTTTTTTTTTTTTTTTTTTTTACATATGTTCAGTCATTGAATTATCTTTTCAAAAATGTAAAATTTATTTTTATACAGAAAAAAAAAAAAACCAAGATATTTGTACGAGGAATCAATGCACGAAACAAAAACTAACGAAAAAAAAATTAGCCTTTTTAATTTAGTAAACATTCATTTACAAAAAAATTTCGTCTTTTATTACTTCAAATACCGAAAGTTTTATTAAAATCGGATAGTTACTTTATTTTATTTTATGTTTAGAAGAATTTCTGTGATTCCCCTCTATAGCAGGTGCACGAAAAGGCGCGTACCTACACTTTATTCATTTTTTTAAAATTGTATATTAGGTATCACCAAAAAGGTCCCGTGATCAGTTTAGGCCATCTTGAATAAAACGGAAATAAATATTTCCGAACTTTGTTTATCAAAAATCTCGTAAAAAACAATCAAAGATTGTACAGGGTTGTTACCAAGAAAAACAGTTAATTCAAAGATCAAAGTATCCGATTGGGAAAAATTACATAGTTATCTTAAAAAATAAATAAATCTATCCGTATTACATGCGAAAGTGTAATTTTGAGGCCGCAATTTAGACAAAAAAATGACATATTATTACCCTTTTACGATTATGCATCTACATATGCTTGGCCCTAACGGACATACTTTCTTTTAGCCAAAATTTACAATTAAAATGAACAAAATCTTTAAAAACTTTAATCTAATATTAAAATTTCACAGTGAAATTGACTTTTAAAAAATGTCTTCGGTTTTGGTATTAATTTTTAAAATCAAAATTGAAATGAAAATTTGAATATTTTTTCTAAGTGAAAAACTGATAAAATAATCAATATATACTTACTTTTTTATTCTAATAGGTCGAAAAAGTTGAAAAATAATTTTTTACGCTAAGAAAAACAAACAATAGTCACTGAGAAGCGTCTCGTTTCTTTGTATAAAAACAAAACAAATATGTCAGTTTTGCTCTTCCGTATATTCTAAGAATCACACATTACTATTCAACAATAAAAATTACTAATTCTTTTTAAAATATTAATATAGCGTGGATCGGACCAATTCATAGTTCACCTGAATTCTAAAATTCATATATTTAAATATCCGGGAAAAATTCGATTTTTTCACACAAAAAAAAATCATTTAATTTATTTCACGCAGAAAAAAAATATTTAAGCACACAAAAGATTGAAAATCTCTTAAAAATTAATTTCTGAAAAAAAATTTTTTTTTTTTTTTTTTGACAATAGAATATAGTACATACCAATTAAAAAAAAGCAAAAAAAAGGTTTTCAAATAATAATATTATGACATTTTTTTGCACTTTTTATTTCCGATTTAATTAATTTTTCCTTTAAAAAAACTACTGCGTTGTATGTTATACAATTTCTTTGATTCAGACTCTTATCTTTATAGAAAAAAAAGTTTTCTGACGGGTCATTTTTTTTATCTCATAAAATGAAATAGGGGAGTGGATAGACCTCGTAAAAAAAATATTTCCCTAATAGGAGAAAAACTTTTTCAGATATATTTACATCCAAAGGTAAACATTTATGGAAATTTTCGTGAAAATCAGACTATTAATTGATTTTTCATAGAATAAAAAAAAAAACACCTCTTATCATAACTTGTTTTTAGCTACGTTAAATTTCAGTTGATTTAACAATGCAAAAATGAAAACATTGTTTTTCAATCATAATTTTCATTATTTTCGTAAGCTGAAAACTTTTTTTTTTAAATCATCAGGAGTTGGTTTAATGTTTTTTCTTTCGAATGGATAAAAATTTTCAAGAAATATTAATTTTTCTGCAAGTTTCATTGTATTACATATAGGGGGGGGGGGCTAAATTTCACAGGGGAAATTAAACCTTTTAATTAAAAACGTTTTAATTTACAAAAAAAGTAAAAGTCAAACGTTTTAATTTAAAACTTTTTATTTAAAAATAAAAGTAAAAATTAAAACTTTTAATTAAAAACTAATGTAAATGAAACGTTTTAATTAAAAAAAAACGTTTTAATTTTTTTAATGGAAAAAAACGTTTCGAATAATAAACGTTTAAAAAATAATGAAAAATATTAAGTTAGTAAGTAGTAGTAGTATTAGTAGTAAATAAAGAAACGTTTGTTTCTTCGTTTCGTTCAAAATATTTATGAGGAATATTTTGAATGGTTTGAAATATTAACATCGCTAAAATTTCTGTAAATGATTTACGTAAATTCTGATGTAAGAAAATTAAAATCGGGTTTTAAGCATCTTTTAAATTTTCACCTGCAAGTTTAACTCAATGAATAGAAAAATTTAAAGAATGCCCTTTAAAAAATCTGTCAATTCAACTATGTTTTTTCGTTGGGGTTAAGCTTCGTTTTGTATTTATTTAATAAAATCATGTTTTATAATAAAATATTCTTAAAAAAGATTTGACCGACTGGACAAGTATTTCGATGGGAGGACTTTGTTTATGTCACCCCCCACACGGAATTTTAAAAAAGTAATTCGATTAGTTTTCAAAAGATTCCAAATATATTATTCAATGACTATAATTTATTGTCACAAACCAAAAAAAAAAAAAAATGTTCACCTCTTCGTCAAAAAACAATGTTTTCCTGAAAATTACGTATTTTTGTTTGTAAAGAAAGATAATTACAGTATGTTATACTTACTTCTTTCACCTTTCTTTCGTCTGATTTCTTTTCCTTGGGGAGAAAAAGGAAAAAATATTTTAAATAAAAGTAATGTTTTCTATTTGAATAAAATTAAAACACTTCGTTCATTTACAATCAACATATAAAGAACTTCTATAGAAAATGTAAACAAGGGGAGATAATTCCAATGTTGTTTTTTTTTTAATTTATAGTAGGGAGTGGAATTAATTTCGTCTGCTAGGAGGTTTAAAAGCGAATTAGAAATAGTTAAATCTATTATTTAAGGTCAAACTTTGTCTAAATCGATAAGTAGTAACATAATAACCATAATTAAAAAAAGAAAAATATCATTACATACGCAGTTTATTTTTAATAGATTTAAAAGTATTTGTTTTGGTCAATTTAGACGATATCAGCCAGTCAGCCTCGTTTTCGATGTTTTTAAGTGCTTGTTTACAATTTTACTGTAACATTCGCGTTTGCAAAAAAAATTACCAAAAATAAGGTAATTATTCGATTTTAATGAAATTTTCAGTATTGATTTAACAATTAATGAATTTTATAATGCATCAGTTATTTTATTTCAAAACTTTAATTTAGTATTTTTACTATGAAAAATTAATATATAAAATTCATTTAAAATATGAAAATCCTGATGTTAAGTTTAAAATGTTATATTTTTAGATTCTAAAAATAAATATCTACTTAATGCAAACCTTATTTCAGGCGCCAAAAGTAATAAGTTTTGAAGAAAAACTCTATTGAAAATGTACCCCCTCCCCTTTTTAAGCTGAAAAAAACATCGATGTATAATTTTTTCTTTTATGAAATAATAGCCAATTAAATAATTATCGAAATGAGTGCAAAAGAAATCTCCAAAAAATAAATTATTTATTATTTTTTTACATTTTATTTTTCGATTTTCGGTACTTATTTTCTCATAGAAAAGCCACCGTAAAAAATTTTTTTTTGTTTTTATTCATAACTTCGGTATGTAATATCATTTTCCTTTTTTTCTTTTTTTTTTTTTACTGCTCGACTAAAACAAAAATGTGACCTTAGATAATCATTTTGGATAATTTTAATTCGTTTTTAAAATAAAAATCAGTGCATATTTTGGTGGTACCTCATTTTCATGTAATTATATTTAATTTTATTTTATTCAAATATCAAAACCAATCTAAAATTCATTTAAAATCTAAAATGTTCTAAATGACGTAACATTTAACCTTTGGCTAAACTAAACAAACCTTTTATTATTTTCTTATTGTCTTTGTCATTGTCAAGTTGAATAAATCTGAATCTTTGCTCGCGAGAAAAACATCAGAATTACGTCCCTTGTTTTCCACTCTTTAAAAATTATTCTGTATTGATTGCAAATGAACGACATTTCATTCGCTCAGAAACCATTAGTTTTATTTAAAATGTTACATTCTTTTCTCCTTTTTCAAACGTCGTAGAGCCCTAAAGAAAATATATCAGACGAAAGAAAAGGGAAAGAAGTAAGTAAAACGTTCGATTGTTTTCTTTCTTTACAAATAAAAAATACGTAATTTTCAGTAAAACTTGGTTTTCCCATGACGATGGGAAATATATATTTTCTTATTTGTGACAATTTGTGACAATATCCTCTATGAATATAAAAATATATGGGGTAATGAAGGACTATTTGCTCGTAAATTCCTACCATGAAATAAACTGAACTAGCATTTTATGTCCGTGTTTTTGTATTAAATGTTTTATTTTTCTTACGCGCGTTATTTTGCAATACAAAATATATTTTCTTTATTTTAATATTCATTTCGATATGCTAGGTACCACCAAACCGTTTAGGCCATCTTGAATAAAACGGAAATAGATATTTCCGAACTTTGTTTATCAAAAATCTCGTAAAAAAAAGATTGTACAGGGTTGTTACAAAGAAAAATAGTTAATTCAAAGATCAAATTATCGATTGGGAAAAATTACATCGTTATCTTAAAAAATAAACAAACCTGCCCGTATTACATGCGAAAGGGTAATTTTCAGACGTAATATACACAGAAAAGTTACAAATTATTTCCCTTTTACGATTAACCCGTAAAAGTATGGAATGAAAATTTGAATATTTTTTCTAAGAGAAAAACTGATAAAATAATCTATTATACTTACTTTTTATTTTAATTATTGAAAAAAGTTAAATAAAATATTTTTTTTCACACTAACACTGTCAGCCTAACAGGAACAAACTTTGGTTACTTAGAAGCGTCTCGTCTCTTTGTAAAACAAATATGTCAGCAATGCTCTTCCGTACATTCTAAGTATCACACATTACTATTCAACAATAAAAATTACAAATTCTTTTTAGAATATTAATCGAACTCGTATCGGACCAATGTTTAGTTCACCTGAATTATAAAATTCATATTTTTAAATATCCGTGAAAAATTCGATTTTTTGACGCAGGAAAAAAAAAAATTATTTATTTCACGCAGAAAATAAAAATTGAAAATCTCTTAAAAATTAATTTCTTAAAAAAAAAATTTTTTTGTTGAAAATTTAATAGAATATAGTAGATACCAATTATAAAAGCAAAAAAAAGTTTTCAAATATTAATATTATGACATTTTTTTGCACTTTTTATTTCCGATTTCCTTAATTTTTCCTAAAAAAACTAGACCTCGTACATTCATACAATTTCATTGATATAGTTATTCAGACTCTTATCTTCATAGAAAAAAAGAAAAAAAATTTTTCTGACGCGTCATTTTTTTTATCTCATAAAATAAAATGGGGGGGGGGGAATAGACCTCGTAAAAAAATATTTCAGATGTATTTACATCCAATGGTAAACTTTTATGGAAATTTTCGTGAAAATCAGATTATTAATTGATTTTTCATAGAATTTTTTTAAAATCCTCTTATCGTAACTTGTTTTTAGTTACGTTAAATTTCAGTTGATTTAACAGTGCAAAAATGAAAACATTGTTTTTCAATCATAATTTTCATTATTTACATATGCTGAAAAAATTATTTTAAATCATCAGGAGTTTATTTTATGTTTTTTCTTTAAAATGGAAAAAAATTTTTCAAGAAAATATTAAATTTTCTGTAAGTTTCATTGTGTTAAATATAGGAGGGGTAAATTTCACAGGGTCAAATTGGTGGTACCTACAATATGCATATTCTAAAAGTTTTTATTTTGTGAGAATGTTTAGTTTTAAAGTTGGGGTTCGTTTTACAATTTAGCATAAATTGGATCCTCATTTTATGACCGTAATTTTGTTTTTTCGTCGACGATGATTAAAATCTGACGTTTTTATTTTAGAGTAGCAAAGCCAAAAAGAAAAGAAATAACAACAACAAAAAGTAATATTCAACTTTTTACTCGTAAATTCCTGCCATAAAATTATGCTTGGGCATTTTATCGTAGGAATTTACGAGTAAAAAGTTTAAGTGTAAAAACGAACCCCCACTTTAAAACTAAGCATTCTCACAAAATAAAAGCTTTTGGAATATACACATTGAAGTGAATATTAAAATAAATAAAGGAAATATATTTAGTATTGTAACATAACGGGTGCGAGAAAAATAAAACATTTATTGCAAAAACACGGACATAAAATGGGAGTTCAGTTTATTTTATGGTAGGAATTTACGAGAAAATAGTCCTTCATTACCATATATGGAATGTTTTGAAAACAGATTTAATTATTTTTTAAAATGTAATTTAAGCATTTAATTCATATTTTATTTTTATTACTATTCTTGTTAATTGTTTAGTGTCCAAACAAACCTCACTCCCGTGACATTTTAATCTACAGTTAGCCGATTAAATTTCCGTCTTATATTTTCTAAACTATTTTATTATGAACAATAGGTACCACCAATTTGCCCTGTGAAATTTACCCCCCCCCCTATATTTAATACAATGAAACTTGCATAAAGGTTAATATTATCTTCAAAATTTTTGGATCATTTTGAATGAAAAAAAAAATATTTAAAAAAAACTCTTGATGATTTTAAAAAAAAATTCAACTTACGGAAATAATGAAAATTATGAATGAAAACAATCTTTATATTTTCGTACCGTTAAATCAATTGAAATTTAACGTAGCTAAAACAAGTTACGACTAGACTAGAGACTTTAAAAATAATTCTATGAAAAATCAATTAGTCTGAAATAGGGTTTTCCTAAAATATATTAGGAGAAATATTTTCTATAAAGATTAGAGTCTGAATAATTATATCAGAAGATTTTTATAAGTTTCTATACGGGCGTTTTTGAGTAAAAGAACCATGAATACAGAATTCTAAAAAATATCAATAAAGAAACTGACTCTGTTGTAAAAAAAAACACGGACTGTTTTACTTATTTTTCAAGATTACAGTGAGTAATTTTTCCACAATTGGATAAATTGATCTTTGAATTAATTGTTTTTCTTTGTAACAACTCTTTATGTTCCTTATTTCTTTTTTGCGAGATTAAAAGAAAAAAAGTTCAAAAACATTTACGTTTCTTCCTTCAATATTGCCTAAACTGATCACGTGACGTATTTTGGTGGTACCTAATGAACAATGATTTTATTGAAGAGATACAAAAACGAACCTTAACCTAACCTCAACTCTAATGATAAAACACTCATTACATTCAGTAAACAAGAAAAGCTAATTAATTTGACAAAAGTTTTCATTATTCATCAGTAAAAGTAACAAAGGAAGATAATTTTTTTTTAAATTTATTAACTTTAAAAGAATTACCAAAAGTCAGGGAATTGGACAATTTTAGTGAAATTTTCACTGCTTTATTCATTGATGAAAATTTTATCATGAATAGCTTATTTTATTTGAACTTTTTTTCTTTTAGCAATTCAGAATGTAAGGTTTGTTGACCTTTGATCATTTGAAGAAAAAACATTCTAGGCCCTAATTTTTACAATTCTAGAAAGATGAGATCCTGAAGAGCATATAAAAAAAAAATTTTAAATCAAAATTCAATACTTGCAAAAAGTTATTTGAAAATTTAAAGTTATTTTCTTAAAACTCAAAAAATGATTTTTGGAGTGTTTTTTTTTTTTAGTTTTAAAAACAATAAAATGAATTTTCCTGAATATAAAAAACACTCATAGATAAAAACAAGTAATATTTAGTTCTTGTATATAATATTCAGAAGGCCGGGTTAGCTCAGTCAGTAGAGCGTTCAACTATAAACCACAAGGTTCCTAGTTCAATAATGGCCCTCGCCAACTTAGCATATGAGTAGCACAGTGATCTGTGCAGTAAAGTAAGGAGTTGATGGTAGGTGTGGCGCTCCACCTCAGATGCAAAAACAATCTTCTTGGTCTAGTGCATGTGAAAAGAGGATAGACTCCTTTACTGATTGGCTGATACTGACTTTAGGCCATCCCAACGACTTTACTTAATATATAATATGTACCACTATTGTGAATATTAGAACACATTTAATCATGACATAAACTGCATTTTTCTTGGAAACTCAAAGAGAATCGATATTTGAAATTCTTTCAGCGTCATTTTCTTTTGTCACATATTTTTATCATTATTTGACATAAACTGCATTTTTATATTTTTTTAATACTAGTTTATATGGTACATAAAGTAAAGTCGTTGGGGCAGCCTAATTTCAGTAGCAGCCAGACAGCAAGGGAATCTGTCGGTTTTGTATTTGTTTTAGATTAATCTAGTATCAACAAAATGTTTGCTGATTTTCATTTTAAAAACAAATTAAAATTAATTAAATCAATTGAGGTCAAATTTTTGTCTGAATTGAAAAGTAGTAAAAAAAAAAAATTATATATGTAATTAATTTTTAATACATTTTAAACATTAAATTCTGCCAAAATTTGATGAAAATGGTCACTTTGTGTGAAGTAAATTGCATACTAAAGAACATGTATTTCATTATTTCTTGAACAATAGACCAATAATTCTATTTATGCCTTACAATGGATTATATATGATATGTTGTAGTTAATTGAAATATTAACTTATCATAATATTCCAAATAATGTATAAGTATCCTTTTTATATTTAATAAAACTTGCTTTTTTATTCTTTCACAGAAAACAGTATTAAAAACAAACATGGAGACACACACTGAAGAGAAACCCTTTACTTGTGAAATCTGTGGGTCAGCATTTTGTATTAGTTCTGATTTGAAAAAGCATATGCGAACACACACTGGAGAGAAACCATTTGCTTGTGAAGTTTGTGGATCAAGATTTTCTGTGCATTCCAGCTTGAAAAGACACACGCAAACACACACTGGAGAGAAACCATATTCTTGTGAAGTTTGTGGATCAAGATTTTCTGTGCGTTCCAGCTTGAAACGACACATGCAAATACACACTGGAGAGAAACCATTTATTTGTGAAGTCTGTCAATCTGCATTTTCACAACATTCCCATTTGAAAGAACACATACAAACACACACTGGAGAGAAACAATTTGTTTGTGAAGTCTGTGAATCAGCATTTTCTAAGAGTTCCAACTTAAAAGAACATCTGAGAACACACACTGGTGAGAAACCATTTTCCTGTGAAGTCTGTGGATCAGCATTTTCCCTACATTCTAATTTGAAAAAGCACATCCAAACACACACTGGGGAGAAACC
Organism: Doryteuthis pealeii; assembly: GCA_023376005.1. NCBI lineage: Eukaryota > Metazoa > Mollusca > Cephalopoda > Myopsida > Loliginidae > Doryteuthis > Doryteuthis pealeii. Next base: position 98,341,312 of record CM042151.1, read on the forward strand.
ATTTTCTTGTGAAATTTGTGGATCAAAATTTTCAATAAGTTCCAGCTTGAAAATTCACATGCGAACACACACTGGAGAGAAACCATTTGCTTGTGAAATTTGTGGATCAAAATTTTCAATAAGTTCCAGCTTGAAAATTCACATGCGAATGCACACTGGAGAGAAACCATTTAATTGTAAAATCTGTGTATCAGCATTTTCAGATTCTTCTAGTTTGAAAAAGCATATGCTAAAACACACTGGAGAGAAACCATTTACTTGTCAATTCTGTGCATCAGCATTTTCTAATTGTACCAGCTTGAAAATACATGTGCAAACACACACTGGAGAGAAACCCTTTACTTGTGAAATCTGTGGGTCAGCATTTTGTATTAGTTCTGATTTGAAAAAGCATATGCGAACACACACTGGGAGAAACCATTTGCTTGTGAAGTTTGTGGATCAAGATTTTCTGTGCATTCCAGCTTGAAAAGACACATGCAAACACACACTGGAGAGAAACCATTTAATTGTGAAGCTTGTGGATTAAGATTTTCTGTGCGTTCTAGCTTGAAAAGACACATGCAAACACACACTGGAGAGAAAACATTTACTTGTGAAGTCTGTCAATCTGCATTTTCAAAATATTCCCATTTGAAAAGAACACATACGAACACACACTGGAGAGAAACCATTTGTTTGTGAAGTCTGTGAATCAAGATTTTCTAGGAGTTCCAACTTGAAAGAACATCTGAGAACACACACTGGTGAGAAACCATTTTCATGTGAAGTCTGTGGATCAGCATTTTCTAGTAGTTCTGATTTAAAAAAGCACATGCGAACACACACTGGAGAGAATCCATTTTCTTGTGAAATGTGCGGATCAGCATTTTCTCAGCATTCTCATTTGAAAAAGCACATGCAAACACACACTGGTGAGAAACCATTTTCTTGTGAAGTCTGTGGATCAACATTGTCTAGTAGTTCCAGCTTAAAAGAACACATGCGAACACACACAGGAGAGAAACCATTTGCTTGTGAAAATTGTGGATCAAAATTTTCAAAAAGCTCCAACTTGAAAATTCACATGCGAACACACACTGGAGAGAAACCATTTACTTGTGAAGTCTGTGTATCAGCATTTTCAGATTCTTCTGGTTTGAAAAAGCATATGCGAAAACACACTGGAGAGAAACCCTTTACTTGTGAATTCTGTGGATCAGCATTTTCTAATTGTACCAGCTTGAAAATACATGTGCAAACACACACTGGAGAGAAACCCTTTACTTGTGAAGTCTGTGGGTCAGCATTTTGTATTAGTTCTGATTTGAAAAAGCATATGCGAACACACACTGGAGAGAAACCATTTACTTGTGAAGTTTGTGGATCAAGATTTTCTGTGCGTTCCAGCTTGAAAACACATATGCAAACACACACTGGAGAGAAACCATTTTCTTGTGAAGTGTGCAAAACTGCATTTTCATGGAAGTCAACTTTGAAAAAACATTTACAAATGCACCATGCCTCTGCACCTGTGACTACAATTTGTGACACTTCCTCCTTACTAAGACTTCAATATGATTCTCAGTTTAAATCTTAAGTTTCTAAATTAAGTTAATTTGCCACATTGTCTCTTAGACTGTGTACATTGACAACACTTTCTGTGGATGAAATATTACTACCTATGTATGTGAACTGGTCTACTAATTTTAGTGTATTGCCATTCCATGTGGAGATGTCTCCATCTTGTTTTTAAAAAATTTATGTGCGGTCACATAGAAGTTGCTGCTTCTTGCCACCTTTTCTACATAATACAACAGTGATCCTGCTTGTGTAGATGTATTTGTAAGAAGTGCTACAGTATCTACATATCTATGATAGTTTCTGTAGAATATTGCATGATTCTTGATTTATTTAAAGCTTTTTTTCATTAGTTGTTCATAAAATATACAAGCGTATTGTATAGAAAAAGTATATATAGGAATAGCATAATCTTTACAGATCACTGCCATCCCTCACAATCCTATAACCCCACCACCAGAACCTTTCCTCTCATAAGCCTCAAATTACTCATCAAACCTGCTGCAGATCTACAAAGTTTGATGCAAATATGACATAGGAAGGACGTCCTTCCCGTTGTATCAGATGATATGCACCACCATATGTCTCTTAAGACCAGAAGTTGACTTACAGACTTTGTTACAGATTGCACAAGACACATTGTTTGTTCCAGGAGTTTGCATGGATTGTCCCTGATGAGATTTCCTATGATTGACATATCCAGTCTTAAAAAGCAGAATTTGACCACCTGTCTGACATGTTCTTTCCAATATAACAGGTGTTCCCTTTTCGAATTTGATGCTTGAGGTTTTCATGCTCAATTCTTTCAGTTTCAAAACTGGTACAGCCATGAATTCTACAGTCAGTTCTCTTCAATGCTGGTTTTTCCCAGTTGTCAGGATTTATTTTTATTTTTAAAAGTATAATATAGGTATTTATATGCCTAATGGTAAATTTTATTTCACAAAGTCAAATAAAACCTTATATGATTTGATTAATTATACGACAGAAAACCAAGAAAGTCTAGTGGTATTTTGAGATATGGTTGGGGCATCTTGTGTCAGTGGTGATGATGCTTTGTCCCTGAAATGAAAGGGATATCTGAGCCATCATCTGAAGGCTTTTTTGACTGTAGAATGATTGAATTTTGCAGCATGTGTATATGATATTATAAATGAAGAATTTAGAGTGTATAGCTAAAAAAGAATTATTGTAAATAAATATTTTTCTTTTCAGCTATTTTAATTTTTTTTTAATTGTTAATTGTCTCACATATATTATTCATGGCCACATTTTTGAAATGTAAATAAATTCTTTAAAACTATATTTGCCTTGAGCTTCATTTAATGTAAATTTTTTCCCTTTTCAGAACAGTAAAAGACAGAAATATGTTTTTTTTTTGTTTTTTTTTTCAAAATTAATTCTGTTCAATATGCAGTAGATTCATGTAAATTCAATTTTTGTTAAAATGTTAAGTTTAAGGTTTGATTGTTTTGTTTTACGGCATATCAACTCTTTTGGGGTCATTTAATGCTGAATCAAATCATTTGTTGAAATTTAGTAAGGGTCATACTTCAGGCTACACCTTCTAGCAGCCCTTAGGGGACAAACATTCGGTTTCACCTGTCAGCAGCAGCAGTAGCAGACTGCCCCTTAGGGTCACGTGATGATCTTCATAAAAGTGAGCACCTGCTTCCCTCACCCTCTCTTTCACTCCTAACCCCTTGCAGGACACACAAGGTAGGTCATAACATTCCTGCTACACTTTATTTCAGCTAGCCACATTTAAGGATAAATTTGGACAACTAGAATAATAATGAGCATTATTTGTACCCAAAAGTTAGTTTGATATTTGCCCAGAACCAAAGCTACAACATCAGTTAAAATTTTGTAAATCAGAAATCATTAATAATTTAAAATTGGTTAACTTTAAAACTTTTTTAATAACATTTTTTGATTCCATGGGTTAAAATATTTTTATAAACCAATTTTTAGGAGTAGAAAAGCTCTAGAATTCATTTTACAGACAAAAATAGATTACAAAAAGTCACCATTTTTCATGACTACCCACCCAAATTTGGAGAGGTATATCGATTTTTAGAATCAATATATCTCCACCAATTTTTGGAAACTCAAGTTTTGGGATTGGCTAACTTTAAGATAGTCAACACTGGGACAAAATTTCAGAAAAATTAAAGTGCAAAATTTTAACAAATATTTGCAAAGTGTTGTAGCTTTGATTCTGAGCAAATATAAAACTATCTTTTTAGTACAAATAATTTTCAATACATGTGAAATAATAATAGAAAAAAATTGTTGTTATAGATGCAGTGCCACATCGGGATATTAATGTTGCTATGAAAAAATCAGAAATCATCAATAACTTAAAATTAGTTAAATTTTTAAAAGCATTTTTGGATTCCTCAGCCAAAAGTGCTTCTATAAACCAATTTTTAGTTGTAGGGAAGCTCTAGAACTCATTTTACAGACAAAATACGTTACATTTTTTGCGCCCCCCCCCCTCAAATTTGGAGAGTTAAAAATTGACATAACTCTGCCAAGGGTGTGGATGACATGAAATTACCCGCGGTTCAAACTTAAGTGACCTGAAAAAAATCAAGTTTAAATCAAATAAATGATGCATTATAAAATCCATTTATTGACAAATCAACATTGAAAATTTCATTAAAATCGAATAATTCCCTGATTGTTTAGTAGTTTTTTTAAATCAGGGGTGTTGAATTGATTTTGTAAAATATGTGTATGACATCATCTTTGTTGATATCTTGTTTTTATCCAACCACCTGGATAAATTATAATTTTATTCAAAATTTTACACTTTCTCGCTTTTTTCTAATATTGCATTGCCCAAAAGGAAAAGAAATCAAACGGAAGTAAGTATAATGTTCTATTATTTTCTTTTGTTAGTTATTTGCAAGAAAGTGTTGCTTTTGTTTTTAATTCAACAAGAAGATTTAAGATGAAATGTTCTAAAATTTATAATGTTTTCTTATATTAGTCATAATTTACTAGGTACTGACATATCTTAAGATATCCGTAAATGCGTATGGTTTGCAAGGAAGAATAATGGACAAGATGAATTGGATAAAAATCGTTTATTAAAATAAACGAGTGTGAAAATTGTTGTTGTTGCCGTAGATAATAGTAGTAGTTCTCTGGAGTGGCCGAGGGATCGTAAGTCAGGAATGGCCGTGGGGTCGGTGAGGTGTGAGTATCGTATGATAATACGTCAGAAATCTCTTGGCCTGGTGCGAGGCGTGAGGTAGTAGAAGTTGTGAGTTGATACGGTCACTTGGTGTAGGGACCAAGTCAGGAATGACCCAGTGGAATAGTGATGGTCAGGGAAGGTAAGGGTATCGGCCGGCCGTGGTGATGAGTTGAAGTAAGTGTCGGGTAGGTGCGGGCGCAACGTGGTAGGGGAAAATAGCGGCCTTTTGATCCTGCTTGTCTGGTGATGTTCTCGGCGTTGAGGCCGTACGTCAACTGCCGATTCTCAAAATACCTGAGCTTATATGCTACGAGATCGGCTCCAGAATGCCTGTGGGGTGTTTAGCGGGAAGATTTTTCATTGGCTGAAATTCCGGATTCCTTACAATATTATTTTTTGTTTGTTTTGGAATTCCTTTCAAGCATAACTCAATCCGAGCCTATGCACAGAACTGCGTCGAATTGGTCACTTCGTGATAGGGTACCATTGAGTTCACTTCCGCTTGTTGCCTCCGACTTGAGTTTTGATGTTTTATGCTAGCGAGGTGTATTTTGTGAGTAAGAATTGTGAATCATAAGAGATATCTTCTCTCTGATATAACAGTATGTTCAACAACATAGGGGGGGGGGATAAATTATATTTTCAGACTTAAAAAAAATCAGTAAGAATGGAAAACATTTATGGGAGGAAAGTCTGAGTTTGATTCATTTCTGTTTTCAGTCTCGATACTTTTATGACACACCTTGTATGTAGAGAAATGTTCTGATGTAGTTAAAAGAGTATTTAGTGTAAGTTACAGTGTCCTTGATATACATATATATGAGAGAGAATGGAAGTTTTGAATAAAGACTTACTTATTTTGCACCATGGGACACAAGGTTTGTGAGGTGCAAGGCTCCAGTCCATATATATATGATGCACATGAATGTGCCCAGCTGGAACCACAGTGAAAGAGGGTTTGAAAAAATTAGCTATGATATTTTATTTTGCAAATTAGAAAACAGCAACAAACATGTATTATGTTACATATGTAGCTATATCAAAGATTTTCAAAAATTGGAAAGCACAAAACAATAGTAATTATATATTATATAAATAAAATTATCATCAATTTTTATTTATAAAAAAAAGAAGCTGTAATCTTAATTACAGTTATAATTTGTATCGTGTAAGCATTAAGTATATTTCTTTTCATTTCATTGATTAATCACACATTTACACTAATTTAAACATAAAATCATATTGTAGGGACCAATAATTGAAGCGTTAAAGTGAAATTTGACCAGAACCAACCCAAACCAAAAGGGGGAAAAAAAATCAGGATATAAACCGATTTTAATAAGATTTTAAACTTTTTATGTGAAAGAATACTCTTATGAAAAAAAAAAAAACGAAAAAAAGAAAGAAGAATTTTTTAAAGAAAAATGTCAAAATTTAAAAGGTATTAAAATAAGTATTACTTTTAAGAAAAAGAAAAAAAAACAAGCAAGAAACAAGAATTTTTTAAAGATTAAAATAAATATTACTGATAGCTGCTTTCATATTTATTTTAGTCAAACATTTTTTATAACTAAAAGATTGATAAAATTCATTTAAAATTATTATTGGCAGCATTAAAATTTATATTTTCAGATTAGTAAAAAAAGAAATTTAATAGCTATAATAGAACATTAATTTAAAGATTAAAATAAATATTACTGATAGCTGCTTTCATATTTATTTTAGTCAAACATTTTTTATAACTAAAAGATTGATAAAATTCATTTAAAATTATTATTGGCAGCATTAAAATTTATATTTTCAGATTAGTAAAAAAAAGAAATTTAATAGCTATAATAGAACATTAATTTAAATCTCAGTTTTAAACTGAACCCACCCTATGTTTCAGCTGAAAAAATAATAGATAGAGAATGATTTTTATGATAATCAAATATAGAATTATATTTCATGTACATCACAGTAATTTAAAAAATCTGAAATATAATTTTTAGTCTTTTTTAAAGTTTGGTTTTTAGTATTTTTCTTCACTTTCCAGTCAATGGAAAAAAAACTTTTTTCTTCCCTTCATATTTTCAGTCTTTTCTCTTTTTATTCATACAAAAATTAGAGTCAGCCTTAGATACTGAATATATTTAATTTTTGAGATGAGACTAAATGTATATATTCGGCCGCTGTATCCTCCGGCCTTCCTCAGGTGTTCCATGTATGTCCGAGTATTATATGAAAAAAATGTGGATGATTAAAAAACAATGTTCACGACTAATGTAGACTTCTGAACAAAAAAACAATAAAAACATGCGAATTATCTGTCCTTGTTTCCAGTTTTCTATAAATCCTTCTATGTTGATTGAATGAACGAAGTGTTTTAATTTAATTCAACCAGGAAACATTAGTCTTATTTAAAAATTAAAAAAAAGTTTTTTCATTTTTTCTAAATCATATAGTTCTAAGTAATAAATATCAGACGAAAGAAAGAGAAAGAAGTAAGTATAATGTTTTATTATTTCTTTCTTTACAAATGAAAAAAAAAAAAAAACGTAACGTTCAGGTCAGGAAAACTTTGTTTTCTGACGAAGAAATGAAATAATTGTTTTTCATTTGTGATAATACGTTATCCTCATTGAATATGAAAGTATTTGAATCTTTTGACAACTGATTGAATTATCATTATTATTTTTTTTATTGATATTTTATTTTCGTTAATAACTGTGTTAATTTGTGGGGGTGACATAAACAAACATCCCCATCGAAATCTTAGGCTAACCGATTAAATTTCGGTCAAATCTTTTTAAAACTATTTTATTTAAAGGTGATTTTATTAAATAAATACCAAACGAAGCTTAATCCTAACGAGAAAACACTTATAAATTCATTAAATTAAATGGAAAAACTTAGTTAATTTGACAACAGATTTTGTCATTTTTGGATGATCACTAGGTTATTATAAAACTAGGAATGTGAAAATAATTAAAGGTACGTAATAGATTTTGTTTTTCTTTTCTTTTAAAACAGTTACCAAAAATCAGTGAATTAACCAATTTTAATGAAATTTTCAGCATTTTATTTATTAAAGACTTAATTTTATAATGAATAGATTTTTTTTTTTTTTTTTTAAAGAAAGAAAAGGAAAAAATGTTTACAATCAATTATGGTTGAAGGAAGGGTTGAACACCTTTGGTCATTTGAAGAAGAAAAAAAAAACAAAAAAAAAAACATTCAAGTCCCTAATTTTTACATTTCTAGAAAGATCAATTTCAGAAGACTGCATGAAACATCTTTTTTAAATTCAACACCCAAAATAAGTTATTTTAAAATTTAAAAGTTACTTTCTTAAAACTAAAAAAAATAATTTTTTAGCGTGTTTTCTGTTTTCATAGTTTTGTTGGGTCAGTAAAATGGTTATTCCTGTATATAGAGTGAATGAGGGAGAGGCTCTGTGATTGGATTTACCAATCACGTGATAGCCCAGAGTTTTGGCGCAATATCCAAAAAGTAGTCAGACAGAATACACCCGCGGTGCCACGAGGCAACGAATTCAGGGACTCCAGGAAACCACCCTAATAACTCTTCTCCAACGCGCTGGTAAGTCCCTTAAACTCAACTTTATATACAGGAAGGACTTTATATTGTTGTTTGTGTTTTATGCCTAACAAATAAATTGTTTGAATTAAAGGATATATTAATTCCTTTCTTGTTGTTGTTAGTCTTAGAATTGAATGTTATACTAACACAATAGTTTTAAAAACAATAAGATTAGTCTTTTTAAGTAAAAGATAAGTCATTACAGTTATTATTATTATTATTATTATTTATAAATCTCTCTCATTTCAATGTTTTGTAAAAAAATATCTCATGTATAACATGAATTGACTTTTTGGATTTGTATCAGCTAAGTCTAAACTAAATTTAACATTTGTTTAAATTTTTATCCAGTTTTTATTGACAAAAAATAAGCATTTATATAATCTATATAATGTTTTGAAACGCAATATCTACACAGTATTTATAGCAACTATGAACACATGAACATTTAACAAACTTTCAGCAAAAATCATTTTACAATGGAACAAATTACATATTAGTTTAGACTATAGATATAACTTGATTTCAGTCATGTTATTCTGACATGCAGGGATAAAAACTTTAATATTTCGTTATTGTGTATATATATACCAGTAACTTTTTGATTTAAAAAGTTGTAAAATCTTGCATAATATACACAAATGATTATGGTATTGGATTTCACTTATAAAAGTCTGTAAATGATGTTTCTATTATCAAGGAAAACTCAGCAATATAACCTCATTCCTTACACCTTGATTATTATCATTGCTTAATCTGATGTTGAAAATAATGAATAAAAAGATTAGTAAAGGTTTATTATGAGTTGCTGCATCTATTAAAAGACAAGAATGTATAGCTGTGTGTATATTTTTTTCATTGGAAAATTGTAGCTGAGGTTGTTTTTCAGCAGTCGCCAGTTGCAAATTTTGAGGCAGGAAACCGGGATGGTCTTCCTCATAAATTACCAAAACTTGTTTAACAGTTATTTATATATATACAAATCTATTTAAAATCCAAATCATTTATTTTTTTTCGGTATTTTCATTTCCAATAATCAATTACAAGTATATAAAAATTTTTTTTTAGATATTCTTGTTTATTTAAACTAAAAACAAGACATTAAACAAACATGAATAAAAGAAAATCTGAGTATTTAGATATTCTTTTATATTTTGATTAAAAAAACTATCTATGTTCATATCTATTTATCTATATATCAGTCTATTCAAACTATCTATCTATCTATTTATATCAATTTGTTCTTATCTATGTTACTTTGTTTATATCTATCTATCCATCTATCTCTGTTCCTATCTATTTATATGCTTTTCAGAAAAAGATACAAACTATTTTCCAATATGCTTTAATAAAATAATAAAATGAAATAAAACAATGTTTTTATCGACACTGCTTCAGCTATGGACTTCAATCATAGCTGAGGTTGGTTTTTCAGCAGTCACTGGTTGCAAATTTTGAGGCAGGAAACCGGGACAGTCTTCCTCATAAATTACCAAAACTTGTTTAACAGTTATTTATATATATATATATAAAATAATTATATATTTAGTATTATTTGGACTATTGGACATAGAATAATAATTAACACAGCTTAATACCTGTACTCCAGCTCTGGTTAGCAGAATGAGAACAGGATACTCCCATGGACCGAATAAAGGGTTGGGTTCAAAGTTCTGTGATGGCTCCTGATTACAACAAGAAGGTTCCTGAGTTTGAAAATAAAGATCCCGTGACTGAGAAAGTTCCCGTGTCCGACAAGAAATACCTGAAGAAGGTCGGAGAGCACATTGGCTGAAATGTTCTACAGATAGCAATGAAGATGAGAACAATAGTCTGATTAATCCAAATAATGCTAATTATCAAGCCTCATCTAAAACATTCAGAGAAATATTATTTATTTGGGTTAAAATTAAAATAAATAAATAATAAAATCATATGTATATAGCTATGTGCAAAATATCGCTGGCTCTATAAAAGGGTGATCACATAAAATTCTTCTAAAAATCATATAAAATAAACTAACTATCCGATTTTAATAAAACTTTCTGTATATGAAGTAACAAAAGACGAACTTATATTGTAAATAAATGTTTACTAAATTAAAAAGGCTAATAATTGTTTTCGTTAGATTTTGTTTTGCACATTGATCCCCCGTACCAAGATTTTTTTTTTTGTACATAAATAAATTTTACATATAATAATGTTTGAATTAAAAATTGTCGTCATTCTTATTACGGATGGATCAAAGAGAAATAAAAACTGGGTTTTGGGGAAAACTGTTGTTGTTGTTTTCACTTTGTTCTGGGTACATAAGTTAATAGGTTCGAATCCGTGACGCATGTATAATTATACTCTGTAAAAGAAAACTCAAACAAACAGTGTTTGAAGAAATTTATTATTTTATTTGGAAACAAATAATTCTCCTGTTTATATCCAGAAAGCAGATATTACCGTTCAGTTAAAATTTTATTATAAATAATTTCTAACATTCTAATTTTGATTTTCCCAACTTTCTTTTTCAATAATATTAAGAGTTAAATTGTAAGGCATCAAGCAAATGCTAAATTAGTCATTTGTTTTTCCTTTCCTCCCTCTTCTTTCTTGCTGGTGAGGAAGAAATGATTTGGAAAAAATTTTAAATTAGGAAAATAGAAAATGAGTGGGGGGTTGTGACAGCTATTTACAAAAAAATAACTTCTTGATATAAAAATATTTGCACATTTATTTTACAAATGTACACATAAACAAATTACTAACAATATTAAAATAATACACTTCTAAAATTGCAAATATATTTTAAAAGATTAAAAGATTTTTTACTATTCTCCGAATTGCAACCTAATATTTCAGATTAATTGTATTTGATATAAAAAAATACAAATAGATGACGAAGAAGATTTGGACCATATGATCTTTAGGCACCCCTTTTTGGTCTCAATTCAGAAGGACGTGTTTTTCATTTACACATCAATATCTGGTTGTTTATTAATAGATAATTTTTAGAGTTTTAAAAAATATAAACCAACCCCTAACCCTAACCCATCACTAAACCCTAACCCTAACCCCTAACAAACAACCGGATATTGACAGTGTAAATGAAAAACATGTCCTTCTGAATCGAGATAATAAAGGGGTGCCTAAAGGTCATATGGTCTGAAAATTTTTACAATTCTTCAAATTGCAACCTAAGATTTTTGATTTCAGATTAATTGTTAATGATATAAAAAAAATACAAATAGATTGAAAAAAGAAAAAAATTCCCTAAATTGAAAACTAATTGAGATTTTGCTGGGTATTATTCTTGTAAGTTGCCAAATGATTAGAAACATTTTTTTATTATCAAGAAAATAAAGTGCCCAATTTAAGCTGATTATACTGGTTACACACTGTTATTGATTCCTAAATTGAAAACTAATTGAGATTTTGCTGGGTATTATTCTTGTTTGCCCACATGCTACTTCTTTTTATCCAGAGTCATTTTGCACTTTTTTTGGTAGTATCAGTTATTGATTTAATTGCACTTTTTTTTACCTTAACCAAACCTATTCATATGTATTTAACAAACAATAAGATATTTCAATTAACATATATAAAAAGTATGAATAGAAAGATTAGGTTTATTAAGGGTTGGTGAATGTACTTAAAGTTCTGAAGAATTGTTATCTATTAAGTTTTTAGAGAGAAGAATATATACATGCATGCATGGGTAGGAATTGTTTTTACTTAGTGATTTTCCATGGAATATTATAATTTGATGTTTTTTTTATCATTTTAAAAATATATTCTAGACTAAATTATTTGTTGCACTTAATTGTGTTGAAAAATAAAAATAAAATTCCCTAAATGGAAAACTAATTGAGATTTTGTTGGGTATTAATCTAGTTTTCCCATGTGCTACTTCTTTTTATCCATTTTGCACTTTTTTTTTGTCAGTATCAGTAATTTAATTGCACTTCTTTTTTTGGCCCCGATCAGACTGATGTCTGATAGACCTTTACAAAGAGAATTTGCCATAAATCCCCTTGAACCAACTTCTATTGGTAGGCACGATACTTTCCAACCATTGTTTTGACATTATGCCTGTAGTTCATCATACTTCAACTTCATGCATTTCAATGATATATCCCTCCCATGGTATGGTCAACTCCCATCTTATAATAGCTTTTAATTTGTTTGAGAAGAATATTAAGTCTGTGCAAGGTTGTTTTTACTATATAGTCTGGAAAAATCAATCTTGATTCTAAGTTGACTTTTAACTCCCAGTCTGCTGAGGGTGACAGAATAATGATAATAATAATAATAAGACAATAGTTTATTTTCATACATTACACAATATAAACAATGTCACATAAAACACAAAAAAAAAAAAACGTAATGTTGGTTGTTGTAGTAATGTGTGGAGGATGATCACTAATTAGGACTGCGCCTATTCTAGTAGAGATCACCTCAGTTGTCTTTTTTGTGTGTGGGGGGGGTATATAGTTTGAAAGTTCATTATAAGTTTACTTATATGTATTAAAAATTTCTATTTTGATAAATAATTTGAGTTGGTGAGCAAAAATTTAGGTGAAATCAATGTTTGGATTTTTTTTCTTAGTGTATTCCAATTGTTGATGCAGGATCCTGTCAGATTTAAGGCCATGTATTTTAATGTTAGCAAGTGGTTTGAAGAGTTCACCTGCAGTTTATCCCCTAAGTAGAGACAGTTTATATTTCTTTTTTATGGATGAAATAGTTTTTGAACATTAAGGGTAATGTACCAGTCATTTGTCCATTGGCTAGCAGAAAATTCATTATGTAGATATGATCTTTGATAGCATGTTTGGTTTTTGTATTATAGGGTTTCATGCCAGTTTTCAGGAACCCTATCTCAGTCTTCCCTAGGTTAAATTTATTTGTACGTATTTGTACAGACTATATCAGCAATCAATTTTAAAATCTGGTCATGTAATGTCCTTCTGCAATAACTCTAAATTTAAGGCAATTGTTGACTATTAATCTTTTGTCTTGGTTCCAGTGTTTGATACTATGATTGAAGATGAACATGGTCAGAATAAATAAATAAATGAATGAATAAGAAAGATAATAGGTTAAAGCCAGGCATAAGTAAAAGGGGTGGGAGGTTGACCTTTTTACGAATCCAAAGATTAGGCCGTAAAGTTTAAGAGACTTGTATGAACACCATGAAGTTAGGCCACTAAGTGATAATATCTTAGGCACCCAGGTATTAAAAGCAAAAGGGATTTTTATGAGAAAATCTCTTTTGAAAAAATTAATGGTCGACGTATTGAAGACATAGTGTCTGAAAAAATATTTAATTTAATTTTAAGGGTTAATGACGACTAGAAGTCTGCGATTCGATTTAAGTGCTGGCCATCTGTGTGGTCCGGAGAAGATTGTTGGGGAAGGGGAATTTGACATGAATACAGCTAAACTCGAGCACTAAGCCAGTTAGAACCCGGACCATTGGGGTGTTAAGGTCGCCTGTAGGGATAGCCAGTAGCAGCCAGTTGGATAGACAGCGAAGTATCACACACACCCTTCTTCCATCCGCGTCTTGTTTACAAACACTTGTAGTTGTTTGTTTTTAATCCTTGTGAGCCTGTTTTTGACACATGCCCTCAAATTGGCCAGTGCAGACTGTTACAACGTTTGGGGTCTAGACATCGTGCATTGAAGGTGCAGAGCGCAGAACAGGTAGTCTCACAAGTGGCTTTTTATTGCAATTACTCATTCTATGTTAATAAACAGCACAGATCAGAAAATAAAGAATATTATTTTTGCAAGACTATAACTTAACATTACAAAATCCAACAGTATGCTTTGTTGCTTCAGCTACAAAAGCCAACAATTTTTTCTTCATTTTTTTTACTGTTGCATTGTTTGATTACATTCTACAGCTTAAAATGCAGCAGCAGCCGCAGCAATAAATGAAGAAAAATGTCAAACAGTAGATGTTGGTCTGAGTAATTGTGATATAAAGCAACTAAAATCAGGATATGTTTTAAATTTCCGGACCATATGACCTTTAGGCACCCCCTTTTTGATCTTGATTAAGAAAGGACATGTTTTTCATTTACACCGTCAATATCCAGTTGTTTTAACAGATGGTTTTTAGATGTTTTTAAAAATTATGAAACTAAATAATAGACCAAATATACATTATTAATTGATATATAGATTTATTAAAATGTAACTACATAGACTTTTTTTAATAATGTTATGTAAAAATATATTCAATACTAATATCATTTTATTGAAAATCTTTATAATGTTCAAAAATATCTTTTTGTTATGAATATTTATATCAATCATTATATTAACTTGAAATTTATTATCTAATACATGCTTTGAATAATTTAGTGAAATTAAGAGAAGTAAAAATCCATTTTTGGTGTTAATTGTCAGTAAAATCCAAAATGAAAGAAACTTCTAACAATGGTTTATGAGTGAATATTAGAATGCATTTAACTATGACATAAACTTTATTTTTCTTGATATTCTTTCAGAATCACATTATCTTTTGTCACATTTTTATCATTTTTATTTCTGATAAATAAAGCTTTATCTAATCTAGATTTATCAGCAATAGTCGATGAATCGAGATAAGATAAAGCTACATTAGAAAAATACTGTACTTTTATTAAATTCCATTAAATATATTTCATTATTTGTTGAACAATAGATTCACAATTTTATTTATGACTTACATTTATATGTGATTTGTTTTAGTTAATTGAAATAGTAACTGATTATGATTTTCTAAAAATATATGAGTCTCCAGTTTTTTAGATTTTAAATAATACTAGGATTTTTAATTCTTTCCCAGATAACAGATGTGAAAACAGACATGGAAACACAGATTAGGGAGAATCCATTTTCTTTTGAAGTCTGTGGACCAGAATTTTCTCAAAGTTCCAGTTTGAAATGCCAAATGCAAACATACACTGAAGAGAAACCTTTTTCTTGTGAAGTCTGTGGATCAGCATTTTTTCGTAGTTCTAAGTTGAAAAGGCACGTGCGAACACACACTGGAGAGAAACCATTTTTTTGTGAAGTCTGTGGATCAGCATTTAGTGAGAGTTCCAGCTTGAAAATACACATGCGAACTCACACTGGAGAGAAACCATTTATTTGCAAAGTCTGCCAGTCAACATTTTATAGTAGTTCCTATTTGAAAAAGCACATTCGAACGCACACTGGAGAGAAACCATTTTCTTGTGAAGTCTGTGGATCAGCATTTTCTTGTAGTTCCAGCTTGAAAACACACATGCGAACACACACTGGAGAGAAACCATTTACTTGTGACATATGTGGATCAGCATTTTCTCAAAGATCCAGCTTGAAAACACACATACGAACACACACTGGAGAGAAACCATTTACTTGCAAAGTCTGTGGTTCAGCATTTGCTCATAGTTCCCAACTGAAAATGCACATGTGGACACACAGTACAGAGAAACCATTTTCTTGTGAAGTCTGTGGATCAGTATTTTCTCAAAGTTCAAGCTTGAAAAAGCACATGCGAACACACACTGGAGAGAAACCATATTCTTGTGAAATCTGTGGATCAGCATTTTCAGATTCTTCCTATTTTAAAAAGCATGTGCAAATACACACTGGAGAGAAACCATTTTCTTGTGAAGTCTGTGGATCAGCATTTTCTCATAGCTCCTATTTGAAAAAACACATGCGAACACATACTGGAGAGAAACCATTTACTTGTGAAGTCTGTGGATCAGCATTTTCTCGTAGTCCTGATTTGAAAATGCACATGCGAACACACACTGGAGAGAAACCATTTTCTTGTGAAGTCTGTGGATCAGCATTTTCTTCTAGATCTGTTTTGAAATCACACATGCGAACACACACTGGAGAAAAACCCTTTTCTTGTGAAGTCTGTGGGTCAGCATTTTCTCGAAGTTCCAGCTTGAAAACTCACATGCGAACACATACTGGAGAGAAACCATTTACTTGTGAAGTCTGTGGATCAGTATTTTCTAGGAGTTCCCATTTGAAATTGCATATGCGAACACACACTGGAGAGAAACCATTTACTTGTGAAGTCTGTGGGTCCAAATTTTCACAGAATTCCAACTTGAAAATACACATGGGAACACACACTGGAATGAAACCATTTTCTTGTGAAGTCTGTGGATCAGCATTTTCTCATAGTACCTATTTGAAAAAGCACATGCGAACACACACTGGCAAAACCAAATAAGGACCACTAGAAAAAGAAATTATAACTTAACTAAGTGGTTCATTTAGGAGAAGAAAATAATTCTCCACTGCTTCACTTGCTCAAGATTTGAGAAGTGGGGCAGAAGAAAAAAATAGTGTTTGAAGAGTAAATAAAATCATCAAACCTCCAAAAAGAAAAGATTAAGTCCACCACAACCAACAAATTATTATCAATTGCTTCCCAAATAGATAAATATATACCTACCCCTGAAATAAATATAATAAAAGAAAGAGCCATGGAAAAAGCAAGCCTAGACTTCAACAAACACCATGAACAGGGAAAATATAAAGAAACACACTGGAGCAGAAAGGAAAAATGGATGCTGATATGGGCAATGGAATATGCCAAAACGAAATACCAAAACCAGAAAGAGAGTTGTAAAGTATGGCAATGGATTTTCCATCACCACTGCCCATCGAAGAAGGACATCCCAAAGTAGAGATTGACCTGTCAGAAATTTAATTTTCTTAAGAGTGGATCTTTCTCACAGAAATGAAAAAAGGCATTGACACTATAATCAAAGAATATCTATACCCAATCAGCAGTCATCTCCCTTGAGAAGTGGGGAAGAAGAAATAATAGTATTTGGAGAACAAATACAATCATCAACCAAAAGAGAAAATTAATTCCACCACAACCAACCAACAAACTATTCTCAATAGCCTCACTGATAAGGAAATATCTATCCAAATATGAGTTAGATATGATTAAGGAAAGAGTCCTCAATAAAGCAAGGTTGGACTTCACCAACCTCCATGAGCAGGAAAAATACAAACAGACCCAATGGTTGCTGATATGGGCAATGGAATATTGGGAGGGTGATTGGATAGATGAGGTGAAGGAGGCCAACAAGGACAAATTGAAGATGCCAGCCTTGGAAATTACACAAGAAAATGTCCACAGAAAAGTAGCTCACTACAGCAAATTTAAAAACCCAGGTATCTCCACCAAAATTATGCCAATGCATTTACTAGAATTAGGGTTGATGAATATCCTTCTGAATGGCCCACTGTTGGCAATAAACCCCTCCTACCTGAACCAATTGACATATTACAGACTGATCTGCTGCCTTATAACAACATACAAGTGTAGGAAGCGCGTGGTGTAATGGTTAAAGTCATGGAAAATGGACTCGTCGCCCCGAGTTCAAATCCTGGACATGGTAATTGCATTTCATTTAGTGCTGATATCCTTGGGAAAGGAATGAATCCTACTCTCCCTCCAGCTATGGGTATATAGTAGGGCAGACTGGGTTATTTAACCATTGCTAGGCAACCAGTCTAGGAGAAGGAAAACTCTGAATTCAAACCTGTTAAACTCCACTTAAGAAATTGACTTGTGTCGCATCCTGCTCATGTGGAGGGGTTGGTAAATATATATATAACAACATACAAGTGGCTAACAGGGATAATTGTAACTGTCATTAAATTGACCAGTTATTTATATCTTATTTTTATATAGTTATAACTGAAGGCGATTACCTTGGATAGAAATGTTAAAAATTCCACAGAAAACATCTGCATTATGAAAAATATGCTAAGTGCACTTTTTAAAAAAGCTAAAAAGTGACAGCAGAACATTTTAAGGTGAACAATAGTTTAATTGAAGACCCGAGAGAGGATACTGCATCCAAAAATACCTTGTCATCGTAGAAAGTGCAATGTTTCAATATGGATAAATGAGAGAAAAGGCAGAAAAGGAATACATCAACTTAAAAATATTTTCAAATCAAGATTTACACAGAAAAACAAAATAACTGCCATCAACCAACTTGCAATACCTTTCATTTCCTATGGTTTTGGTACTATTGACTGGCCACAATGCTACATCAATAGGTTTGATACCAAAACTAGGAAAATGCTAACCCTGTATAAAGTTACCTACCGACATCAGTGCATGGACAAGATATACCTACCAATAAGAGGGTGGTTTAGGTCTCATATAAATCAATCATGCATATCGAGCCACAATATTAAGTATGGGGCAGTATATCAAAAGCTCGATGGATAAACAATGTCAATATTAAATGACCACCTAAGTAAGAAAACATTTGCAGAAAACTTCAGTGGAGACACTGAAGAACATTACAGCAACAATTCAGCACTGGAAAATCTGTGGAGAAATCCAGCATGACAGATCACAGTACATTTGGGAACACAAACCTCCACCAATAACATCAAATGGGAAGGTGACTGTTTTCTATGATAAAGTTATTCAGGCGGGTAGATATATAAAAGACAAGACCATTAAACCAGATATTGTCATCTGGAATAAACATGAAAGAATTGCACTTATTATTGATATAGTTGTCCCAAATGGTTATGGTCTCAATGAAGCTGAGCATGAAAAAAATTACAAAATACTAAGAGCATGTCAAGCTACCATTTGATGGGGAATGAATCATTATAGCTGGACAAGACCAGGGCACACTCACAAATGGAATAGAGAAATGTCTGGAATACAACAAGATGATCAGTGCAGATTCTGCCACTCAGCCATTGAAAGTCCAATCCACCTAATGTCTGGATGCCAGAACCTTTTGGCAGATCGTCACTATACTACCTGCCATAACAATGTATGTAAATATCTCCTTTTGAAAATCTGCCAAGAAATGCAGCTTGACAGACCACAGTACATCTGAGAACACAAACCTCCACCAATAACATCAAATGGGAAGGTGACTGTATTTTATGATAAAGTTATATAGACAGGCAGATATATAAAAGACAAAGCCATTAAACCAGATATTGACATCTGGAATAAACATGAAAAAACTGCTCTCATAATTAATGTAGCTGTCCCAAATGATTATGGCCCAAACAGACCTGAGCAGGTAAAAATTACAAAATATCAAGACCTCAAGAATGACCTAAAGACAACTTGATCATTGAAAGAAATCACCATCATACCAGTTGTGGTAGGGGCAACCAGGTTGGTCAAGCAAAATTTTTTAAAAATACCTTGAAACAATACCTGGTAGACCAAGATGCTATGAAATACATCTTCCATTCTAAAATGAACATTAGAATAAAATGGAAATAAAATGAATAGGCTGCATCTTGATCATGATCTGACAGAAAAAGAAGAAAGTCTTGTGGTATTTTAAGATAATGTTTGGGGAACTCTGTGTTAATAGAAATAATGCTTTGGTTTGGGGTGGGTAAATGGAGGTTGAATTTATGGGCCTCTATGTCCAGAAGTGATAGGAATCACAATTTTAAAAAAACGTTGGGGAAATCTGTGTAAATGTTAATGATGCTTAACACCATCATCTGAAATCTTTGTTGACTGCACAGCAATTTTTGTAGCATGAGAATTAGGAATTAGAGTGTATATCGATTTATATAGAAAGAGACCAATTGACTTTATATATATATATATATATATATATATATATATATATATGTATATATGAGAGAGAGTGTGTGTATATCGATTTATGTAGAAAGAGGCTGATTTGTTACAATTACTGAGCAATCAGGAATTGTGAACAGACTCTGTAGCTATAATTTAAATTGAGGTATGTTGACGTAGAATCAGGTAGTCCATAGATAACTACCGGGACTGTTGGTAACCATTGATCCCTAGAGGTACCTGAAAATGCACCATGACAGACATGTGATAGTTTTAGAGTTTTAGATATGATCTAGCTTTGGAAGGAGAAAGATGTGATTGTCTTCTCTCAGAAGTCCAATCTCAATCCTTGTGGTGGAATTAAATCGTGGGCTCATAAGTATAAGTATTGCTTGATCAAGCAATAAAAACAAAGTCTTGTTAGTTGTTTATTAAATCAAGACCATGGCCAGCTTAGCCCAGACAGGCCAAAGAAGTAAGAAGAAAAAGCCAGCAAATAAGTCAACTAGACAGGGCATTGGCGGCCAGACAAGATAGTAGGAATCAGACAGTAAGTGGTCAGCAAGAGTCAGCAACAAGCAGAGTAACCAGAGAAGTTAGCAATTAAGACCATCTCCTCTCTAATTTAAGTCTCTCTCTCTCTCTCTATCACCCAAGATGAACTCTCTCCATGATTATATACACCCGAGTAGAGGGGTATATAATAGATTGATATATATATATATATATATATATATATATATATCAGCTCTGTGTGGATACAGGATGCTACATAAGGACCTCCCGAGAATGATGAGCGATAGGGACGGATGGGGAGAGATTGTCATGGATATCCACACTGACAGTGCGACATGATGATGATATATATATATATATTTATGAACATTTTTAATATTCATAGCATAGTATGCTATATTTATAAATAAAGAGAATTACAGATACTGTGATAAAAACTTAGATACCAAGCTCAACTTTGAAAAAAACACTTACAAACCCACCATGATAATGCTCCTGTTATTATTTGACTTCAAAGTGTGACAGTTCATCCTCACTAAGTTTCTAATATGATTGACATTGCTTTCTGTGGATGAGATATAACTACCTAGGTATGTGAAATGGTCTATTAATTCCAGAGTCTTGCAATCCCATGTGGAGATGTCTCCATCTTGTTAAAAAAATATGAATTACATTTTATCTGAGTTCACATAGAGGCCAATATTGTATTAATCTCTATATTTGGTTTACTTAAGAGTAGAGGCCAAACTTATTGCCAACTTCTCTAGGTTATACAGCAATGATTCTGCTTGTGTTGATATATTTGCAAGAAGCACTAGATTTTTTATGTCTAGTATTATTTAAGATAATGTTGAGGAACTCTGAGGTGGGCAAATGGAGGTTGGATTTATGGATCCCCATGTCCAGAAGTGAGAGGAATCAGAATTTTAAGATAATGATGCTTTGGCTCTGAAACTATAAGTGACACCAGCTCCATCATCTGAAAACTTTGTTGACTGCACTGGCCATCAAAATAAGGAGATTATGTTTGCTACCCAATGCTCCCTGAACACTGTAAAAAAATCAGGCATGAACTGGAGAATTGCAATGCAGACTACGAGGCTGTGACTAGAAGAAAGCAACATAACAGATGATCTGATTGCATTCGTACAGCAGAATTCCTCGAAAACCTGTAGAAAAAGGGTTGGAGGACACTCAGATGCCTAAGTGGAGTTACTAAACACTGTAGTCAAGCCTTGGATAACAAGGGTAGCCAATAGTAGACCATATGTATAGTAGCAGGATTCGGCCCCTTGCCACACCTCTGGGAAAAGTCAAAAATGGTTGTCGATGAATTTTGTTTCTTCTAAAATATTTTTTCATCATCCTTTAAGAACTGATGATTTTGTATTTTTTTTTAGTTGAATCCACCCACCTGAATAAATATTTGTTTTATTTAAAATTTTAGACTTTCTCTCTTTTTTCTAATATTGTATTGCCCAAAAGAAAAGAAATTGGACAAAAGAATGTATAATGTTCTGTTATTTTATTTTGTTAATTATTTGCAAGAAAGGATTGTTTGTTTTATCTACAGTATGTGTAATTCCATACCAAATCATCCAGGCCATGTCACCCACTTCAATTTTTTATACAAATAATGTTCAGTATATTTGAAATAATAATAGAAAAAAAATGTTGTCATAGATACAGAGCCACATTGGGATATTGATCTTGAAAAAATCAGCAATCATCAATAACTTAAAATTGGTTGACTTTAAGATTTTCTTGAGAGCATTATTGGATTCCTTCAGTAAAAATACTTTTATAAACCAATTTTTAGAAGTAGGGAATCTCTAGAACTCATTTTACAGACAAAAATAGATTACAAAAAGTCACTATATTTCACCAACCCCATCAAATTTGGAGAGCTAAAAATCGACATAACTCTGCCAATTTTTGGAATTGGAAGCTCAAATTTTGGGGATTGTCTAATGTTAACATAGTCCACACCTGGAAAAAAATTAAGAAAATTTGAAGGTGGTGGGTGACAATTTTACTTTTTTCTGGATGATTTGACATGGAATTACATGTATATTAATATTAAAATTCATTTTTAGGAGTTTCAGACATGTGCATGAATGTAACCTACTTAACCACAAGTGAAAGAGGGTTTGAAAAAAGTTGTAATATTTTTTTGTTTTTTTTTAATTAAGAGAACATAAGCAACAAACATATATTATGTTATAAATGTACACATTAATTACCATTGAATTCTTTTAAGAAAAAATAGCTATATCAAAGATTTATAAAAATTAGAAAACACAAAACAATTAATTAGGAATTAAATATTATATAAATAGATTTATTATTGATTTTTATTGAAAAAAAAAGCTATAATCTATTTTTGAATAAATGAATGGATTTATTATCCAACAATTTATTTCAACCATAATCCAACCTACATGCATTATGTTACACCCCTCAAATGCACTCACACATGCACACACACACATATATATATATACATATATATATATATGAGGTTAAGTAAACAAACAAATGTGTTTATTTTTTTTTATATGGCTTTAAGCCGACAATTTTTGGAGGATATGTGCTTAATTGAAGTCGTACCTAATTTTGAAAATTAATTAGTTAATAATTAATGAATTTTAGGCGGGCATATATGTTCAAATGTAAGGCTTTTGTAAAAAAACGTTACGTACTTAAAAGATTGAAAATTTTATATACTTATTTATTATAAATAACTTAATAATAACTATCTAAAGTAAAAGTAAAGTCGTCGGGGTGGCCTAATGTCGGTATCGGCCAGATTATAACTTTTGAATATTTTACAATAATTTTTACAACCTTTTCTCGATTTGTTTAGTCTTACATTTGAACATATATGCCCGCCTAAAATTCATTAATTATTAACTAATTAATTTTCAAAAGTAGGTATGACTTCAATTAAGCACATATCCTCCAAAATATATATATATATATAAATTATCATTGATTTTTGTCTAAAATATATACCTATATAGAAAACAGAATTAATTAGAAAGAACTAAACAATATGAATTATATAATGCATATTCATATTATCACTGAAATTATTGTAAAATAATCAAAAGTTATAATCTACTTTTAAATAATAATTCCAACATTTAAACCATAATTCAACCTACATGCATTATGTTACACCCCTCAAATGCACTCACACATATGAATATATAAATTATTGTTCATTTTTATTTAAAATGAATACCTATATAGAAAATAAAATTAATTAAAAAACACTAAAGAAAATGAATCATATAATGCATATTTATATTTTCTCTGAAATTATTGTAAAATATTCAAGAAATATAAAACACAAAACAACATGAATTATAGATTAATGTCTAAGCATTAAGTATATTTATTTTCATTTTATTAATTAATCTCATATTTACTTTAATCTAAACATCAAATTATATTGTAGGGACCAACAATTGAAGCATTAAAGTCAAATTTGACAGTATCATAATCACACAACCCTGAAAAATTTTTTTTACCAAAACTCATGAAATTAAGTGATTGTAAAGTAAAATTTATAGTTCAAGATCAGAAAAACAAATGATTAAAAACATGTTTAGATTAGTCAGCTATAAAAGAACATTAAATTAAATCTCAGTTTAAATGTGTCTAATATAAATAGGTTGGGGGCAAAGTTAATTGTCGTGAAAAAATGTAAAAGTTTTTTTAATAAAATATCTGGTGTATTATAACTTCCATTCATTAATAGATCAACACTGAAAATTTCATAAGAATCGGATAATTCCTTGATATATATATATATATATATATATATATATATATATATATATATTTGGAGGATATGTGTTTAATTGAAGTCATACCTAATTTTGAAAATTAATTAGTTAATAATTAATGAATTTAAGCGGGCATACACGTTCAAATTTAAGGCTAAAGAAAATGTCAATCCCTGAATGTACATTTCGACCTATTAGGGATTGACATTTTCTCAATTCGTTTAGCCTTACAATTGAACATATATGCCCGCCTAAAATCATTAATTATTAACTAATTAATTTTCAGAATTAGGTATGACTTCAATTAAGCACATATCCTCCAAAAATTGTCGGCTTAAAGCCATATAAAAAAAAAACACATTTGTTTGTTTACTTAACTTCATATATATATATATATATATATATATATATATATATTATCAATCAGGGTTAGTGAATTCAATTCACTAACAGTGATTGATTTGTTTACAGTACCATTTCAATAAATTGGTACTGTTCTATTAATATTTCAGGGTTACCATACTTTCAAAATATTTGGCTGGAAAAATTTAAAATTATAAGAATTTTATTAGTGAAAAGGCGGGGAAGTTTTTTCGTGTGTTTTGAAAAAAAGATAAAAAGGCTATTACAAGGATATCAAATATTACAAAATAAGTTATTAATATAAACTTGTGTCAAAATTTGTGATATTTAGATAGTTATTATTTAAGTTATTTATAAGCATCTAAAATGTTCAATTTTTTTTTCGTGTGTTTTGAAAAAAAGATAAAAAGGCTATTACAAGGATATCAAATATTACAAAATAAGTTATTAATATAAACTTGTGTCAAAATTTGTGATATTTAGATAGTTATTATTTAAGTTATTTATAAGCATCTAAAATGTTCAATTTTTTAAGTACGTAACTTTTTTTTTTTACAAAAGCCTTAATTTTTGATAGTCCCTACCATATTGAATTTAAGATGTTCCATACAAGGCAACTTTTAATTATTGTCATCTTTTATTATCTATCATATGTAAATTTTAAGAATTTAATTAAGTGATTCTGATTTGATGCTGAAAAAAAAACAATCGGGATTATCCCCCTTTGTTTCCAGTTTTATAGAAGTCCTTTCTATGTTGATTGCAAATGAACGAAGTGTTTTAATTTAATTCAAACAGAAAACATTAGTTTTATTTTGAATATTTTTTCCCTTTTTCTCGAACGTTGTATATCACCAAGGAAAAGAAATCAGTCGAAAGAAAAGAGAAAGAAGTAAGTATAACATTATTATCTTTCTTTACAAATAAAAAAAATACGAAATGGTTACTTAGCCGGTCCTGGTCAAATAGACCAATCTGCTTTTAGGCTTATTTAGCCGGACCTCATAAATTTCAAAGCTAGCATCCGGACATTTCACGTTTAACGTCTTTAATTTCAAAAGGTAATGTAAACGTCTTTTTATCTTATATATTTTGTGAAGGAGAAAGATATAAAAAATGTTTCTACATGAAAAATATAGATACCGTTAATGAGTCTGTGATCAAACGTGTGAATAAATTAAAGGACATGATAAGGGTAAATTTGACTATCATGAATTTTTTCCAAAGTGGAAAAATAGCATTTTCCACTATCAACCCTAACCCCAATTCTAACTCTAACCCCAACATTACCTTTTAAAAGGAAAGACGTTAAACTTGAAATACCCGGGATGCTAGCTTTTAGAACCAGCGAAATAGCCTGTTGGATATTTTTCATTTTGAAGAATTTTTGTATTTGTATCTGTATCCCTCACAAAATATTTTTAACGTTACTTGCATTCATAATTTTAAAAAATATTTCCAGTAAGCATAAAAGTAAGTTTGACCAGGACCGGCAGTGTAGATTATTCGAAAAGAAATACGTAATGTTCATTAAAAAAAATTGTTTTCTGACGAAGAAGTGAAATAGTTGTCCTCATTGAATATGAAATTATTTGGAATCTTTTGAAAACTGATTATTTTTTTTATTCATATTTTATTTTCCTTAATATCCGTATTAATCTGGCCTGGGGGGGGGGTGTGACATAAACAAAGATCTCCATCGAAATCGTAGGCTAGTGTTAGTTAACTAAATTTTCTCAAAACCTTTTTTTTTAATATTTTATTATAAACACTTTTATTAAATAAATACAAAACGAAGCTTAACCCTAATAAGAAAACACTTATAAATTTATTAATTGGAAAAAAGTTAGTTAATTTGACAACAGATTTTGTTATTTTTTTTAATTATCACTCGGTTATTATAAAACTAGGAATGTGAAAAAATAAAAGGGAGGTAATAAAGAATTTTAAAAATTCCTTATTTGAAAACAATTACCAAAAATTAGAGATTTATCCAATTTTAATGAAATTTTCCGCACTTTATTCATTAATGATTTAATTTTACAACGAATAGCTTATTTCATTTTTTTTTAATTGAAAAAAGGTTTACAATCAATTATGATTGTAGGAAACCTTTGTTTATTTGAATAAACAAAATCCAGTCCCTACTTTTTACATTTCTAGAAAGACCACATAAAAAGAATTATTTTTAAAAATAAATTCAACACCCGAAATAAGTTATTTGAAAATTTAAAATTTATTTTCTTAAAACTCAAAAAATCATTTTTTGGATGTGTTTTCTCTTTTCATAGTTTTAAAAACAATAAGATTAGTCTTTTTGAGTAAGTTATTGCAGCTATTATTATTATTAATAATAATATTAATAATTAATTAATTAATCAATTGATTAATCTTTCTCATTTCATTGACCTAGATTAAAACTAATCCCTTTTCATTTCATTGACCTATTTCCAAATCTTGAATATAATGGAAGTAGCTTTGCATTGTGCCAAATTTGACTTTTCAAAAAACCTATTTTGTCAAAAATATTAGTGTGGTAACATATGTATAATACAGACCCTTAACTTTGATCTAGAAAGTTCTGGATAAAATTTTAAAAAAACATCTCTTATGTATAATATGTATGGAATTTTTGGAATTTGTAAAAACTAAGTTTATACTAAATTTAACATTTGTTTAAATGTTTATCCAGTTTTTATTGACAAAATATACTATCTATATATGTATGTATGGAAGTAAGATGAGGAAATTAATATATGTATCTATATAACTTAATTTCAGTCATGTCATCTAGAATATAATAATACACATGGATAAAAAAGTTATATTTAGTTCTATATTTAGTTCCTGTGTGCCATAATTATGGTATTGGATTTCATTTACACTTTTACTTATAAAAGTCAGTAAATGATGTTTCTATTATCAAGAAAAAGTCAGCAATCTAACCATATTTCTTCTATCGTGATTGTTATGATCGCTTGATCCAATGTTGAAAAGAATGAATAAAAAGATTAGTAAAGGTTTATTATGGGTTGCTGCATCTATTAAAAGAGACAAGAATGTATAGCTGTGTGTACATTTTTCATTGAAATAGATTAAATATATGGGAACGAATTGTTTCACTTCGTAATTTGTCAGGCTACATTCTATGTGAATTGATATTTTTAAAGCATAAATTTCCCAATTTAACATCATTTCTTACACCTTTATTATTATCATTGCTTCATCTAATGTTAAAAATAATGAATTGAAAGATTTGTATGGGTTTATTAAGGGTTGCTGTATTTACTTAATGTTCTGTAAAGTTGTGAGTTATAAAAGTTGCCAAATGATTAGAAACTTTTTTTTTATTTTCAAGAAAATAAATTCCCCAATTTCTTACATGGTGATTAGTCACTAAAGGATTAGAAACTTATTATTATCATTGCTTGGTCTAATTTTAAAAAGAATGAATGTTGGCATATTTGGTATATAAGATGTGCTATAAATACCCACTTAGATTTATAGACTAACCAAGGTCACATGATTGATTCTTGTAACCAATCACTAGCAATACTACTGGCCTGATAGAATACATACCCCCCCACATTGGTCATAATTAAAACTGCATCCTTTGAGGACGGACACGCATAGGATTGTCGGATCTGTACCAATACTCTCAAAGGATTTATACTTTATACCAGTAACTGAGAACACTTTAGTAACCATAGGATTCATATGATCAACAGACTCTTTATCAAGGATCCAATTCCACCAGATAAATGGTTCTACTATAAGACCAAGTAATGGCCCTTAAAAACGTAACAATGAATGTTTGAGATATGCATCTACTATTAAAGTCATAGGTGGCATTGTCAGTTATGTTATTAATGGTTCATTGGGGGTTTTCAGGTCTTTCAACATAATACCCATCTTGCCAGTTAGACCCAACATATATATAATAATGATAATAATGAAAATAGTCTACGTTCACTTTGTATGTTCAGAAATGAACATACTGAGAAGGAAAATTCATTACACCAAAACCCACTAGGTATATGGTAACCAGCCATATCCCTGATGTCCCAGAGAGGTTAAACTCCGTGATAAAACATGCAATCAAAATAAACACCTACCTTGTGGCACACAGTGAACCTGTATAGGCTATGTTGTTTATGGAGAGAGTGTGCTTTGCATCACACAAACAACAGACCACTCTAAAAAAATCCTAGTGCGGGTTGGTCGTTAACTGAGTGGTTCAAAATCTTGATAATGTTTTTTTTTCCCTGAAATCTGATGGCAAGGAAGAGATAGCAACTGGGACAGGTGAAGGATGTCACTGGAAATCTCGAGCTTCCATGGGTTGTGAGTGGCTGATGGCTGCTGGGTATTACAGAATTGGACATTATTACACTTTGTGCCCTCCTCTCATAGCAAAGCTGCCATATTTAGAGATAACACTGCTTAACAAAAAAGCATGTTCATAGAATCTTGGAATGTAAGGACATTTCAAGACAATAAGAAAAACCAAAGTTGCAAATAATCTTATCTACTGAGTTGTAATGAAAATACTGTACCAGACTGTGACAGAGAACTCAAGTTGAGTGGCGGAAATGAGGACTGTATTCTTGAAGGAAGCAGGTTAGGCTTTGTTTGGTGTGTAAGACTTTGATCTAAGATTGAACCTGTGTCCTTCTGAATATGAAAAAGTAATACTTGAGCGTAGTGCTGAAGATTGAGTTGACCTAAATTCCTGTAAGTTAAAAACAAATGCCTGTATGACAGCTACAAGCATGTGGGTGCTGGGTGTATAAATCAACCGCCCTGTCAGCTGGGGCGTTAGAATGCGCCAACTGTACCACTGCAGAGGGGTAAGACTCCCTTAATGGGGCCACCTGTTGGCCATGGCGACCCGTGATGCTTAAGGATAGAGCCCAGGTGGATGAGCAGTTCATGACATGCAATACTCCACTTTGGCCCTATCTTGGGCTAGACGGGTGGTCGGAAAGGCCCCCTCCAATCAATCGGCTGGTCACATCAAGCCCTAGCACCTATATGATTTTCCCAACCCTATTGCCCTTATGGCAAGCCCCAGTCCCTTTTTATCATATGGGTGCTAGAAGGCGGTGGCTGCGGGTCTACATGTCCTGGGAATGACGTTAAACTCTATCTGATGGTGAGGTTCCAGTTTTGGAGGTTTGGGGAATGTGGAGCACCCCTTCATCACCATTGCTCCCTGGTCCACTCTGACCTGGAGTGGTAGTACCTGTTAAGGTCCCATCTATGGGTTAGATAGAAAAATGTATTTATAAAAAAATTGTATTATCCATTCAGAATTGATTTATTTCAAAACTTTATCAGCATTAGATGACCCACTGAGGTTGATATGCCGTAAAACAAAACAAACCAAACCGTATAAATCGACCAGCAGAAACCCAGGAGGGACAGAGGAAAAAAGTGTGTGTTACATGTTAGAGACAGTAGCCGTGAGAGGCTTGGAAGAATAAGAAGAAGAAGAAAGAACAACAACAAAAAGCAAAAGTCAACTGTAACAAGACAGCAACTAGAGAGGAAAAAGGAAAGGAAAAAATTAGTCGGCCAGTAAGTGTTGGACTTGGTGTTTTGAACCCCTTTCAACAAAGACTTTTTGTGTTAAATTTTATTTTACCCCCAGCTCATACAGTAGGTTGATATTCAAAATTATTACCCATAAATAAATAAAAAGATTTAAACTTACCTTTTGAAAGCTTCAACTTTTTTTTTTCATACTTTTTAGGTATCGAACAATTTGGTGTTAATCTGTGAAGTACATGTGACAGATTTTAAGAAATCTACAATTTTTTGGTATCACTTATTCCGAAATTGTTTGGAGATCATTTTTTTGCAACTGATGCTTGTAGACCTTCTGAATTCTTCTATTATTTGATTTATTCTAAAAAGTGAGTTCATGTTTTCACTGAAAATTATGATATTTTTTCCTTTTTTTTAAGGTAAAAATCACTTTTTTGTTTACCTTTTACGGTGTCGTCTGTTGTAAAGTTTGCCAGTTTGTTTATTTATTTAATAAATGTAATTTTGATTTTTAATGGCAAATAAAATCCCTAATTACTTTGGCTAATCTTTTTGAGCTACATTTTTTTTCATGTGTATTTTAATGAATTAGAACTTAAATAATTATCAAACCAAGAAACCTGCATGAGAAAAGTGACTGAACACTATTTGTGATTTTACCATTAGGTTAAAATTATTCAGCTAACTGTTACAGCCGATTGAATTGAACATTTCCGGGGATGAGAAGCTTGCTATATAAGTTTTTTAAAATATTTTTAATAATACTTTTTTTTAAAATATTTTTAATAATACCTGTTTTTTTTAAATTTTAATAATACCTGGTTTTTTAAAAATATTTTTAATAATACTTGAATTTTTATTCTTTCACAGATAACAGTATTGAAAACAGACATGGAGACACACATTGGGGAGAATCCATTTTCTTATGAAGTCTGCGGATCAGAATTTTCACAGGATTCTCATTTGAAAAAACATGTGCAAACACACACTGGAGAGAAACCATTTTCTTGTGAAGTCTGTGGATTCAGATTTTCACAGAGTTCTGATTTGAGAATACACATGCGAACACACACTGGAGAAAAACCATTTTCTTGTGAAATCTGTGGAATCAGATCTTCACGGAGTTCTGATTTGAAAATACACATGCGAATACACACTGGAGAGAAACCATTTACTTGTGAAGTCTGTCAATTAGCATTTGCTACTTCATCTCATTTGAAACAGCACATACGAACACACACTGGGGAGAAACCATTTGCTTGTGAAGTCTGTGGGGCCAGATTTCCGCAGAGTTCCAACTTGAAAACACACATGGGAACACACACTGGAGAGAAACCATTTTCGTGTGAAGTCTGTCAATTAGCATTTTACTATCATTCCCATTTGAAAGTACACATGCGAACACACACTGGAGAGAAACCGTTTGCTTGTGAAGTCTGTGGATCAAGATTTTCAAGGAGTTCCAATTTGAAAATACACATGCGAACACACACTGCAGAGAAACCATTTACTTGTGATATCTGTGGATCAGCATTTTCACACGGATGCAATTTGAAAAGTCACATGCGAACACACACTAAACCATAGATTTGCAAAATCTGGCAATCATCACATTCTGAGAGTATAATTTTGAAAAACCACATCCGAACACACCCTGGAGAAAAACCATATGCTTGTGAATTCTGTAGATCAGGATTTTCAAATAGTTCCAATTTGAAAACAGTTATGCAAACACAAACTAGAGACACACACTGGACAGACAGGCAGATATATAAAAGACAAAACCATTAAACCAGATATTGACATTCGGAATAAACATGAAAAAACTGTACTCATTATTGATGTAGCTGACCTAAATTATTATGGCCTCAATAGAGCCGAGTGTGAAAAAATTACAAAATATCAAGACCTCAAGAATAACGTAAAACAACTTGGTCATTGAACATGCTCCATCCTAAAATGATCCTTAGGATACAAATACTATCTATAAATGAATCAAGTGTTAGCTCCAGGCAGGGGCCCCATCACTTCTAGAAATTGTTAAAGGAAAATTTTCCATTTTCTGTAGATCAGCATTTTCAGATTATGCTTTTATAAAATTCTTTTATAAAAATGCTTATATAAAATGCATTTTTAGGAATAGGGAAGCTCTAGAACTCATTTTACCGACAAAAATAGATTACAAAAATTTGCCATTTTTCACAAACTCACACAAATTTTTAAAATCAACATAACTCCGCCTTTTATGGAATTGGAAGCTCAAATTTTAGGGATTGTCTAACTTTAAGATAGTCCACACCTAGACAAAATTTCAGAAAAATTAAAGTGCAAAAGTTTTTTAAATTTTTTGCAGAATGTAGCTTCAGTTCTGAGCAAATATCAAACTATCTTTTTGGTACAAATAGTGTTCAATATATGTGAAATAATAATAGAAAAAATTGTTGCTATAGACACAGTGGCACATTGGGATTGTGAGACGACCTGTTCTGTGCTCTTGTACCTTCGATGCACGATGTCTAGACCCACAAACGTTGTGATATTCTGTGCTGGCCGATTTGAAGGGCACGAGTCAGAGACAGGTTCACAAGGATAAAAAAACAAAACAACAACTACAGAGTTTGTAAACAAGACGTGGATGGAAGAAGGGGGTCTGTGATACTTCACAGTCTATCTAACTGGTTGTCTATCGGCTTCCTCTACTGGCGACCTTAACACCTCAACGGCCCGGGTTCTAACTGCCTCAGTGCTGGAGTTTAGCTAAATTTATGTAGAATTCCCCTCCACACCCCCCCTGCTCTGGACCACACAGATGGCCAGTACTTAAATTCAATCGCCGACTTCTAGTCGTCATTAACCCTTAAAATTAAAGTAATTAAATCTTTTTCCAGGTGTAGTGTCTTCAATACGTCGACCATTAATTTTTTCAAAAGAGATTTTCTCATAAAAATCCTTTTTGCTTTTAGTACCTAGATGCCTAAGATATCATCATCAAGTGGTCCCATTTCACGGTGGTCGTATAACCCTCTCAAACCTTACGGCCTAATCTTTTGTGTTTGTAGAAAGGACAAACACCCACCCCTTTTACTTATGCCTGGCTTTAACCTATTCTCTTTTTATTAATTTATTTATTTATTTATTCTGACCATGTTCATCCTCAATCATAGTATCACAGGATATTGATCTTGCTATGAAAAAATCAAAAATCATCAATAACATAAAATTAGTTGACTTTTAGACTTGTTTTCTAGCATTTTTGGATTTCGTGGGCAAAAATGTTTTTATGAACCAATTTTTAGTTTAAGGAAACTCTAGATCTCATTTTACAAACGAAAATAGGTTAAAAAAAGTCACCATTGTTCGTGAATCCCCTCCCCCCCCCCCCCCCCCCCACACACACATTCAAATTTGAAGAGCTAAAAAGCAACTCAATTTTTGAAATTGGAACCTCAAATTTTGGAGATTGTCTAAATTTATCATAATCCACACTTAGACAAAATTTAAGAAAAATTGAAGGGAGTGGCCTGGAGGATTTGAGATGGAATTACCCATCTATTTTTGTCTGTAAAATGAGTTATAGAGCTTCCCTACTCCTAAAAATTAATTTATTATAGTATTTTTGCCTATGGAATCAAAAAAAGCCATCAAAAAAGTCTTAAACTTAACCAATTTTAAGTTATAATTTATTTCTGATTTGCAAAATTTTAACTAATGCTGTAGCTTCAGTTCTGAGCAAATATCAAACTATATTTTTGGTACAAATAATGTTGAATATATGTGAAATAATAATATAAAAAGATTTTGTCAGTGCCACACCAAGATATTGATCTTGCTATGAATAAATCAGAAATCATCAATAACTTAAAATTGATTAACTTTACAACTTTTTTGATAGCATTTTTGAATTCCTTGGGCAAAAATGCTTTTATAGGTTAATTTTTAGTAGGGAAGCTCTAGAACTCATTTTACAGACAAAAATAGATTACTAAAAGTCGCCATTTTTTACCATACCCACCAAATTTGAAGAGCTAAAATTTGACATCACACTGCTAATTCTTTGAATTGGAAGCTCAAATTTTTGTGATTGTCTATCACAATCCACCCTTGGACAAAATTTCAGAAAAATTGAAGTGTTTGGGTGACATGGCCCGAATGATATGACATGGAATTACCCATATATGAAAAAAAAATCTTCTAATTTATTGTAATGAAATATATTAGTCTTATTTTGACCTGATTTTTTTTTTTGCATTATAATAAAAATTATTTTTATTTAAATTCAGTTTTTAAATGTTACTACTTTGTACACACACACACACACACACACACACATATATATATATATATATATATATATATATATATATATATATATATATAAAATTATGGTTAGAAAGCTAGTTTTGCAGATCCATTACTACTGTGATGGGGTGAGTTCTTTTAATTAAAAAAAAAAGTTTAAAAATTGTTTTTGTTAGTCACAGGAAATGGTTTTGATAAACAAAAATTATAGACAAAACTCCTTACTATGTCTTTTCTCTCCAACCTAGAGTGCAAAATATAATTCTATCCATTGTATATAATAATAATAAAACTATTGTTATTTTTAACTGTGTATTGTTTCATTCTTAGAGTTGCCAGCAACTACGGCAGCTCATTTCCACTAATCTCTTGACCCATCATAAAGATGTTCCGACCAAGTTGCATCGATCCCAGTTCTGTGGATTAAAGGAACACAATATGGGTGAAGAACGCACTGACAGAGCAACTATTTGAGCACTTTAATCACCTATCATAGGGTTGAAAAATTTGAGAATTTCCTTGAAATATTAGATATGTATTTAATCTGCTTATTTGACAGATTTTCATGCATGAAATGCATAGATTTTAAAAGAATCGCTTAATTCGAAGGATTGGCTGGAATTTGAACCCTTAAATAACCCCTTATAATGCCTGAAAATCCCAAATTTCATCACAATGCTCGGTGTCGTTTTCTTGAATTTCCGTAAGGTACCCCCCTTATAGGTCCAGAAGAAATCACCTATTTTTCAAAGTATTCAAAGTTGTGATATCTTGGGTTTTTTTGGTAGATTTGAATGTGTAGAATTCATTAATGCCAAAAAAAGCGATCAATTTTAAGAATTGGCAGAGATTTGAGCACTTTAATCACCTATCATATGTGTTAGACATGGAACTAAGTCATCTTATCACGTACCATGACTGGCATAGGACCACACTACTGAATAGAGAATTCGATCCTTGCTGGATGCCCCATACTTGGAAACTTTTGTCACATTCTATCCGTAATGGAGGAATTGGGTAAATAAGAGAAAAAAAGAAAACATAATTATCTCCCTTGAGTTTTGTTTCTTCAAAAAATATTTTATCATCATCCTTTAAGAACTGACATTTTTGTATTTTTTTAGTTTAATCCAACCACCTGAATAAATATTTGTTTTATTTAAAATTTTTGACTTTCTCTCTTTTTTCTAATTTTGCATTGCCCAAAGGAAAAGAAATCATATGAAAATAAGTGTAATATTCTGTTATTTTCTTTTGTTAGTCATTTGCAAGAAAGTATTGTTTTGTTTTATTAATAGTATATTAATATTGAAATTCATTTTTAGGAGTTTCAAACGTGTGTAGTGAATAAGTTATGGCATTGATAACTAAATGTTGTCTCTTTATGTTTGTCATATCTGGGTATCAAAACTCATTGCTAACATTCTTAGTTGTGTGAAGAATCTACTTGGACACTTGTAGCAGAGGAAATGTTGGTGGTTTTCTATTTACCCATACAGAATAATGCAAGAATAATTCTTAAAAAATTAACAAGAACATTTTATTAACTGAGCAAACCTAACAGAATTTATACAAAGATGATATTAAATGCTAAAAGAGTAAATAAAGAGGATATGTAGAGAAATGTTCTAATGTGGTTGAAAGAGTATTTAGTGTAAGTTGTAGAGTTCTTGATATACATATGTATGAGAGAATGGAAGATTTGAATGAAGACTTACATGTTAAAATAATGCTATCAAGTACCATGTGACACAAGGTTTGTGAGGTGCAAGACCCCAGTCGATTGTATACAGGGAGTGCATTCGTGTGCACTGTTGGAACCATGAGGGAAAGAGGGTTTGAAAAAGATTATAATTTTTATTCAAGTTCTCTTGAGTGAAACGTCTTTTTCAGTGGAGAGAATGGTGTATGGAGTTTCGATCTTGAAGTGAACTTTTGACGGATTGTGTGAGAACTACTGGGAGTGTTGCTGGCAGAATACATTTTGCGGTTGAATAAACTGATTACTGCAGTCGTCACTTGAAACTAACATCCAGAAGCTATTTCGGTTTTTAACGTGCAGCATTGACGCATAATGGCGGATGCCAAGTTCGACCTTAAACTCATACCCAAATTCGATGGCCCCACGTCTGTGCTGGATTGGGTCGTATGGGGTTTAATGAATTATGGGATATAAGTGGTTTTGGGTGTTTTAAGTTTAAATGTAGGTATGTGAATATTCTTCTTATCTTTTGGTGGTCGCACTGAAAAGAAGGCATTCAAAGAACAAGAAAGGAAAGAGGCAAAGGCAAAAGGTAGTTTTATGACTCAGGTTTTATTGAGCAGGCCATAGTCGCCTGTAGAAAGGGGGATATCCCCATGGCCAGGAAGCAACTACATTCAGTTGCGGCCTAAATGGCCGAGGTATCCTTTCGGGGGTAGGAAGTCAGTCCTTTTTTGTTGGTCATGCACAGAGGGTTCTTCCGGTCAAGGCTCCATGGGAATTTGTTCTTTTTTTTATTATATTTTTATTTTATCTTTATTTTCATCCCCACAGTTGAGAAGTGTGGGGGGGGGGCTCACATGTCGCTTATGTGGGGTCAAGCAGGTCGGGCTAGTCATTCCCCTGCAGCTAAAGGGAGGCACTCTGGACATTTATCAGCAGTTAAGCGACAATGAAAAGGTCGATGTTGGGCTGATCAAGGCTGCACTAGTGTACAAAACCTTTGCGATGGACCCTTGCACAGCATATGAATGCTTTACAATGCGGACATTAATGGCAGGCAAGAGAGTTGATGCCTTCTTTGCGGCACTAAAGAAGCTGGCAGTTCTGTTTGGAGGATTACTTGAGTGGATCTTTGTATACGCATTCGTGGCCGGACTTCCAACTTGGGTGAAACAATTACTGATGGCGTCCACAAGTATGGAGGCAACGCCTATTGAACAATTGGTTGAGCGCACATAGGCTATCATCAGGGATTAAATAGAACTGGGGGAGCTGATTGTAATGGCCGTGCAGACAGCCCAAAATGGCCATACAAATCCCCCCCAGGCTGGACCCACGAGCCAGAGCGAATTGCTTCTGCTGTGAAAGGATTGGTCATATGGCTAAGGATTGCAAGGGTTACATGGTGAACAATTATATATTTGATTTATTATGTTATATGCAAATAAAATAAAAATAAAAAAATTGTAAGGGGAAAAAATTATTCTTGTAAAACAGGGGATGTGATGGTTTCTGTAGTTAAACCCTACCGAACCATTAAGAGTTACTTCCCTTGAACTGGGCAGAGAGATAGGGAGAATAAAAACATGGCTTCTTAATCCTACACGTCGTTCTCATGTTCATCATTGTAATTCAGATAACTTATCAAATAGACGTGGACGCATACGCTGTTTCAAATGTGGCGTGATCAGACATATGGTCTCAAGCTGTCCAGGAAACGAGCCAGGGGACAATACGTCCCCGCCACCGCACTGCTCCCTGGACATGATGTGAACAAGGTGCAATCAATCATCCGAGTTCACATCAACCAGACGCCTTGCACGACACTTCTTGATTCGGTCTGCTCTTGCATCATAGTGAGCGCAAGGCTATGTCACTCCTGGAGTAAGAGGAGTGTTTATAAAGAAATAAGGACACTAGCGGCAATACTCCGAATTTGTAGTGGAGTTAACCGCGAGTGTGGCAGACAGGTTAAGAGTCAAAGAAGTAAAACGAACGACTAGAATGTGAATAAAAGACTTGTATTACATATAAAGAACAATTGCAAACTTTAGTTTCGTTTGCGGTCAAGTATATAATATGTATATAATTGTCACTTAGCTGGTTTATCCTGGGATAGGGTATTATCGAAGCCCTTGCTACGGCCTTCTGTTCCGTTCGGATATGATGGACTTCTGCTTGTGTCCGACTCCGATTCTATGTGTTGAAGAATAGTAGGAGTGACCATATGTTAGGTCCGTCTCCGGTGAGTGCTGAATCAGAAGAGGCATGAGTTTGCTTATTCGGTTTTGCCGCCAAAGTATGCTGGCTCATGTTTGGTTGGTTTGAAACAGAGGCTCGCAGACAAAGGTCGATAACCCCCATATCCCAGAATTTTAATATTTTGAAATAACAACCATGAATGACGAGTAGGGTCAGTAACGATTTGTACTGACTCAGGTGCATCTGCTAAGGTCAATGTGTTGGTGACGCGAAAAGACATTCTGAGTTTTGACCTATGTCTCGGATATGACGCCATCAAGGCACTGGGCCCAGTCTTCATCACACGCGCTGGAACTGTGCAATTCCTGGAGGCCCCGGTGTGTGCCGCGCTTCGTATCAATCGGCCTGACCTCAAAGTAGAGTTCGATCGACGCAAGAAGATCTGGACTGCCTTCAGGAAATGGGCGGACAATGAGGCGCTAACCAAGTTAAAGAATAGCATCACAGAATACCCTGTATCTGCACATGCTAGGATCGCATACGAACAAGAGCTTGATGCTTGGATCAAAGATGGATAGTTGATCCCGTACCCTGACCAAAATCTAGGACCCCCCAAATGTCTAATCCCTTTGATGGCAATAGTGTAACAGAATAAGTTTAAGGTGCGGCCAATCATGGACTACGGTGAGCTCAACTGACACATTGATGCTTTCTCGGCCGATGCCAATGTAAGTGCAAGCAAGTTGCGGGAGTGGTGCCAGAAAGGATCAAATTTTTAATTGCTGGATCTGAAGAAGGTTTATTTGCGGTTGTGGGTCGATGAAACTATCGCCATTTCAGACAGTGCTGTTTTGTGGCAAAAGGTACTGCCTGACCAGACTGGGTTTCGGCATGAATGTGGCGCCACAAATCATGAAGACCATCATTAGTACCGTGCTTTCCCAAGATGAAACAATTGAAAAGACAGACCATATGACCTTAAGACATTCTTTCCGTGATCTCGACTCGTGGGGATACTTTTCTCATTTAGCGCCGTAAAAATCTGGTTGTTTGTTAGG
This sequence comes from Doryteuthis pealeii, assembly GCA_023376005.1. Lineage (NCBI taxonomy): Eukaryota > Metazoa > Mollusca > Cephalopoda > Myopsida > Loliginidae > Doryteuthis > Doryteuthis pealeii. The sequence goes on from CM042151.1 coordinate 98,380,748, forward strand.
GGTCAGGGGTTAGTTTTATAATTAAAAAAAAAACTCTCAAAATCGTCTGTAAACAATTAACTGGATTTTGATGGTGTAAATGGAAAAAATGTCCCCACGAATCGAAATCGCAAAAGGGGTGCCTTAAGGTCATATGGCCCAAAAAGGCAGCATCGGCATACCTCGATGACATTTATATCAACAAAGATGCCAAGCCAGCGTCGCACGTCCAAGCGAAATTGCCACAATTTGCCCTGGAGTGGTGGAAATGAGGACTGTGGAATTGAGAATTCCCTACCCCCATGACCTGTGCGAGGGGCGGGGTATAGCGAGTAATTCGTGATTGAACTCGCAACCTCCTGATCATGAGTGGTGGAATTGCTGTCACCCCTGTTAGCTGAAGTGGTTCAGCCACTGAGAGAAATAAATGCCGAAACGAGTTCTCTCGGGTGAAACGTCATTTCAGTGGAGAGAACGATGTGTCGTGTTTCAATCTTTAAAGCAAAGTGAACTTTTGATGAATTGTGTAAGAAATGCAGGAAGTGTTGCCGACAGAATACTTTTTGTAGTTGAATAAACTGATTATTGCGGTCGTCACTTAAAACTTAACATCTAGAGTTTTTGAATAAAATAACTGGTGCATTATAAATTTTATTCATTAATAGATCAACACTGAAAATTTCTTTAAAATCAGATAATTCCTTGATTTTTTTTTTATCTTATTAATCAGGGTTATTGAATTCAATTCACTAACCCTGATTGATTTTTTTGAATTGGTATTGTTCTATTTCAGGGTTACCATACTTTCAAAATATTTGGCTGAAAAAATTATAAGAATTGTATTAGTGAAAAAGCGGGGGAAGTTTTTCCGTGTGTTTTGAAAAAAAGAAAGAAAAAGAGCTATTACAAGGATATGAATTTATAAAATATTACAAATTTTGACTTATAACCTAAGTGGTTATTTCCTATAATTCCAACATAAACAAAGGGGAGCCACTCTTGACTGATACATTATTTATTTATTTTCCCATTAAACTAACCTTAAACCCTAACCCAAGTAGATCAATAAATGAATAAATAATTTGTCAGTCAAGAGTGGTTCCCCTTTGTTTATGTTGGAATTATAGGAAATAACCATTAAGTATATAAAATTTTCAATCTTGTAAGTACGTAAAGTTTTTACAAAATCCGTAATTATTAGTAGTCCCAACCATATTGAATTTAAGATGTTCCACACAAGACAACTTTTAATTATTGTCATATTTTGATATTTGTCATATGTAAATTTTAAGAAATTAATTAAATGAATCTGAATTTATGCTGAAAAATAACTTCAGAATTATCTCCCCTTGTTTACAGTTTTAGAAGTCCCTTCTATGTTGATTGCAAAGGAACGAAGTGTTTTAATTTAATTCAAACAGTTTTATTTAAAATATTTTTCCCTTTTTCTCTAACGTTGTATGCCCTAAGTAAAAGAAATCAGACGAAAGAAAAGAGAAAGAAGTAAGTATAACATTATCTTTCTTATTATCTTTCTTATAAATAAAAAAAATGCGTCATGTTTAGGAAAACTTTTGTTTTCTGACGAAGAAGTAAAATAGTTGTTTTTCATTTGTGACACTATTTTATCGTCATTGAATATAAAAATGTTTAAATCCTTTAAAAACTTTTGAATTATTTTTTAAATCCATATTTCATTTTCGCTATTATCCATTTTAATCGGTGGGGGTGACATAAACAAAGACTCCCATCGAAATCTTAGGCCAGTGTTAGCCGATTAAATTTCCGTCAAATCTTTTTAAACTATTTTATTATAAACAATGATTTTATTGAATAAATACAAAACGAAACTTAACCCTAACGAGAAAGCACTTATAAATTCATTAATTGGAAAAGGCTAGTTAATTTGTAAACAGATTTTGTTATTTTTTGGATTATCACTAGGTTATTCTAAAACTAGGCATGTGAGAAAAAAAATTAAGGGGAGGTAATAAAGAATTTTTTTTTTAAATCCTTATATGAAAAGTTACCAAACATCAGGCATTTGTCCAATTTAATGAAATTTTCCGCACTTTATTCATTAATGATCTAATTTCATAATGAATAGCTTATTCAAAAAGAAGTTTACAATCAATTAGGATAGGGGTTCAACCTTTGCTCATTTGAATAAAAAATTTCCAGTCCTAATTTTTAGATTTCACAAAAGATAAAATCCAGAAGACTACACGAAAAGAAAAATTTAAAAAAAATTTTTTTAAATTTAAAAAAAAAACCCCGATATAAGTCATTTGAAAATTTAAAATTTATTTTCTTATAACTCAAAAAATAATTTTTGTAGCAAGTTTTCTCTTTTCATAGTTTAAAAAAAGATTTGTCTTTGTAACAAAAAGATAAGTCATTGAAATTATTATTATTGTTGTTATCATTATTATTATTATTATTTATTAATCAATTGATTAATTACTCTCTCTCTCATTTCCTTGACCTAATTTAAAACTAATCCCGTTTCATTTCATTAACCTATTTCCAAACCCAGAATATAATGGAAGTTGCTGGGCATTGTGCTAAATTTGACTTTTCAAAAACACCCTATTTGCCAAAAGTTATTACTCATGAATAACACAGACCCTTTCCTTTTGTATAGAAAATTATGGGAAAACCATTTCTTATTTATGATATGCATTGACTTTTTGGAATTTTTTGCAAATAAGTTTAAACTACATTTAATATTTGTTTAACTTTTTATCCAGTTTGTATTGACAAAAAATATGTATTTATATAGTTTATATAATATTTTGAAACACAATATCTACACAGTATTTATAGCAACTATAAGGATATGTTCATATGAACATTTAACAAACCTTCAGCAAAAATTATTTTACAATTGAAGAAATTACTCATTACTTAGTTTGGAACATAGATATAACTTAATTTAAGTCATGTTATTAACTGGGTTAATTTTTGGATTCAGATTTTAAAGGTTAGTCAAAAACAAGTGTCAGATCTAACTCAACAAAAATTATGTGCTTAGTGAAAAGTTTTATTATTTTTCATTAGTTTTAAAAGTTTAAAATATTCCATAAAATAAGCACAAATTTGTTTGATGTATTAAGATTTCTGAGGTAGGGGTTATTGTCCTTGTCTACAAGCCTCTGTATTGAACCAACCAATCACGAGCCAGCATACTTTGGCGGCAAAGCCAAAGAGACAATTTTTTCCCGCTCTTTTCTGATTGACCAGCACCGGAGTCAGATATCAAAATAGAACGTCTATCATATCCAACAAACTATCAGATGGCCGTAGCTAAGGGGCTTCGATAACCAACCTGCCTCAGGATTTCAGTTAAGTGGACAAATTGTAACATTTGTGCAGATAAACCAAAAAGTCTGTAATTATTGTTATATGTCCATAATATATATGTCTTTTATTCGAATTCTAGTTGTTTGGTTATTCTTTAACTCTTAAACTGTCTGCCACACTCGTGGTTATCTTCATACTTTGCAAACTCATGAGTACAGTCACACATTCATTCATCGTCTTCTTTTTTATAGATGTTGTATTTTTATAGTTTTTGAGGAAAATTCTACATTGTGTAGAGTAAGATATAATAAACTTTGGAATCAGGACTTTCTTCAAAAGTAAGAAAATTTGTGGGAAAAGTTGCAAGTTAGAACGTTATTTTTAGATACATATATTATAGCTAATTTCCAAAACAAATGCATACACTTTTCATCATTTTTTATATTTGATAAATTTGTAACTTAGACTGTTTAACTCGCAATTCCTCATGTATTCCTGGTTCAATCTTTAAAATATTTATATTGTTGGAAAGAAAAGAAAATAATCTTTCTACATAGGTAATTTGTATGTGCTTTTATCCATTGAGTTGTTTTTTACAGCAAGTTAAAATGGTATTTTGCCAAAAATGCGAAATATGTTTTTTTAAATTTTTATTTTATTTAATTTTTTTTAAGACTAAATTTTACACATTATTCAGTTTTGAAAAAGTTAACAATTTTTATCAATGTATATATATATATGTATATATAGGTAACACAATACTCAGTCCCGAGCCTTATATATAGATGGTGCCACTAATAAAAATTTCATATGATTTTTATAAAGTACTAACCTTCAAATATCTTCGATCAACAGTCACTTCTGATGGAAAAATGGACAAAGAGATCCATTCCAGACTAGCTAAAGCAAGCCTTGCATTCAGCAATCTGAAGCACCGATTATGGAACACCAAAGATGTATCTCTCAAAATAAAAATTGACATTTACAGATCAGTCATGCTTTCAACTCTACTCTGTAGTACCGAAACTTTGACACTTTACCGCATTCATATAAACCAACTTGACGCCTTTCACATGCACTATCTTTGTGCCTTTTGCGGTATAAAATAGGGTGAAAAATAGTGCAATACTAAAAACAGGTAACAACATTGCATGCATTGAATCCTTACTAGCAAACGTTCAGCTCAGGTGGGCTGGTCACATTTTCAGAATGAACAAGAACAGGCTTCCAAAAAAGATATTATATGGAGAACTATCAAATGCTAAGTATTCTTGGATGTCCACTCTTACGCTACAAAGACAAATTGAAGGACAATTTGAAATGCCTCTATATTGACCTGAGAACCTGGGAAAATCTAGCATCAAATCAGAAAGAATGGTGTCAGACCCATTTTGCTAAATTAAGAGCTTTGAAGAAAATAGATTGAAACATCAAGATCAGCTCTGTCAAACTTTAAAGCAAAAACATCTGACTCCCGCTTTAGACAATTTTATCTGTCAGTGTGGCTTCATAGCTCACAGCAAGGCTGGACTAGTATCACACTCAAGTAAACACAAATAAAATGTCTCCTTGATAACATGCAGAGCGACATATTAGTATTTTTTCAATTTTTTCTAAATTTATTTTAACAGTTTATAAGTTTTTCCTTTCACCTAATGAATTTAGATAAAACCAGAAAGTTTTGAAATATTTAAATTCTTCAAAATTATTAAACTAGACAGGAACTACTAAAAACAACTAGTTTTCTAAGTTCCAAATAATCTTATCTATGGAGTTGTTACAGAAACAGTGTACCATACTGTGACAGAGAACAAAAGTCGAGTGGCGGAAATGAGGACTTACCGTATTCTTGATGGAAGCTTTGTTTGGCTTGGTTTGTTTGACTTTGATCTAAGATTGAACCCACGTCCTTCTGAATATGAAAAAGTGATACTTGAGCATTGTAACGGCTGCCAACTTAGCCGATACTTTCTTCTTCCATGCTGTACCAGCTAAGACCTTTCACTCAAGCCCCACTGCCCAAAAGCACCTCACTCTGTGCTCAAGCTTTTCACTGTAACGGCTGCCCAGGCCTGCATAAAGTGAAGGCATGACAATTCTTACTGATGTAATTCATTTTATTCAATTAACACCATGAAACTGTAAGAAAACAAATAGCATTTAATAACAGCGAATAAAACAAAGAAGAACAATTCAAAAGAATCTCAAAATACAGAAACTTCAACAAATAGACATATCAAGAGATAGAAACTCACAGCTTGTTGCTTCATTCCGACCAGCCTGGCAGCGATAATCTAACTAAAGGTCCCCTTTCCACTTTTTGGTTAGGGTTCCTAGACGCAGAAACTAGTGCTCTGCACCAAATAATGTTAACTCTTAAACTACCCTAAATTTAATACTCTTGGTGGTAGTTAATTTATACAAACAAAAATATTCATATAAAAATAAAACAATTAAACGAGTCAGTTTTTAGTGGCAGCTACAAGCATTTTTGAGACAGTAGCCATGAGGGGCTTGGAAGAAGAAGAAGAAGAAGAAACAACAACGATAACAAGTAGAAGTCGACTGCAACTGGAGAGGAAAAAGGAAAGGAAAAGACTAGTCTACCAGTGAATGTTGGACATGATTTTTTTAAACCACCCCCTCAACAAAGACTTTTTGTGTTAACTTAAATTTATCTTTCCCTCAGCATATACAGTGGGTCGGTCATCAAAATTATTACCCATAAATAAAAAATAAAATAAAGATTTAATCTTACCTTTTGGAAGCATCAACCTTTTTTTTCATACTTTTTAGGTCTCGAACAATTTGATGTGAATCTGTGAGACGCACATTACAGATTTTATGAAATCTACAATTTTTTGGTATCACTTATTCCGAAGTTGTTTGGAGATCATTTTTTGCAACTGATGCTTGTAGACCTGAATTCTTCTATTTATTGACTTATTCTAAAAGATGAGTTCATGTTTTCACTGAAAATTATTTTTCATACTTTTTTCAAAGGGAAAAAGCACATTTTTTGTCTACCTTCGTAAAGTGTCGTCTGCTCTAAAGTTTGCTAGTTTGTCTATTTATCAAATAAACATGATTCTGATTATTAATTGAAGATAAAATCCCTAATTGCATTGGCTGATCTTTTCTTTTTGAGCTACGTATTTTTTCATGCATATTTTAGTGAACTAAAATTTAAATAATTATCAAACCAAGAAACCTATGTAAGAAAAGTGACTGAACACTATTTGTGATTTTACCTAAATCTTTACATATAAATTATTTAGCTGACTTTTTACAACCAACTGAATTAAACATTTCAGGGGATGAGAAGCTTGATGATAAGTCTCCTGATTTTTATATTTGAATAATACTTGAATTTTTATTATTTCACAGATAACAGTATTGAAAACAGACATGGAGACACACATTGGGGAGAATCCATTTTCTTATGAAGTCTGTGGATCAGAATTTTCACATCGTTCTGATTTGAAAAAGCACATGCGAACACACACTGGGGAGAAACCATTTTCTTGTGAAGTCTGTGGATCAGCATTTTCTCGTAGTTCTGATTTGAAAAGGCACATGCGAACACACACTGGGGAGAAACCATTTTCTTGTGAAGTCTGTGGATCATCATTTTCAGATTCTTCCAATTTTAAATCCCACATGAGAACACACACTGGAGAGAAACCATTTACTTGTGAAGTCTGTGGATCGACATTTTCACAGAGTTCTGATTTGAAAGTACACATGCGCACACACACTGGAGAGAAACCATTTTCTTGTGAAGTCTGTGGATCAAGATTTTCACGGAGTTCCAATTTGAAAATACACATGCGAACACACACTGGAGAGAAACCATTTACTTGTGAAGTCTGTCAATTAGCATTTTCTACTTCATCTCATTTAAAAAAGCACATACGAACACACACGGGGGAGAAACCATTTGCTTGTGAAGTCTGTGGGGCCAGATTTCCGCAGAGTTCCAACTTGAAAACACACATGGGAACACACACTGGAGAGAAACCATTTTCCTGTGAAGTCTGTCAATTAGCATTTTACTATCATTCCCATTGGAAAGTACACATGCGAGCACACACTGGAGAGAAACCGTTTGCCTGTGAAATCTGTGGATCAAGATTTTCACGGAGTTCCAATTTGAAAATACACATGCGAACTCACACTGCAGAGAAACCATTTACTTGTGATATCTGTGGATCAGCATTTTCACACGGATGCAATTTGAAAAGTCACATGCGAACACACACTAAGCCATATATTTGCGAAGTCTGTCAATCATCATTCTCTGAGTGTTCAATTTTGAAAAACCACATCCGAACACACACTGGAGAGAAACCATATGCTTGTGAAGTCTGTGGATCAAGATTTTCAAAAAGTTCCGATTTGAAAACACATATGCGGACACACACTGGAGAGAAACCATTTTCTTGTGAAGTATGTGGATCAGCATTTTCACAGAGGTCCAGTTTGAAAATGCACAAGCGATCCCACACTGGTGAGAAACCCTATTCTTGTGAAGTATGTGATTCAGCATTTTCTACCAATGGCAGTTTGAAAAAGCACATGAGAACACACACTGGAAAATGCTAACCCTATATAAGGTTACCTACCGATATCAGTGCATGGACAGGATATACCTACCAAGAAGAGAGGGCGGTTTAGGTCTCATAGAAATCAACCATGCATACCGAGCCACAATATTAAGCATGGGACAGTATATCAAAAGCTCAAGGGATAAAACAATCTCAATGGTAAAGGACCACCAAAATAAATGTCTATCACAACAGACCTCAATTATTAAACTCACAGAAAACTTCAATGGGGGCCAATTAAAGAACACTACAGAGAATAATGACTATCCGGCAACCCTAATTGCAAGAAAGGAGGGGAATATTCAAAGCGGGAAATGGAGACCAGGAAAGAAGGATGGCGACAAAATAAGAGTGCAGGGAAATTTATGGAAGAACTTAACCAGAAATACATAGACAAGGAAGCTTCACTGCAATGGCTCAAACATGGCAAGCTACCATTTGATGAGGAACGAATCATCACAGCTGGACAAGACCAGGGCCTACTCACAAATGGATTCAAGAAAATGATTGGAAAACAAAAAAATGACCAATGCAGATTCTGCCACTCAGCCATTGAAAGTCCAAGTCATCTAATGTCTGGTTGCCAGATCCTTTTGGCAATGGCCACTACACTGCCCGTTATAACAAAGTATGCAAATACCTCCACTGGAAAATCTGTGGAGAAATGCAGCTTGAGAGAACACAGTACATCTGGGAACATGAGCCTCCACCAATAACATCAAATGGAAAGGTGACTGTTTTATGACAAAGTAATCCAGACAGGCAGATATATAAAAGACAAAGCCATTAAACCAGATATTGTCATCTGGGATAAACGAAAAAAAAACTGCTCTTATTATTGATGTAGCTGTCCCAAATGACTATTGCCTAAATAGAGCTGAGCAAGAAAAGATAACAAAATACCAGACCTCAAGAATGACCTAAAAACAACTTGGTCATTGAAAGAAATTGACATCATACCCGTTGTGGTTGGGGCAACTGGACTGGTGAAACAAAACCTAAAAAAATACCTTGAAACAATACCAGGGAAGCCAAGCTGCTGTGAAGTACAAATAGCAGCCATCAAAGGAACATGCTCCATCCTAAAAAGATCATTAGGATATAAGTACTATCTGTAAAGGAATCAAGTGTTAGCCCCAGGACAGGGGCCCCTTGACTTCTAAAAAACTAATAAGAAAATGAAACAAAAAAAGAGAGAAACCATTTTCTTGTGAAGTATGGAAAATTTTCACACAGATCAACTTTGAAAAAACATTTACAAACACACTATGTCACTGCCCCTGTTATTATGTGACAGTTCATCCTCACTAAGACTCTAGTTTAATTCCTGGTTTTAAGCTTAGGTTTCTAAATCAAGTTAATTTACCACATTGTCATTTGACTGTGAATATTGACATTGCTTTCTGTGGATTCGATATAACTACCTCGGTATGTGAACTGGTCTATTAATTTCAAAGTCTTCCAATCCCATGTGTAGATACCTCCATCTTGTTTATAACATATGAGCTACATTTTATCTGAGTTTCCATAGAGGCTGTTGCTTATTGCCAACTTCTTGAGGCAATGCAGCAGGGATTCAGCTCCTGTTGATGTATTTGCAAGAAGTGCTAGATTATCTATGCAGACTGCATATGTGGAATAATAAGATATATAAATATATTGAATAAAAAAAACTTTAATATATCTATTTATGTGCATATATATATATATATATAAAGAAAGTTTGGTATGTACGTGTCAACGTATAAGTCCAAAATGGGAGGTTGCTCAGATTCAAAATCTTGCATATATATTAACATCCTTCTAACTAAGAAACATGCAAATTTGCAATAATTGGGGCATAGCTGCTGCTGCTAGTATTTAAAAAATCGCCTGACTGCTGTCCATATTCAGCCATGATTTAAAATGCCACTGCTGCTGCTGGTAATTTGAAGTTGACAATTTTGTGCCCTAATCATTTCAGCTTGGAATTTTTGTGTATCACCAGTCTAATCTTAGAAATATTTATTTGGTTAGAAAGAAAAGAAAATAATCTTTCTAAATATCTAATATGTATGTGGTTTTACCGATTGAATTATTTTTTTACAGCAAAGTAAATAATAATAATAAACGAAAAAACTTAATCTAACAATCAATAATAAATCAACTTTGTTTTTATTATTAATACTTACATTTTAAAATAAAATATATCCATATTTATTCAGTATTCAATTTTTTCATATGTACAAAAGAGTTTCAGAAAAAAAAGAAAAAAGAAAAGAAAAAAATAAATTGTAATACGAACAATTGTAATTCTTAGCATTTTATCGTTAAATCTTTAATAAAGTTTAGGGATGCATTTTTAAAAATAATATCTTTAATGTAAATAAAAAGAAAAAACAAATTCCTAAAATAAACAAACATTCTACTATACTAATTCTCTGCGATTTTTAAAATTTTATAAAAATTTACCAAATATTTTCTCCCTTACTCCCGTGTTCTTCTCACTCACTCTCTGGTGTTCCTAATTTTTTTTTATTCCAGTCATGGACCGGGTACTTTTGCTAGATATATATATATATATATATATATATATATATATATATGTACATAAATACATCTGTTAAAGTTTTTCTATTCAATATATTTATATATCTTATTATTCCACACATGCAGTTTGCATAGATAATCTAGCACTTCTTGCAAATTATTATACACCCCACCTATATTAAGCAAGATACCCTGAATGTTTTTTCTTTTTATTATCTTAGGGCCTGTGCAACTTTTGAAAGAAATTCATATAGGAACAGAATAGCATGTGGGTTGACATTATTGTGACAAAAAATTGGGTTCAGTCTCAGATATATATAATATATATATATATATGTATACAGACGGGTATATATTTATATGTAGAAGCTGACCAGAGGATCACCAACATGAATCTCAGAGTATATATAAGAGATAAACAGAAATTGCTATGCTACAAGACTTATATATACAAGCCGACTTGAGGATCACCAACATTAAAAAAGATATATATTTGAGATCTATCTACAATAATATCACCTTAGGTTATGAGTAATTTGGTCCTGGATATCATATCTACTATACATACATTAATATAATAGTATACATATATATATAGGAAAAAAGCCCTCTAATTTATTTTTAATGAAATATTTTACTTATTTTGACCTAAAAAAATTTTCTCATAATAAAAAATAATTTCTATTAAATCTCAGTTTTAAAAAGTTATTACTATGTATGTACACACACACACACACACACACACACACACATATATATATATATATATATATATATATATATATAGTGAGGGGAAAAGTATTTGTTTACTTTAAAAAATGAATATTTTCTAACTTAATTGTCATTGGTGCACTTGGAACAGTCTCCAAAGACCTGGAAAGAGACTGTGGGAACTGAAGAAACACTTTAGTATTTACACCGTATATATGTAAGAACATGCTCTTGACTATTATACAAATAAAGGTAATGCTATTTTATTTTAATTTAAAATGGCATAACAAAAACGGTATGAAAATTATTCATTTAAAATCATAAATTCTATTTAACATTTTGTACCATAGCAATTATAAAACAATTGTTTCTTATAGTTTCTTACATGCTTTTCAACTAAGTATTGGTATTTGAGACTAAAATGTAAAAAAAAAAAAAGAATAACCAATTTTAGTTTCGTTTAAATATATTAGATCCAGCCTTTTTCTATCACTTGTGATCTGTTACCCTAAACTGATGCCTGAAATAACAGATCAGATTTAATGAGAAAAAGACTCATCTTTATAGAACCTCTTCACTCACACTATCAATCACCATTCTAGCCATTGTTAGGTTTACAAGAAATGCTTCTTTGATATAATAAATATTTGGTTTTGTCAAAGAAAAGAATTTGTCGAAATGCTGTTTGTATGTGATTTTTCCTAATACATGTTAATATGTAGTGAAATAATTTGTATGCCATTCTGAGTGACCTGTGATCCCCCAGCATCACAAACTCACTGAACATTATAGAGAAAGCTAGCAAAACATAATTTTCTCCCTGGCTGCAACAGGTAGAGTGGAATTTTGACATCAGACTGAGTTCCCTAACTTCGACACTTATCTGTAAAAACTGAACAAAGGTTCTTCTTCAAAATAAAAGACTAGGATTCGTGAACGAATCCAAGGGTTTGAAAGATACGTGAACGTATCTACGTTTTTTGAGACCACTGGGTCTTTATGACAAACGTCCAGGAATATTTGAAGAAATAGCAAAGCATTGAAGAACATAGAAGGAGGGAAGGAAGGAAGATAAACGAAGAAGGTAAATAACTCAGAGTTCTGTCATCAGCCGACCAAAATAAGGGCCCACTAAAAACAAAAGGGCATTACGAACTTTCCTCTCGCAAGTGATTTTGTATGTAAATTTTGTCTTTTTGGTTTTATGTTTTTAAATGTTTTTTTTCATAGTTAAGGATACTGCACGGGGAAATTTGTGCAACCCACAGCAGACCGTAGAGTAGTTTAAAATTTGAATAAATATAGTTAATTTATAAGTAGAGTTTGTCTCGTTTTTTAGACTTTGTTAATTCTTTTTTCCTCAGCATATTATTTACACTTTTATATTTTTTTTAATTTGTTACTGGCGTCGAATTTTGAGGACCAAACCAAAATTTCGACAGTATATAATAGTAAAACTGTTGTTATTGTTAACTGTGTGTTGTCTCGTTGTTATGTTATATAATTGTTAGTACGCTAACATTTATTTACAGTAGTGTAGAAACCAAAATGGCTGTTATAAGTTGCAGCCGGCAGCCTTGAAGGATTGAGTGACAAGGCTTGACCTCATCTTGATCCTTCTGGTGGATACCGTGAGAATCGGTGAAGACCCTTTTCCGGTTTAGATTAGAAACAGAGTTTTTAGTCAGTATCGGCCAAACCACGAAAGTGGTAAGTTGTGTTAAGCGCACTGCCATACTCAATCTGCGCAGGTAGTCTGGGGGGATTTTGGAATAAAATATGATCTAAAGCAAATCGAAGTCTTGGGTTATTATCTAAAAACTACCAATGACACAGGGCTTCTGATAAAGAGAAATCTTCAATGGAAGACCAGACACAAAGTTCCCAAGACGAAGCCCAGGCATAACAAAACGTAAGATACCAAAGATGAGCAGAAGAATAATAGAAGTAAAGAGAGTATACAACAATATGATATAGGCTAATGTCTTCTAGGAATTAAGTATATTTATTTTGATTCCATTTATTAATTGCATATTTACTTTAATTTAAACATAAAATCATATTGAATTGACCAACAATTGAAGCTTCAAGTCAAATGTGACAGTATCATAATCACGTCGACCAAAAAAGAAAGAAATACCAAACATTATCGAATTAAGTAATTTTAAATTAAAGTTTATATTTTTTGATCAGAAATTTTTATTAAAAACATGTTTAGATTAGTCAGCTATAAAAGAATAATAATTTAAATCTCAGTTTATTAAACTAAACCGACCCTCTTAAGCTGAAAAAAAAATAGATATAGAATTATTTTTCTGATAATCAAACGTAGAATTATATTTTATGTACATCAGAGTAATTAAAATCTAAAAATCTGAAGAAAAAATATTTCAAGTTTGATTTTTAGTGTTTTTCTTCACTTTCCTGTCAATTAAAAAAAAGATTTTATTCCCTTCATATTATCAGTCTTTTCTCTCTTTATTCATTGTTGCATCCGAGTTCCACTGAATATAATTCTATGGTGAATCTGCAGTAAGAATTCTCAGATGTTCAATTTGGTCGGACGCATATAAGTAAAAAAATATAAAATAAACATTTTTAAAAAAAAGTAGAAATTCAGGATTCTGGCTCGTTTCTTCACTTTAAATGGTCAAATGTAGTTTGCAAGGTCTAAATGAAGAAACATAAAATATACACTAGAAATATATTAACAAACCAGTGAAAGAACAACAAACAGATGGATAAAACTATAATTTGTGTGTGTGTTGTGTGTGTGTGGTGTGCGTATATGTGTAATATATTTTGATAATTTGTTTCCTTTTAAATTCTTTGAGAAAAATTGGTGGAAGGAATGAAAATATTACTTAGAAAATTGTCCACCAGCTTCTCTTCTTCTTCTTCTTCTTCTTCTTCTCCTTCTCCTTCTCCTTCTCCTTCTCCTTCTCCTTCTTCTTCTTCTTCTTCTTCTTCTTCTATACTCTGTTACTGAAGAACAAAAATGCAATACACCGTTCAGGCCAAAATGGGTCGCCTTTATAGCCAAATAAAAGTTGCATTGCACCATGGGTAGTCACCCATAATGCCTCGCAACCTCTATAAAAAGTCCATTCTGCCCCCTCCAACTTCTTGACACTTCTTACTCAGAGTGGGTACCATGGCGTACCACATTCCTTCTTCCCCCCAACCACATTCCTTTTTCTGTCATGGATAGTTTCGCAGGCCAGGCATCGAGGACGCTTTGAGTTAGGTAAGTTCGACTCGTTACTACACTATCACGAAAATTCAAAGAATTCGATGAATTTTCTCCGGGTGGAATATAGAGTAAAATAGTTTGGGACTTGCTCTTTGTTGGTTTTGGTCGTTCACAGATCCATCGTATAGAATTTGATAATTATATTCGACCTGTTGATTGAAGTGTAGATGACTTCATTTTTTTTAAGGGGTTCGTTAAGTGTGAGATGTTGCTTTCTTTACATCTCTTGTCGACTTTTCTTTTATCTTCTCCTTCTTGTTTTGGATAATGGATATTCTGCTTTCTTTGCCTTCTCTTGGGATATATCTGTTTCTTTTTTACAATTTTCCTTTTTCTCAGTTTGGGAAAAATATCCCACCTAAACTTAATCATCATGAGTTTCTGGTGCTGTGGATTTTCAGAGCCTCAAAGACTTTTTTGTCTTTAACTGCCTTCCACTCTTTTCCAATGACAAAGTTCGAGCAGACAGACTTACATCTGCCTTTACCAAACACCAACGCAAAAAAGAGAAATATCTTATTTTTTCTCTCCCATATCCTGTTGCTTTTCCGGTCACATGCGTATTGCATCCGGAAATGAGGCGTTGTTTCCCCTTCATTTTATTTCTTTCTTTTCTCTTTGTCACGTTTGGGTCAACTATTAAGAGTAGATGCAGCCATCGTGTGGTGGACAACCTTAGCTCTCTGTCTGTCCCTTCCTTCTGGTTGGAGGGGTGGGAGAGTGCTTTATAGTAGTCCAAATTCCGGGTTCGTTTAGGACAAAAATTCACAAAATACGAAATGTATTTTGTCTAATCTCTTTATTTTTCTTTTCATGTCGTCACCCGCACTGTCCCCTACTGCTATGACGTCACATTATACAAAAATTAGAGTCAGACTTAATTACTGAATATATATGTTACGCCTAAGATAGATAGGCTAGGGGCAAAGTTAATTGACATTGAGGTTTTTAAATAAAATAACTAGTGCATTCATTGATCAACACTGAAAATTTCATTAAAATCGGATAATTCCCTGATTTTTTATATCTTTTTTATCAATCAGGGTTAGTGAATTTTAATTAGTACCGTAAAAAAATATTCTATTTCAAGGTTACCATACTTTCATAATATTTGGCTGGAAAAATTTTAAATCATAAGATTTGTATTTGTGAAAAAGCGGGGTTGCTTTTCCGTGTATTTTGAACAAAAAAAGATATTACAAAGATAAAATATTACAAATTTTTTTACACTTACGTATCTAAAATTTTCAATGTTTTAAGTACGTAAATTTGTTTATAAAAACCGTATTTCGGGGCGAATTTAATGTTTAAAATGTATTAAAAATTAATTACATTTGTAATATTATTTTTCTTTTCTCTTTTCTTTTTTTTTTAATTGATGGTCATTATGTAGGTATGATCAATAAGGGACATAAATCTTGTATTTTACAAGATTTATGTCTCACTTACATGGATTTGATCCTTCGCATCAGAGCGATATACTATGGTGACTTCTAAGTGCTATCTTTTACTATTCCGTATGTTTTCACATCTGGGTATTTCAAAGTAATTTTTTTTTAATTTTTAAGTTAGAAATAGATAGTGAGAGGCATTTAAAATTGACCTTGAAATTTTTAAGATAGTAAAAAAAACTCAATTTAACTTAGAAAAGATAAATGTTTTTGCATCAATTTAAAATAAATTTTAAAACTACGAAAAAAAAAACATGCTAAATGAATTATTTGAACCATATAATCTTAAGGCACCCCTTTTTAATCTCGATTAAGAAAGGACATATTTTCATTTACACCGTCAATATCCGGTTGTTTGTTAGGGGTTAGGATTAGTTTTATATATTTTTCTAAAAATCGTTGGATATTGACGGTGTAAATGAAAAACATGTCCTTTCTTAATCGAGATTAAAAAGGGGTGCCTTAAGGTCATATGGTCCAATTATTTTTTTTAGTTTTAAGAAAATAACTTTTAAATTTTAAAATCACTTTTTTAGGGTATTGAATTTTTTTTTTTTTTTTTTTATATATTTTCTTTTTTTCTTTTTTTTTTTTTTTCTTTATTCTTCAGGATATAATCTTTCAAGAAATGTAAAAATTAGGGACCGGGCATTTTTTTCTTCTTCAAATGGTCAAATACCCCCATCCTGAATTGATAAAAAAAATGTTCAAGTTTCTTTAATAAAAGTAAGCTAATTGTTATAAAATTAAGTCGTTGAAAAATAATTTGGTGAAAATTTCATTAAAATTGGACAATTCCCTGATTTTTGGTAATTGTTTTAAAATTAAGAATTAAAAAAAAAATATTATTTCCCTTGGCAATTTTAGAACATGGCTATTATTATTATTATGTTACTATTTTTTGACTAAAACTAAAATTTAACCCTAAATAATCAATTTAATTGATTTTAATAATTTAAAAAATCGAATTAAAATTTAATTCGGTTTTGTTTGCAGGTTAAAAACAGAGTTGTGCCTACCAAATTGTCGTCTTTTAATATTTGTAGAGTGTCAATTTTATCAATTCAATTAAATGAATTCAAATTTATGCTGGAAAAAAAAACATCGGAATTATCTCCCCTTGTTTCTAGAAATCTTTCTACGTTGATTGCAAAGGAACGAAGTGTTTTAATTTTAATTCAACCAGAAAACATTAGTTTTATTTAAAATATTTTTTCCCTTTTTCTCTAACATTGTATAGTCACAAGGGAAAGAAATCACACGAGAGAAAAGAGGAAGAAGTAAGTACAACATACGACTATTTTCTTTATTTACAAATAAATTTAAAAAATATGTACTGTTCAGAAAATTTTGTTTTGTAACGAAGAAGCGAAATAGTTGTTTTTCATTTGAGGCATTACGTTATTCTCATATATTTTTAAATTCACATTTTATTTTCGCTACGATCCGTGTTAATCAATAGAGGTGATATGAACAAAGAACCCCATCGAAATTCTAGGCCAATGTTAGCCGATTCAATTTCTGTCAAATCTTTTTAAAACCATTCTTTATACAAATATTATATTAAATAAATGCAAAACGAAGCTTAACCCTGACGAGAAAACACTTATGAATTCATTAAATGGAAGAAAATCTAGTTAATTTGAAAACAGATTTTGTTATTTTTGGATTATCACTAGGTTATTATATAGGGACTGGCAAAAAAAATCAGCTTCTACGAGTTTTAAAAGCGAATTAAAATTAATTAAATCTATTATTTAAGGTCAAACTTTGTCTAAATCGATAAGTAGTCACATCATTAAAAAAAGAAAAATATCATTACATATGCATTTTATTTTTAAAAGATTTAAAACCATTTGTTTTGGTCAATTTCGACGCGATCCGCCATTCAGCCTCTTTTTCAAGGGTTTTAAGCGCTTGTTTACAATTTTAATATAACATTCGCGATTGCAAAAAATTTTACCAAAAATCAGGTAATTATCCGATTTTAATGAAATTTTCAGTATTGATTTATCAATTAATGAATTTTATAATGCATCAGTTATTTTATTTCAAAACTTTAATTTAGTATTTTTGCTATGAAAAATTAATATATAAAATTCATTTAAAATAAAAATATTCGGATTTTAAGTTTAAAATGTTATATTTTTAGATTCTAGAAATAAATATCTATTCAATGCAAACCTTATTTTAGATACATAAAAGTTTTGAAGAAAAACTCGATTGGAAATGTACCCCGTCCCCTTTTTAAGCAGAAAAAATATCGATGCATATTTTTTTCTTTTATAAGATAATAGCCAATTAAATAATTATCGAAATGAGTAAAAAAAATCTCCAAAAAATTAATTATTTATTATTTTTTTACATTTTATTTTTCGATTTTTCGGTACTTATTTTCTCATAGAACAGCAACCGTAAAAACTTTTTTTGTTTCTATTCATAACTTCGATCTTTTATCTCTTTATTTATACTGTAATTAATACAATATAAGACCAACTCGAAACAATTTTACGCCCCCAGCATAAGGGGGGGTCAAAATTAAGTGACCTGAAAAAATGAGAAAGTTTTGAAATAAAATAAATAATGCATTATAAAGATCATTCATTGATACATAAACACTGAAAATTTCATTAAAATTTGATAATTTCCTGATTTCTGGTAAATTATTTTCTGTAGGGGGGGGGCTAAAGTCATTTTATCAAAAACGAATTTTAGGCTCCGTTTGCCAGTTCCTATTATTATAAAACTAGGCCTGTGAAAAAATCAAAGGGAAGTAATAAAATCTTTTTTTTTTAATTTCCCTATTTTAAAACTTACATAAAATCAGGGAATTGTTTAATTTTAATAAAATCAGTTTATTTATTAATGACTTAATTTTATTATGAATATTTTTTTTTAAGAAAAAATTAAAAAACGGTTTACAATCAATTATGATTGTAGGTAGATATTTGATGTGGGTACATCCCTGCACCCACCTCAAATAATTAGGAGTAGGAGAGCTCTAGAACTCATTTTACAGACAAAAATAGATTACAAAAAGTCAGCATTTTTCATGACCTCCACCCAAATTTTGAGAATTATATCGATTTTTAGAAGCAACATAACTCTGCAAATTTTTGGAATTGGAAACTCAAATTTGGGGGATTGGCTAACTTTATCATAATCCACTCTTGGACAACATTTCAGAAAAATTGATGGGGGTGAGTGACATGGGCTGGATGATTTGGCATGAAATTACCCATTAGTCTTTTTAAGTAATAGGTAAGTCATTATTATTATTATAATAATTATTAATTAATTAATTAATCAATTAATCTCTCACTGTGGCTGCCGCTATGACTCAGCATTTTGGGCTGGTGGTCAACAGGTTCATTTTACCTATCACGCAAATACCCAGCAACCTTGCCACCATTTTAGGTTTTCCTAATTTTATCAATAATTCCATTAATAATAAGAGCAGTAACTTTTAAAAGATAATTTCTTTTATTTATTTATTCAGTATTTTTACATTAACAAAATGCCAGTCACTTGCAGTGTGTAAAAGAGTTTAATCTATAGGGATTGGCCCCTATATTTTTATGGCATGTGGAATTGACCAAATTAAAATAATTAAGTTTTCTTAAATAACTAGTTTTACAATGGTATGTCATGAGTTTAGAATTAGGTAAACAAAAGAGAATCGAATGAATATTAGTTTAGAAATATCTTAGAAACAATAGGAACAATGGTTTAAATTCCATGGGAAAATATGTATGCCATCGGAATGTACCAAAATCATTCGATATTGCATCATTGCAAATCACCTGATATTTGAGGAATATTTTAGCTTAATGATCACAATAGACAATGATAATAAGAAAATTATAAAAAGGCCCATTTAGCTGAAAGAGAGGGAGACAGACAGTGAAAGCTTACGCTCTTCCCGACTCGACAGAGTTGGGGCGAACGTCCTCTAACTCGACAGTGGGAGTGAAAGTTCTCCCCCAACATCGACACAATGGGGAGAAGTCGCTGCCTGAAGACACAAATGATATATGAGGTTGGTCTCGTAAATTCGTTTCCAAATTTTCTCTCTCTTGCTCAATAAAAACAAATTTCAATCACAAGTTTCAATCACAGACAAAACTGCTACAATGTTGACATAACATAACACAAATATAAACAATACATGTCACACCTGTCACACACAACTATGTACAGACACATATAGTCTGCAACACCACTGAAAGAACAAAACTATATTAATTGTATTTATGTATATAAAATTTTGTCTTCTTTTTTTGTTACCTATGGAAACTACATTTCCATAGTCTTATACATATAAATTGTAGGGACCCATAACTCAGATCAACTCCTCAACTACACACCCCAAACAAAACGGGTCCCTACAAATCTTTTTACATTTTTAAAAGATTATTTATTTAATTCTATTGCTTGAATAACTGGTTGGAATAATTCAGTGAATTAAGTAAAATAAAGATCCATTTTTGGTCTGGATTGCCAGGAAATGCAAAAAGAAAAAAATTCTAACAATGGTTTATGAGTTATATTAAGTAAGTAAAAATTCATGTGATAATAGAAAAAATAAAAATCCAGAATAAACTGCAAGGATTAAATAGGGCATAATTAAATTGGAATATGGGGCCGGGTTAGCTCAGTCGGTAGAGCGTTCGGCTAGAAACCACAAGGTTCCTAGTTCGATACCGGTCCCCGCCAACTCAGCGTATGAGTAGCACAGGGATATGTGCGGTAAAGTAAGGAGCTGATGGTAGGTGTGGCGCTCCACCACAGATGCTAAAACAATCTCCTTGGTCTAGCGCTATTGAAAAGGGGATAGACTCCCTCGCTGACTGGCTGATACCGACTTTAGGCCACCCCGTCGACTTTACTTTTTTTTATGATAATTTTATTACTGTATTATTATCAAATTTTGTTGCAGAAAAGTAGGGGAGTGGAAAAATCTTTCACTTCATGTTTAGACGAAATTTAACTCCTAGTCGACTTGGATAAAAAAGATGGAGGAGTACCAAGGTTAATGCATATTTGTGTGTTCCTGTACTTCACCCTCCATGGTACCAGCAGCAATAGAGAGAGAGAGAGATTGTGTTATGGTGCATTGCAACACATATAACTATAAAATAAACTCCATTTGGGTAGGGGACTTCAAAGAGAATAGATACTTAAAATACTTTTAGTGTCATTTTCTTTTGCATTTTTAGAAAAATCCATCTGTTGTTACCTATATTCCACTTTTGTTGTGGATTAGAAAAGTCATTTTTCCTATGTTTCATTCCGTTTAAGACAATATTTTTTCCTACAAAAACCCTTTATTTCTTCATTAAATGATGGACTGGAAAGAATTGTCTCATATTTTTGTTAATTGAAATATTGATCATGATTTTCCAAAAAAGGTATGTTTCCCGTTTTTTATATTCTTAATAATACTTGAATTTTTATTTTTCACAGATAACCATATTGAAAACAAACATGGAGACAAATATTGGGGAGAATCCATTTTCTTATGAAGTCTGTGGACCAGAATTTTTACAGGATTCTCATTTGAAAAAGCACCTTCAAACACACACTGGAGAGAAACCATTTACATGCGAAGTCTGTGGATCAGCATTTTCTCGTAGTTCCGATTTGAAAAGGCACATGAGAACACACACTGGAGAGAAACCATTTTCTTGTGAAGTCTGTGGATCAGCATTTTCAGATTCTTCCAATTTAAAATCACACTTGCGAACACACACTGGAGAGAAACCATTTTCTTGTGAAGTCTGTGGATCCAGATTTTCACAGAGTTCCTATTTGAAAATACACATGCGAACACACACTGGAGAGAAACCATTTACTTGTGAAGTTTGTCAGTTAGCATTTTCTAGTTCTTCTCATTTAAAAAAACACTTACGAACACACACTGGGGAGAAACCATTTGCTTGCGAAGTCTGTGGGTCCAGATTTCCACAAAGTTCCAACTTGAAAACACACATGGTAACACACACTGGAGAGAAGCCATTTACTTGCAAAGTCTGTGGATCAGCATTTTACTATCATTCCCATTTAAAAATACACATGCGAACACACACTGGAGAGAAACCATTTGCTTGTGAAGTCTGTGGATCAAGATTTTCACGGAGTTCTAATTTGAAAAGTCACATGCGAACACACACTGCAGAGAAACCATTTACTTGCAAAATCTGCGGATCAGCGTTTTCACAGGGATCCAATTTGAAAACTCACATGCGAACACACACAGCAGAGAAACCATTTACTTGTGAAGTCTGTCAATCATCATTCTCTGAGAGTTCAATTTTGAAAAAACACATCCGAACACACACTGGAGAGAAACCATATGCTTGTGAAGTCTGTGGATCAAGATTTTCAAATAGTTCCGATTTGAAAACACATATGCGAACACACACTGGAGAAAAACCATTTTCTTGTGAAGTCTGTGGATCATCATTTTCAGATTCTTCCTATTTGAAAAAGCATGTGCGCACACACACTGGAGAGAAACCATTTGCTTGTGAAATCTGTGGATCAAAATTTTCAAATAGTTCCTACTTGAAAATACACATACGAACACACACTGGAGAGAAACCATTTTCTTGTGAAGTCTGTGGATCAGCATTTTCTAGGTCTTCTCATTTGAAAAAGCACATGCAAACACATACTGGAGAGAAACCATATGCTTGTGAAGTCTGTGGGTTCAGATTTTCACAGAGTTCCAACTTGAAAATTCACATGCGAACACACACTGGAGAGAAACCATATTCTTGTGAAGAGTGCAAAACTGCATTTTCACGTGGCTCAACTTTGAAAAAACATTTACGAACACACCATGATAATGCTCCTGTTATTATGTGACTTCAAATTGTGACAGTTCATCTTCACTAAGTCTCTAATATTGTTGCATAGCGCGTCGTCACTGTACTAAATTGCAATAGTTTTATCTTCGTTGTAAGGGATGACAATAACACCAAAGTTATCCTCCAGAAGTTTATAGAAATAAATTCAAGCTTCTTAACTTCGAGAGAGAGGGTCAGTTTAATCAATATATTCAGTCTTTACACTTTCGGTCCTTCAATTAAATTTCTGGGCGACAAGCTTTTTCAGTTGGTAAATATTAACGCTAGCTTTTCCGACACCAACTATATGAGGTCCCGCTCGGCCGACTACTGACTCCGATCCCTCACTCTCTCCTCGCGGGACTCTGACGACTGCCCTGTCTGAAGCCCTCTCGGTTCTTTTATCTTCATAGCTACACCCACGTATTTTTATCTCTTGATCTGATAACAGGCAGGTGTTAAAAACTTCTTTGTTTAATAAAACCGGGAATTCATATTTCCCTTTGTACAATATATAACACTCCTCCTTATCTCATTTTTCAAAAATGTTCACGTGGACATTTTTCTAACGCCCCCTATCATTCATTTTTCTTTTCTTTTGCTTTTGATTTTTCTAAACTAGTCTATCTGACCTCTCTCTCTCTCTTTCTACATGTTTACAAAATATGAAATAAAAGTAAAAACAAAACAATACAACACAAAGCAAATGCAGAGTTAAAATCTCATACAGCAAATTAACAATGAGCAAACAAATTTTTTTTTTTTTTTTTTTTTTGTACAACTTCCCGAACCATTTCTTTCTCGCTCTTTTTATATTCATATATAATCAACTTCTTTTATTCTTCATTACTTTATCTTTCAACTATTTTTCTACTTTCCAACTTGATGGTCATTTCTCTTTAACATAGAAAAAAATCTTTACAAATCTCGTCCTTTTGGGCACAAATTATTATTACCAATAATAACAATAAAGGCAATAACAATAAAAAAAAATATGACAGTACCTAGTGAAAATTCTCACTAGCGACAAAGCAGTGTCGACAATTCTTTTGAATCGAATACTGTTCTTTCAAAAGGAAAAAAAAAATTTAAACAAGCTGGGCAAAAATATCACTGATGGCGTCTTTTAATTCCTTTCTTTTCATTTCCCGACATCTATCCTTCTCTTCATTGTCAATTCGAAAATTTTCTTCGGGTTTAACTGTTGCTACTTTTCCTATTTCTCTTAACTTTTTTTCGGCCTGTCTACTAACCTTATCACGCGAACTCACAGATTCTAACATTGCCTCCTCCTGACGCGTATTCCTATTCTTTTCTAATATTTCTTTGTACATAGCTATCTTTCGCGTTCTGAGGGGCACGTAAACATCATCGCTATCAGAGTTACCTGGACTCTCCTCGGTATCATAATTTTCTGAGGGTGCATTTTTAATTACCGGCTTTATTATTTTTGGAGCAACCTCCACTACGGGGTTTAACACCCTCGGCTCTATGCTCGGTGTGTCTATCTTATCGGGCTTTTTTTAATTTCACTACTATTTTTAACATTGCCAACGCTAGTTTGATTAACCCGTTGGATTGTCTTATCATTCTTTCCATACGTAACATTATTTATAAAACCTCTATTATATGGTTTATCCCTCGTGTTTATACATTCACCTCTAAAATAATTTCGATTACCTATCCTATTCGATGAGTCTATCGCACTGACAGTGTACGTCTGTCTCTTATTCCGTTCGGGGGGCTTTTTATTAACTGGTACTCGCCATTTTGCAGCATTTCTCTGGGGGCAATTCCACCTCAGATGCTTGTTCGACCTGCATATCCAGCATAATCGATCCCTATTCCTATAGTACCTAGGCTGACGTACTGTTCGGTGATTTATCCTATTATCACACCTATCGTGGGATCTTTTATTGTGCCCTACTGCATTGATGTGCACCGCGCGTCTTCTAGCGTGGCAAATCTCCATCGGTGCAGGATCAATATTGGGAGGAATCCTAATTCTAGCTCTTAATTTATCCTCTGAGAGTGCTAGTTGATAGGCGCTCTCAACTGTTGGGGGATCACTTCTTAGTACGAATACCTTAACTTCGGGATCCGCTAATCCTTCTATAAAACAGCACTTAATCTGCTGTTGCACTATCGCTAAATTTTTGTCAATTTCACCGTATGCATTATTAGCTAAATCCGTTATTTTATTCATATAATCATGCACATTTTCCTGTGTGTCCTGTTTAATGTTAACTAATTGCCTTAAGTAATAATGTGCATGGTGAGTGATCCCAATGTATTCTCTAATGACTTGTTTTAAGCCTAACCACGAGATATCCTTATTACCTTCTATAATTTTATATACAAAATCTCCTATATTTCCTCTCGTGGTTATAATTGCTACCCTACATTTATCAGCTTCTTTAGCTTCTATTGAGGCAAAATATTTTTCCATACTTTGGACCCACACCTCAAATTTACTTCCATCCTTACTACTTAACGGTGTAATCTGCTGCAAGTAGAAGTCACTCTTTAATATATTTGTTAGTGATTTGCTGTGTTAATTAACTCGGCTGTGAGTGCCTGAAATAAGTCCTTAATTTGTGATTCCATCATTATATATCAAAACAATACAACATAAAACAAGAGAGCGAAAAGAAAAGAAAATGGCCAAAAAGTATGTGGGAAGTTGTACTTACGTATAGTCGTCTGATAGAAAGTTCAATTTTTCTTCTTTTTTTTTTTTTAAATGTCCTTTGTTATAATTATGTCTTCTTTTGTTTAAAATATGTCCGTAATAATTTTTTTTTTTCGTTTTCAAAGTCTATAGGAAGTTTGTTTTTTTGTTTTTTTTGTTTGTTTTTCAAGTCTATATATAGTGAGTCCTTTCTCGTTCTTTCTTTGTTTTTTTTTTTTTTTTGTTTTTTTCTTTTCCGGGGAGTCCAAGTTTACGTTGATTTTCGTTGGGTTTTTTTCTTTCTTCTGTTTGTCACTTGTACGTTTATTTCCGCAAAATTCCGGCCGAATTGAGTCGTTCTTCACGTTGTTTTTTTTTTTTTTTTTTTTGTGGTAACCAGCAGGTTTTTATGGGTCCTTGATGAACCCTCGTGGTTCACGTGCACCAAATCGATATATGTTGCATAGCGCGCGTCGTCACTGTACTAAATTGCAATAGTTTTATCTTCGTTGTAAGGGATGACAATAACACCAAAGTTATCCTCCAGAAGTTTATTGAAATAAATTCAAGCTTCTTAACTTCGAGAGAGAGGGTCAGTTTAATCAATATATTCAGTCTTTACACTTTCGGTCCTTCAATTAAATTTCTGGGCGACAAGCTTTTTCAGTTGGTAAATATTAACGCTAGCTTTTCCGACACCAACTATACGAGGTCCCGCTCGGCCGACTACTGACTCCGATCCCTCACTCTCTCCTCGCGGGACTCTGACGACTGCCCTGTCTGAAGCCCTCTCGGTTCTTTTATCTTCATAGCTACACCCACGTATTTTTATCTCTTGATCTGATAACAGGCAGGTGTTAAAAACTTCTTTGTTTAATAAAACCGGGAATTCATATTTCCCTTTGTACAATATATAACAATATGATTGACATTGCTTTCTGTGGATGAGATATAACTACCTAGGTATGTGAACTGGTCTAGCAATTTCTGAGTTTTTCCATCCTATGTGGAGATGTCTCCATCTTGTTCAAAAATATGAGCTACATTTTATCTGAGTTCACATAGAGGCCAAAGCTTACTGCCAACTTTTCTAGACTATGCAGCAGGAATTCTGCTTGTGTTGATGTATTTGCATCTGTGAAATAATAAAATATATAAATATATTGAATTTGGGGTCCTTTATATTCTAATTGGGAGCCTTCACGGAACTTTGAACCAAACCCTTTATTCCATCTATAGGGGTAGATTGTTCTCATTCCATTAACCATGCCTGTGTACAAGTGTTAATCTGTGTTAATTATTTTATTCTTGGTCTGGATTGAACCTATACTGGTTGCCTATCCAAGATTAAATAGCCCAGTCTGGCCTACTATTTACCCTTAGCTGGGGGAGATTAGTTGTACTCATACCTTTCCCAATGGGAAATGGAAACAGCCATGTCCAGGATTTGAATTCATCTTACACTCATTTCCTATGATGGTAACTATTACACTACAAGCTTAAGCTATATATATATATATATATATATATATATATATATTTGTGATATGGCTATTTTCAGCCGACAATATTTGGGAGAATATGTGCTTAATTGGAGTCGAACCTAATTTTTGAAAGTTAATTAATTAATAATTAATCCTGCCTAATTAATTAATTATTAATTAATTAACTTTCAAAAATTAGCTCCGACTTCAATTAAGCACATATTCTCCCTATATATATAGGATAGATGGAGGCGCGTGGCTAGGGGTTAGAGTCATGGAAAATGGACGCGTTGATTCGAGTTCAATTCCTAGACGAAGCTGTTGGCATTTCACATAGCGCTAATACCCTTGGGAAAGGTATGAATCCATATATTCTCCCTCCAGCTATGGGTTAAATAGTAGGGCAGACTGGGTCCTTCAGCCTTGGGTAGGTAACCAGTCTAGGAGAGGGATAACTCTGAATTCAAAATTCCTGAGGTCGGTCGTTGATTGGGTTTGTGGTAACCCTTGATGCACCAATTCTTTCCTATCGACTGTGCCAAAAAGTGCGAAGCCTTCACCACTATAAACAAAACACTGTGTGGGTGTTCATTGTATGAACCCTCATGTGTCGAAATGACGAGAGAGTCCATAATAATAATATCAGATTGAAATATACATTTTCTCCCAAAATATGTTTGTGTGCATTTGTGTATAGTTTTGTGTGTTGTGTGTGTGCATTAATATTTATAAATTCAAAACAAAAGGCCACAATTGGTGTGCTTTTGAGAGCCAGAAAAATATTGGCAGTATTTGTTCCAATGCATTTTCTGCATTGATGTCCTAAATACTATAGAAAATAAGCAATGCTAAGACAGGGTAGAGATAAAGATATAGGTAATGAACACAACAAGGCTTATAAAACGAAAACCATTTATCAAACAAGAATATGTAACATACAATATACGATACAATATGTAACTTGTGATACAAATGTGTGTTTTTACAAAAGTGTTACAATTGAATAATGTGGGTTTAAAAGTATGGTTTGTTTGCAAGATAATGCTTGTGTGACTTATCTGTCCCAGGTAGGAATGTCTTGCTAGCTTTGTTTGTTTGACTATACGCATCACCGGCCTTTCCGAGCTGTTTCAAAGTCCCATCGTTCCTCAACATCTATGGCTCCTTCTGTGAGCTGTGGAAAGGAATACATCATTCTTCGACAGGAGTCCTAGTGGAAGAGGGTGATTTTAAGGTATCAACCCTTGAAATTGGCAGCCAAACTGTGCACATTGGCCGCTGAAAAGGCCCTTAGCCAATCGCATGAGGTTTCTCATCAGGTTATGGCTAAGAGATCCTTGGACTCTGTTTGGTAATAGTCAAAGGGAGATTACTGTGTAGGTAATATTATTTTCTACAATACTTTCATTTATGACTTTTTTTCCTTTTAAAGAGAATGTAAAAATTTTATTTTCATTGCCAGTTAAAGATGATAAGATTTCTAGGGGCTCTTCGCAGAAATATGTCCTGGCCTCCTGCCTTAAAAAATGCTAAGTGGTGCCAGCTCAAAAAAAGTCCCTAACTAAAGTGGTGCCTGCTGAAAAAAACAAGCAGCACTTAAAGCATTTTTCTCAAAATGTTAATACAATATTTTACCTCCTGCTTCTCTAGTCTTTTTCTGACAAGTAAATGTAAATATCTTAATCCTTCCCTTCTTTAAAATATTTTGTCCAAAGAAAAAGAAGACATTAAAATAAAGATATTAAAATAAAATAAAAATACCGAAAGAAAAAAAGATAGTTTTTTTTTAGCAGATTGAAGGCGTTTTTATCAACAAATTACTTTTTTAGGGGTTTCAAGGTGTTAAAACTAAGCCATATTTTTATTGACAAGTAAATGTAAATATTTAGCCATCCCCCTTAAGATATTTTAATGAGGTGGAGGGTTAAAATATTTACATTTCCTTGTCGAAAAAAAGACTGGAGGTTGTTGGGGGGGGGGTAAAATATTGCATTAACTTTTCAGGAAAAATGCCTTAAGGGCTGCTAGTTTTTTCAGCAGGCACTGCTTCAGCTAGGGACTTTTTTTTTTTAGCTGGCACCGCTTGCTTTTTTTAAGGCAGGATGCAGGATGCATTCTGCAAAGAGCCATGATTTCTAAATTATAGCAGAAAAATATTCAATTAAAAATTTAAAAATATAGCTCAGCTTGTAGCCCCAAAGATTTGTTGAGATGGTGGGAAAAAGTTGATGTTATGTTTCTAAAGTCTTCCTTAGCTTGTTCCATTTACTGACCATTTTATGCTAAGAAATGAATTCCTCAGTTACCTTCTGCTACTGCTTCAGTTATTCGATATTTCTACTCAACTTTAACAGCATTTTATGAAGAAGGTATTCGTGGATTGTTACATAATCTATGCTGTTGCATAAGATTATTTCAATCCCCTGTATTTCTAAAGGGATGGCCCTTTTCATATCACAGGCGGGACTTTCCATGGAATAGTACAGAAAGCCAGCGAAATACGTGAAGTCACGTGGGACCTGGTTGGGTACTCAGTTTCAGTTTAGACGTCAGGCAGAGAAGATGTTCTGCCTTAACTGGAACTCACTGCATATGCGCGCTATGTTAGTCAAATGTTTAGTTAAGTAAATAAAAGCTTATGAAAATAACATGATTTTGTGGTTGGTGAATGTCTTGGTAACAAGACTGATCTAGAAGAGGAAATGAGTTAAGTGTGACCGACCACCAAGACGAAGTCCAGAGACCTAGAAGAACTTAAGATATCAAAGACATCAGAAGAAGAATGGAAGTAAGTAAGGAAATGGTATGCAACAGGATGATAGAAACTGGGGAAAAATTACTCCCTCCCTTAAACAGAAAAAAGAAAAGAAAATTGAGAGTGATTTAGTTTTCCCCTTTCTCCTTAATCTAACTCATAACTGTTATATACACAAATATTGTTGGAAATTGGGTTATCTGCCCACCGGAAGTCTGGACAATAGGGCACAGAGCATATAACCCTGAATCAGCAGAACCAATACTGCAGGCACTAGCAGAAGACCAGAGTCGGCACGCTAGAGAAAAACGTCAACTCTAACAGAAATTCTCTGGCAAAGTAACAGAAATACTGGGGTGAATTAGTATCTCAGTCGTAAAGGAAGGAGACAAGGCAAATTATAAAGTTTATAAATGGGTTAACAGTTTTATTTGAGGGTTAGTTATTAAAGTGTGTGTATAATTCTTGTGCAAATGTCTTTAAGTTTTTGCCAGAGAATTTCTACTGGCGGGATATATAAAAGTAATACAAGAGATTTGTGTGCACTTATCTTGTTGTCTCGGTGTTGTCTGCTTGTTGGAGTTGACGTTTTTCTCTAGCGTGCCGACTATGGTCTTCTGCTAGTACCTGCAGTATTGGTTCTGCTGATTCAGGGTTATATGCTCTGTGCCCTATTGTCCGGACTTCCGGTGGGCAGATAACCCAATTTCCAACAATATAGATATCTCCCGATTCACAAAAGTCACCAAATTCAATTCACCCACACACCACAATTAAAAGAAAAAATGCTAACCGGATGTGTACATAGCAGTGTCATTCAAACAAATGAGAAAACTCGTTTGTGCGCAGGTGGCTCCACGCATAAAAAAAAAAATTGTAAATAAAACCAGAATTCACATTTTTCATCCAATCTAAAACGTTCCCAGTAAAAATAAAAAATGTTTGAGTTGATCCGAAATTGGCAAACCATAAACTATTTAAGGGCGGATTTGAAAGACCAGAAGCAGACATTGCAACTCTGTCGATATCACAAACGCGAAACGCTACACCCAAGACAGCAGACCTCAATCTCTCACGTTCCCTCCTAACCTGACCGACTTGCAAGTCTTAAGGGGTTAAACAACTATCAACTCTTTATCATCAATTTACCAAATTGACTCCTATCAGTGCAGTCGTGAGATCCTGCCCATACGATTCCGACATTTCAACTGATGTGACCACAAATCATCAGATTTTCTGCCCAAACTATAACCAACATCTGACCACGAACATCAGGCTTTCTGCCTACATCACCACCTCTATTACAACTGACTCAATCACCGAACACCAAGCTTTCTGCAGACATTATGTTACATAATTGTTAGTACCCTAACACTTATTTACAGTAGTGTAGAAACCAAAATGGCTGTTATAATTTGCAGCTGGCAGCCTTCTTGGCTTGACCTCAGTCTGACCCTCCCTCTGGGGGACCGTGAGAATCAGTGGAGAAGACCCTCTTCCAGTTTAGATTAGAAAGGAGTTTTTAGTTCAGTACAGCCAAACCACAAAGGTGGTAAGTCGTGTTAAGCGCACAGCCGACTCAATCTGCGCAGGTAGTCTGGTGGGGATTTCGGAATAAAATATGATCTAAAGCAAATCGAAGTCTTGGGTTATTATCTAAAAACTACCAATGACACAGGGCTTCTAAAGAGAAATCCCCAATGGAAGACCAGACACGAAGTCCCCAAGATGAAGTCCAGATGCTAGAAGAAGAACCCAATGGGTTAAGATCCAGACTTTACGAAGAATCCCAGAGAGTCGACGCATTCAGAAGGACAGAAGGCCGTAGCAAGGAGATAGCAAACGAGACTAAACATACAGATACTTCTTTAACTCTTAAGTTAACTCCAGAGGAAGAAGAAGAATAATAGAAGTAGAGAGAATATACAACAATTACTACTCACATCACAACAGACTATCACCAAATATCAAACATTCTTCTTAAACCATTTCTAACCTTTCGTGTTTTTCTAATACAATTGATGAAACTTAAAATCTGTGTTTGTTTTTCCTTGCCACCATACACTTGCTACTAACACTGTTTATTACATAACCTTAGTTGCTATGAAGGAGTAGAGTAAAGGTAGACTCTAGTCTACCCCCATTCACATTCAAATCACCTTTGGGCACCCCTTTTTGATCTCGATTCAGAAGGACGTTTTTCTTTTTCATCGTCAATATCCGGTTGTTTGTTAGGGGTTAGGGTTAGGGGTTAGTTTTATAATTTAAAAACTTTAAAAATCGTCTGTTAACAAATAACCGGATATTGACTGTGTAAATGAAAAACATGTCCTTCTGAATCGAGATAAAAAAAAGGGTGCCTAAAAGTCATATGGTCCAAAGATTTAAAAAAAAAAAAAAAAAAAAGCACCAGTTAAAATTGGTGCAAACAAATTGTAACACCTAAATTAGGACATCACTTGAAAGAGACGAAAGTAAATTTAGTCTTATGACTAAATACTGTTTTAAAAAATGAAATAGTTTTAATATATATTTCCTTCGAATTAATAATGAATAAGCAAAAAAAGTATGTATTATGTTACATTCAATAATCTGACTTTTTTTTCTTTTCTTTTTTTGGTAAATGAGAAAAACATCAGTTATCTCCCCTCGTTTACAGTTTTAAGTCCTTTCCGTATTGATAGTAAATGAACGAAATGTTTTTATTTGATTCAACTAGAAAACATTAGTTTTATTTGAAATACTACTTCCGACTGCTTTTCTATAACATTGTATTATACTATAATATAATCAATTTAAATAAACCAGACGTAAGAAAAAAGAAAGAAGTAAGTATAGCGTTCTATTATTATCTTATTTTACAAATAAAAAAATACGTAAGGTTCAGGGAAACATTGTACTGACGAAAAAAAGTGAAATATTTCTTTAAATTTGTGACAATGCTTTATCTTCTTTGAATATATTTGCCTTTTTTGAAAATTGATTTAATTATTTTCTATTTGATATTTTATTTTCGCTGTTATCCGTTTTAATCGGATGGGTGTCATAAAAAAAAGTCCCTCATCAAAATATTAGGCCAGTCTGTTGATTGACGGAAATTTTCAGCGCGTTATTTATTAAGGTTACCCAAATTTGTCTTCTGCTAGGTTTTTAAAAACAAATTAAAATTACTTAAATCTATTATTTAAGGTCAAACTTTTGTCTAAAAGGATAAGTAGTAACATAATGACCATCATTAAAAAAAAGAAAAATATAATTACATATGCAGTTTATTTTTAAAAGATTTAAAACAATTTGTTTTGGTCAATTTCGACGCGATCCGCCATTCAGCCTCTTTTTCAATGGTTTTAGGCGCTTGTTTACATTTTTAACGTAACATTTGTGATGGGAAAAAAATTACCAAAAATCAGGTAATTATCCGATTAAAATGAAATTTTCAGTATTCATTTATCAATTAATGAATTTTATAATGCATTAGTTATTTTATTTTAAAACTTTAATTTAGTATTTTTGCTATGAAAAATTAATATATAAAATTCATTTAAAATATGAAAAGCCTTATGTTAAAGTTTAAAATGTTATATTTTTAGATTCTAAAAATAAATATCTACTTAATGCAAACCTTATTTTTTTCGAAAAAGTATACGTTTTGAAGAAAAACTCGATTTAAAATGTACCCCCTCCCCTTTTTAAGCAGAAAAAATATCGATGTATAATTTTTTTCTTTTATAAAATAATAGCCAATTAAATAATTATCAAAATGCGTAAAAAGAAATCTCCAAAAAATTAATTATTTACTATTTTTTTACATTTTATTTTTCGATTTTTGGTACTTATTTTCTCATAGAAAAGACACCGTAAAAAATTTTTTTTTTTATTTCTATTCATAACTTCGGTCTTTTATTTCTTTATTTATACTGTAATTAGAATCGAAACTGACCAACTCGCAAAAAATGTTATGCCCCAAGATAAGGGGGGTCAAAAATAAGTGACCTAAAAAAATGAGAAAGTTTTTAAATAAAATAAATAATGCATCATAAAGATCATTCATTGATACATAAACACTGAAAATTTCATTAAAATCCAATAATTCTCTGATTTTTGGTAAATTATTTTCTGTTATTCGGCTAAAGTCATTTTGACAAAAACGCATTTTAGGCCCATTTTGGGTATAGCTATTATTCATTAATGATTTAGTCATATAATGAATAGCTTATTTTACCTTTTTTTTTAATTGAAAGTCAAGTTTTTTGTTTTTTTTATCAATTATGATGATGGTCAACTTTCAGTCATTTAAATAAGAATAAATTCCATCCCTACTTTTTCCATTTCTAGAAAAATCAAATCCAGAAAATCATATGAAAAGAAAAAAAAATTCAACACCCCAAAAAAAGTTATCTGAAAGTTTAAATGTCTTTTTCGTAATATATATATATATATAATTATGGGTAATTTCATGTCAAATAATCTAGGCCATGTCAACCACTACCTTCAATTTTGTACAGGTGTGAATTATGTTAAAGTTAGACAACCCCCAAAATTTGAGCTTCCAATTCCAAAAATAAATGGAAATATATTGTTTCTATATTATTCTAAGTATATCCAACCACTAACATAATCCTGATTATTTCTATCGGACACTGACAGTTATTTTGCTTCATATGGCTAAACGGAAACACTCAAAACATAAAACTTTTAATTGATATAGTAACTTTGCTTGTGAGCAAAAACCAAATAATGTTCAATATATGTAGAATAATAATTTTAGAAAAATAATTTTTCATATGCAGTTCTGCATTGCGATTTTTCCACTTATTTATCTTGCTATGAAAAAATCAGAAATCATTAATAACTTAAAAAAGTTAATTTTATGTCTCTTTAGATAACATTTTTGGATTCCTCAGGCCAAAAAGCTTCTATAAACCAATTTTTAGGAGTAGGGAGTTCTAGAACTCATTTTATAGACAAAAATAAATTTACAAAATGTTGCTATTTCCCACCACCCCCAAACATAACTCAACCAATTTTTGGAATTGGAAGTTCAAATTTGTGGGATTGTCTAACTTTAATATAGTCCACACCTGTACAAAATTTCAGAAAAATTCAAGGGTGTGGGTGACAATTTTACTTTTTCTGGATAATTTGATATGGAATTACCCACAGACACCGTGTTTTGATGTTTCACATGTTTCATCAGTATGGCTAGACTTAGCAACCTACTAGTCAGCAGCAAAACCCGACTGACATATCATTATTATTTTCAGGAAATATCAAGAAGATGAAAGTTGCGGCCCAATTTTGGTGTCTCATGATAGACAATTTCATTTCACTTTGCACCTGTGCACATGTACTGCTGAACTTTACCCTTACTTCATGTCCGCTGTTTTTTTTACAAATTTTTTAAAATGGTTTTACATTTAATAAGAGCTTCCAATTTTGTTATAGATATAATGTTTAAAATTATAATCTCTTCTTTAATAGAAATGTTTTTAAATTTTTTATTTTCTCCTCATTGTGAAGGAACAATTTAAAAAAAAAAATTTTGTATGTAAAATGTTGTTATTTTTTAGATATATTTTTGCATATGTATAGACATAAAATTTACCAAATGGCAATAACTCTGCAGAGGGATAAGATCCGACCCCAACCCCACCAATGGATCCACTTCTTGGCTGTGGGTGGCTGGGTTAAGGTTAGGGTGACTTGTAATGGTTAAGGATGCAACAGGTTAGGGTTTTTCCTTGACATCAGATATGCTACTTTGGCCGTTACTTAGGCTAGACTGGTGGTCAGAGGGTTCCCTCTAATCAATTCGGCTGGTCATATTAGCCCTAGTTCCTATATGATTGTCCCAACGTTATTGCCCTGATGGAAAGCCACAACACTTTTATTATATATGTGCTTGAAGGCTAGTGGCCTGGGTATGACGTTAACCTCTATCAGATGGTGAAATTCCTATTATGGAGTTTTGGGGAATATGGAATACTTCTTCATCACGATTACTCCCAGGTCACTCTGACCTGGAGGGGTAGTGATTTTTAGGGTCTCGCCTGTGCATTAAATAAAAATAATGATTTTTTTAAATGAGGTTGAAAAAATCTTGAATATTTATCAAGAATGAATAAAACAAAAGACCTTTGGCATAAAATAACCCAAGGTTTGACATGCTGTAATATCTGACCAAACAACCAACCAAATGATTTTACTTACACTTTTACTTATGAAAGTCATTAAATGATGTTTCTATTATCAAGGAATATTCAGTAATCATTTCTTACATCTTGATTATTATCATTGCTTGATCCAATGTTAAAAAGAATGAATTAAACAAAACATATTTGGCATAAAATAACCCCACAAATGTTGACATGCCATAAAATCCAACCAACCAAATGATTAGAAACTTTTTTCTATTATGAAGAAAATAAAGTCCCTAATTTCTTTCACGATGATTAGTCACTAAAGGATTAGAAACTTATTATTATCATTCCTTGATCCAGTGTTTAAAATAATGAATTGAAAGATTTGTATGGTTTATTAAGGGTTGCTGTATTTACTTGAAGTTCTGTAAAGTCATAAGTGACAAAAGTTGCCAAATGATTAGAAACTTTTTTCTATTATCAAGAAAATAAAGTCCCCAATTTTTTTCATGATGATCAGTCACTAAAGGTTTAGAAACTTATCATTTTTCTTTTAGTTGAAAAAATCGAGATTACATAAAGTTACATAAGAAAAATATAGCATTTTTATTAAATTCCATTAAATATATTTCATTATTTGTTGACTACCAATTTTATTATGACTTATGATATATCACATTTGGGAGGTAATTGAAATATTAACTGAATATGATATTCCAAAAACGGTATTAGTCACCTGATTTTTATATTTTTTATAATTCTTAAACTTTTACTCCTCTACAGATAACAGTATTGAAAACAGACATGGAGACACACATTGGGGAGAATCCAGTTTTTTATGAAGTCTGTGGATCAGAATTTTCACAGAGTTCTCATTTGAAAAAGCATGTGCAAACACAACCTGGACAGAAACCATTTTCTTGTGAAGTATGTGGATCGGCATTTTCTCATAGTTCCGATTTGAAAAGGCACATACGAACACACACTGGAGAGAAACCATATACTTGTGAAGTCTGTGGATCGGCATTTTCTTGTAGTTCCGATTTGAAAAGGCACATGCGAACACACACTGGAGAGAAACCATTTACTTGTGAAATCTGTGGATCAGAATTTTCTCGCAATTCCACTTTGAAAGCACACATGCGAACACACACTGGAGAGAAACCATTTACTTGTGAAGTCTGTGGATCAGAATTTTCTCGCAGTTCCACTTTGAAAGCACACATGCAAACACACACAGCAGAAAAACCATTTTCTTGTGAAGTCTGTGGATCTGCATTTTCTTGTAGTCCAAAACTGAAAATACACATGCGAACACACATGGCAGAGAAACCATTTTTTTGTGAAGTGTGTGGATCAACATTTTCTGCAAAATCCAGTTTGAAAACACATATGCGAACACACACTGGAGAGAAACCATTTACTTGTGAAGTCTGTAGATCAGCTTTTTCTAAGAGTTTTTGCCTGAAAAGACACATGCAAACACACACTGGGGAAAATAAAACAAAAAAAATGGAGAAACCATTTACTTGTAAGGTCTGTGGATCAGCATCTTTTGATAGGTCTAGATTGAAAATACACATGCAAACACACACCGGAGAGAAGCCATTTGCTTGTGAAGTCTGTGGGTCCAGATTTGCACAGAATACCAACTTAAAAGTACACCTGCGGACGCACACTGGAGAGAAACCATTTTCTTGTGAAGTCTGTGGATCAGCATTTTCTAGTTCTTCCCATTTGAAAAGGCATATGCGAACACACACTGGAGAGAAACCATTTTCTTGTGAAGTGTGTGGATCAGCATTTTCTGAGAGTTCATATTTGAAAGTACATATGCGTACACACACTGGAGAGAAACCATTTTGTTGTAAAGTCTGTGGATCAGCATTTTCTGAGAGTACACATTTGAAAAGTCACATGCGAACACACACTGGAGAGAAACCATTTATTTGTAAAATCTGTGGATCAGCATCTTCTGATAGGTCCAGATTGAAAATACACATGCAAACTCACACCGGAGAGAAACCATTTGCTTGTGAAGTCTGTGGGTCCAGATTTGCACAGAATTCCAACTTAAAAGTACACCTCCGAACACACACTGGAGAGAAGCCATTTTCTTGTGAAGTCTGTGGATCAGTATTTTCAACTTCATCCCATTTGAAAAAGCACATTCGAACACATACTGGAGAGAAACCATTTTCTTGTGAAGTCTGTGGATCAGCATTTTCTGAAAGTTCATATTTGAAAAAGCATATGCGAATGCACACTGGTGAGAAGTACAAATAGTAGTTATCAAAGGAACATGCTCCATTCCAAAAAAATCCTTGGGATACAAGTATCATTTATAAAGGAATCAAGTATTAGCCCCGGGCAGGGGCCCATTGGCTTCTAGAAATTGTTAAAGGAAAATAAAACAAAAAAAGTGAGAGACCATTTTCCTGTGAAGTCTGTAAGTCAACATTTTCTGTAAAATCCAGTTTGCAAAAGCACATGCAAACATACACTAGCTGTTATAAAGTACAAATGAATATGCTCTATTCAAATGATACAAATACTATTTATTAAAAAATCAAGGGTTAGCTCTGGGCATGGGCCCCTTGGTGTCTAAAAATTGTTAAAATAAAATTTTAAAAAAGAGCAAACATTTTCTCATGAAGTCTGTGGATCATCATTTTTGAGTTGTTACAATTTAAAAAAAGTACTTGCAAATACACACTGACTAGGGTCACAAGAAATGCCCTATGCTTCTTGAATATAATAAATCATTGGTTTTGTGGAAAGAAAGAAATTGTTGATGTGCTCTTTTTAGGTGTGTTTGCGTTTTTTATTAATGTTGTGTTATAATCTATATACAATTCTGAGTTAGCTGTGTTCCTCCAGCATCTGATCCTCACTCACTGGTTTAATCTGAACTCTTTTAAATGTTTTAGATTTTTTATATCTTCTATTCATTTATTTAACCAAAACAAATAATTTCATTAAGAAAAAATTGATGTTTTAATGTGATTACTGGTTTTTAATTTTGTTATATGAGTAAAAACAAGTTGTAATGTTTAGCGTTGCAGATCGATTACTACTGAATAGCAAGTTTGATCATTGCTATCTGCCACAAATCTATGGAAGTAAAGACATGTCAATTTCATACAGCACATACATAGCTAAAAATGTAAAAGATAATAACAAAGTAACAAGGACTATTGCCCTGAAAGAGATTATCATATATGGAAAAACTTTTTTTAAGCAACTGTAGTCAACCGTAAATGAAAAAGAACAACTGTTAGTAGTTTTATCCAGAACAAAAATATTGATTCCAACATCCTATTTTTCAGAGTTTTAAAATTCGCTATTAAATTTTTGGGTAAATAAAAATAGGTCAATTGAATCAGAGAAAAGATTTTTGCATCAATTCAAAGAAAAATATTGTTTTTAAAATCATGAAAAGAAGAAAAATTGCTTCAAAAATTATTTTTTGAGTTTCAAAAAAATAACTTAAATTGTTTTAATTTTTTAATGTGATCTTCAGTTTTTTTAGGGACTAGGAAATTCCATGTCAAATCATCCAGAAAAAGTAAAATTGTTAATCACTCCTTTTGATTTTTCTGCCACTGTTTTTTTCAAAGTGTGGACTATGTAAGAAAACCCT
This sequence comes from Doryteuthis pealeii, assembly GCA_023376005.1. Classification (NCBI taxonomy): domain Eukaryota; kingdom Metazoa; phylum Mollusca; class Cephalopoda; order Myopsida; family Loliginidae; genus Doryteuthis; species Doryteuthis pealeii. Next base: position 98,420,125 of record CM042151.1, read on the forward strand.
GAAAATTGGAGCTTCCAATTCCAAGAATTGGCTGAGTTATGTCAATTTTAACCTCAAAAGATTTTCTCACATAATATAATCCTGACTCTATCAGACTCTGACAATTATTTTGCTCCCTATAGTCCTCATTCAATGACTGAATGAAAACACTAAAAACATAAAAGTGCAAAATTTTAACTGATATTGTAACTTCGCTTCTGAGCAAAAACCAAACTATGTTTTTGGTACAATGTTCAATATATGTAAAATAATAAATTAAAAAGAAGTTGTTATATATGCAGTGCCCCATTAAGATTGTTTTACCTATTGATCTGGCTATATAAAAATCAAACAGAATTAAAAATGGTTGGTTTTGTGCCTATTTTGATAACATTTTTGGATTCCTCAGGTCAAAAATCTTTTATAAACAAATTTTGATGTGTAGGGAAGCTCTAGAACTCACACAAAACTAGATTACATAAGATTGTCATTTTTGCACCCGCCTCCAAATTTTTCGAGTTTAAAATTGGCATAATTCAGCCAATTTTGGGAATTAGAAGCTCAAATTTTGAGGATTGTCTTACTTTAACATAGTCCACACTATAGATGTGCGATTTAACCAAAGATGCAGTTTTTCAGTTTCATATACCAAAATATTTTACAAAACTGAAACAATTCGGTTTAGTGCTTTTATAACTGAACTACCATATGCAAGAAAACACATTTTAAAAAGACTTTCAGATTTTAATAGAATTAAATTTCATCAACATTTATGCAATTGTAAGAGGAAAAGATTAAACAAAAATATGATAAAAACATTTAATTGTCTATTTTTTTAGAAAATAAATGCAAAATCCATTTGATTACAAAATAAATGGAAATAAAGGAAATAGATATGACACTGAGAGAATCTATTTCATATGAAGTCAACAAAACAAAATAGTGAAAAAATAAAATGTAGTTACCAAGATTTGTTTTAATGTTAATGCTGAAATCTTTTAAAAGGTAATTCTTTTCTGGTAAGCTAATACACCAATAATGAAATAAACAAGAAAAATAGATGAAGATTTTTTATAACCCAATTTGTTTGTACCTAAAATTAGATAGTAATACTAATAATAATTAAAATGGCTGTTAATTTCCGTTTTTCTCTCCAAAATGTATTATCCAAGGACAAACAAATATGTATTGTTTATGCAATGATTTTTTTCATATTTTATCAAATTGTTACTGAATATGGTATTTATTTATAGTTGACAATTTATTCATAAGTCAAATGACCAAACTTAAATCTAAGTCATGAATTCTATGACTAAATTACTTTTAAAGACTAAAAAACTGGTGTTAAGTGAATAATCCCTAACATTTTATCTACCCTTCATTTAATGCGTGGTTTTCATATGGAAGAATATTCGCCCTCTATAATTCATTAATGACTTGATTTTATAATGAATAGGAATTTGAAAAAAAAAAAAAATTGGGATCATGGGGTTTGGACAAAATTTTCTCATTTGATTTTTTTAAAATTACCAGTCCCTAATTTTTACATTTCTAGAAAGATAAATCCAGAAGACCACATCATGAAAACAAAACAAAAAAATAAAATAAAAAGATTAAAAATTCAAAAATTACAAAACCGAAAAAAGTTATTTGGAAATTTAAGTTATTTTCTTAAAACTCAAAAAATAACTTTGTAGTGAGTTTTGAACATTCCTAATGATTATGTATTTAATGGATCCAATTCTCTGGATTCTAGGAATCATTAATCTTTAAAATAATAAAATCTCAAATCTGACTCACCTCAGTTTCCACTTTCTGTCACTTATAGTCTCTTAACATTGCTTTATAAATTCACATAAAGAGACAAACATAAATGGATATTTACTTTAAAGAAAAATTATAATCACAATTTTTTTTAAATTATTGTATCACCTTATACATTATGCATGCTTGACAATAAAAAATAAAGAAAAATAATTGATTGATGTTCTTTTTATCTGGGTTTTTAATGTAATCTTCAATAATAACAAAATTAACAATTGTATTGGGGTTGGGTTTTTTTTCAATTGTTTAGTTCTTTCAAAATTTAAGAAAATTGGGGTAACGTTTACTTGAATTATGTCATTATTGTTCGGTCAGTAAAATGGTGATTCCTGTATATAGAGTGAGTGAGGGAGAGGCTCTGTGATTGGATATACCAATCACGTGATAGCCCAGAGTTTTAGGCGCAATATCCAAAAGCCCAGGCAGATAGATTCCACCAGCGGTACCATGAGGCAACGATTTGAAGGGCTCTAAGAAGCCACCCTAAGATATCTTCTCCAACACACTGGTAAGTCCCTTAAACTCAGCTTTATATACAGGAAGGACTTTATATTGTTGTTTGTTATTTCATTTTCTAGCTAATAAATTGGTTGAATTAAAGGGAGTATTAATTCCTTTCTTGTTGTTGTTAGTCTTAGAATTGAATGCTATACTAACACAGTAGAGTTAAGTAGAGAAAAATGAGTTATAAAAAGTGTTTTAAAAAACTCAGGGTAATTTATGAGGAAGTGCGTCCCAGTCTCCTGCCTCAAAAATTGCTACCCGGTGACTATTAAAATAACGACCCAGCCCAATCAATTCTAAACTATCTATTTCAGATCTATCTATCTATCTATCTATCTCAATTTGTTCTTATTTATCTATATTACTTTAAAAACTAAGATTTTTTTTTCATTCAAGTTTGTTTAATGTCTTGTTTTTAGTTTAAATAAACAAGAATTACGACAAAATAAGAAGGGACAACCCCAAATACATTTACTAGTCGAAAATATCTATCTATTTCCATTTGTTCATATCTATCTATATTATTTTGTTTGTTTATCTATCTATCTATCTCAGTCTATTCGAAACTATATATCCATCTTCATATCTAAACAAGAATTACGACAAATTACGATAAATAGACAAGAATTACGACAAGCTGGGGTTGTTATTTTGATTGTCACCGGGTAGCAAATTTTGAGGCAGGAGACTGGGACGCACTTCCTCATAAATTACCAAACTCAGTTTTAAAATATTGAGTACCTATCAAGAATGAATAAAATAAAATGTCTTAGGCATAAAATAACCCAACAAGGGTTGAGATGCCGTAAAATCCAACCAACCTTAAAAGAGTAACCAGTATCATCCCTGTCAGCTGGGGATTTAGAATACACGAACTCCACCTCTGCAGAGTTTAAGCCCCCCTACCCCCATGGGAGCCACCTGTTGGCTGTGAGTGGCAATCCGTAATGCTTAAGGATGGAACCCTGGTGGCTGAGCAGTCCATGATATGCAACACTCCACTTTGCCCCTTACTTAGGCTAAATGGGTGGACGAAGAGCCCCCCCTCCAATAAATTGGCTGGTCACGTGGATGAGTAGTACATGACATGCAACACTCCACTTTGCCCCTTACTTAGGCTAAATGGGTGGACGAAGAGCCCCCCTCCAATCAATTGGCTGGTCATGTGGATGAGTAGTACATGACATGCAACACTCCACTTTGCCCCTTACTTAGGCTAAATGGGTGGACGAAGAGCCCCCCCTCCAATCAATTGGCTGGTCATGTGGATGAGTAGTACATGACATGCAACACTCCACTTTGCCCCTTACTTAGGCTAAATGGGTGGACGAAGAGCCCCCCCTCCAATCAATTGGCTGGTCATGTGGATGAGTAGTACATGACATGCAACACTCCACTTTGCCCCTTACTTAGGCTAAATGGGTGGACGAAGAGCCCCCCCTCCAATCAATTGGCTGGTCATGTGGATGAGTAGTACATGACATGCAACACTCCACTTTGCCCCTTACTTAGGCTAAATGGGTGGACGAAGAGCCCCCCTCCAATCAATTGGCTGGTCATGTGGATGAGTAGTACATGACATGCAACACTCCACTTTGCCCCTTACTTAGGCTAAATGGGTGGACGAAGAGCCCCCCTCCAATCAATTGGCTGGTCATGTGGATGAGTAGTACATGACATGCAACACTCCACTTTGCCCCTTACTTAGGCTAAATGGGTGGACGAAGAGCCCCCCTCCAATCAATTGGCTGGTCATGTGGATGAGTAGTACATGACATGCAACACTCCACTTTGCCCTTACTTAGGCTAAATGGGTGGACGAAGAGCCCCCTCCAATCAATTGGCTGGTCATGTGGATGAGTAGTACATGACATGCAACACTCCACTTTGCCCCTTACTTAGGCTAAATGGGTGGACGAAGAGCCCCCCCTCCAATCAATTGGCTGGTCATGTGGATGAGTAGTACATGACATGCAACACTCCACTTTGCCCCTTACTTAGGCTAAATGGGTGGACGAAGAGCCCCCCCTCCAATCAATTGGCTGGTCATGTGGATGAGTAGTACATGACATGCAACACTCCACTTTGCCCCTTACTTAGGCTAAATGGGTGGACGAAGAGCCCCCCTCCAATCAATTGGCTGGTCATGTGGATGAGTAGTACATGACATGCAACACTCCACTTTGCCCCTTACTTAGGCTAAATGGGTGGACGAAGAGCCCCCCCTCCAATCAATTGGCTGGTCATGTGGATGAGTAGTACATGACATGCAACACTCCACTTTGCCCCTTACTTAGGCTAAATGGGTGGACGAAGAGCCCCCCCTCCAATCAATTGGCTGGTCATGTGGATGAGTAGTACATGACATGCAACACTCCACTTTGCCCCTTACTTAGGCTAAATGGGTGGACGAAGAGCCCCCCTCCAATCAATTGGCTGGTCATGTGGATGAGTAGTACATGACATGCAACACTCCACTTTGCCCCTTACTTAGGCTAAATGGTGGACGAAGAGCCCCCCCTCCAATCAATTGGCTGGTCATGTGGATGAGTAGTACATGACATGCAACACTCCACTTTGCCCCTTACTTAGGCTAAATGGGTGGACGAAGAGCCCCCCCTCCAATCAATTGGCTGGTCATGTGGATGAGTAGTACATGACATGCAACACTCCACTTTGCCCCTTACTTAGGCTAAATGGGTGGACGAAGAGAGCCCCCCTCCAATCAATTGGCTGGTCATGTGGGATGAGTAGTACATGACATGCAACACTCCACTTTGCCCCTTACTTAGGCTAAATGGGTGGACGAAGAGCCCCCCCTCCAATCAATTGGCTGGTCATGTGGATGAGTAGTACATGACATGCAACACTCCACTTTGCCCCTTACTTAGGCTAAATGGGTGGACGAAGAGCCCCCCCTCCAATCAATTGGCTGGTCATGTGGATGAGTAGTACATGACATGCAACACTCCACTTTGCCCCTTACTTAGGCTAAATGGTGGACGAAGAGCCCCCCTCCAATCAATTGGCTGGTCATGTGGATGAGTAGTACATGACATGCAACACTCCACTTTGCCCCTTACTTAGGCTAAATGGGTGGACGAAGAGCCCCCCTCCAATCAATTGGCTGGTCATGTGGATGAGTAGTACATGACATGCAACACTCCACTTTGCCCCTTACTTAGGCTAAATGGGTGGACGAAGAGCCCCCCCTCCAATCAATTGGCTGGTCATGTGGATGAGTAGTACATGACATGCAACACTCCACTTTGCCCCTTACTTAGGCTAAATGGGTGGACGAAGAGCCCCCCTCCAATCAATTGGCTGGTCACCATGTAGGCGACGAAGAGCCCCCTCCAATCAACTGAGTAGTACATGACATGCAACACTCCACTTTGCCCCTTACTTAGGCTAAATGGTGGACGAAGAGCCCCCCTCCAATCAATTGGCTGGTCACGTGGATGAGTAGTACATGACATGCAACACTCCACTTTGCCCTTACTTAGGCTAAATGGGTGGACGAAGAGCCCCCCCCCAATCAATTGGCTGGTCATGTGGATGAGTAGTACATGACATGCAACACTCCACTTTGCCCCTTACTTAGGCTAAATGGGTGGACGAAGAGCCCCCCCTCCAATCAATTGGCTGGTCATGTGGATGAGTAGTACATGACATGCAACACTCCACTTTGCCCCTTACTTAGGCTAAATGGGTGGACGAAGAGCCCCCCTCCAATCAATTGGCTGGTCATGTGGATGAGTAGTACATGACATGCAACACTCCACTTTGCCCCTTACTTAGGCTAAATGGGTGGACGAAGAGCCCCCCTCCAATCAATTGGCTGGTCATGTGGATGAGTAGTACATGACATGCAACACTCCACTTTGCCCCTTACTTAGGCTAAATGGGTGGACGAAGAGCCCCCCTCCAATCAATTGGCTGGTCATGTGGATGAGTAGTACATGACATGCAAACACTCCACTTTGCCCCTTACTTAGGCTAAATGGGTGGACGAAGAGCCCCCCTCCAATCAATTGGCTGGTCATGTGGATGAGTAGTACATGACATGCAACACTCCACTTTGCCCCTTACTTAGGCTAAATGGGTGGACGAAGAGCCCCCCCTCCAATCAATTGGCTGGTCATGTGGATGAGTAGTACATGACATGCAACACTCCACTTTGCCCCTTACTTAGGCTAAATGGGTGGACGAAGAGCCCCCCTCCAATCAATTGGCTGGTCATGTGGATGAGTAGTACATGACATGCAACACTCCACTTTGCCCCTTACTTAGGCTAAATGGGTGGACGAAGAGCCCCCCCTCCAATCAATTGGCTGGTCATGTGGATGAGTAGTACATGACATGCAACACTCCACTTTGCCCCTTACTTAGGCTAAATGGGTGGACGAAGAGCCCCCCCTCCAATCAATTGGCTGGTCATGTGGATGAGTAGTACATGACATGCAACACTCCACTTTGCCCCTTACTTAGGCTAAATGGGTGGACGAAGAGCCCCCCTCCAATCAATTGGCTGGTCATGTGGATGAGTAGTACATGACATGCAACACTCCACTTTGCCCCTTACTTAGGCGAGGGTAGAGCCCCCTCCAATCAATTGGCTGGTCACGTGGATGAGTAGTACATGACATGCAACACTCCACTTTGCCCCTTACTTAGGCTAAATGGGTGGACGAAGAGCCCCCCTCCAATCAATTGGCTGGTCATGTGGATGAGTAGTACATGACATGCAACACTCCACTTTGCCCCTTACTTAGGCTAAATGGGTGGACGAAGAGCCCCCCCTCCAATCAATTGGCTGGTCACGTCAAACACAAGCACCTATATGATTGTCTCAACCCTATTGTCCTTATGGCAAGCTCCAACCTTTTTTATCATATATATGCTACAAGGTGGTGGCTGAGGGTCCTGAGGGTCTTGGTGTCCTGGATATTAAGTTAATCTCTATCTGATGGTGAAGTTCCAGTTCTGGGGACTGTGGAGTACCCCGTCATCACCATTGCTCCCAGATCCACTCTGACCCAGAGTGGTAGTACCCTTTTAGAGTCCCATCTATTTGTTAAATAGAAAAAATGAGTTTGAAAAAATTGAGTAGCCATCAAGAAGGAATAAAACAAAAGGTCTTAGATCCATCAAGGATTGACATGCTGTAAAATCCAACCAACCAACAGTAACCAGTATGCAGAGTTAAAAGGAGATGTGATATTTCACATTTCAACTGTCAGTGAAAAAATGTTATATTAGCTCATAGATGTCAATTTCATATAGTGGAGTTACTGCCAAATTTGCTATTAAAAATATAAGTGATTACGTTAATTGAATAAGAAAAAATACTGTTTCTTTTTTGCATCAATTCAAAGAGAAATGTTGTTTTTAAAACTATGAACAGAGAAAAACTCACTATAAAAATCATTTCTTAAGTTTTAAGAAAATAACTTAAATTTTCAAACAACTTTTTTCGGGTTTTGACATTTTTTAATTTTGATTTAAAAAAAAAAATTTTATGATGCAAGTCTTTTTGATTTATCTTTCTAGAAATGTAAAAATTAGGGACTGGAAATTTAAAAAAAAATCAAAAACAGTAAATGTTGGCTCATCTCCGCCCCCTCCACATGATCCTAACATTTTTTTCAAGTTTTGTTTTTTTTCTTTTTTTACCAAATAACCTATTCATAATAAAATTAAGTCATTAAAGTGCTGAAAATTCTCTGCTTTTTGGTAATCATTTAAAAAATTTTTTAATTTTGTTTTTAAATTCATTAATTCCCTAGAGTAAAATACCTACTAATCATCATTGAACAACAGAATGAATGGATTTCTTAGAAAGTAAAAAATACTAAATTAGAAACTGAATCTGAAAATCGTGGTATCAAGGAAAAAATAAACTGAACCGAAATGAAAGTTGCCAAACTGCCCAAATTTTGTCCACACCTGAACAAAATTTCAGAAAAATTTAAGTGGGTTGGTGACATTTAACGTGAAATTACTCAATTTGCTATTTTTCATTTAGAAGAATTTTGTATCTTTATCAGACCATATGACCTTTAGGCACCCCTTTTTAATCTTGATTAAGAAAGGACATTTATGCCATCAATATCCGGTTCTTTTAATAGATGATTTTTAGATTTTTTAAAAAATTATAAAACTAACTCCTAACCCTAAACCCTAACAAACACCCGGATATTGACGGTGTAAATGAAAAAAAGTGTCCTTTCTTAATCGAGATCAAAAAGGGGTGCCTAAAGGTAATATGGTCCTCTTTATCCTTCACAAAATATTTTTAATATGCATTGATAAAAAAAAAATATTTACAGCAACAGTAAAATGACATGATTTGACCCGACTGGAAGTTTTTTATTCAAATGACCAAAGTTTGAAAACCCCTATAAATTTAATTGATACTCCATTTTTTCTAAATTTTTTATTAGAAAATAAGCTATTCCCCATAAAATTAATTCTTTAATAAATAAAGTCATGAACATTTTATTAAAACTAGACAATTCCCTAATTTATGATAAATGTTTTAAATTGAAAAGTGGGGGAATTAAAATAAAATTAAAATAAAAAATAACAAATTCCCATGAGCCTTCATTAATGTTTGGTTTTTCTCAGCAAAGAATTACTCCAGTCTTCCAGGGAATTTAGTATTTTTTTTTTAGAGTTTTCTATGCAGACCTAAAGACATCCAGTGTAGGAGATGAAAAATTCTAAATTCAAACCAGCTGTACTCTGCTTTACAAAAACTATTGATGCTATTTTTTATCAACAGTAGATTAATCTTGAAACTCATGTTAGGATTTTCAAACCTCTTTAACTGAAAAGTCTTTGTATGTTTGTCATATCTGGGTAGCAAAACTCGCCACTAACATTATTAGCTGTGTGAAGAAACTACTTGGACACTTGTAACAGAGTAAATGTAGGTGGTTTTCTATTTGCCCATGCAGAATAATACAAGAACTCAGGCGATATCCTGCACAAACAGTCACAGATGCAGACTACGCTGATGACCTTGCGCTTCTTGCAGACACACCGGCACAGGCTGAGTCACTACTGCATAGCCTGGAGAAGGCAGCAAAGAATATCGGCCTCAATGTGAACTCCGATAAAACAGAGTTCATGTGCTTCAAAGAGAAAGGAGACATCGATCTTAATACACGTATAGGGAAGGCATGGGCGGCCACAAACAGACTATCAGTAATATGGAGATCTGATCTCACTGACAAGCTAAAGCGACAATTCTTCCAGGCTGTAGTTATATCTGTACTGCTGTATGGCTGCACCACCTGGACCCTAACAAAGCGCCTTGAAAATAAGCTAGATGGGATCTGCACAAGAATTTTGCAAGCAGTCCTGAACAAGTCGTGGAAGCAGCACCCCACAAAGAAGCAACTATATGGTCACCTGCCCCCCATCTCACAAACCATATGGGTGAGATGGACTAGGCATGCAGGACACTGCTGGAGAAGCGGGGATGAACTCATAAGCGACATTCTCCTGTGGAGGCCAACACATGGACATGGTAACGTAGGACGCCCACTAAGGACCTACATTGACCAACTATGCGAGGATTCGGGATGCTGCACAGAGGACCTCCCAGGGGCAATGAGTAATAGGGAAGGTTGGCGGAAGATAGTCATGGATACCCGTGCTGCTTTTATTTTAGCTGAGCAAACTTTTAGCTGACCAAACTTAACAAAATTCATACATGGAGGATGTCATTAAATACTAAAAGAGTACATAAAGAGGATATGTAGAGAAATGTCCTAATGTGGTTAAAAGAGAATTTAGTGTAAGTTATAGAGTCCTTGATATACATGTGTATGAGAGAGAATGGGGGTGCTGAATGAAGTATGAATGTTTGTATTCATATTTTTTCATGTTAGATATGTTAATATTACAGGAATTATTGGATAACCTAGTCAATATGTTGATGGGGATTTGTTTAAATGATTGTTTTAGATGGTTAGAACCTGTGTTAATATGAAAAGGTGGTTATGTTTTTTCAGAAAGGGTACAGTTTCATAGTTAAAGTTTAATGCAATATTCAGAAAGTTACTGATTTTTAATTTAAATTAGTGATTCTTAAACTACTGTAATATTTCAATTAATTTAAAAATCACCAACTTTCTGGATATAACATTTGAATGTCGGTGATTCAGACAAAAATTTGACCTGAAATAATCGATTTAATTCATTTTAAAATGAAAAGCAGACGAAAAATGAGTATCCCTATATTAAACATTAATGATGGAACGGTATCACCTTTCAAAGAACATAACCATATACCTTGTTATTTTTATGGTTAAAATATTGATTTTAACATACCACCTTCTAGACATTTAAAATTCACAATTAAATTTTTAAGTGAATAAAAATAGGTCAGTTGAATCAGAGAAAATACTTTTTCTTTTCGCATCAATTTAAAGAAAAATATTATTTCTAAAACTACAAAAAAAAAAACAAAAAAAAAAACGCTAGAAAAATTATTTTTTTAATTCTAAGAAAATAACTTTTAAATTTTCAAATAACTTTTTTCAGGTATTAAATTTTCATCTTTTTTATTTTTATTTATTTTTTCATGTGTTCTTCAGGATTTGATGACTGGATATTTTTTTTCTTCAAATGACCAAAGGTCACCCCTCCTACATTTTGAAGTGATTAAAAACATTTTTTTTTTTTAATGAAATAAGTCATTAATGAATAAAGAGGTGAAAATTTCATTAAAACCTGACCATTCACTGATTTTTGGTAAAAGTTTTAAAATTTTAAAATAATTTTAAAAAATTTATTACCTCTCCTGACGGATTTTGCCACTTCCTACCTAGTTAGAAGTGTTAACCTTTTTATAGGTACTGGCAATAAAATCGTCTGCTACGAGTTTTAAAAACGAATTAAAAATAATTAAATCTATTATTTAAGGTCAAACTTTGTCTACTATCATTAAAAAAAAGAAAAATATCATTACATATGCCGTTTTTTTTTTTTAATAGATTTAAAACCATTTGTTTGGTCAATTTCGACGCGATCCGCCATTCTGTCTATTTTTCAATGGTTTTACGCGTTTGTTCGCAATTGAAAAAATTTTTACCAAAAATCAGGTAATTATGCGATTTTAATTAAATTTTTAGTATTGATTTATCAATTAATGAATTTTATAATGTATCAGTTATTTTATTTCAAAACTTTAATTTAGTATTTTTGCTATGAAAAATTAATATATAAAATTCATTTAAAATGTGAAAAGCCTTATGTTAAGTTTAAAATGTTATATTTTTAGATTCTAAAAATTAATATCTACTGAATGCAAACCTTATTTTTGTTGATGAAAGTAATAAGTTTTGAAGAAAAACTCGATTGAAAATGTACCCCACCCCTCTTTTTAAGCAGAAAAAATATCAATGTATAATTTTTTTTCTTTTATAAGATGATAGCCAATTAAATAATTATAGAAATGAGTAAAATTACATTTTATTTTTCGATTTTCGGTACTTATTTTCTCATAGAAAAGCCACCATAATTTTTTTTTGTTTCTATTCATAACTTCGGCCTTTCATCTCATTATTTATACTGTAATTAGTACAGTATAAGACCAACTCGAAAAAATGTTACGCCCCCAACATAAGGGGGGGGGGGGCAAAATTAAGTGACTTGAAAGAAATGAGAAAGTTTTGAAATAAATAATGCATTATAAAGATCATTCATTGATAAATAAACACTGAAAATTTCATTAAAATCCGATAATTCTCTGATTTTTGTTAAATTATTTTCTGTAGGGGGGCTAAAGCAAAAGGCGCTGGCTAAAGTCATTTTGTCAAAAACGCATTTTAGGCTCATTTTGCCAGTACCTACATTTTTAATAACGGTAGATGTTTAAGTAGGTAAATATTAAGAAAATTGTTTACAAAAAAAGCAAAGCCGTAATTTTTGGCAAATTTAAGGTTTAAAATGTATTAAAAATTAATTACATATGTAATATGATAATATCTATCTTATTTTAATTTAAGGTTAAATAATCTCATTTTTATTCGTCATTTTAAGTGAAAAACAGAGTTTTTGGTCGTCCTTACCATACTAAATTTAAGATGTTCCACACAAGGCCAGATTTAACCTTTGCTTAACCCTAAAAAAAAAACACCTTTAATTATAGTCATCTTATTATTTGTCATGTAAATTTTAAGAATTTAATTAAATGAATCTGAATAAGAAAAAAATATCGGAGTTATCTTCCCTTGTTTCCAGTTTTATAGAAACCCTTTCTATGTTGATTGCAAAGGAACGAAGTGTTTTAATTTAATTCAAACCGAAAACATTAGTTTTATTCAAAATATTTTTTCATTTTTCTCTAACGTTATATAGCCCTAAGGAAAAGGAATTAGACAGAAGAAAAGAGAAAGAAGTAAGTATAATGATATGTTATTAACTTTCTTTATAAATAAATAAGTACCACCAAAATACGTCGTTACGTGATCAGTTTTAGGCCATATTGAAGGAAGAAACGTAAATATTTTTGAGCTTTAAAAAAAAAATCTCGCAAACTAGAAATAACAAACATAAAGAGTTGTTACAAAGAAAAACAGTTAATTCAAAGATCAACATATCCAATTGGGGGGAAATTACTCACTGTTATATTGAAAAATAAGTAAAACAGTCCGTTTATTAAATACTGTTTTAAATAAACTTTATTTGCAACAAGGTCTGTTTAGAATTCTGTATTCATGGTTCTTTTACTAAAAAAAACTCTGGCAAGATTTTTTTTTTTAATTTACTTCTTTGCCAATAGAATGAAAAGAAGATTTATTTCTCTTCTTTTCATTCCATTGGCGAAGAAGTGAATTATAATTTTAAAAATTCTTACAATAGTTTTTATGGTAATGAAGGACTATTTGCTCGTAAATTCATACCATAAAATAAACTAAACCCCCATTTTATGTCCGTGTTTTTGTATTAAATGTTTTATTTTTCTTGCACCCGTTATTTTACAATACAAAATATATTTTATTTATTTATTTTAATATTCATTTCAATGTGCATATTCTAAAAGTTTTTATTTTGTGAGAATGTTTTACAATTTAGGCATAAATTGGATCCTCCTTTTATGACCGTAATTTTGTTTTTTCGTCGACGATAATTAAAATCTGACGTTTTTATTTTAGAGTAGCAAAGCCAAAAAGAAAAGAAATAACAACAACAAAAAGTAATATTCAACTTTTTACTCGTAAATTCCTGCCATAAAATTAGGCTTGGGCATTTTATCGTAGGAATTTACGAGTAAAAAGTTGAAGTGTAAAAACGAACCCCCACTTTAAAACTAAGCATTCTCACAAAATAAAAGATTTTAGAATATACACATTGAAGTGAATATAAAAATAAATAAAGGAAATATATTTAGTATTGTAACATAACGGGTGCAAGAAAATGGGGGTTCAGTTTATTTTATGGTAGGAATTTACGAGCAAATAGTCCTTCATTATCCGAGACTTAACACTAACGATTATACATACGGAAAAATCTAGTTGATTTGACAACAGATTTTTTGTTTTTGTTTGTTTGTTTGTTTGTTTGTTTTGTTAGATTATCACTAAGTTATTATAAAACTAGGAATGTGATAAAAATTAAAGGGAGGTAATAATTTCTTTCTTAATTTCCTTATTTTCAAACAATTACCAAAAATCAGGGAGTTGTCCAATTTTAATGAAATTTTCAGTACTTTATTCATTAATGACTTGAATAGCTTATTTCATTTTTAAAAGAATTGAAAAAAGCTTTGGTTATTTGAATAAAAAAAATTCCAGTCCCTAATTTTTACATTTCTAGAATGATCAAACCAAGAAGACCTCATGAAAAGAAAAAAAAAATTAAAATCACAACACCCCAAATAAGTTATTTGAAAATTTAAAAGTTATTTTCTTAAAACTCAAAAACTAATTTTTGCTGCATGTTTTCTCTTTTCATAGTTTTAAAAAGAATAAGATTAATCTTTTTAAGTAAAAGATTAGACATTGCAGTTATTATTATTATTATTTTCACTCATTTTGAGTTTTTCACATCAGTTTTAGCTGATGGTATTTCACTGGAGTCTGAGTGACAACAAGTCACCTCAGGTCTCCAGGGCTCTTCTGAATATTCTACCCAATTACAGCAATGCAGTAGTCTGGATGGTCTCAATTCTTCCTCTGATTTCCAGATCCTCCTGTCTTTTTTCCAAGTTTTTGGGGACCATTCCAAGTGCACTAACTACAATTGGTATCACTTTGACTCTCTGGCAAGGTCCAGGTATTTGTCCATCTTTTCGTTTTCCTTCACATGTGATCTGCTGGCACCACAAAGTCCACCAGTTGCCACTTTTTTTTTTCTTTTTTTGTTAATCAACTCTAGGTCTGGTCTCCTGGCTGGGATAGGGTGATCCGTCTTTATCCCGAAGTCTCAGCTCTCTCATTTCATTGACCTGTTTCCAAATCCTTAATATAATGGAAGTGGCTGGGCATTGTGCTAAATTTGTTTAACTTTTTATCCAGTTTTTTACTGACAAAAAATATGTATTTATATAGTTTATATAATGTTTTGAAACAATATCTACACAGTATTTATAGCAACTATGAACACATGAACATTTAACAAACTTTCAGCAAAAATTATTTTCCAATTGAACAAATTACACATCAGTTAGTTTGGACCATAGATATAACTTAATTTACCACAAACTTTTAGACTTCAAAAGCTTTAAAATTTTGGATTTTATACATGTTATAACAGAAATAGATATCTCTTATGATTCACAATCCTTACTTCACAATACATCCACTCGCCAACAAAACAAAATTAAAAACAAAAATAAACACAAGTCACGGACGCCTACCACGGAAGTTAACTCAACAGACCCTAAAACGAAGTGACTAAATTAACACAGTTCTGTGCATAGGCACGGACTGAGTTCTGCTTGAAAGGAATTCCTAAACAATAAAAAATAATATTATAAACAGAATCCGGATTTTCGTCCAATAAAAAACCTTCCCCCCAAAACACTTCAAAAGTATTTTTGATCCTATGCCTTACTATAAATAACAGCTGGCTTAAAGCTAAGTCAGTTGACCGAGGGCCTCCATGCAAGGAATATCAACCGACAGGCAGGATCAAAGAGCCACTATACCCACACCCACATTGCACCTTGCGTTCCACAGAGTTAGAACTGACTTTTAACCCCACGCCTACCCTCATTTCACCAAGCAGCGAAAAGGAATTACTACTATTACTGCCGACGACAATACTAACGATTCCAGTTTTTGTTTATTCTAAAATAAACGATATTAATCCAAACCTTCTCGTCCATTATTTCTTCTTTTGCAAACCATATGCTTTTAGAGATATTTCATTATATATCATACACAAAAAATAATGGCATTGAATTTCACTTACACTTTTACTCAGAAAGATCAGTAAATGATGTTTCTATTATCAAAGAAAATTCAGCAATCATTTTTTGCACCTTGATTATTATCATCACTTGATCCAATATTGAAAAGAATGAATAGAAATATTAGTCTGTTTTTGTGTGGGTTAATTCATGCCAACTCTTTATAATATATGTAAAAGTATATATAAAATATGAAATAATATACATAATATAACATAACATACAATATAATATATTAAGGGAGGTAACTCGTAAGGCATCTTTTAAGGGAGGTAACTCTTAAGGCATCTTTTTTATGTGTAACATGACAATATTTGGTTATTTCTTATAACTTCAACCTAAAAAAAGGGGTGCCACTCTGAATGAATTTTATAAATTATTTATTTATTGATCTACTAGGAAAAAAGAAGAGGGGATTAGATTTAGGGTTAGGGTTGGGGTTAGGGTTTAGGGTTAGTTTAATGAGAAAATAATGGGTAGATTAATTAACAGATAAAATTCCTTCCTATGTTTCAAAATTTCCCTCCTTATCCTTACTTTTCCCTTTCATCTAACCACTTCCCCAATCCCCTACAACTAACCAAACTTCCTCTTCTGACCCCTTTTCCCTCACACTCAGTGACCTACTCTGCCCTAACCCTCCCCTACCCAACCACTCCCCTTTTATTACTCCCTTTTGCTGCTGTTTTGATCAAATTTCTCGCCAAGAAGGCCACCCACCTCCGCCCCTAACCTGTTTCTTTTACAATATATCTCTCTACTTTAACCCTGCTTACTATCTCTATCTCTCTCCTCTTCAGATTTCCTTCTCTTCCTCTCCAATGATTCTTGTTTGACCTTTTGTTCTTGTGTTCCTCACATCTCCACCACACATACACACACACACACACACACACACACACACATATATATATATTTTACTAAGGGTTGCTGCATGTACTTGATGTTCTGTAGAGTTGTAATTTATAAAAGTTGCAGAATGATTAGAAGCCCTGTTGGCTGGGGCTTTAGAATACACTGACTTCACCTCTGTAGAGGGGTAAGACCCCACTCCTCAATGGGGCCACATGTTGATCGTGGGTGGTGACTCATGATGCTTAAGTATATTAGACCACCTCCCCCCAATGGAGCTACATTGCTATGGTTGGCATGCTGTGATGCTAAAGGATAGAACCCTAGTGGCTGAGCTGTCCC
Organism: Doryteuthis pealeii; assembly: GCA_023376005.1. Classification (NCBI taxonomy): domain Eukaryota; kingdom Metazoa; phylum Mollusca; class Cephalopoda; order Myopsida; family Loliginidae; genus Doryteuthis; species Doryteuthis pealeii. Next base: position 98,437,055 of record CM042151.1, read on the forward strand.
TGACATGTCCCTCCACTTTGGCCCTTACTTAGGTTAGACATGTGGTCACAGAAGCCCCCTTAATCAATTGGCTGTTTACATCAAGCCCTAGCACCTATATGATAGTCCCAACCCTATTACCCTTATGACAAGCCCTGACCGTTTAATTTAATATTTTGTTATTGTGTATAATATGTACCACTAACTTTCAGACTTCAAAAGTCTTGCATATTATACACAAATAATTATGGTATTGGATTTTACTTACACTTTTACTTATGAAAGTCAGTAAATTATGTTTCTATTATAAAGGAAAATTCAGTAATCATTTCTTACACCTTGATTATTATCATTGCTTGATCCAATGTTAAAAAGAATGAATTAAACAAAACATCTTTGGCATAAAATAACCCCACAAATGTTGACATGCCATAAAATCCAACCAACCAAATGATTAGAAACTTTTTTTCTATTATCAAGAAAATAAAGTCCCCAATTTTTCACATGGTGATTAGTCACTAAAGGATTAGAAACTTATCATTATCATTCCTTGATCTAATGTTTAAAATAATGAATTGAAATATTTGTATGGGTTTATTAAAGGATGCTGCATATATTAAAAGTCCTTGAAGAGTTGTAGTTTATAAAAGCTTTTAGAGACAAGAATGTATAATTGTCTATCTGCTTTTTATTTAAATAAATTTTAACATTTGTTTAATTTTTCATCCAGTTTTTATTGACAAAAAATTAGCATTTATATAGTCTATATGATGTTTCGAAACACAATATCTACACAGTATTTATAGCAACTATGAACACATGAACATTTAACAAACTTTCAGCAAAAATAATTTTACAATGGTTCAGTGGGGGAACAGCAACTTGAATTTGTTTTTTATGTTAATTCTATTAATAATAAGAGCAGAAAAATTTCAAATATGTTCTTTAATTTATTTATTCCGTATTTTTACAGTAATTAACAAAATCCCTGTCACTTGCAGTGGGTGAAAGAGTCTAATCTTTTTACATTTTAAAAATTGTTTTTGTTTTAATTAATAACTAGGTCATTAACTTTTTAAAAGACTACTTCTTTAATTCTATTGCTTGAATAACTGCTTTGAATAATTCAGTGAGATTAAGACAAGTAAAAATCCATTTTTGCTATTAATTGCCAGTGAAATACAAAAAGAAAAACTTCTAACAATGGTTTATGAGTACATAATAGAACACATGTAACTATGGCATAAACTGCATTTTTATTTTTAAATTATGTGCTAGATGGCCGTTGAACAAAGAGCTTTCTCTACTTTTTTACAGGTCTTGTTTTTCATTTTGCTGAGTGTTTAGCCACCCACCTCACCAGACAAAGTCTGTGGGGTTACCGGTTTAGTTGCCAATGATCCAACTATGAAACAGGTAGTATTGGGTTACATAGTACCTGTAGTTCCTTTTTATATTTGATAAATCTATATTAGAATAATTACTTAAGTATTTTTACATTAACAAAATCCTAGTCACTTGCGGTGAGTGAAAGAGAACGTATTCAACTATGACATAAACTGCATTTTTCTTGGGACCCTCAAAGTGAATAGATATATTAATTTGTTTTCAGTATCATTTTCTTTTGCATTTTTATAAAAATCCATCTGTTGTTACCCATATTCCCCTTTTGTTGTAGATGAGAAACATTATTTTTTCCTATGTTTCATTCCATTTAAAATAATATTTAATATAATTTTTTCTCAGATATTTCTTTACTAAATGAAAATAATTGTCTCATATATTTTTATAATTTCATTTCTGATTGAAAGCTACATTAGATATATACTGTATTTTTATTAAATTCCATTAAATTTTTGTTGAACAGTAGACTAACAATTTTATTCATAATTTATTTGATAATCGAAATATAAATTGATTATAATACTCCAAATAAGGTATGATTCTGTTATAATATTTTGAATAATACTTGAATTTTTATTCTTTGACAGATAACAATTTGAAAACAGACATGGAAACACACATTAGGGAGAATCCATTTTTTGTGAAATCTGTTTTCAGAATTTTCACAGGATTCTCATTTAAAGAACACATGCGAATACACACTGGAGAGAAACCATTTTCTTGTGAAGTCTGTCAATCAGTATTTTCTAGGAGTTTTCATTTGAAAGAACACATGCGAACACACACTGGAGAGAAACCATTTTCCTGTGAAGTCTGTGGATCAGCATTTTCTAGGAGTTCCAGCTTGAAAATACACATGCGAAAAACACACTGGAGAGAAACCATATTGTGAAGTCTGTGGATCAGCATTTTCTAGTAGTTCTGATTTGACAAACCACATGCGAACACACACTGGAGAGAAACCATATTCTTGTGAAGTTTGTGGATCATCATATTCTCTTAGTTCCAGCTTGAAAAAACACATGCGATCACACACTGGAGAGAAACCATTTACTTGTGAAGTATGTGATTCATCATTTTCTCTTCGTACAAGCTTGAAATACCACATGCGTACACACACTGGAGAGAAACCATTTACTTGTGAAGTTTGTGGATCATTGTTTTCTAGTAGTTCTCATTTGAAAAGGCATATGCGAACACACACTGGAGAGAAACCACTATTCTTGTGAAGTATGTAAAGCAGCATATTCAGATAGTTCCAGCTTGAAAAAACACATACGAACACACTCTGGAGAGAAACCATATTCTTGTGAAGTATGTGGATCAGCATTTTACAATAGTTCCCATTTGAACAGTACATATACGAATACACACTGGAGAGAAACCATATTCTTGCGAAGTCTGTGGATCAGCATTTTCTAATGGATCCAGCTTGAAAATACACATGCGAACACACACTGGAGAGAAACCATTTGCTTGTGAAATCTGTGGATCAGTATTTTCACAGAGTGTCCATTTGAAATTACAACATGCAAACACACACTGGAGACAAACCATTTCTTTGTGAAGTGTGCAAAATTTCATTTTCACGCAGTTCAGCTTTGAAAAAACATTTACAAATGGACCATATCTCTACCCCTGTTATCATGTGACCACAAATTGTGACAGTTCATCTTTACTAAAACTCCAATATGATTCTTGGTTTAAAGCTTAGGTTTCTAAATCAAGTTAGTTTGCCACATTTTTTTCTTAAACTGTGTATATTGATATTGCTTTCTGTGGATGAGATATTACTACCTAGGTATGTAAACTAGTTTACTAATTTCAGAGTCTTACGATCCCATGTGGAGATGTCTTCATCTTGATTAAAACATATATAAGCTACATTTTATCTGAGTTAACATAGAAGCCAAAGCTTCTTGCCAATTCCTCTAGGCTATACAGCAGGCATTCTGCTTGTGTTTATGTATTTGCAAGAAATGTTAGATTATCTATGCAGACTTCATCTGTGGAATAATAGAATATATGAGTATATTGTATAGAAAAACTATAATATATGTATTTATGTGCATAATAGTGAAAATCATTTCAATCAATTTTATTTTATGTAATCAAATCAAATCTTACATGATTTGATTAATTCTTTGTTGCTAGAAGGTTGGAAATAAAATGAAGAGGTTGTACATTTATCATGATCTGACTGAAAACCCAGAAAGTCTAGTGGTATTTTAAGATAATTTTGGGACCCTCTATGTTAATGGTGTTGATGCTTTGGTTCCAAAAATTATAAGTGACACCAGTGCCATCATCTGAAAGCTTTGTTGACTGCACAGCAATTAATTTTTGTAGCATGTGTATTAAGAATTAGAATGTATATCAATTTATATAGAAAGAGACTGATTTACATATATACACATAAAATCATTTTTAATATTTATAATGTAATATGATATATTTATAGATGAAGAGAACAAGAGATACTGTAATAGAAACTTGTTTACCAAGAGTGTGACTCCATGGTCCCTCTGCTTGAGTTCCTATAAAGTGTATAGCTGGAGTTTGGGTGTCGTAAGAGTTCAAATTTTATTACCATCCTTTTGAGTGTGGCCATAGTGACATATATTCTAAGTATCTAGATTTAGGTGGCTATCCTGAAATGATAGAGATCAGAATCTCATATATACAACTTTGATTTGGGGGACAGGCAGATAAACCCAGGAGGGGATATGGTAACAGAGGACAACATTACTGTAAGGCAGAAAACATAGCAGTTGGTGGTTAGTGATATCATCCTAGGTTATGAGTGATTGGGCCTTGGATATCATATCACCTACCCAGATGGGCATTACAATAAGTATGGTCAGCTTCTCATATATGATAATGAAATTATAATTAGATTAGCAGAATTGGGCTAAGGGAATTTTGTCTGTTAGAAAACCTGATAGTTGGGTTTAATGAAGGAAATTTTGGCAGCCTTCCACTATGTGATAATAAAAAACTCCATGCACGTGACCATTTTGTAAGATGTCATACACTACTCACCAGCAAATTATCATGAAAAAATTTCTCCCTTTGGAGCATAAATCAAATTTTGAAGATACGGGCATAAATTCTCATTCACCCCACACACAGTCCAGCTCTGTAAATGCAAATTTGACACCTGTAACCTTTTGGAAACCGAATCTGACATGGAAATTAGACCATCTACTTGAAACCACTTGAGGAATTGCATCCTCCATGATTCGCATGGACCACAGGATTCATGGAAAAATGTCTGAAATCAGTGTCTTGGGTCAGTAAAACGGTAATTCTGGGTGGACCTAAGTCCAAATTGGTTATCTTCCCATGCTGAGGTTGTTCGCCAATAGGTGGCGAGAGTTGTAGGCAGCAGCCGAGAATTCTGACTTCTTTCTTTTTTCTCTCAGGCCAGCAACAAGTTTGCATAGTTTAGGTGCCTGACGCCTCTGCTCCTTAATTAGGGGGCTTTGCCCCCCAACTAGCTACCTGTAAGTGACATTCCTTACAACGCAAGTGCTACACCTACTTTCTTTATGCATGTTCATATATTTGTCCTAAATGTATTTTCTCCATCACTCACAGAATAAAGTCTGTTGTTATCTTATAACTTTGTTGAAATATTTTATGTACACTCATGTAACCCAGTTGGAAGGTTACTCTAAGCCTTCCAACTTTAATATAAGAACTTTACATCTTATAAGTGTATATCCATTATCGGGAATCATACATGAACTTATTTTGGATGTTTAATTTATTTCTTGTTTGAAATAAAGCCAGAAGTATTCTGCTTTCTTAGGCAATTCTTTCACTGAAAATATTTTCTAATAGTAACTAAATCAACATTAGGTCAGGATTATTACCTACCTACCTACATACATACATACATACATACATACATGCATATATTCTTCAGACCAAGACACCATTAAGCACCCCAGATGCGACCTAGATTCAAAAGGACATGTTTTGCTTTTCACCGTCAAAATCCGGTTGTTTGTTAACATGATTTTTAGACGCATTTTTTTTTTAATTATAAAACTAAAGGAAAGGCATGTTTTTATATTAAAGACACTTTTTTTTACTTATTTCATGTTGTTAATTCAATAGTAATTCTTTTTTAATTATAAAACTTTTAACGTTAGACACTTTTAACACGGGAATGGTTAAAGCTATAAAAAGTTTATTATAAAGTTATAATAATAACTGCTAACCCTAACCCCTAGCAAAATCTTTTTTTAAATAAATACTTTTTAATATTAACTATCCGTAGAGGCACATGGAAAATAAATAAACATGTCTTTCGTTTTATTTTTAAAAACATAACAATATTAGTTTATCTTTAGTGCAAAAATAATTTTTTCACATATGCTAACAACAAGAACATAAAATAACCATTTTTTTTAATTAAATCAAAAATTATTTTAGTATAAAAATGTACTGGTTTTATCATCCACCTGTTTACTAACACCTATTGGTGTCAAGGTCCGACTCTTCTTCGAAAACCATTCCTTCCTTCCTACCCCCAGTATTTGACCAGAAGATGACCTCTGATGGCCATGTGACACATGACATGTTCCCACTGCTGATCACACCAGACATTTCCCACTTGTTTTTCTTCCAATTCATCAAACAGTCAACACGCATCTCTCCGGCTCTCTAGAACACCCTCATTCAATCAATCCGTTTTTTACCAAGACATTCTACAATTACACAGGGGAACTGTTAAGTTTTTAAATGCCATCCTTGGCCAGTTGAAAAGGGCTTAAAGAAAGTCCTGTGTTATGGAATCCTTTGGTAAGCGTATAAGTCCTATCCTGCGTATTGGTAAAAATCCAGTGATTTAATCCTATGTCCGTCGTCAAAGAATGTTGGCGTAATTATGACCAGTATGGTCGGTTAAGTATTGTATCAACCTCAGAGTACTGCCAGTGATTGGCCAAGAGTTAGATCACATGGTTCTGGTGAGTCTATAAGTATGGGCGAGGATCCAGCACATGCCTTATATACAAAAAAGTCAACAGGAACTATTTTGGACATAATTTTATTTAAGTTTGATTTTTCATTAGACTTTGACTAAAACTGATTTCAAATTTACAGTCAGTTTTATTTGATCACTTCATGTTTTTACTCTCCAATAACCACAATTGTATTGCTTGTCTGTACATAATAGGACTGGTCACCTGATCGCATTATTTTCTTAAAAATAAAGGCGATTTTTTTTTTCAAATCTGGTGATTAGGTTGATTTCCTGTCAAAGAGCAAACATCAGCACATTTGGGAATCTATCTATCTCCTCTCTCTCTCTCTAAATATATGTATGCATCTATCTCTAATCATATCTATCTCTAATTATATGTATGTATCTATCTATCTCTAATTATATGTATGTATCTATCTCTAATTATATGTATGTATCTATCTATCTCTAATCATATCTATCTATTTATTCATATATCCATCTCCAATCATATCTATCTATCTCTAATCATTATCTATCTATCTATCCATCTCTAATTATATCTATCTATCCATCTCTAATTATATCTATCTATCTATCCATCTCTAATTATATCTACCTATCTATCTATCTATCTATCCATTCTAATTATATCAATCTATCTATCTCTAATTATATCTATCTATCTATCTATCTCCAATCATATCTATCTGTTCATCTATCAATGAAAATATCAATTGAAAAATCTATTGCATATTTTAGATTAAAACTTGGGGATTAAGACAAGTCTTGATATGCAAGCTGTGTGTCGAGAGTTTATGCATGTGGATCAAGGGAACACAAAAGTTAGCATTTGGTATACCTATGATTTGATGAGAGCCAAAATATCATATCACATACTGTTACTGTTGCATATCATGCGGGCGTAGGATTTTCCGTTTAAACCAAAACAAAGAGAAGACGACAAAAATAACAAAGGATTTTTTCCCGTTAACATGAACAAAGAAATCGGAAGTAGATCTTTCCACTGATAAATATAACAAAAGAAAATGTGTGGTCAGTTTATATACATAAAAGAAAGTCAGAGATCCCAGCAGTTAGTCAGACAGAAGACTCGTAACAGAGAACAAGTGAGCCCACGGTCCACTCACGGTCCATCACGGCCGACAGGCTGTGAGACTCATGTAGCCACCCCTTCCACCTCACCAACCCAATTCAGCAGTCATTGTCAACCCTTGGGCATTTCCATTGTCAACACTCGCCACCCACGCACAGCCAAGGGAGAAGAAATAAATTCAAAAGTTTCTACTATACACACGTGTTGTGATTTTCTTAAGTCCGACTACTACATATGTCGCAAAGTAACATTACTTTGTTTAATGAAAATTTCCCCATATAACAAGAAAAACAAATGTAAAAATTGAGTATACTAGCCCAGCATTAAATATATTTTCAGTAATTAATTCAGCTGAAATCCTAGTGCAGTTTTCAATCAACCTCGAACGAAGGTATCCAATATTTGATTGAGCAAAAGTGGATTTCTGTAGTACTTTCAAGTGATAGTAGGTTTATGCATTGCCAGGTTTTACTGGAGGGGTTGGGAATTCCAATCTACAACTCAACTGAATAGCAACTGTTCATTGATAGCTCAATGATGAGCTGAAAGAGTGTTTTCTTCCACAATTGTAATGTATATGACACAGTCCCAATTAGGCATTCATTGAAAAATATGAAGAGATAAAGAGAGTCATTGGTTTGTTGCAATATCACAAAGACAGTTGGATCAACTGTGTTGACCTTAAAATGGTATGCTTTCTTCTTGCTTAGCAATGCAGATACACCTAAATTTTGTGCATGTGAGGAAAAGAGCTTGAAAAGAAGGTGGAGAGGAATTGACCTCAAAGATCTCACCTCAAACCTGTTGATAACATTTTACATGAGCCTTTTGTTGACATAAAAAAAATTATATTCACACCTCAAACATGAAACTAGGTCTCTTGAAACATTTCAGCAAGTTTTCAAAAATGAACATTTCATCAGGATAATATCAGAACTTGAAAAGAATGCTTGGTTATCTTTCAAAGGCCTTGAACATACAACTCCGACACGTTTGTGGGACAAAACATTTATATATCACAGCACAGAAATAAGACAAGATACAGAAACAATAAAATACATGTACATAAACATACAACAGTAAAGATAAAAGGACTGGAGAGTCCATACTTTAAAAATCACTTACTAGTGATGAGGGGCCGAAGCTCCCAGGAGAGTTGCATAGCGTTGGGGGAAGAAACCCCCACCCAGAAGGGTGTGACAATGTGTCTAACCCATGTGGGTACCTACGAGAAGAGGTAGCAAAGAGAGTCAGAAGAGTTTGGACTTAATATATAAATAAATACCAGACCTCCCTAGTGGCCGGTGCGGAAACCCAGCGGGAAGATAACTCTTCCAGGCAAAGGGAAGATAACTCCAACAGCCTTGTCAAGAACTTTTTGGAAATGCACAAGCAAAGAATTACACTGAAATAGTTCAGAAACTATTGGATAGGCACAAAACGCTCGATTGCAACATGAGCAACAAGTTCTATTCTCTGCATAGCCATCTTCTTGGAAAACCTTGTTGTGGTCAGCTATGAGCAATAGGAATGATTCCACCAAGATTTGAAATTTATGGAGGAATGTCAAGATATATAGAATGTAAATATCACTTGAAGCTATATCTCTTGATATAGAATTAAAAACATTTAAGCTAAAGAAACTGTCACTGCTTATTCTTTGAAATGTAAATTCTACTGAATGATGAATTACAACAGAGCTAGATGTGTATAAATATAACTTTTGATTTTCTCTTAAGCAAGTTTCATGATTGAAATTTCACTTCCTTCTTCTAGTTGACATGTTTATGAGTGGATATTAAAGAAGTTTAAATTATACCAAAGTCAAATCTTACTTGCTGTATCAAAAGACCTGCTAGAAAGCCAATCTGATTTATGGTAATTTTTTCTTCGTCAATCTTATTGTCACTTATGAGCTACCATAGATGTGGGAATATCGTGCTAAACTTGATTCCCTTTGGAGTCTAATGGGAAACAAGTTTAGACTAAGAGTAAACAAGTTTAGTGGACTGCATGTTTGGAACAAAAAAAAGTATACTACATTTAAATAAATATCAACAAGTAAGTTATTTTTCAGTACACAGTATTTAATGTTTTTGTTATTGATTTCTAAGAAAAACTTTTAAAAGTGTCTTAAAGGCACTGCCAAAATCTTCTCTCATTTTCATTTTAAAAACGAATTAAAATTGATTTACAATTTTTGGACATAATTTCTGTTGTTTGATTTTTCATTAGATTTTGACTAATATTGGCATGCTGATTTCAAAACTGAAGTCACATCAAGTTTTTCTCTACAGTTTACTCTCCAAATAAGCACAATTTCATCATTTGTCTGTAATCAATGGGACTGATCAACTGATTGCATTATTTTATTGAAAAGGAAGCAGAATTTTTCAGATCTGATGATTTGGTTCATTGAATCTAGTCTACTTTGCATATTTTAAATTAAAACTGAGCAATTAAGACAAGTCTTGGCCCTCATCAGATGTGCAAGCAGTGTGCTAAGAGTTTACAGATGTGGATCAAGGGAACACATGATAAGTTGGCATTTAGTATACCTATGATTTGGAGAAAGACAAAATATTATTGCACAGACTTACTTTTGTTTAATGAAAACTTCACCATATAACAACAAAAATAAATTCAAAATTGAATATCCTAGTCTACCATCAGCTAAACGTCCAGTGACTCATTCAGATTAGTGGGACAGTAGAGCTTGAGACAAGCATTGGGTGGAGAGGAATTGGCCTCCAAGATCTGACCTCAAACCTGTTGATCCTAATATTCTATATAAGTCATTAGTTGACATAAAAAAAATATGTTCCCTCTTCACACATGAAACTAGGTTTTACACTTCAACTTTTTACTTGTAAATTCCTACCATAAAATGCCTAAGCCTAATTTTATGGCAGGAATTTACGAGTAAAAAGCTGAATATTATTTTTTGTTGTTGTTATTTCTTTTTTTGGCTTGGGTACTCGAAAATAAAAATGTCAGATTTTAATCCTCGTAGACGAAAAAACAAAAATTACGATCATAAAAGGAGGATCCAATTTATGCCTAAATTGTAAAACTAAACATTCTCACAAAATAAAAACTTTTAGAATATGCACATTGAAATGAATATTAAAATAAATAAAAAAAATATATTTGTATTGTAAAATAACGGTGCAAGAAAAATAAAACATTTAATACAAAAACACGAACATAAAATGGGTGTTCAGTTTATTTTATGGTAGGAATTTACGAGCAAATAGTCCTTTATTACCAATCCCTAAACCATAACCCAATTCGCATAAAGTTCATTCATAGACTGTAGTTAAACTGTCATGGGGGACCACCAAAAAAGTTTCCGTTTTAATTTTCCCATCAATTTGCAAGTTTAGCCAAAAAAATCTCCCCCAATTTTGATTTTTTACATTTAATTTTCCGATTCTCGGTACTTATTTTCTACCAGACTAGCTCCCTTATTTTATTTCATTTTTTAATTTTATTCACACCTTCAGTCTTTTGTCTTTATTTATTAGATACCACCAATCAGTTTCGGCCATCTTGAATAAAAACGGAAATAAAGATTTCCGAACTTTGTTTATCAAAATCTCGTAAAAAAAAGATTGTATAGGGTTGCTACAAAGAAAAATAGTTAATTCAAAGATCAAATTATCCGATTGGGAAAAATTACATCGTTATCTTAAAAAATAAACAAACCTATCCATATTATGTGCAAAAGGGTAATTTTCAGGCAACAATTTAGACAGAAAAAAATACATATTATTACCCTCTTACGGTTATGCATCTAAGTACGGATGGGTGTAACGGACAAACTTTTTTAGCCAAATTTTTCTATTAAAATGAATAAAATCTTTAAAAACTTTAATATTACAATTTACTATTAAAATGAATAAAAACTTGAAAAAATTTCGCAGTGAAATTGACGTTAAAAATGTCTTCGGTTTTAGTATTAATTCTTAAATCGAAAATAAAATGAAAATTTGAATATTTTTTCTAAGAGAAAAACTGATAAAATAATCATGTAAACTTACTTTTTATTCTAATAGCGTAAAAAATTATTTTAATTAACTTTTTTGAACAAAGAAAAACTTCGGTTGTTACTCATCTCATCTCTTTGTAAAACAAATATGTCGGTTTTGCTCTTCCGTATATTCTAAGAACCATATATTACTATTCAACAATAAAAATTACAAATTCTTTTAAAAATATTAATCGAGCTCGGATTGGACCAACTTTTAGTTCACCTGAATTCTAAAATTCATATTTTTAAATATCCGTGAAAAATTCGATTTTTTTCCACAAAAAAAAAAATTTAATTTATTTCACGCAGAAAATGAAAATATTTAATCACACAAAATATTGAAAATCTTGTAAAAATTAATTTCTTTAAAAAAATTTTTTTTTTTTGACAATTTAATAGAATATAGTACATACCAATTACATAAGAAAAAAAAAGTTTTCAAAAAATTTATATTATGACATATTTTGCACTTTTTATTTCCGATTTCATTAATTTAAAAAAAAAAAAAAAACTATAGCCCGGTACGTTATACAATTTCATTGATATAGTTATTCAAACTCTTATCTTTATAGAAAAAAAGTACATTTTTTTACCGCGTCATTTTTTTTATCTCATTAAATAGGGGGGGGGTGATAGACCTCGTAAAAAAATATTTCCCTGATATATTTTAGAAAAAAACTATTTCAGATGTATTTACATCCAATGCTAAACATTTATGGAAATTTTCGTGAAAATCGGACCATTAATTGATTTTTCATAGAATTTTTTTTAAATCCTCTTATCGTAACTTGTTTTTAGCTACGTTAAATTTCAGTTGATTTAACAGTGCAAAAATGAAAACATTGTTTTTCAATCATAATTTTCGTAAGCTGAAAAAATTGTAAAAAATCATCAGGAGTTTGTTTAATGTTTTATCTTTCGAATGGAAACAATTTTTCAAGAAAAATATTAATTTTTCTGCAAGTTTCATTGTGTTAAATGTAGGGGGGGGGGGTAAATTGCACACTGTCAAATTAGTGGTACCTAGAATTTATACTGTAATTAGTTTCGAAAGTATATAACCTAGGTACCACCAGACCGTTTAGGTCATCTTGAATAAAACGGAAAATAGATTATTTCCGAACTTTGTTTATCAAAAATCTCGTTAAAAAAAGATCGTACAGGGTTGTTAAAGAAAAATAGTTAATTCAAAGATCAAATTACCGATTGGGAAAAATTACATCGTTATCTTAAAAAATAAACAAACCTATCCATATTACGTGCGAAAGGGTAATTTTCAGGCCGCGATTTAGAGAGAAAGAAATACATATTATTACCCTCTTACAGTTATGCATCTAAGTACGGATGGGTGTAACGGACAAACTTTTTTAGCCAAATTTTTTCTATTAAAATGAATAAAATCTTTAAAAAATATTACAATTTAAAATGTAAAATCTTTAAAAACTTTAATATTACAATTTACTATGAATAAAAACTTGAAAAACTTTAATCTTAAAATTTCGCAGTAAAATTGACGTTAAAAAATGTCTTCGGTTTTAGTATTAATTCTTAAAATCGAAAATAAAATGAAAATTTGAATATTTTTTCTAAGAGAAAAACTGATAAAACAATCATTCAATATATTATTTTTATTCTAATTGGTCGTAAAAGTTAAATAAAATATTTTTTACGCTCAGAAAAACAAACTTTAGTTACCGAGAAGCGTCTGTCATATGTCCAGTTTTGCTCTTCCGTACATTCTAAGACATCACACATTACTATCAACAATAAAAATTACAAATTCTTTTAAAAATATTAATCGAGCACGGATCGGACCAACTTTTAGTTCACCTGAATTCTAAAATTCATGTTTTTAAATATCCGTGAAAAATTTTGATTTTTTTCCACAGGAAAAAAAAAAAATTTAATTTATTTCACGCAGAAAATAAAAATATTTAATCACACAAAAGATTGAAAATCTCGTAAAAATTAATTTCTAAAAAAAATTTTTTTTTTTTGACAATTTAATAGAATATAGTACATACCAATTACATAAGAAAAAAAAGTTTTCAAATATTAATATTATGACATTTTTTTTGCACTTTTTATTTCCGATTTCATTATTTTTCCTAAAAAAACTATAATTCGGTACGTTATACAATTTCATTGATACTAGTTATTCAGACTCTTATCTTTATAGAAAAAAAGTACTCAAATTTTTTTCCACATCATTTTTTTTTATCTCATAAAATAAAATAGGGGGGGGGTGATAGACATCGTAAAAAAATATTTCCCCTAATATATTTTAGAAAAAAACTATTTCAGATGTATTTACATCCAATGCTAAACATTTATGGAAATTTTCGTGAAAATCGGACCATTAATTTGATTTTTCATAGAATTTTTTAAAAAATCCTCTTATCGTAACTTGTTTTTAGCTACGTTAAATTTCAGTTGATTTAACAGTGCAAAAATGAAAACATTGTTTTTCAATCATGAATTTTCATTATTTTCGTATGCTGATAAAAAATTTAAAAAATCATCAGGAGTTTATTTAATGTTTTTTCTTTCGAATGGAAAAAACTTTTCAAGAAAATATTAATTTTTCTGCAAGTTTCATTGTGTTAAATGTAGGGGGGGTAAATTGCACAGGGTCAAATTGGTGGTACCTAATATAACCACACTGATATTTAGCCCCCCCCCCTTCAGTAGAGGTCGGCAAAGTTAAGTGACCCGAAAAAAAACCAAAAAAAAAAAACCAGAACATTTTGAAATGAAATAACTGATGCATAATATAATTCATTCATTGATGAATCAACACTGAAAATTTCATTAAAACTGCATAATTCTCTGATTTTTGGTAAGTTTTTCAATCGAGGGGGGTAAATTTATTTTGGAAAATAACGGATAACAACAAAATTGGCAGAGTCTAGTGTCTTAAAATGTTGCTTTGAGTGTGTCATATTTCTTCCCTTAGTCATTTTTGGGGCGAATTTAATTGATTTGTTTTTATTACAGATGTTCATTATATTACTTACTAGTTTTCGACTTAGACAAAAATTTAACCTTAAATAATCGATTTGATTAATTTTAATTCGTTTTTAAAATGAAAATCAGCGTCCATTTTGGTGATACCTAGTTCAGAGTTAGCGATATGGTAGTCTCTTCGTGTTTTTTTCTTTCGTTCACTGTTGCCACCATGAGGTAATAAATGTTAGCAAATAACATGCAAGTGAGCATTAATCGGGTCGGGTGTGTTTCTTTCTGGTAAATGTGGAGGTGAACTATTTACATCCGGTGTGGTGTGCGTGCGCGCAGGGGTGAATATTTAGTGCGGTACTATATCAACAGATATCTATACATCTCTGTAAATTTTAGTCTCGTGACTAAATAGTATTTAAAAAAATAAATAATTTTAAATTATGTTGGTTTTTTTTTTTTTTTTTTTTTTTTTTCAAATTAGAAGCCAGTAAGCAACAAACATATACTTTGAATAAATCTGATTTTTTTGCTAAAGGAGAAAAACATCAGAATTATCTCCCCTCGTTTACAATTTTAAGTCCTTTCTGTTTTGATTGTAAATGAACGAATCGTTTTAATTTAATTCAACCAGAAAACATTAGTTTTATTTAAAATATTACTTTTCCCCTTTTCTCTAATGCTGTATAGCTCTAAGTAAAAGAAATCAGACGAAAGAAAAGAGAGAGAAGTAAGTATAATATTCTGTTATTTTTCTTTACAAATAAAAATATGTTATGTTCAGGAACTTTGTTTTTGACGAAGAAGTGATATAGACTTTTTTTTAATTTGTGACAATTACGTTATCCTCATTGAATATAAAAATATTTGCAATCTTTTAAAAACTATTTTATTATAAAAATGATTTTATTAAATAATATGACAAAGCGAAACTTAACCCTAACGAGAAAACACTTATAATAGGGAGTGTCAAAGATGACGTAAAAATCTGTATTTTACAAAATAAATTAACCCAGCCGATTGGGAAAAAATACCAAAAATCAGAGAATTATCCGATTTTAATGACATTTTCAGTATTGATTTATTAATGAATGAATTTTATAATGTATCAGTTATTTTATTTCAAGTCACTTAACTTTACCCCCCCCCCTTATAGTTACTTATATTCCACTTTTGTTGTGGATGAGAAATGTTATTTTTTCCTGTTTTAATCTTTTTACATTTTTAAAAGATTATTTCTTTAATTCTATTGCTTGGATAACTGCTTGTCTTTAGCAGATGAAAAATCATTACCATGGTCATGTGATTCCTTTAAAGGGCTCTTATTTGTTTATCTTGGCCAATCATCATCTTTGCTTTGTTTGTCTTTTGCAGATGAACAAGTAAGTAAAAGTAAAGTCGTCGGGGTGGCCTAAAGTCGGTATCAGCCAGTCAGCAAGGGAGTCTATCCCCTTTTGACTAGCACTAGATCAAGGAGATTGTTTTTTTGGCATCTGAGGTGGAGCACCACACATCAGCTCCTTACTTTACCGCATAGATCCCTGTGCTACCCATACGCTGAGTTGGCAAGGACCAGAATCGAACTAGAAACCATGTGGCTTTTAGCCGAACGCTCTACCAACTGAGCTAACCCGGATCTATTCCTATTTAATAAAAAATCCTGTTTATTAACAGGACAATTTCAATACATTCTTGTGAATGCCAAAGATTATTGCATCTTATATATTGTGCCCTGCCCCCTTCCAGGGACAGGTTTAGCTCATTTTGTAAAACATCTGCTTATAAATCCATAATGAGTTAACAGAAAATTCGTCACAGTCAGACAGTCAGATCTCTTCACGGAAAAAGACGTTCTCCCAAATACCAATGTTCTCTGACCAAGTTTTGAATACTTGCAAATTTATTTTCTGAATAAATTTATTTGTTATTTTATAATCATATGCATTTGTTTTATTATTTCTCTGTATTTTCTGTCTGTGTCATATATTTTTATTCGTCATTTTAATATCATTTGCGAACCTCTACAACAAGGCCTCTACACATCCAAGTATATTTATTCCATCAATGTTCTTTATCTATCTAGTTTTATCTGTAATAAGCTGCTGCAACTGTTGAAATAAGCCCGTATATACTCTGTATATACTAAAATGAGACTATTTAAAAGACAGAAAACTAGAGGTGATAGAGCAAAACTGTTTATAAATTTGAATTCAGCACACCCAAATTAGTAAAAAAAACACCTATTCACATTCTTGCCTCAGACAAAAAATATTTTTTGTAAACCAGTGTAATTACCATGAGAAAATAGAAAATCAAATTTTGTCAATAAATATGATTAAAAAAATCCATCTAAAATCAGGTAATTGTTCAATCTTAAAGAATTTTTCCCTACTTATTTATTTATAAATAAATCATATTTTTAAACAGGTTTTGTATGAGAAATATTATAAGAATTATTTTTTTATTTTTGTCGAGATGCCCCATCAAACATTTAAAGAAATATTTTTTTTAAATATGATCTACTTTTTAACAAATTCCTATAGAGAGAGATACCCTAACAATTTAAATCAGTTGAGTTATTTTTGGCCGTATAAAAATTCTGGATCCTACAAGGACTAACTTCAATGAAAAAATACCTAAATACTAAATCAGAAATAGTCAGAGCTTGTCCATACAGAAAGAAATTTTTATGAAAATCTTGTACTGAAAAAATAACAGAAAATGAACCACTTTAAAAAGGAAGATCTTTCTGAGTGTTATTTTAACCTCACACACACACACACACATATGAGGAGGACACATGATAAAATAAAGCGAGAACGCTATTCATAACTTATATTCATTTGGTTGTCATTTACAAGGTGATTTGTCTGAAGATAAGCATATAATACTATGAAATCAATGGTAATGAATTAGCCATTAAATGTATAGATTATAATAATAATAATAATGATATATACATATATATATTTTGGGAGATTATGTGCTTAATTAAAGTCATACTTAATTTGAGAATTAATTAGTTATAATTAAATGAATTAGGCGTGCATATCGGTTTAAATGTAATGCGTAAACAAATCGAGAAGAAGTCAATCTCTGTATGTACATTTCAGCCTATTAGGCCTCATCAGCAGAGTTATAAACAGGACAGTGCTTTGTGCATGATTCAAACCCTGCCTGCCATAGATATATATTTGTTAGCCCCACAACTCTTAATTGTCTTGATTGTCCATCAAAATTAAAATCTCTTCTACACAGGATATAATCAGCGGTATAGCCTAATATTGGTACCAGCTGAACAGTGAGGGAATCTATCCCCTTTCCCTGGTACTAGACCAGGGATATTGTTTTATTTTGTTGAGGTATGACTGCACACCTCCAGTCAGGTACCAGATGCTTTACTGCGTAGATCAGATTAACCAAGGTGTGTTACTCATGCGCTGAGTTGGTGAGGACTGGTATCGAACTCAGAACCTTGCAATTTTGAAGCGAGAGAAACTATAAACAGGGTAGTTAAAATTGAGCACAAACATGTCTGGCTTGGAAAATGAGATCGGGGGGAGTGGTATAGCGGATGCCTACAGAGACTGAACTTGCATCCTCCTGATCATGAGTCATGGCTTGACGTCAGACTATATTGCTGGTGCATATGCAAATTCCTACACTGCATGATTGACCCAGATGTGGATCTTGTTCAGGGCAGTTAATCATCATTTAAGGCCTGCCTTCCCACACCAAAACAGTTGCATTCTGATCTTGGTGACGAAAACAGACGTATGATGATGAAGAAGAGGCAAGTGAGCTTTGGTGGATGACTGCTGGAAAAAAAATCATTACTAATGATTGTTCTTTTTCACTTACAGAATACCTATACTGTCAAAAGACTAACATAAATTCTTCCCCTTTTTACTTCCTGGGGACAGCAACAACTGTCTGTCCTTGTATTGTTATATTTTTTCAGGAAGCTATAGTTGTGTGTATAATTTTTATTGAAATAAATATGTGAGAAGAAATTGTTTTTACCAGGTGAATTGATTTGCCTTAGCTTGTTTATTGCACTTTATATGGTTTTTAAAAAAGGTATATCTGGGGCTACCTATATTCCACTTTAGTTATAGATGAGAAAAGTTATTTTTCCTATTTTTCATTCAATTTTTAAAAAATTTCCTCAAGTACACTTGTTTCCTTCATTCAATGATGGAGAATTGTCTTGGATTTTTATCATTTTCATTTTTGATAAATACAACTTTTTTACAAAATCTTGATTAGATAAAGTCACATTAGAAAAATAGTGTATTTATATTAAATTCCATCAAATAAATTTTATTATATGTTTAACAATAGACTAACAATTTTATCTGAATTATTTATAAATTATATATGATATGTGGCAGTCAATTGAAATATTAACTGAATATGATATTCCAAATAAAGTATGAGTCTTCTGTTTTTTTAATATTTTTAATAATACTTCAATTTTTATTCCTTCACAGATAACAGAATTGAAAACAGAAATGGAAACACACATTAGGGAGAAACTCTTTTCTTGTGAAGTCTGTGGATCAGGATTTTCACAAAGTTCTGCTTTGAAAAAGCACTTACGAAGACACAGTGGAGTGAAACCATTTACTTGTGAAGTCTGTGGAACAGCATTTTATCGTAATTTTGATTTGAAAAGGCACATGCGATCACACACTGGAGAGAAACCATTTGCTTGTGAAATCTGTGGAACAAGATTTTCAATGCGTTCCAACGTGAAAATACACATGCGAACACATACTGGAGAGAGACCATTTATTTGTGAAGTCTGTGGATCAGGATCTTTTACTAGATCTGACTTGAAAAAGCACATGCGAACACACACTGGAGAGAAACCATTTTCTTGTGGTGCCTGTGGATCAGCATTTTCAGATTCTTCCCATTTGAAAAAGCACATGCGAACACACACTGGAGAGAAGCCATTTACTTGTGGTGTCTGTGGATCAGCATTTTCTCGTAATTCCAACTTGAAAAGACACATGCAAACTCATAGTGGAGAGAAACCATTTACTTGTGAAGTCTGTGGGTCAAGATTTTCACAGGCTTCCAGCTTGAAATCACATGTGCAAACACACACTGGGGAGAAACCATTTCATTGTGAAGTGTGCAAAACTGCATTTTCACGGAGCTCACATTTAAAAAGTCATTTACAAACGCAGCACATCGCTGCAAATTTTTTTATGTAACCATAAATTGTGATAGTTCATCCTTACTAAGACTCCATGAAAGCTTAGGTTTTTTAAATCAAATTAGTTTTCCTCATTGTCTCTTAGACTTGTTATATTGACATTACTCCCTGTGGAGGAGACATAGGTATGGGAACTGTCTTTTTCCTCTGAGTTCACATTGTTTAAAACATAATCTACATTTCATCTCTAGTTCACACAGAGGCCAATGCTTTTTGCCACCTTTTCTAGGCTATGCAGCTATGATTCTGATTTTGTGGATGTATTAGCAAGAAGTGATAGATTATCTACATAGTCTGCATCTGTAATAGTTTCTGTGGAATACTGCCTGCTTCTTGTTTTATTTAGTGTCAAACTTATTTATTTAGTGTCTTTCATTAGATCTAATGATGTTCATAAAATATATAAGCATATTGTATAGAAAAAGTATAATATATGTATTTATATACATAATGCTAAATTTTATTTCATGTTGTCAAATCAAATCTTACATGATTTGTTGCTGGAAATTTGATAATAAAGCAAAGGATTATAAGAAGAGGCTGCATCTTAATCATGATAGGATGGAAAGCCAAGAAAGTCTGGTGTTATTTTAAAATACTGTTGGGGCATCCTGTGTTAGTGGTAATGATGCATTGGTCCGGAAATAAGGAACAACACCAGAATCTTCATCTGAAGGTTTTTTTGATCAAACAGTGATTGATTTTTGCAGCATGTGTATATAATATTTAAATGAAGAAATTAGAGTGTATATTTAAAAAGAATTTTTGTAAATAAATATTTATCTTTTCAGTTATTTTACCTTTTTTTTAAATTGTTAATTGTCTCATAAATGGATTTATATTTATGGCCACCTTTTTTCATTGTAAATAAATTCTTTAAACTTTATTTGCCTCAAACTTCACTAAATGTATATATTTTTTATTTGTTACTTTTTAGATAAAATTTGTGAATTGATTCCTTTTTCAGAATGATAAAAGTTTTTTTTTTTAAATTAATTCCATTCAATCTCCCTTATTTAACTGACACAATTTAGAATATATATATATATATATATTATGTAAAAATGAAACTGGAAGTGAATCCGACGGTATGTTGAAAAAATGAATAAAGGAAAGAAAGTATAGAATGGATAATATAGGATATTTTAATCAATTTTGCTTACACGTGTTTCAATCAGGAGTTTATCCATGTGTACATTAAATAATATTAGTTTGAATAATGTATACGTGGATAAACTCCTGACCGAAACACGTGTAAGTAAAATTGATTAAAATATCCTATATTATCCATTCTATACTTTCTTTCCTTTATTCATTTTTTCAACACACACACACATATATATATATATATATACATATTGAGTATATTATCTTTTCAGTTATTTTTTTAAAATTGTTAATTGTCTCACATATGGATTTATATTTATGGCCACCATTTTTCATTGTAAATAAATTATTTAAACTTTATTTGCCTCAAACTTCACTAAATGTATATTTTTTTATTTGTTACTTTTTAGATAAAATTTGAGAATTGTTTCCTTTTTCAGAATGATAAAAGATTTTTTTTTTAAATAGATTCCATTCAATCTCCCTTATTCAACTGATACAATATATATATATATATATGTGTGTGTGTGTGTGTGTGTAAAAATGAAACTGGAAGTGAATCCGACGGTATGTTGAAAAAATCAATAATATTTTTTTTATTTGTTACTTTTTAGATAATATTTGTGAATTGATTCCCTGTTTTTTTTTTTTGGGGGGGGGGTCAGTTTATTTTGTTCAATATGCAGTAGATTTTACATTCATGTGAATTCAATTTTTTTTAAAGGTTAAGTTCCTGTGTTAGTAGTAATGAGTCACTCCAGAGTCATCAGCTGATAAAAGTTATGTTGACTACACAGCAATTGATTTTTGCAGAATGTGTATATGATATTATAAATTAAGAAATTAGAGTGTATATTTAAAGAGAATTTTTGTAAATAAATATTTATCTTTTCAGCTATTTTTCCTTTATTTTAATTGTTAACCATATCACATTACAGAAATTTAATTTCATGTAGCCAATGAAATTTTCCATGATTTGATTAATGCTTTGATGCTAGAAGATTGGTTATAAAACAAAGGATTATACAAAAAAGTCTATTTCTTCATCATGATATGATAGAAAACCAAGAAAATCTAAGGGTACTTTAAGATATTGTTGGAGCATCTTGTGTTAATGGTAATGATAAGAACCATCATGTTTTTTTACTACACAGTGGTTGATTTTTGCAGCATGTGTATGTAATATTTTAAACAAAGGAATTAGATAGTATATCTATATAGAAAGTGTTTGGCATTATATATATATATCTATATATATATATTAAGAAATTTGAAAAAACAAATGTTCCAAAAATAGGATGAATTTATTTATCGATGTTTAAAAATTTCAGTTTCTTTAAACCTTCATCAGGATGTATCTTGGGGTGAAGAAAATGATGGATGTTTATAGATGACATCTATAAACATGCAACATAGATGTTGACTTTAGTTGCAACTGATATTCCATGACAACTCCACAACCTTCAGTCTAATTTTCCAAAGGCATTACTTGCCTTGCTGATCCTTAAGCAGACCTCGTCAACAAGGGTACCAGTCATATTTAGCGTGCTATCCCGGTATACAAACTTATCTACAACTGCTAACTTCTGCCCATAGACATAGCCGGTTCATAGTATGATTCACCTGGTGCTTGATACATTAGGACAGTCTTTTTCAAACTAATTATAAGCCCCCAATGAACTGTAAGCAGCTTCAAAGGCATCCATGAGGCGCTGCATATTAGTCTGTGTATGAGCCACAAGATCACAATCATCTGCATAGAGCAAGTCACTAACCAGGTTAGTGAATACCTTGGTGTGTGCATTAGGACGTCTAATGTTGAAAATCTTCCCAGTAGTTCTATATTGAATATACACACCATCAAAACAATCCTTGAATGCCATTCTAAACACCAACCTTCCAACAGGAAATTATAAAAATTGAGTCCTTACTGGTCTAGTATTCTTAGTAGTCATATGCAGTCAGAAACCTCTCTAAACTGAACCAGTCACTCTAACAGGTTAAGTCACCACACACTCTCTTCTGTTTTTTTACCCACTCCCAACAACAACTGGAAAGAAAAATGCTGATGAAAAAAAGGGAGTAAAAAAGTATTACCCAATGAGGGGACTTAATAGAGACTACGCTTAGTCACAGACCCCCTGGAGATGACAGTGGTGTAGAGTACCTTCATTTCATCCCTTAGCTGTAGGCTCCATTGATGATTACAGTAGCCATTCTTACCCAGGACCAACACATAATGTGGTCTTAAGCAGGGATCAGACTTGGTCTATCCTTCTGTCTTTTTACGAGTCACAATAATGGCAAAATCTAACATGATTTAATAAATGCTTTGCTGCTGGAAGGTTGTTTTATCAAAACAAAGGATCATACAAAGAGGCTGCATCTTAATCATAATATAACTAGCAGCGGCTACCCAGCGTCCCCTGGGTTGAGGGGGATTTTTTTAAGTTAGTCCTGAAGTTATTACTTAATCATGAGCTGAATCCTTGTGGGATGCCCCATTTAAATCTCTAAAAAAAAAAAAAGGTCTTGCATTGATCCAACTACTCTGAAAAGAAATGTTAATGTCTACTATGTAATATATTAAATGAAAAAAAATCCATACTGTTATCATTTAAATTATATTTTTTAATTATCTTCGCGAATAGAAATCAAATCTCTATTATTTTTGCTCAAAAACCAAGCCCTGGTGATATTTAATGTGTTTATATATTTACTTTTTCGTTAATTGTTTCATTTTTGAAGTTTCTTCCGGACATATAGATACACACAACTGCTCTTTATATATGTATAGATTGAAAACTAAGAAAGTCTAGTGGTTTTTAAGAAACTGTTGGGGTATCCTGTGTTAGTGGTAATGATACTTTAACCCTGAAATGATGAGTAACACCAGAGTCATCAGTTGATGAAGATTTTCTTTAAAGCACAACAACTGACTTTAGCAGCATGTGTTTAAAATATTATAGATGAAAGAATTGGAGTGTATTGTTGGGATATTTTTCACATTGGCCTGGAAGATTTATCTTCCACTGGGTTGTCGCTTGTTCTTCCAGGTGCTATGGTATTTAAGCGCCTGATTCAAACGCTTCTTCCCTCTTTTCTAATTCTTCTCGGCTGAACCACATGGGTTAGACCATTCACACCCTTCTCGTGGAGGCTTCAGCCTCCCCCCATCACTAGTAAGTGGTTTTGTATGTAACGGACTCTCCAGTCCTTTTACCTCTACTCTTTATGTTATGTAAATGTATGTTATTATTTTCTGTATCTTGTCATTCTTGTGCTGTTACAATATAAAAATGTTTTGTTCCACAAACATGTCAGAGTTTTTTATGTTTCAACTAATTATGACTTTGTTATAACCTTGAACCATACATTATGATATATATGTATAATGCTAAAAATATTTCATTAAATTTTATTTCATGAAGTT
Organism: Doryteuthis pealeii; assembly: GCA_023376005.1. Taxonomy (NCBI): domain Eukaryota; kingdom Metazoa; phylum Mollusca; class Cephalopoda; order Myopsida; family Loliginidae; genus Doryteuthis; species Doryteuthis pealeii. Next base: position 98,461,288 of record CM042151.1, read on the forward strand.
AAATCTTACATAATTTCATTAATGTTTTGTTGGTGGTAGTTGTTTTAATACAAGAAAGAACTATATGAAGAGGCTGCATCTTGATCATGACCTGATAGAAAAATAAGAAAGTCTTGTAGTTTTTTGAAGATGTTGTTTGTGTTAGTGGTAATGATGATTTGGCTGTGAAACAATAAGTGACACCAGCGTCATCAGTTGATGAAGATTTTGGTGACTACATGACAATTGATTTTTGCATGTGTTAATCTTGTTGTTTGTGCCTTGAAGTTTAGCTCAACAAATACCTTAACAGTTACTGAGATTCACTAATTTATTTGCCAAAATAAAACAACAAATGATTAAAAAATGAGAGTAAATAAAGAATTTGGTACAACCTGCATCTGTCTCTTTTTCTTGTTTTCTTTCCTTCCCCGCTTCTGTACTTGTTCTTTCTCTCTTTCGTTTGTCTCCTTTTTCTCTTCGTTATCCTTTTTTAGTTTCTCTTTACTCGCTCTTTCTCTCTTGTTCACTTGTTTTCTCTTTAACGGATAAATCCTTATTTTTTGATAATTTTCTTTTCAATCAGGGTTACCACCCTGTCGGTGGGGCATTAGAATGCACCGACTGCACCTCTGCAGAGGGTTAAGACTCCCCAATGGGGCCACCTGTTGGCCGTGGGTGGCGACCCGTGATGCTTAAGGATAGAGCCCAGGTGGATGAGCAGTTCATGACATGCAATACTCCACTTTGGCCCTATCTTGGGCTAGACGGGCGGTTGAGAGGCCCCCTCCGATCAATCGGCTAGTCACGCACCTATATGATTTTCCCAACCCTATTGCCCTTATGGCAAGCCCCAACCCCTTTTTATCATATGGGTGCTAGAAGGCGGTGGCTGCGGGTCTACATGTCCTGGGAATGACGTTAATCTCTATCTGATGGTGAGGTTCCAGTTTGGAGGTTTGATGAATGTGGAGCACCCTTCATCACCATTGCTCCCTGGTCCACTCTGACCCGGAGTGGTAGTACCTGTTAGGGTCCCATCTATGGGTTAAATAGAAAAATTTATTTATAAAAAATTGTATTATCCATTAAGAATTGATTTATTTCAAAACTTTATCGGCATTAAATGACCCACTGAGGTCGATGTGCCATAAAAAAAAAAAAAAACCCTCAATCAGGGTTAGTAAATTGAATTGGTTCTGTAAAAATATTCTATTTCAGGGTTACCATACTTTCAAAATATTTGGCTGGAAAAATTAAAAAATTAAAAGATTTTGTATTTGTGAAAAAACTAAAATTTAACCTTAAATAATCTATCTAATTCTTTTTAAGTGAAAAAAAGAGTTTTTGGTTGTCCCTACCAAATTAAATTTAAGATGTTCCCCCCACATTGTCATCTTTTATTATTTGTCATATGTCAATTTTAACAATTTTTTTAAATGAATCTGAATTTATGCTAAAACAACCGGAATTATCTACCCTTGTTTCCAGTTTTATAGAAGTTCTTTTTTGTATATTGATTGCAAAGGAACGAAGTGTTTTAATTTAATTCAAACAGAAAACATTAGTTTTATTTTGAATATTTTTTCATTTTTCTCTAACTTTGTATATCACCAAGGAAAAGAAATCAGGCGTAAGAAAAGAGAAAGAAGTAAGTATAACATTCTTATCTTTCTTTACAAATAAACACAATACGACACGTAATGTTAAGGAAAACTTTGTTTACTGAGAAAAAAGCGAAATAGTTGTTTTTAATTTGTGACAATACGTTATTCTCATTGAGTATGAAAATATTTGGAAATCTTTTGAAAATTTATTGAATTATTTTCTAATTCATATTTATTTTCGCTACTATCCGTGTTAATCGGTGGTTGTGACATAAAAACAAAAAACCCATCGAAATCTTAGGCCAGTGTTAGCTGATGAAATTTCCATCAAATCTTCTTAAGACTATTTTATTGTAAAAATAAAAAGTTATTTTATTAAATACAAAACGAATCTTAAGCCTAATGAAAAAATACTGGTAATCCTTAACTTGTTCCTCATAAATTCCTACCATAAAATAAACTGAACCCTCATTTTATGTCCGTATTTTTGCAATAAATGTTTTATTTTTCTTGCACCCGTTATTTTACAATACTAAATATATTTTCTTTATTAAAAATAAATAAATATATTAAAAATAAATAATATCACTTCAATGTGTATATTCTTTCTAAAAGTTTTTATTTTGTGAGAATGGTTAGTTTTAAAGTGGGGGGCTCGTTTTACACTTCAACTTTTTACTCGTAAATTCCTACCATAAAATTAGGCTTGGCTCAGATAATGCCCAAGCCTAATTTTATAGTAGGAATTTACTAGGTACCTCCAATTAGGTCACAAATCAGTTTAGGCCATCTTGAATAAAACGGAAATAAATATTTCCAAAACTTTGTTTATCAAAAATCTCGTAAAAAACAATTAAAGATCGTACAGGGCTGTTACAAAGAAAAACAGTTAATTGATAGATCAAATTATCCGATTGCGAAAAATTACATCGTTATCTTAAAAAATAAATAAACCTATCTGTATGACATGCGAAATTTTCAGGCAGCAATTTAGACAGAAAAGTTACCTTTTATTTTCCTTTTACGATTATACCACTACAAGTATGGAAATACAAGATGGACATATTTTTTCTCTCGTGCATATTCAATAACCGATTATTTGTTTTCAACGATTTTTAAAATATATATATATTTTTATCTTGAAATATTATCTTGAAATTTTTTTGTGCATTCGAAAGAAACATTTTTAAAAAATCCGGATGATTTTTTAAAAAAAATTCAGCTTAGGAAAAAAAAACAACAAAAAACAAACTTGAAAAACTTTATTAAAATTTATCTGTCGGAAAATTAGTGTGACCCAGAAAAGGGGGTTTAGGGTTGGGGTTTAGGGTTAGTTTTAATGGGAAAATAAATAAAATAATTTGGGTTCTGTTTTTTCTGGGTTACCCTGTAATATGTTTTTAATTTTCCGAACGATTTGCAATTTTAGCCAAAATTTACTATTAAAATGAATAAAATCTTTAAAAACTTTAATATTAGAATTTACTATTAAAATAAATAAAACCTTGAAAAAATTTAATATTAAAATGTCACCGTGAAATTGACGTTAAAAAAAAGTCTTCGGTTTTAATTTTTAAAATCGAAAATGAAATGAAATGAAAATTTGAATATCTTTTCTAAGAGAAAAACTGATAGAATAATCATATATACTTACTTTTTATTCTAATAGCGTAAAAAATCATTTTATTTAACTTTTTTGACCAAAGAACAAACTTTGGTTACTCAGAAGCGTCTCGTCTCTTTGTAAAACAAATATGTCTGTTTTTGCTCTTCCGTATATTCTAAGACCCATACTTACTATTCAACAATAAAAAATTACAAATTCTTTTAAAAATCGAGCTCGTATCGGATCAACTTTTAGTTCACCTGAAATTCTAAAATTCATATTTTTAAATATCCGTGAAAAATTCGTTTTTTTTTTAGCGCAGAAAAATTTTTTTATTTATTTCACGCAGAAAATAAGAATATTTAATCACACAAAAGATTGAAAATCTCTTAAAAATTAATTTCTTAAAAAAAATTTTTTTTTTATTTTTGACAATTTAATAGAATATAGTACATACCAATTACAAAAGCAAAAAAAAGTTTTCAAATATTAAATTATGACATTTTTTTGCACTTTTTATTTCCGATTTCATTAATTTTTCCTAAAAAAACTTGAGCTCAGTATGTTATACAATTTCATTGATGTAGTTATTCAGACTCTTATCTTTATAGAAAAAAAAGTACAAAATTTTTTCTAGCGCGTCATTTTTTTTATCTCATAAAATAAAATGGGGGGGGGGTGATAGACCTCGTAAAAAAATATTTCCCCTAATATATTTTAGAAAAAAACTATTTCAGATGTATTTACATCCAATGGTAAACATTTATGGAAATTTTCGTGAAAATCGGACCATTAATTGATTTTTCATAGAATTTTTAAAAACCTCTTATCATAACTTTGTTTTTAGCTACGTTAAATTTCAGTTGATTTACAGAGCAAAAAATGAAAACATTGTTTTTCAATCATAATTTTCATTATTTTCATAAGCTGAAAATTTTTTTTTAAATCATCAGGAGTTTGTTTAATGTTTTTTCTTTCAAATGGAAAAAATTTTTCAAGAAAATATTAATTTTTCTACAAGTTTCATTGTGTTAAATGTAGGGGGGGGTAAATTTCACAGGGTAAAATTGGTGGTACCTAGAATTTATGAGTAAAAAGTTGAAGATTACCCTTTTGTTGTTGTTATTTTCTTTTCTTTTTTTCTTTGCCTTAGGTACTCTAAATAAAAACGTCAGATTTTAATCATCGTCGACGAAAAAACAAAATTATGGTCATAAAAGTAGGATCCAATTTATGGCTAAATTGTAAAACGAGCCCCCACTTTAAAACTAACCAATTCTCACAAAATAAAAACTTTAGAATATACACATTGAAGTGAATATTAAAATAAATAAAGAAAATATATTCAGTATTGTAAAATAACGGGTGCAAGAAAAATAAAACATTTATTGCAAAAACACGGACATAAAATGAGGGTTCAGTTTATTTTTATGGTAGGAATTTACATCCCAGCATTTTGGAATGCAAATAAGAGTAGATTTCCCCTTCTGGAACAGATTGCCAATAAGTTCATATGGATGCCTGTTTCCAGCATAGATGTTGAACGTTCATTTTTCTCAATATAAACATTTACTAAATAAACAATTTACTAGTTCAGAAAGAAGACGGTCAGTTTCTACACCAAATGTTGATTTTGATGTACCAGTATACAATGTGAAAGTCTTACTCCTGAAAACACCAAGCAACTTACAATGTTGTATTACAATGGAGATTTAGAAAGAGAATGTGAAAATTGCTAATTTCTTTATTTGGGAAATATCCAATTTTAAATTTGAGGAATATTTCTACTTGAGATGAGTTGTTTAATTCAAATTTTGAATTAATATATCAAATTTGTTTTTATATTTTGATTCAATTATTATGGTTTAATTCCTGTTTTGTAAAATTTTCGTCAAAATGTTTGACTTTCTCTGATATTTATTGTTGAGATTCAAGTTATTATCTGTTGATTCTTTAGATGTGATTTTTCCATTAATTTTAATATTGCAAATCAACAATTATAAATCAATATAGATCCTTTTACTTAAAACGCAAAAACAATCTGAATGTGTTCTTCCTTAAAGAAGGAAGCTCTGATTAAAAGTTCTACCTCAAAGATAATTATGCACTGCAACATTTCATCGTTTAGTCATGTTACATATTTATTTTTACATATAATTTATTTTTGGACTTTCATTTCACAATTTCAAAAAAGAATTGTAGACATTTGCTATTTCTTTATATGTAATAAAACTTTGAATTATGTTTTTGTTTCAGTTTTAATAATTATAGCAAATTTTATTTCAATTTTTTTCACAAAATAATATAAAAATGGGAATTACCAAAAGTGGAAATGGAAAAAAATGGAATTGACTAAAAGTAGAAACGGAATTTAGAAAAAATTTGAAACAGAAAATCGGGGCCCTACTATGTACAACATCATTAAAATATGCACCTACCTTCACCAGATCAAACTTTATTCAACAGAGACATAGACACTAACCTACCAAACATCAAAATATAATTTTAAAAAAACAATAAAACTAATAAAAATCAAAATCAAGGGAACTAAAATACACTTAAACCAAATGACACAATATGCATACTATTCAATAATGAGTGGAAAAAGAAAAGAAAAATAATGAAAAAACTAGATACACTTGGACCGTATCTATTAATCACAGGAAAAGGTATATATATATATATATATATTATATATTATATACCTTTCCTGTGATTAATTGTGATATTAGATGGTGCTGATTTCTTTGTATATATATATATAGAAAAAAGAAAAAGAAAAATAATGAAAAAACTAGATACACTTGGACCGTATTATTAATCACAGGAAAAGGTATATATATATATATAATATAAAGGTATATATATATATATATATATATTGTATATATATAAAGGTATATAAAGGTATATATATATATATATATATATATACCTTTTCCTGTGATTAATTGTGATATAGATGGTGCTGATTTCTTTGTATATATATAATATATATATATACACAAAGAAATCAGCACCATCTAATATGTTCAAAGCAAGTAAACTCATACAATCAAATAAATAGAACATAATCCAATGCAGAAGAATTGTAAACATTCCAGCCAGATATAAAGAAAACAATAATAATAATAAACAATAATAATACTTATAAAATATATAAGAATGAATAGAAGGTGTTACATATACAGCAAATTTGTCTCCTCCTGTGAACTGCACTTAAGTTAATAAATAGATACTTGAAATTCTTTCAGTGTCATTTTTCTTTAGATTTAAAAGAAAATAAATCTATTGTTACCTATATTCCACTTTTTGTTGTAGATGAGAAAAGTCATTTTCCTATGTTTCATTCAGTTTAAAATGATGAATTCTTTCCCACAAGTTCTTTGCTAAATGATGGAGAGGAAATGATTGCCTTATATTTTTTATCATTTTTATTTCTGATAAATAGAGTGTTCTTTCATGCTTGATAAATAGATTAGATTAGATAACGGTAAATTAGAAAAAATTTTCTATTCATAAATAAATTCCATTAAATAATATTCATTATTTGCTGAACAGTAGACTAAAAATTTTATTCATGACTTATTCCAAATAAGGTATGAGTCTCTTGGTTTTTTATATTTTTAATAAAACTTGAATTTTTATTCTATCACAGATTAACAGACTTGAAAACAGATATGGAAACACACATTAGAGAGAATTCTTTTCTTGTGAAATCTGTGAATCAAGATTTACACATAGTTCTGCATTGGAAAAGACACTTGCAATTACACACTGGAGAGAAACCATTTATTTGTGAAGTCTGTGGATCAGCATTTTCTCGTAATTTTGATTTGAAAATTCATATGCGAACACACACTGGAGAGAAACCATATTCTTGTGAAGTTTGTGGATCAACATTTTCGAAGAATTCCAGCTTGAAATCACAACATGCCACACACACACTGGAGAGAAACCATTTTCTTGTGGCGTCTGTGGATCAGAATTTTCACGGGGTTCCAGTTTGAAATACCACATGCGCACACACTCTCAAGAGAAACCATTTACTTGTGAAGTCTGTGGATCAGCATTTTCTCATACTTTTAATTTGAAAAGGCATATGCGACACACACTGGAGAGAAGCCTTTTGCTTGTGAAGTTTGTGGATCAAGATTTTCAAAAAATTCCAGTTTGAAGTACCACATGCGAACACACTCAGGAGAAAAAGCTTTTCTTGTGAAGTCTGTGGACCAACATGTCATAGTAATTCCAACTTGAAAATACACATAAGAACTCACAGTAGAGAGAACCATTTCCTTATGGAATCTGTGGATCAAAATTTTTGCAGAGTTCTAACTTGAAAAAGCACATAGGAACACACACTGATCCCAAAGGAGAGATTGACCTGTCAGAAATTTAATTTTCTTAAGAGTGGATCTTTCTCACAGGATGAGAATAAAAATGAAAAAATGACATCAACACTATGATCAAAGAAAATCTATGCCCAATCAGCAGTCCTTCTCCTATTCCTGAGGTTTGTCAACCCCGACCTACAAACCAGATACAAACCTCTATATCCCTCCAACCTTACACAGCATCACCCAACCCAGGCTTAAAATGCCCACCATTGCCAAAAGAGAACTCTCCATTAAATGAGATAGTTTGCCAAAATTCCTCTGACAAATACTTCCACAAGACAAATGCTTCCAATCTGAGCACAAGAAACAAGATGAGCTTCCACCTCAAAAATATCCCATTAGACATAGAAGCAGATGCAGATAGAGAAACATGCAGTATGGCTTTTGGAGATCGACCCAAACTGGTTCAGATGGTAATGAACAACCCTTATAAACATGCAACATATGGGGAACATGGTATATTAGAAACAAAACTTCTTATTAGGGGAGATATGGGGCTTCAAAGGTGCCCAAAATGCCATTGGGGCAGCAAACTCCTTCATGCCACCAAGAAAGGAGAAAAGGAAATATGTTAAGGGAAATCCAATTGAGCCAGTTTGGAAAAGAAACCCCAACAAAAAATAGAAAGTGCAGAGCAGAAATCCCAGATATCTGGCTTCTTATTAATCAAAGCCCCAGAAAAAAGCTGGGGAAAAAAATTAAGAAAAATAAAAATAAAACATTCCATAAAAAACATCAGAGCAGCTAAAATGTAGGATAACAGAAAACCAGCAGAAATCAAAGCCTTAGCTTCTCAAATAAGGAATAAGAAAAGAAATAGATTAAAAAAAAAACAAAACTTTTAATAGGAACCCGAGGATGGTTTACCGAAATCTCATTAGAGATGAAATCAAAGTAAGATCTCTTCAACAACAGGAATGGGGAAATTTCTGGAGGCCATAAATATGAAGACCAAAAAACACTGGGAGGGTGAATGGATAGATGAGGTGAAGGAGGCCAACAAGGGCAAGTTAAAGATGCCAGCCTTGCAATTACCCAAGAAACTGTCCGAAAAAAGTAGCTCATTTCAGCAACTTTAAAAGCCCCAGGAATTGACAATATACGCAAATTTCTGGCTAAAAAGTTGACAGTACTCCATGAACACTATGCTAAAGGCATTTTACAAGAATCCTTTAAGGTGAAGAAGAGCCACCTGAATGGCTCACTATGGCCAACATCCCTCCTAAACCAAAAAGCGCAGAGACACATCTTGCCAATACAATAGCAGACGGATCTGCTGTCTTAAACAACATCACAAGTGGCTGACGGGGATAATCGGCTGACGCAACATATGATCACGCTAGCTGAAAGGATTACACAAAATGAACAGAAGGATGTGGCCAAAAAAACTTGGCACAAAGGACCAGCTTACTAGTAAACAAGAACATGCCTGGAGGGGATTGCCAGAAGAGGCATAAAGAAACTTATCGATGGCGTGGATCTTTATAAAAAAGCTTTTGACGTGTGCCCCACTCCTGGACTGTAAACAATGTCATGAAGACAAGATCATTCTCCAGAACAGAAATGGCCAGATGGCAAACAAGAATAACATTGAAACACTTGAAGGAAAAATAACAGATTCCACAAACATTAGAAATGCAATGGGCGGGTATTTTCAGGGAGATAGTCTATCACCTCTTTCTTTTTCTGGCCTCACTATAGACCACTTAAGGGCAAAGTCTTAAATGCTGCAAAGCTGGATACAACCTCAGTAAAGGAGAAAGAAAGAAGAGAATAAAAAAAGTGAACCACTACTCTTTATGGACGACCTCGAAACTATATGCAGATTCCTAAAAACAACTTGGTCCCTCTGATAGAAACGATAAAAAATTTTCAAAAGACATCTGGCATGGAGTTTGGATATGAAAGTGTGCTAAATCCTATCAAAAGGTAAAAAAAAGGACAGCAGAAACCTCTTTAAGCTTGGGAGAGGATGTTGCATACAAAATACTTGGCATAGAAGAAAATGTGAATGGTTGACATGGACAAAATGAGAGAAAAAGCGAAAAGGAATATATTTGCGACGGTAAAAAGATCCTCAAATTGGGATTAACCAAAAAAAAAACAATATAACTGCCATCAACGCAAATCTGGCAATACTTGTCATCTCTATGGTTTGGTATTATTGACTGCCACAATGCTACCTCATAGGCTTGATACGCAAACTAGGTAAAATGCTAACCGCTAATATAGATTAACGCTACCGACATCAGTGCATGGACAGGATATACCTACAAGACGAGAGGGAGGTTTAGGTCTCATAGAAATCAACCATGCATACCGAGCCACAATATTAAGCATGGGACAGTAATATCAAAAGCTCAAGGGATAAAACAAATCTCAATGGTAAAGGACACCAAAATAATGTCTTATCACAACACGACCTCATACTAACTCGCAGAAACTTTAATGGGGACACATTTAAAGAACACTACAGAGGATAATAACACCCGGCCACCCCTTAAAAAAATTGGGCCCCAAGAAAAAGATGAGGGAGGAGTATTCAAGGGGAATGGAGACAGGAAAGAAGGATGGGCGACAAATACAGAACAAGGAAATTTATGGAAGAACTTACCAGAGATACCATGAAAGGAGGCTTCATGCAAATGGCTCAACCATTGGTAAGCTCATATTGAATGAGGAACGAATCATCACAGGCTGGACCGACCAGGGCCTACCACAATGGATTCAAGAAAATGATCGGAATCTAAAAATGATTCAATGCAGATTCTGCACTCAGCATTGAAAGTCCAAAGTCATCTAATGTGGCCAGATCCTTTTTGGGCAGATGGCTACACTGCCCGCATAACAAAGTATGCAATTACCTCACTGGAAAATCTGTGGAGAAATGCAGCTTGAGAGAACACAGTACATCTTGAGAACATGAGCCTCCCCACCAGTAACATCAATGGAAAGGTGACTGTGTTCTATGACAAGTCAATGCCGACAGGCAGATATATAAAAGACAAGCCATTAAACAAGATATTGTCCCTCTGGATAAACAAAAAACTGCTTCTTATTATTGATGTAGCTTCCCAAATGATAATGACGTAATAGAGCTGAGCGAGAAAAGTTACGAAAATATCAAGACCTCAAGAATGACCTAAAAAACCTGGTCATTGAAGAATAGACATCATACCGTTGTGATAGGGGCAACTGGGCCTGTGAACAAAATTTGAAAAGTACTTGAAACTTCCTTTTATAGATGCTTAGGCACGAGTCGGTTTTTTGCAAAAACATTTTTTATTTTAGGCGCAAATAATTCTGATTGATTGAAAATATAATTGTTAATCATTTCTTTTTTTTTTTCTGATCCTTGCACGACTTCTTATTTTCATCATTTATTTTTCTGCTTCAACAAGTGATAACTTCCAGCTCTCCACTATTTATTCAAAAATTAGAAGTCCAAGCCTAATATAATATGTTTCAGAGTCATACTGAATGTGGTGGAACGCAAAGTTATCTCTTAAGGACAAGAACAAAAATAGAATGAAGAAAAATAAGTTCTGCACAGGTGGATCGCGCCAAGCATAAGAAAGAAAATTGAAATTTGAAAATATTAATCTATTGAATCAATCAGAGATGTTCGCGCCTAGAAATAACTTATCAAGTAGACCACCTTTCTGGGGCCACCTAGACTCTATATGAGAGAGAGGTTTTCAAGAGAAGGAAGTCAGAAAGATCAAGGCCTGCCTAAACGACTCTAGGTTCCGTTTTAAGAAATTTCTCATACATGCTGAGGTACTACAAACTACAAATTTCTTCTCTCTAAATACCCACTGCTGATGATTTGACTTTAAACAACTACTCTTTCTTTTCAGTTAAGGCAACTCAACAACTTTACTTATCTTATTACATTGACATCTTTTAAAAAATGACTTTTACAGGACCTTAACGCAGTATTCTCTTAACTAACATTGTAATTTTTTTGTGTCATCTATTTTGTTTTGTTAAATGTATTAGTTCTTTGTCTTTTTGATATTTACTAATATCTTCTTATGTGTGATGAGTACTTTGACAAAATACTTGATTAATACCTCACTCACCCACTATAAATTGATTACCTCGACGCATCACCACCGATATAATTGACCCATGATAGTGGATAGCGGAGAGGCAAAGTTATTTGAGCTGAAAAATGTTAAAGTTTTTAACATAAAATTAACTGGTGCATTAACTTTCATTAATACTGCAAACTGAAAATTTCATTAGAATCAGAGAATTCCTTGATTTTTTTTTTTTTTTTTTTTTTTTTTTTTTTTTTTTTTTTTTTTTTTATCAATAGGGTTAGTGAATTGAATTGTTACCTGTAAAAATATTCTTTTTAGGTTACCATACTTTTCAAATACTTAGGCTGGAAAAATTAAAAATTATATAAGTTTTGTATTTGTTGTGGGGTTTTAACAAAGTACTGGTAACAATGTGGAAAATGTATTAACAAAAGAGTAGACCATTACAGTACAGAGAAGTTGGGAAATACGGTACGACAATTAGAGTTATGAGCTGATCGCATTGGCTTACTCTTCAAGCCATAATTGTCCCTGGTTACTTATAGTAACCGTCGCACATTCCATTAGTCTAATAACAGTTTTGTGAAAAAGCCAGGTTTTTTGTTTTGAAGCAAAATAAATGTAGATACTTCTTATAAATTTATATTTAATTTAAAGTAAAGTTTTGTTTAGAAAAGCCGTAGATTTTGGTGATTTCAAATGTTTTAAATTTATTAAAAAAACCAATTATATATTTATAAATAATATTTTTTTTTTTTTTTTTTTTTTTACTAATTATGTTTATACTTTCACGACTAAAACTAAAATTTAACGCTTAACTAATCTACATTTAATTTTTATTCGTCTTTTTAAGTGGAAAAAAAGAGTTTTTGGTTGTCCTACGGCATAATTAAATTTAAGAATTTCGCCCGACAGCCAGATTTAAACTTGTCTAACCCTATAAAACAGCTTTATTATAGTTAGCTATATAAAATGGGCCTAAAATGCGTTTTTGACAAAATGGCTTAGCCCACCCACTACAGAAAATACCATTTACCAAAAATCCGGAATTATCGATTTTAATGAAATTTTCAGTATTTATTTATCGAAGAATGATCTTTATAATGCATTATTTAATTTTATTTTCAAACTTTTCTCATTTTTGTCAGGTCAATTAATTTTGCCCCCCCCCCCCCCATGTTGGGGGCGTAACATTTTATCCCGGTTGGTCCCTTTTCTGTTTTCTAATTAACAAGATAAAATAAAGAGATAAAAGACAAAGTTTAATGAAATAGAAAACAACAAAAAAAAATTTACGGTGGTTTTCTATGAGAAAATAAGTACTAAAATGAAAAATAATGTAAAAAAAATAATAAATAATAAATTTTTTGTAGATTTTTTTACTCATTTGATAATTAATTTAATTGGTTATTATTTTTATAAAGAAAAAATTATACATCGATAATTTTTCTGACTTAAAAAGGGGAGGGGGGTACATTTTCAATCAAGTTTTTCTTCAAAAAGTAATACTTTTCAGTAATAAAATAGGTTTGCAATTAAAATAGATATTTTTTTTAGAATCTAAAAATATAACATTTTACAACTTAACATAGGCTTTTCATATTTTAATGAATTTTAATATTATTTTTTCATAGCAAAGAATTACTAAATTAAAGTTTTGAAATAAAATAACTAATGCATTAAATAAATTTCATTAAAATCGGATATTACTCTATTTTTGGTAAAATTTTTTTTTCCATCCCAAATGTATTTTAAAATTGCTAAACAATTGAAACAAGAGGCAGAATTGGCGATCGCATCGAAATGACAAAACAATTTTTTTAAATACTATTAAAATAAAACGGCAATATGTAATGATATTTTTTCTTTTTTTCATGATCGTTATTATGTTACTACTTTATCATTTTAGACAAAAGTTTGACCTTAATAATAAATTATAATTAATTTTAATATAGTTTTTTTTAAAAAGCTAGCGCCGAAAAAT